>JARWMC010000026.1:2437857-3656785 GCA_029959065.1 Colias behrii
ATATAGATGGCATTTTAAAAACAATTTACACATTCTTGTGATATGTTATAAATGATTTCAAATCTGCTTCATTGGTCCATTTTTTTTTAATTTTTATTTTTGGTAAAGAAGTCAATAGATTTATGTTTCGTTTAATGCTTTTTATATCCAACTAGCGGTCCGCCCCGGCTTCGCCTGTGGTACATGTTTACGTTTTCTCTACATAAGAACCATCCTCGTACTTCAAGGAATATAATAAAAAAAGAATTATCGAAATCGGTTCAGCCGTTCTCGAGTTATGCGCTTACCAACACATTTTGCGATTCATTTTTATATATAAAGATCATTTTGTTTAATTTCGGCCAGAGGAAAAGCTAATGGAATATTTTCAATATTAATTTAAAGCATTAAGTTTTTACTAGCAGGATATATAAAGAGACAATCCCATAAATTACCCCACCTAAAACCTGTTCTAAGTTTTAAGGGACTTCCTCACCACCCTCACTTCGAACCTTGAATACTACACGCCTTTCCAATCATGGAAGATCCACTATATCATTATCTGATCCTCCCCCCTCCCCCCTCACCTCGAACCGCGAAGGTCTCCGCACCCTCTCCTCCTCCCTTCTCCGCTCGGCCTCCCGCTGCCATAGCGCGGCCACCTGCAGGCGCCGCGACCGCCCCACCTGCTGCTCGATCAGCTTCACCAGCTCCCAGCGGTGGATCGAGCCCAGGAGGACCATGGATGCTGGGCTGTCTACTAGCGGGAAGCTTTTGATCGTCTGTGTGATGAAGATTTAAGGTGGGCATTATTAAAACTGGATTTCAACTAGATGAAAGCTTTTGATTGTCTGTGAGAACAAGATGGTCTTTCCTATAGAAAAAGGTAGACCGCGAAACTTACCATCGTCTGTTTAAGATAAATGGGCATTATTAAAATTGCATTCCAACTTTTTTATCTTATAAAATCATGCTACATGCAGAGATTGTTTTAAAACAGTTCTAGACACCTAAGAAAAAAGTCACAAATCGTAAAAAATGTTATAGCATTATGTTACGATTTACATTGGCTATGTTTCAAGCGAAACGAAATAAGAGCTAACTTTATACCGATACCATATTATTGCACCCATCTAGTTGGAATTGTTGGTCAAAGCTTAGCACTTCCATTTTTAGTAATTCATTGACTAATTTAGTTAAATTAGTATGTAGTAAAATATTGGACGATGCGAGTCTTAAGGCTCAGAAACTACATAGACAACCAAAAGACGAAAATGTATTGAACTTGAACGTTTCAAAGATTTATTAAATTGTCACAAAGTAAAGTTTTAAATAGAAAAGTGAAAACATACAGAAAAACTAACATAGATAAAAAGTACACGCGATTGCCCAATTAAAAGTCATATTTCACTACAATCACATATTTCAAAACTGCAAAACTTTTCAAATAGTGGGAAACATCAAATCACATTATCTTTTTTCACATTTTTTAAGCTTTTCACTTATTATACAAAAATAAATAAAAATCTTTCACCTACCTTATTCGCTTTAAGAATATCCTTTAACTGCTGGAACGTCATTCTATTCCAAATATACTTCACGTCTCTCACCATGAAGTCTTCCACGCAAATGTCGTACATACCTGGATTTTTTGGATAAATAAATATGTATTTAAGAAAATATTAACCTCTATAGTAGTAAATATAGTAACACCAATACATAGGTACTATCAAGAAGCTTATATCTAATACACTGGAGATTGCACTATGACCATTAACTTGTAACAAGAAAATATGACGTTGAATGACGCCTGTATGTTTTTTTATCCCTTTCACACCAACTTGCCAAGTTAGGTGTGAAAGGGATAAAAAAACATACAGGCGTCATTCAACGTCATATTTTCTTGTTACAATTTAATAGTCATAGTGCAATCTCCAGTGTATTAGATATAAGCTTCTTGGGTACTATATTAACTGTCGAAACACATATAAAAAGTGGCCAATGTTATAATCTTTATTACCAGTTAAACTTCAAAATTGGATAAGTAATTAAGTAGGTAACGTTGTGTAAAGCGTATTGTCAGACAGTTAAACAAATATTTAATTAGCTGTATGAAAACCTTTACTTTTAATTCAACATGATACGCATGGTCATTGACTTTGGAAATATCTAATATCTAATTCTAATATATATTATAAAGGCGAAAGTTTGTATGGATGTTTGTTACTCTTTCACGTAAAAACTACTGAACCGATTACAATGAAATTTAGCACACATATAGAGGGTAACTTGGATTAACACATAGGATAGTTTTTATCCCGGAAATCCCACGGGAACGGGAACTATGCGGGTTTTCCTTTGCAAACGCGGGCGAAGCCGCGGGCGGAAATCTAGTTTTCTATAATTAAAATAGATAATTTATTATATCTATTTTTTCGGTTCTAGACTCTAGTTAGATATAATAGAGAGGTAGTTATAATAAAAAAGCTATTTAAAATGACTATTGAAAAGGAAATAATATATAAAATGTATTACGTATAACCTTTAATTGTTGCATTTGTGGACAAATGAAATGCGAATATGTTTGACATTCAGTATATAAGTGAAAGTAACTTATACTTTGTTTACTATTCAATTTTAAAACATTGAGTTACTATGTACTACGTACTAGAGAGGGCATCGCTACACTATTTGTAGCACGAGTTAGAGCCAAGCGTCTCAAACGTCGCTTATACATATATCTATGACTAACTAGCCGCCCCACACCGCCGCGCCGCGCTTGTCGCACAGATTTTGTTCGTGGTGTCCTCTCTATACGTATACCTCAATGTTTTAAAAGACGAATTGTAAACATGAATAAAACTGTAAGTGAATTAATAAATCTATACATTAGTATAGTATAGTAGTAACATAATATTAATGTTTGTTATTTTGTAGGGGACCATCTGATTTTGCAAATTCTTTTACTAAAAGAAAGACACTTCATTGTTTCATAGTCACTTTATTGTTTAATCATCACTTTTTTATCCCGGGTCAAGCCGCGCGAAGCGGGTAGTAACACCTAACACATAATATGTTTTCGTAACAAATGACACTAATTAATTTAGAAAATATCTTAACCTCCATGAGTTGAAATAATTTCTAGTCACAAAATTGATTTATTATCAAAATTAATCATCTATAATCTACATTAATAATAATTGTACAGTACTCCAAAATTAATAATGCGCATGCAAATCTTCGCTAACTGTCGTATTTCCGAAAACACTCGAATCATTGAACCGTAAGAGCCCTAAACAATACACTTGCATTTTACACCTTGTTCAAAAGAAATAGAAGTCAATTCACGGTCATACACAATCAAAAACAAATCGGGCGGCTAGGTGACGGTAGCCTGTCAGTCAAAAAATTAAAAAATCCGTCAGTCGTCTTTAAATATTGGTGGTGACTGCACGTGTTCTCTCTGTGTGGAATTATATAGAGCTGCTATTACATACCCTTCTTCGTTTTGTTTTTAAAGGTGAATTGAATTAATCGATGAAATGATTATTTACACAGGTGATAGCAGTAGGGAAAGTGAAAATGAGAGAGAAGAGCATAATGAAAGTTCCGATGTATCTACAATGTCAGAAATAAAGATAATCCTGATTTTGATTGTGTTTTTTATTTATTTGTAATTGTAATAATATTGTGGAATGATCAGTACTGTAAATACTTTTGAACTGAGATTTTAATGATTAGATTTCTATGGTTTAAATGTAAACCTGTGTTTGAAAACCATATTTTTTACAATATAAATTTTGTGTTATTTTAACCTTCTTTTCTTCCATCATTACACCAGCTTCAGTAAGACACTTTAAAAGTACTATAAAATTTTCCAAGTAAATCAATCCAACAAAGATATATTCGCAATCGTGGGGTTATCCTCGCTATTTACTTACAAGGAATTATCGATACAAAATCGTTACTTACAAATAAATATTAATCTCTTTTAGCACAAAACACATAATTTGACTAAATTATGCATGAAGAAAATGCATTTAACCACTCTATATACATATCATCTTCGGACGCTCCGGGAATATGACAGTTGCCGAACAGTGACGAAGATTTCTATGCGCATTATTACTTTTGGAGTACTGTAAGTCTAATTTTATGTTAAGTGCATATGACGAGGTGGCCGAGTGGTTAAGGCGTTGGACTGCTAATCCAATGTGCTCTGCACGCGTGGGTTCGAATCCCATCCTCGTCGATATATTTTGCAGATATTAAATTCGTTAATATTTAAATGAGAGAGTTTGGAAGAGGCTAAAATTTAAGGGTAGGTTGTTTGATTTTAAAGAGTCTGGTGTATATAAAAATACGTCCAATTAAAAATTTTCCCTGTAAAATATATAAAATAAATTTCTATAAGAAAATCGTGTAAGTTTTTACCAAAAATGGTAGAACACAGATAATGTAATACTAAAATAGTAGAACGCATTTGAATGATTTTTGCTTTGTAACATTTGTCTCTGTCTTGATTAGTTAGAATAACTACCATTACCTCCTACTAAAAAATTGTCTAACCGGGCAGAGTAAAGCATAAATTAAAAATATTTTTTCAAAAACTCACGGCTAGCAGAAGACAATAAATCAGGCAGATACGGCAGTTTCTTGATAAGTATGATACTGTCGAAGCAAGATGGCTGCAAAAGAGCTGCAACCGCGTTAGCTGCTAATACTGCCGCCATTATTGGGAGTAGGTGGGTTACCTGGAATGAAGTAATTGTTCTTACTAATATTAAAAACGAGCTTTCTGTCTGCGTCTGAAACTAAGCAAATTATGAACCTTTCTGGAGTTCCAACCTATCCATTGGTGAAAACAAAAAAGATGGAGTAGTTTTTCAGTTCACCGTGGACAGACAGACAGATAGACGCGGAGTACTTTGTTTATAATGGGTAGTGATAGTGAAGTGTGTATGTTAGTATTTTTTTCCCGTCGCAATGGAGCGATTTTATGGTAAAAGTTTTGTGGTGATGTAAATAAAGGAATTTCTAGATAATATATAAAAAAAATAAAATTAAAAATTACCACATCCAACGCAGGTGAAGCTAACTAATATGTTGCATTTTAGAGAAAGTTTATTAAGGAAAAAATATTTTCGACAAACTACTTCACTAAATCTACTAATATAAATACCTATATACTAAAATAACATAAACGAAAAAAATAGAATAATATATCACCTGTCCAGTCATTTCAATAACTATAACAATCGTAGACACAGTATGTGTAACTGCTCCAGTGAAAGCCGCCGCTCCAACCGTGGCATAGCCCCCTATAAAAAAAGAAAGATATTTTTATTTAAAGTAGGACCCTATACAAAAAACCAAACAATAATTTTGCTACATTTAGAAATTAAACGATAATAATATAATGAATAAATCGCGTTTAAAATCCGTTAAAATCTTTAATTTCTAAATATATTTTACTTTAAAACAAGCTCCCACAAAACAACAACAAATTTTATTTAAAATATCCCCCTATAAAAGACATGCATAGTAACAAATGTGTGCACTTGCGCAATAGTCAATTGAAATGTTGTCTCCAAACTAAATGCTATGCTTTATGAGCTGTTGAACAATTATTCAACCTGCATATAAGTAAGTAAGTAAGAACCCAAGTAAGTAAAGTACTAAGTATTTAAGTAACATCATAAATCTCACCAGGCAATATCTTCTGTATATGTCCACCATAAGCCACGCCCAACGGGCAGAAATAGTGCATAACTTCGCCCGTAAACCTGCCCAAAGAGGCGCCCATTTTGAAAGCCGGCACGAAAATACCAGCAGGCACTGGTAGAGTACATGATACCATGCTGAGAAAGTACTGGGAATGAAAAAAATAACAAAAAATAAAAAAATATATATATAAAAAAGACGTGTCAGAAGTGAAACTACTTTGGCAAAATTCAAAGATACCAAAATCGTCGCTTTACTTCATAACGTGATGGTATTGCCATGACGTCACCTTGAAATTTTACTCTCAACGCGTTTAAGGAAGTTTCACTTCAAAAAATTACAAAAAGTACAAAAAATCTTGAAAAATATCTTAAAGGGGATTAAAAATTACGTCAAGCTGAATTTCAGTCGATTATCAGTGTGTGCTGTGAAGTTATTTATAGATAAATCATTGGTAATATCACAAATAGCTAAAAAGTTAGTGGCAATATTATAACTGCAAAAGTGCGTATGTTTGTCATTCTTTCACGTCACAACGGAATGATTTTAATGGTATGATTTTTATGGCTGGAGATAGTTGACAGAAATGTGACTTAACCTACATTTAAGTAAACACAATAGTACAAAAATAAAGACCGATTAACTTGATAATCGAAAAAGAGTCATAAATAACAATTATTTACATTCAATGTGACATACATATAAAATTGAGGCTTGAAGCGTGAAATCGTAAATTTGTATGACGGTACTAAAACATCTGTTTATTCGATATTTTATAGTGAAATAATTGAGAAATTGGTAACAAGTGTTATATGACGAGGTGGCCGAGTGGTTAAGGCGTTGGTCTGCTAATCCAATGTGCTCTGCACGCGTGGGTTCGAATCCCATCCTCGTCGATACTTTTGAATATCACTATGTCCCTATGTCCCTTTGTACGCTTAAATCTTTGAAACTACGCAACGGATTTTGATGTGGTTTTTTTTAATAGATAGAGTGATTCAAGAGGAAGGTTTATATGTATAATAACATCCATTAAATAGTGGAGAAGTACTGTTATTTTTGAGGTTTCTAATGTGATGTCGTAAATAATTACATTTTTTCCGCTTACATTGCAAACGCAGGCTGAACCCTACGAGTTTTATCAAAATAATGTACTAAGTATTGTACACATTGAAAAGGTCTACAGAAAAGTCCGTGATGGTATATGTCTATCTCTTATGGATAACCCACAATAACTTTTTTTTGTCATTTACTTTTTACGACAAATAATGGCTAATTTTCGAAGCGATTTTAACCAATACAGCATTAATCCTTAACCAATTAAATACCTTGAATACATTGTTCATTTAATATAGATCTATATGGCCCTTTACACCGTATGATTTAAGTGAATATTTTCGAAGATATTACAGATTTAAAAATTGCGGGACGTAGCGTTTGCGGCGGTACCGGCCGGCCGCCGCGGCCGCGCCATTGCACCCATGCGAAGCATGGGCGGGTCGCTAGTTATGAATATTATGAACATTTTTAACACAAAACAATTTATTGGAAATTAATCGGAATTGCTGTTTCTTAGACATAATGACATACTTTTATTTTATGGCATACTATATTTTAATAATGAGTAGTGAAGAAAACATTGCTTATTTATGTATCCTGAATCTTATCCTATAAAAAGTGTATTTTAGCGCCAACAGAAAATACATATTGTAAAAGCGGAAAAGAATTTTTGTTTGAGACCACTTAAGGCGGCCGTACACGGACCGCTTCAAGCAGTTGAGACCGACGGCTTGAAGCCGCGACCGCGCGGTGAACTATGGACATTTATTCACTGCCGTACACGGACCGCTTCAAGCAGTTGAGACCGACGGCTTGAAGCCGCGACCGCGCGGTGAACTATGGTCATTCATTCACTGCCGTACACGGACTGCTCGAGCAGTTGAGACCGACGGCTTGAAGCCGCGACCGCGCGGTGAACTATGGACATTTATTCACTGCCGTACACGGACTGCTCGAGCAGTTGAGACCGACGGCTTGAAGCCGCGACCGCGCGGTGCACTATGGACATTCATTCACTGCCGTACACGGACTGCTCGAGCAGTTGAGACCGACGGCTTGAAGCCGCGACCGCGCGGTGAACTATGGACATTCATTCACTGCCGTACACGGACTGCTCGAGAAGTTGAGACCGACGGCTTGAAGCCGCGACCGCGCGGTGAACTATGGACATTTATTCACTGCCGTACACGGACTGCTCGAGCAGTTGAGACCGACGGCTTGAAGCCGCGACCGCGCGGTGAACTATGGACATTCATTCACTGCCGTACACGGACTGCTCGAGCAGTTGAGACCGACGGCTTGAAGCCGCGACCGCGCGGTGAACTATGGACATTCATTCACTGCCGTACACGGACTGCTCGAGCAGTTGAGACCGACGGCTTGAAGCCGCGACCGCGCGGTGAACTATGGACATTCATTCACTGCCGTACACGGACTGCTCGAGCAGTTGAGACCGACGGCTTGAAGCCGCGACCGCGCGGTGAACTATGGACATTTATTCACTGCCGTACACGGACTGCTCGAGCAGTTGAGACCGACGGCTTGAAGCCGCGACCGCGCGGTGAACTATGGACATTCATTCACTGCCGTACACGGACTGCTCGAGCAGTTGAGACCGACGGCTTGAAGCCGCGACCGCGCGGTGAACTATGGACATTCATTCACTGCCGTACACGGACTGCTCGAGCAGTTGAGACCGACGGCTTGAAGCCGCGACCGCGCGGTGAACTATGGACATTCATTCACTGCCGTACACGGACTGCTCGAGCCGTCGCGACCGCTTCAAGCCGTCAACTGCGCGGTTTGTAGCGACCGCTCGAGCAGTCAACGACCGACCGCTCGAGCAGTCCGTGTACGTCGCTCAGCCGCTTTTTTTATCATTCTAATAAAATATACTCACAATACTAAAGAAATAAATAATGAGGCATCCAAAATGGTCCACTTCAGGTGTTTGCCAGTGAGAAACAATGGCCGCTTGTTCTGCTGTCAACTCGTCTGACCATGTGAAGTTTGCGAAGAGGGATAATACCTGTAATATGTTGTTTGTAATTATGATGGTAGGTGATGATGATGGTGATGGTGATGATGATGGTGATGGTGATGATGATGGTGATGTATATAATATTGTATACTCTAATAATATTATGTGGTTCAACAAAATTTTATAGTTTTCAAATAGAAATAACCTGTATTAATTATTAGATTTAGTACCTGTTTTAATTATTAGATTTAGTTTAAATTTGTGTTGGTGGTGATGATGATGATAAATAGTATATAGTTGTAGTTCTAAAAATGATTATTTAACAAGGTATGTTTTCAATTGCAATATCTAATAGCTCGTATAAAAGACTAATATATATAGGCACATGATGATAATGGCGTTGAAGTTGAAGATGATGATGATGACAATGACGATGATGACGATGGTGGTGATGATGATAAATACACACCTGTGGTTGATTGCCCAAATCCGCTGCCATGTACTTTCCAATCCCGGGCGGGAAAAGTATAGACATTACTGCCAGGGTCACAAATCCGGGGTAAATGAAACGACTGGTATAGAAAGAGATATTTAATTATAATAATTTTATTATAATTAATAATTAATAGGGCTATATTATGATAAATATAGAATACTTGACGTATCGTAATAGCTGTTGTTTATATTTACAAATTATTGTATTTTTAAGGTACATTTGACTATCCGCTTGTCTGTCTAGCCTTTAAATTTAAAAATAAAGCCTACATTAAAAGTATTATGAAAATCTGCTAAGCCGTTTTTGAGTTAAATCGTCACAAATAAAAATAAAGAAAGCATTTCATTTTATAATATTAGCACATAATACATAATAGTAGCTAAACGCTACAGAACGGACACTCTCCGCCTCCCGCCAAAATTAAACACTTACCTCACCCCGCACGATCATGCTATAGATGGCCCGCATTTTTCCGCAAGGACGATACGCAACGAAGATTGACAACATTAATCAAATTGACTTAAAGTAATTTTATTATTTTGGATGTGTGATTATCGTTTTTCGTAGAAAATGGTTATATATTGTGCTGTTTACGGATGTATTTCATCAGAAAAACGCGAATTTCTTTACACTAGTCACAATTAATGTGCGAACCCTAAAGCGTTAACGTGTGTTAACGCTAACGCTTTTGGGTTCGCACATTACACATTCGCACATTCGCGCATTTGCACTCTCTACAGTGTGACTGTCAAAACGATAATTTTGTATGGAGTGTCCGGGGTGTGATACTAGTTAAGAAAATAAATAAAAAAACTCACTTTTTCTGCAGGAAAGTGCTCAAATACTTAGTATTACGGATAAAGAGCACATATTGACGATGCAGCCACACCCATAGCGCCGCCATGAGACCACACACTATGCTGAAAATTAAGAAATATTTATTTTATTAATAAGTTTTGAGAAGTTTGAAAAAGGGCTGCTGTAATAAGGTTTCAGTTATATGTATTAGTGTTAAAATTAGTAGTAGCGTCAGTAAAAATATCGATTTTTAGTACTTTAAATATAATTTTAGTAAGATAAAAACTATTTTTACTAAAAATTCAATATTATTTGAAAATATAATTTTTTTAGCGAGAGTAGTTTATTTCCATTGTATTAATATGGTTTCCTATTTGTACAACTAATTAAGTGTGAAATAAATAAATAAATAAATATTTAAGGTGTTGCATTTATAAATACTATATCTTTCTCACAATAGACCGGGAGATATTGACACAAAATTTCGAGTCATTTATAACAGGATGGCGGTTCTACAGGGGTCTTAGTACGCAATGACAAAAAGAAAAATGATGGTGTGAACGCTGGTACCGGCGGCTTAGTCGCGTGGGCGTTAGTCGAACTCGTCAGAAAAATAACGAAAGTCAAACGATTTTTAACACAAAAATTTTAGAATTTACCGATAGCCCATAAAAAAGAAGTAGGCGGTAGTGTCATGCCATACTTTTCCGGTGTGACTTACAGCCATACTGAAGCGAATGTGTTGATTTAAAAAAAACAATTCAACCACCTGTAGAACCACCATCCTGTTACAAATGACTCGAAATTTTGTGTCAATATCTCCCGGTCTACAATACCAAACCCATTGTACTGTGTTTTTTATAAATATTTTTTTTCTCATTATTTAGGCATACATTCACATTTCCCACAATAATACACTTTAACCATTTCAACACAAGAATCACACCAACACATGAGTACCACATGTATGTCTCTACTTACCCTAGTAGTACGAAAACAGCGAACTCCTGCGGATCAAATGGAAAGTCTTGAGGTAGACTGGTTGGGAACATTGGTTTGACGGTCGGCATTGCACCTGACCACACTGATAGTAAGCGGAACATCTGTAAAAATGAGTTTATGTGGATATTTTAAATTTATAAAAATATGTGGGAAGAAAAAATATATTCTAATATATATATATATATACATTTACATTCCATGGAAGAGGCTGGTAAGTATTAAGAACAACAATTACACGTAAGTACTATATACTAATATTGCTTATTTATATTAATGAGGGTACATTGACATTTTATATATTAACATGACCAAAAATTTGTGCGCTCTTCTTTATCTTATTTGATAGATAATACATATTATATTTGCCATTCTTAAGAATTTAATTTTTTTGGCTTCATTTGATTCAAATGTGCTAACTAGTTATGCTAAAAATGGCTTATTTTTAAACTCACAATAGCACTGCAACAAGCTGCAAAGAAACCTCGCCAGTAGTTGCGGACAGCAAAGTATGTCGTCGTTACTTCGATTGAGAATAACACACCTGAAATTACATAAAATATAACATAGTTGTATACAGTTATAATATAAAGAAAAATGATTTCAATGGTTTTGTATACATAACTTAATATTGTTCTTTAACCACTAGAAAAGAGCATTAATCTGACTGATGTAGTAAGCATTTTTAGTTTCATCGATTTTGTTCTATCTTCTAACAGGTGTTGTAATATTTATATCGCAATTTATTATATACATTGCGGTTATATTATGAAGTACCTAAGATTTAGTTTTTCGTATCTATACTAATATTATAAAGCTGAAGAGTTTGTTTGTTTGAACGCGCTAATCTCATGAACTGGTCCGATTTAAAAAATTCTTTCCGTGTTAGATAGTCCATTTATCGAGGAAGATCTATATACAGGGTGTAATCGTTAAGTGTAAATGTTTGAAGTGATGTCCTATATGATGTATGGGCTATACATCGAGGAAGGCTATAGGCTATATATCACGCTAAGATCAACAGGAGCGGAGCCACGCGGGCGAAACCACGGAGCGCAGCTAGTTTTTGATAACCCTAAAAACTATTTAGTCGATTCTGCTGTGCTCCTGTATTATTACTTATTTTTACTTTTTACTTTTACGGACTGCAGCTTGATTTTTGTCCTTATTCTTATCAAACACACAAACAAATTCAGTTTCATCAAAATACTATTTGCCCTCCAACAGACAACATACAAAAATATCGATATAAAATCGATATTAACCAAAAAATCAAGGAATTTTTAATGTTTTTTTTTTATGTTTTTTGTTAAAGTTTGCTGTTTAGATATTAAAGATTTTTTTTAAGGGATACGGAACGTCGAGAAAACAAAAACATGAATAAATCGCGTTTAAAATCCGTTAAAAAATCTAGTGAATTTTAAAAATACTTGCGTAAAATCAAACATTAGAAAATTGTATTCAACCATATTTTTTTATTTTTTTTTTGTCTTTTTTTACGTAAATTTCACTACAAACTCACCCCCCACAGGCGCAGCGAAACAAGAAGCTACACCCACTGCGCACGCAGCTGCCAACATCTCCGTGGTCCGGGATTCGTTCTCGTATATACCCTGGAAGGTAGTCACTAGCCGGGAAAGAAGGGATGCCACCATTGATGCTATGTGCACTGATGGACCCTGGGGTAAACCAAAAATACCATAAAAAATATAAAAATCAGGATGATGCCAAGTGAAAATAGCAAAAAAAAGACGATTGAAATTTAGTTTTATAAAAATGTTAAAGAAATCGCTTTCAAATCTAAAATCCTTGTTAAAAATATATTTATATATTACATAGGTAAGTACATTATTATCAGAAAATAACAACTAAGTAATAATGGAAAATTGACATTAACTACTACATCATAATAAAAGTTAATAATGATAAAAATAACTTATAACAGCACTTATAGGCCATGACGTATCTATCAAAAGGATAGGCAGGTTATACACAAAAAAACATGTACCTCAAAACGGTAATGACTGTTTATAAGCCGAATTTTTGCTACGCTATACGAGTCAGGCAATTACCTGACTTAATTATTGCAATTTTGGACCATGTACAACGATATACACTACATATTTACGTATATAGACTACATATTTCATTCTTACCTCTTTACCCAAAGGCAGACCAGAACCTAGGGTGGCTGTCAAACCCACGACCTTCGAGACGAGGGCTCGAAACGTGAGGTACTCTTTGAGGTGCACTCCTCTGAGTATCGTCTTCATTTCGGGTATACCAGATCCTAGAGAATTTAATAGATATAATAAAATAATTTAAACTAGTATAATAATGCTAAAAAGTTTGTTACTTTAATTGACTCTGGATAGGAAAGCCGTATGAAAAACGTATCAGATACTATACCTATTGAAATTATTTTATTAGTTACTAGCTCATCGCCCGCGGCTTCGCCCGCTTTGTCTTAAACCTAATAAATTATATACTAAAACCTTCCCATTGAATCACTCTATCTATTAAAAAAAAACCGCATGAAAATCCGTTGCGTAGTTTTAAAGATTTAAGCATATAAAGGGACATAGGGACAGAGAAAGCGACTTTGTTTTATACTATGTAGTGATTATGATTCATGAAACGATTAATTTTCTTAATACATTAAACACAGCTACTGCTAAATAAAAATAAAAGAAATAAAATTGTGGTTAGAAATTCAGTAAAAGACGAAAGCAACGGCTATAATAATTTCTAGCGCAGTTTAAAATTACTCATTTGCATTATTAGCAGTGACCTAGTAAACGCGTTTTGTCCCTTTATAGGTACACAGGTATTGTTCCCACATATTCTATTATTTATTCGTAACACGCTATTTTTATTAGGCGTGAAGAAGAGACAGAAATTTACTTTCGCATTTATAGTATTAAAGTTATGATTTTTTATACCTATACTCTGAGCGTCTAAGAGGTGACAGACAGACATACTTTCGCATTTATAAGTACCTAAAATTATATTAATTATCTATATTATTACCTATACTCTGAGCGGCTACTATATGCACGAAGCCAGCTGCAAACAGTATCAAACACACGGGCAGAGACACCCACGCTATATACTTGGTGAATATGGTTGTTGCTACGTCCTTATACATCCAGGTTCGGGCTGAAATTTAGGTATAAATTTAGGTATGTATGTATTTATTAAAATTTTTCAAATTCAATGCAAACAAATAGTTACAAATTATAGATGTTATTGTTACAATACTGTATGTCATACATTAAAATAGTTTAGTCACTTCTACATTATGATTGGAGCTGCATTTCAGATTTAAATGTGTTATTTTAATTTTAAGAAAGTAAATTAGATAGTGTATACTATTTTGTAAGAAATTAAGATAGAAACTCTTGTTATAATTGGTCTGTTCAAATCATTGATATTTAAATTTAAAGTAATGTATCCTTGTATTATCATAGAGACAGCTGCACTTTTTGGATGGAAATAGGCAGTAGATAAGTATTGACGAAAATCGCAAAAAATACCTTATTCATTTATTGTTAATTCAATTGTTATAATAATTACCTTATCTCCTTAAGGAAGCGTGCCAAAACAATCCTTATTTTAAAACAATATACAACATTAATCAAAAATAACTAAATATAATATTATTCTACTCTCGCATCCACCATGCTTATTCCTCCCTATTCCCAAATGAAACAATACTTATAAAAACTATTTTTACAGATAATACGTACCATTATTACACACAGCGATACCCTGGTCGATTGCGAAGTTCAAACACCCCATGACGATGCCCAGCACAGCCAGGAACACCCAATCTTCTCCAAGCCTTGCGAATGTATGCCTCCATAGGTACCCTGGGACAAACTTTATATCGTTCATTCAATATATGAGCTGGGGAAGAGCTTTTGGGGACACAGGCTTGGATCAGCACGGGCAATTGTTCATTTAATTTTATATATGTATTATGTAAGTATTACTCTAGGTATTACATAGTATTATATTATCTCTGGTATTACTTTATTAAGACTTGTACAAAAAATAACAATATATTGTTGTGTTAATCGAATCTTAAAAATCACACGAAACATTCAATCTCGTCTCTAATCGAATATTTTTTTTGTAGATTAACAAAAAAATTGGATTATTACCTATAATTCCATTCTTATATGTAATACTTACCTAATACTTTAAAGAACTTCCCCCTCGGTCTATGCTTGCCAGAAGCTTCCAGCTCCTTCTGTCGGAGTTTGTCATCTTTTCTTCTCTTCTTGCGTAGTCTTTTGAGTCTTCTCGCTTCTTCTCTCGCTGCTTCGCTTAGGTCGCGTTGGTAGCGACCATACATCTGGAAAAGAAAAATGATGTATTAAGGATACTTGTTTCGAATATCCTTCATAATTTGGAGCTTTTGTCAATCGGTAATAATAAAAGGACAAATGCCTTTGTTGCTCTAAAATTGTATGTAATATGAACAATATAATTCATTGTGTAGATAGGTATATAGTTTAATATTACCTATTACCTATAATAATTATTCTATTCGTTTTTAAATATTTATATTGTGCAGTGTAACGGGCAACGTTAGCGCAGGAGTTATTGAACCTGAATAGACCTTCACAGCTTCACCAAAAAAAAAAAATGAAAACTCTACTATGAAAAAACGTTAAATTATTAAACGAATTATTTTATGTATTTACAATACCTACAGAATTGATTACACAGATGAATATATTTACCTGGGACAGCTAATAACAGACGATAATCAGATGTGCAAAGAAGTCGAAAGAAGAATAACTAATGCCTGGAAGAGGTACTGGAGTTTGAAAGAGATTATGAAAGATAAAAATCTTCACGTGAATATTAAAAGTAAAATATTTAATACTTGTATACTACCAGTTCTCATGTACGGCAGCCAAACCTGGTCCTTATCACAAAACGCGACTAGCAAACTCTCATCATGCCAATACGAAATGGAGAGGAGCATGCTAAATGTGAAAAAATCAGACCGACTGAGAAATCGAGCCATAAGGAGCAAAACAAAGGTCATAGACATTACATGCAAAATTAGAAGGATGAAATGGCGATGGGCAGGACACACGGTAAGAGGAAAAGATAAATGGAGCAAAACTGTAACACAATGGTATCCTAGAGAAGGCAAGAGGAAAAGAGGTAGACCGCAAAAAAGGTGGGATGAAGAGATAAGAAAAGTGGCTGGCGTCACATGGAACAGAGTGGCCCAAGAAAGACATTAGTGGAAACGGTTGGAGGAGGCCTTTGTCGACTGGCAAACAGATCTACAAAAAATAAGCAAAATTCAAATAAGAGACTAGATTAAGGTTTACATTAGATTTTAAGTTTTATTTGTATTAGAATCATATTATAATAATTGTAATGTGGATCTGAATAAAAGGCTTTTTATTTTTTTATTTATTTATTTTATACAATACCTACAGTAAGTTACTTAAAACAAATACAATTACATTTTTAATAATAATTGCAGTTGCATTAATTATCTAATGTTTGCTTATTTTGAAACTAGATGGCGCTGTGTGACAGAAACCTACTCGAAAAGCAACTTAATAAATCAAGTAGTAAAAACAAGTGAATATAGTATTATTTATGTCATTCTAGTGTTATTAAAACTATAAGGGTACCAGGTATTTTTTTTCGTGTATAACCATTATATTTTACATATACATAGGTACCTCCACCTCTAAAACTTTCCTAAAAACCTCCTATATCCAATAATCCCATAATCTGTATAACCTTCATACAGTATGCTCAGGTTGTTTGACAAACATACATCGGATACAAATTTGCTGCTATCAGACAAATATTGCCAAAGAAAGACTAATCTAACGAAGGTTGCAGATGATTGTATAGATTTAATGTACTGAAAACGAAGTTTTTGACGTGACAACGTCTTAAATTAGGTTGCGACTGGGAGTCACTTATGAAAAAGTGTAACGCTCGGTAACGTTACGATGAGTCACCGAACGAGAGAGAGGCCCGCGGTCTGCCGCGCGCGCAGCACATAAATATTCTACCGAGAAAAAGACGTTGTCACGTAAAATCTTCGCCCGTAAAACCGACTTTACAGGCAACCATTTTTTTATATTCTTAAATTAGTCAGATCCTGGTTCAAATAATTTTGGAACAGGTCGTTGTGTTCATTAATTAAATTTTACATGTTATACACATACGTGCAAAAACAGTGATTTAAATTTTTAATCGAAGGTACCTACTAAAAACAAAACTTGAACTTGAAGGATTCTCTCGGGGTAGCGCGATAAATTTTAGTTAATTGCTGTAGGCACTTTATTTAGGTATATTTCTTAATTGGGAGACATTAAAATTTAAAATATCTGTAAACCAATTATCATTCGAAACGTAGGTATAAACTATTAAGCTATTGCATAGCTTATATCGCGGGACTTAAGCGCGGCGACCGAATGTAAAAATTCCGTAACGAAAAACCTAACACCCCCCACTCTAACCGGCACACCGATGCGATGCTATGCAATAGCTTTACCGCGGCAGTCCTCGATTGCCACACGTATTTTTTTTCTTTATTGGAATGCTAATTGCTCTCATATGTATAAACCAAATCAGGCTTTATATTCAGTCTCAATTATTACTACTAATATTACAGAAGTACAGACACAAAGTAAATAAAACATCTTACTATAACAATAGATAAGAACATGACCAATTCATTCAACAGTTATTGGACACCACATAACAATCTTTGCTGCATGCAATATTCTGCCCACAATTTTAACCCTTATCTCTTTATAATAAGGGTTTATTATCCCATAACGGTATTTATGAGATTGCATCGCTAAATATAGTGCTCCCACGTTACTCATGTTTAATTATTGTTGATGTCTTGAGATTTTAATATAAATTATTGTATTCTTAGGATCGGGTCATTTGAGGTTTACATTTCTTGTTTCAATTAATGGAAAAGGAAAAGCCTAGTTCATAAAGTAAGGTAAGACTTCTAACATTATGCTTGTTTTTCCTGTCACCTTCATTTTTAAATATGTAACACATTTTGAGGACAGCAAAGCTTTCCCAAGTTTTTCTGAAGATTCGGCATCATCGATTTATTGTGTCGATTTTATAACGGGCAATATAAATAGTTGGAAACTAAAACAATTCAATTAATCATGCACCAGTTCATATGCGTATTTCTCATTTTATCATAATACTAGCTTCCGTCCACGACTTTGTACGTGCATCCCCGTTTTTCCCCGTTCCCGCAAGAATTTCGGGAAATCCTTTCTTAGCGGATGCCTACGTCCTAACATCTACCTGCATGCCAAATTTCAGCCCGATACGTCCAGTGGTTTGGGCTGTGCGTTGATAGATCACTATATCAGTCACCTTTGAGTTTTATATAATATAGATTATATAGTCTCTAGGTCATGACAGTATTAAAACTTAAATATAAATTATTAAATTATCCAGATCGTAGCATCATGTTAAAAAACCCATCCTGATCTATGTAACACAAACATTATTTCAATTCGAACCAGTAGTTCCTGACATTTGCTTTTTACTCTGTATCATTTAGATATTGACATAGATTACATAGTCTATAGAAGATACGTACTAATAGATAGTAGATACGTATATTATGTATCATCAAAATGAAGCAATGTATTCTCGTAACCTAATTATAGTCGAATTTAGCGGCTTCACTTTATTATAGTTAAATCTGTCATCTCTATTAACAACGTACAAACGAATAAATCATTTGATTTGTATGAGGCACCTACGATGTTAGTCATTCTTAACAAGTGATAATACACTGTAAATCATGTTTTATTTGTTATCCAACTGCGCCTAAAAGGATTATATTGTATTCCTGAAGCACCTGTATTACATTTTAAATAGCTTGATTAGTTATATAGATGTCGTGGCCATATCGTAGATTTGCTCATTTCATGAAATGGCCAACATAGTTTGATCAGATCGTTAAATCGTCAACGTTTCGACGACATTTGGCCAGATCGTATAAAATATCTTAGAGAGTCAAATGTGGATGACCAAATCGTGAAACGTTAACGATTTAACGATCTGGCCAATCTAAATTGGCCATTTCATGAAATGAGCAAATCTACGATATGGCCACGACATAGATATCGTTAAATTAGTAAGAGTAATGTTTATCAAAAAATAATTGTTTTGAACAAAAAGGAACCTTCAAATTGTTAGACCACACAGAAGGCAACACTACAGGTTTTGAGGTAAAAACTAAAACCACAAAATAGGTATACAGTTGAATTGAGAACATCCTCTTATTTTTAAGTCCGTTGGTAAAAAACTGCCAGACTACCTAAATAATAATTATGCTCACCATATTTTGTGTAGGTACATACCTATTCTAAGATTTAGGAATAGATCATAAACTATTTTTCACACTCCTATATGATAAGAGTGTTCTCACATCTTTTGGATCAGCTGGTTTATTCGATCATAAATAAAGTTGATTGTATAATAATTAATAATTATTTATCAGCTGTTTTATTATTCCGTACGCTCACCGTACGAGTTAATAAAAAAAGTCAATGAATGACCAACCTTTGACGCACTGCCATTGTATTGTGCGGATTTTATGTACGTGCAATGTTAAGTCGTGATCGATTTTTCCTGGTGCAGGAAGGCATTATTTTTAACTGTAGGTAATGTACCTAAATTCTAAGTGATAGAAACTAAAATATAATATACCTACCTTTTACGAAAATGTATTAAGAAAGTCATTATGCTATGTGAGTCAGGAAATTGTAGCATTTCTGGCGAGAAATCGGTTAAGTTATTTGTTGTCGTCGAGTTTATCTCTACAAACGAACAAACAATCCAAAAATCAGATCTTTGCAGTTTGCACATGACTTAGGTTCCTACATATTATTATTTATTTAATATTTTCTATGTTGCTAGTTGCTACTTGCTACTACGAAGTAGGTATATAATTGTTATGATTAAAATATTTCATTGTAAAGTTGAATATTGATATATTTTATAACTACTCTTATTGCTTATTTACATCGGATATCAAATATTTTCGATGAAAAAACTATTTTATTGGCTAATGGCGACTTTTATTTCATATGTCAATACTTTTTGCTGACGCTCCCATCTTACATACCGTTATCAAAATCGAACTAATTAAAAACAATAACAATCCAATTTTTTTACATAATAGCGAAAAGCAAAACGTTTATATACATTCGGTCATTACCCTTTGAGTCGTCGAACTAAGTTCCGCAAAGCCTTGCCAACAAGTACAGTCAGCAAAAACCGGTTTCAGTGTTTACTTTCGGTATATTCAATGTAACTTTTCAGTTTAGCTCATTCATTAGAATTCACTATCAATATTGTTGGTAGAGCTTGTAGAGTACTAGAGTATCAATTATATGGTCTATCACTTACCTACTATTGTTCCTGACTGCTTCCCTAATATAAACTATTATTATGTACTTAATATAATATTCTTTTGAAAATCTAATAACAATCAACAAGAGTCGAGGTGTCAGTCTATGATGCTTTATTAAATTATTGATTTATGTGACTGACCGGTTGGCTAGGTTGGTAGTGGCCCTGTCTTCCAAGCCAGTGGTCGTGGGTTCGATTCCCACCCAGGGGAAAATATTTGTGTGATGAACATAGATGTTTGCTCTGTGTCTGGGTGTTAATTATCTATATAAGTATTTATTTAAAATTATATATGTATATGTATGTTTATCAGCCATCTGGTTTCCATAACAAAAGCTAAAGCTTAGTGCTCAGATCGTGCCGTGTGTGAAAATTGTCCTGAAAATATTTATTTATTTCTTTATTATTTAAAAGATGTTTCACTTCCTGCTTCAAATCCATTTTTCAAACACGAGTTAATAACTATCACGGATCACCAGGGTTCGAACCTGCTGCGGGGGTACAAGGCCTGGCTGTTAAACCCTGTCGCCGAAGATGAACGGTGGCCACCGTTGGGTTTTAGTGGGTATGGCTTCATGCGAATCCCACATACCCCCTCGTGCAGTAAAACTGTAGAGGAGGATGTGTAAAAGCATTTCCCAACGTAAAAAAAAAGGTTCGAACCTGCTAGAATAATTCAATAACCACTGTAAAAAGGTATTAACAAAGAATTTACAAAATATCATGTAAAATATTATATGTATCCTGTATGTATATTGTATACTTATTAAAATTAAACCTACTGGTATTAAAAAAACACATATCACGTGAAAAAAGATTAATGTCATGCATAAAATAAATATAATATAAAGTTAATTTCATTAATTATACGCTTATAAAATTGCTAATTATGAGCAAGGTTAATGTTTTTTAGGTTATCGCGAAATGTATACTTCCCTACAATTATAAAAATTGTTTTACTATGAGTCTTAATAATGCATATACGATATAGTTACGTATATATCTTCAATACATACAGTACCTTCAATTAATTTAGATAAATCTATAGATATTATCTATGTTATCCATATAATAAAAATGAATCGCTAATTGTGTCGGTGAGCGCAAAACTCGAGAACGGCTGAACCGATTTCATTAATTCTTTTTTTATAACATTCCCTGAAGTACGAGGATGTTCTTATGGAGAGAAAACCGAACGGCGGACCGCTAGTTTAAAATAAAACTGTGTTAGGTAGGTATAAGACAAACTAGGTAACTATTTACATGTAGCATATTCTCCATATAGGTAATAAATCCAGCACCAATAATATACGTATCGGAACAATAACCTCATTTTAGCGAAGTTGGTTAAACTTTATTTATTCAAGCGAGGTCAATTATCTTTGTGCAGTTATTTGCAGTGAGATTAAACTTTATAGCGATTTGCTCCCGTTTTCCGAATCTTAATCTTAAAACTAACAAACGATTTCATATCTTTAGCCATTAATATCGTTATTTATTTATTTTTATAGATAAAAGGTTTTACTGTAAAATTATTTTAATTTAACGCTGAAATACAATTACCATTTCATATAAAAAATGATATCTGCCAATGACAATTTTGTTGACAACCTTGTGAAAATAGGTTCATCCCTTTCAGGTATAATAGGGAACAAATAGACGAAAAACATTTGTAGGTTCCATTTATTTAGTTTATAACAATAATTAAACGTATGTTTTATTAATAGCGATGTATAATTTGTATAAAAATAATAACATTTATTTCTCATGCAAAAAATGCATTTTCATTATTAATACCTATCCATATACAGGGTGGAAATTTTTAACGAAGAAATCGCTTTTAAGCGATAAGGCCGCCAAATTGTACATTTATTTTAAGTTACATATCGTTTCTGTAAATTTTGTTTTTGTGTGCATTGTACAATAAAGTGTTTTCTATTCTATTCTATTCTATGTTATTAATAAAAACATAACGCTAACAAACGACATAAAACAGTTATAAAATTAATAAGTTCTTTACTGTCTATTTATTTATAAGTAGGTACCTACTACCTATCTGCGAAATAAGTAGGTACATATTTTTATTATTTAACTAGTTGACCCAATAAATGTTTTTCTGCTAGTACAGCCTAATCACATAGTGGTATGAAATCTATACAAGAACAATAAAAAGCTGTAGAGTTTGTTTGTTGTTGTATCTCTACTTTACGACCAATTCTCAAACACTCTCTACATTATACATAGGTAGTAAATCATAAAAAATAAAAATTTGTAAAATTCGGACAAGCAATTTGGGACTTTAGAGTATAATTTTTAGACCGTGTGTTTTGAGTTACATACCTACAAACATCTATTAGATTCTACGGTAAAGATGGTGATTGTATTTTCAGATAACTTTAGGCCGGATACATCTCACGTTTTAACCTTATGTATTTAGTTATTCAGTATTCAATACATATAACATTGTGATTTACCGCACATTGTCTATAAATCATATATAGCATACCGCTATAAAATCCTTATCCAATATTTATTGGAGGTAAGAAAGGTTGTACAAGACACGAATGTAGAATACTTAAGTATGAATTTATTTCCCATACAATTCAATGAAATAACAAATTCATATACGAAACTCATCACTATAGTATAAAACAAAGTCACTTTCTCTGTCCCTTTGTATGCTTAAATCTTTCAAACTACGCAACGGATTTTGATGCGGTTTTTTTAATAGATAGAGTGATTCAAGAGGAAGGTTTTAGTACATATATAATTTATTAGTTTTAAGTCAAAGCGGGCGAAGCCGCGGGCGGTAAGCTAGTTTCAAATAATAAAGACGAAAGAAAAAGCCTAGCTGTACTTTTCTTTATATTATGTTTCATACAATAATATTTCTTATACTGTTTCTCTCTGAATCTTTCTATCTAATACACGGCATATTGATGACGACATACAACGAAAACCAGGGGAAAACCCTAGTTTTCCATACATATAACTATGTTTCTAGTTCAATTGTTTATTGATAAGGATATGTTGCCTCATTACCGACGTCAGTGGTCAAGCGCATTTGAGTGTAATGTTAACATAATGTGAACAATAAACCACAACATTATGGGTACAAATGCATGTTTTTCTATAGCCTATGTATTACTAGCTTTCTGCCCGCAGGGCGCAGCTACGCCCGCGATTTCAAACGCGATTCTCAAATAACGTTATTAATTGCGGAATTTTCAGTTATTAGTACCGAATTAAAAATGTATGTACCTACTCCTTAATCTATATTCTATACTAATATTTATGTATTATAAAGCTGAAGAGTTTGTTTGTTTGAACGCGCTAATCTCAGGAACTACTGGTCCGATTTGAAAAATTCTTTCGGTGCTAGATAGCCCATTAGTCGAGGAAGGCTATAGGCTATATATTATCACGCTAAGACCAACAGGAGCGGAGCAATGCGGCTGAAACCGCAGAGCACAGCTGGTTTTATATAAATCTGAGTATTTAGCGCTAATGTCACATGTAGTTAAGTTAATTTCTTCCTCAATTGGCACTGTTTGTAAAATCTCGTTAGTTGTAATTACAAGTAAGATCATAAGGTCATTATAAATGCATTGTCTTCAACGCCGCGATTATGAGATATAAGTGACACTGTAATGTGTGTGTGACTTGAATACTTAAGCACAGTTTAATTTAGAAGTATCTCGACCGCGATTTCCTTAACCGAGTAGAATTAATGAAAATCGATTGTATGAATTTTACTAGTATTTCTCATTAGAAATTGTCTTACGGGTAAAAAATATACCCTATGATCATTTATTTGATAAACTCAAAAGGTGCAGACCTACAAATTTTAAATTATTGTTTATGCAAATATAAAAAAATCGCTTACAGGTATCTGGTATAGGTGACTAGTTATAGAAACGAAGTTAAGGTGTAGCTATTAAAATAATAAATATTCAACTAATATTATAAGCAGGGATAATTAAATTATAGTATTATGTAGGTAAGCTCATTTGTAATGGTTAAACTCAAAATCTACTATGTATTTAGAAAAAATGAAACCATCATTTATCTTATATGCCAGGAAGAATGAAGATAAATAAATAAATGAATAAAATGTTTATTTGAATTCATACATTAATTTGTCACATTGGCTTGAGGTTCAGATAGATTTGTTTCATTCTTATCCCAGGCAACAAGAGCTGCCGGGAAAAGCGGCTAGTCTTGACGTTTTCTTGTCTCTACAAACCAGACAAAATCTTCTATTTACTTCAATGACGTAACAATTAGATAATTCCCACTTACAGAATCGTGACTGACCACTCATCACAATATGATGGCTCGTTAACAACATTTACATACACATAAATATTATTATTATTAGCTGGTCTAGCCGCAAGGTCTATTGTATATCTTTGTAAAATATGTGTTTTCAGTACAGTTGCTCAGTCAAATTCTTAAAGCAAGAAATAAACTGATAATGAAATTTTGAAAAAAAAATATTTCGGCTTATTATTAGATATACAATTTAAATGAAGTTGTACGTATGTATTTAATAAGTATAATTTTGATAAAATATGAAGTAATAATCAAAAAGAAGTTTTTAAAAAGTGGAGAAAATATAAAGCTACAAGCTTTTTCTACACATGAAACACAACAATTTCTGAAATGAAATATAATAATCAGCTTAGCAAAAATAACGCATCCTACAAGCAAAACAATATTTAAATCGGCCCAGTAGTTTCAGATCTCATTTGCAACAAGAAAACAGAATCGTCTTATAACATTAGTATAGGTAATGAGACACAGTCGATTAGACATACGAGTATATGTAACACGAAGCTCAAATTGAGAGATTTACCTCATTACACTGTATATCCGTTCCTCCCACGGTTCAAACAATTGTATAATGGCTTATAATCTTTCTAAGGTTACGACATTTAATATTACTCTATTTATCTTTTAATGCATGTAACGGTTTTAGCGGAATGTGATAGGGTTGCCAAAATCGATATTTAAATAATATGTACTTACAAATTATATAAATAAGTATAACAAATTGTATTGTCAATGTTGTATTGAAACAAGAATGCTGCAGTTTATTTCTTTTCTATACTTCAATATCCTATCCAATCTGGTTCTTCATTTAAAGGTGTAACATAGATGGATTTCAAATGTATAGGAAAAATTTTCAGGTGTAAAAAGATAATAATACTTACATTCAATCAAAAATCATAAAACGAAATTCGTTACCATAAAACATAGTAGCTGACAACCCTTATATATTACGCGGAAATAAAATAGCAGTATCCTTATAAATACAGTACCTAACTTAGTAGTTTTGGTAAGTAATTGGCACTTGGTTTGGTACATTTAATAATTTAATTGCAATGAAGTTGCAGAGCATTCTGAAATTAATTCTTGATCTTGAGATGTCCAAATAAATAAATAAATAAATAAAATTTTAATATTAACGGCAGTTTCGATTGTATATAGACAGACAAAAATATCAAAAATCGAGGTGCCATAATCAGATGAAAAATGTGATTCATATGCATTTGAAAACACTCAGCCATTTTATTTATTCATGACAATTTTAAAAATATATTAATGAAAAGTTTATTAAGAAGAGTTAATTTATTCAAACTTCAACATATTATTAATGAAATCAGTAATTACTAATTATCAATCAATATTATAATGTATTGCCTTGTAGAAACCACTTTAACAGCACTTGAATCAAGTGGAATAGATTATGTGTGATTAACTTTAAGAGCATGTATTACAAGGCTATCGATTTCAAGATAACACTTGACGAAAAGCAAATAATTTATTAATTATAATCATGGTTATATTTTCCTAATTACATCAAAATAAAATCGAAAAAATGAGGACCTAAAAAAAATGAGAACTTTGTACAATTATCAAGAATCGGTGCCAAATGCCAATACAATATTTTTATACGTTCATCTTATCAAAGCATGTGTTTTTTTCAAACTATATTAATTCACTATACACTGCACTTCAAAATGAAGACTGACTGCAATGTTTGTGTACCTATCTACTATTACTGGCTTAATCAAAACCTGACATATTACTAGTAACATCATCTACCAACCCATCACTTGACCAGCGTGGTGGATTATGGCCAGTACCTCATAGGAGGCCTATGTCCCAGCAGTGGGAAAGTATATGGGCTGATAATGAGTGTCCCAGCAGTGGGAACATATAATATATGGGCTCATAATGATGAAAAAAATGATGATGAACCAGGAACAAATAAAATAATTTAAGGGCAAGTCTACACTTGAAGGTTTAAGCGTTCAATGTCACAGGATAGTGCAAACTTGACAATGATCGAATGCATCACGCGATGGCTGCGGTAATGTGGGAAATTACGATAAGGTTATACTAGATAAATTATACTAGATCCACCATTTGTTGAATATTATCGCTGATTTAGTGTAATTTAGTCTTTACGAGGGTAAAGACTGATTCGTTTGGTACTTGAATAGATGAATGCTTATTTTTAGGAAAGAATAACAACATTCTTAGAAATTAATGGTCTTTTAAACCCAATTTTTTGCAAAATAATTGACTATCGTATGTAATATATCTGCATTAACAGATTTTGTTCAGTAGTTTTTGAAAACAGCAAAGAAGCTTTACAACCCTCTAAAGCTACGTCGTTAAACATAACAAATTTAGAAAAAAAACTTATCAAATAATACCATTAACACATTACCATTACATCTACCTAAACAAAAACAAAGAACCTACATAAACACAATATACAACTAGGGTGCAAAATCACACTTTTCCCTCTAGACTAATCTTGTCTAAAGCGCTAGAAGCGCTGCCCCAGTTACCATTCTCAAAAGGTTATGAACCTCGGTCAAGGTCCACTGCAATTCTTCATGATTCACGAGGAAGTGTGGATTAGAATCCTGGAGAAGATTAGCGCAAAATGACACGTTTTTTATTTGAAATTACTCTGTTGGTTAGAGTGACACTGATGCTTATTTTTTCATTTTTGTATGGTGTATGGAGCTTCAGGAGAAGCAAAAAATAGAGGTTTCTATCAGAAGCGTATATTTTTATTATATTCATAGACACATGGGACAATATGGGAAGTGTTACCATGCTGTAAATTAATAATAAAGATGATGTTTAAACAGTTTTTAGAAACTGTACGTGTTTACAAAACATAAATCCTTTTCAAGACGCTATAAAGTGGTTTTCAGAACAATTTACTATATTCTGGGAGGTATAGGTATATATAAAAATGGGCTATAATATTTATTATAAAATAAATAAGTATTAATTCTGGCTAAAGATCAGTTGGCGCCACGGTAGATTAAGTTTACTGAACCTTTTACTTTCTCTTCACTTTTAAAAACTGCATCTATCAGACTTAATCATTTTTTATCTCCACGTAATTCAAAACGATTTCATTTTATCAATCGCGCCATCATTAGAATTAATTGAATTTAAATAATACCTATTACCAGAGTAGTCTAGTCGAAAAAGCAATTAAAAAAATGGTTTGATTTTTTGTTGCAAAGTTCATAGAGTTCAAGGAGAACTTTTGCTTCTAATGTAATTTAATTATTTTAGGCTTTAATGATCTTGAAAATGTTGATTTTCTAAGCTCTTAGGAGCGTTTTTTTGTGACTACTGACCAATAAGTATAATATTATTTTAGCACTAGATATCCGCCCGCGGCTTCGCCCGCGTTTCCAGAGATAACCCCACATAGTGCCCATTCCCGTTCGTCCCATTCTGGTAAGCTGCCAACATACCATATTTAATTGTAATCGATTCAGTAGTATTTGCGTGAAAAAGTAACAAACATCCATCCTTCCTCAAAAATATTCGCATTTATAATATTAGTAGGTTAGTAAAGTTTTATAGATAATAATCATATAAAAACATCTTCAGATATTTTGTTAACAGTGCTCATCCTCCACATCCTCTTGTAAGGCACAGTCTTTGGTTTCATCATGATAATATATTTTTCCCTCCTCGGTTGAAAAAGTGGTGATGTGAACAATAATATGCTTACATCTCTTTTACACTAACTAGTGTGAGTGTTCCAAAACTTAATCACCTGTTTTGATGAAACGGTAAAATCCGTCCTTTTTTAACCGACTTCATTAATAAAGTTATGTGTTATAGGTATTATTTAATAGGTATTACAGTGTAAGTATAATTTACCATTGTATGTTTACAATAAAGGGTCATAAATTAAATAATATATGACACACTCCACTCGTGTCACACATATTATACTCTAATCTTAATTACGAACAATACCAACAAATAATAATTATAATTATGTAAATACGTTATAAGCGATTTTAGAGGTTAGTAGGACACTAAATGTAACTATAAAATAAATAACTAATTGCCATTGTCGATTGTGTAAGTCATAAATTAAAGAAAAATATTTATTAATATTGCCTCCAACACAGATCTTAATCTGTCGATAAAAAATAAGTTTACCTGCGGAGAGGTTACCACTCTAGATTCACTCAATCAAACAAAAAAAATCACGTCTATTAACGTGTTTGTTTTTTGTAAATATGTAAAACCCTTTAAAAATATTACACCTATGTCAAGTCACCTGTATAAATATTTTAATCACCTATGTCAAGTCACCTGTATAAATATTTTTATGTGATTATTGGAAGCCTTTTTTGATATAAAACTTAGTTAATTATATCATAAGCCTTTCTCAACAATATCGCTCTATGCCTGAATATATGGCAAAATTTATAAAAAATGAATGAAGAGGTAAATTACAGACAATAAGTGGATACCTACGTGTTCAATAGGGAATCCCTACATAAAAGTGGTTTAATTTTATTCATTTTCCTTCAATTTTCATGCGGGTGTTACGCAACATTTGAATTGTATTTATGTACCTACTTGATGTTAACATAAGATTTTTTTTTTATTGAGAATAGGGTAGCGCTTGACAAATAATTAATTAATAGTAAGTTCAAACGTACAATAAAAATAAATTTTATGTGACGTGTTTCATGTAAATATTATCAACATTTACAGTAAAGAAGCCTCTCTAATTGTGAGAGTATCACCTCGGTCCATATACTTCCAAAATAACTTCATTTAAAATTTCGATTAAAACACTACTTTTCAACAATAAAAAGTCACCATATCAGACTAATACACATAGACCCATCTTCTCTATACCTAACCAATGAACTTCAATAACAACTTAAGTATATTTTTTATTAAAAAAACCAAAAAACTATTCCACATAATACAAACCAACTATAGGTACCAATATCGATAGGATTTAATTTAAAATGGTGACCCCGCAATCATAAAAAATTCACATACTCTCGTAAAACATGATCAATTCAAGGTAATAAAATTATAATTAATATTAATTATAGCTTGAAAATTAGTTAATTTCTCGCAAAATGCTCAACCACGATATCACGTGGTGTGACGTGTTCGTTTTGATTGATAACTCACAAATAGGCAAATATTTTTCCAAGATATCTAAGTTATGTGACTTCAAAGATATTAAAAATTAATTATTATAATAATAACAAGGTGGATGTTAAGAAAATGTTTACAATAATGAATACCTATAGATTGAGATTTTATACTGTGGACGAATTAGTAACAGCTGTAGCGCACTACCTGTTACTAATTCGTCCACAGTATAAAATCTCCATAAAATGTCGTCAATCTTCTTATTTTCTAACCATATATTTTGAAGAGAAACTTCTTTAGGCGCGTTGAGAGTAAAATTTCAAGGCGTCATGGCAATACCGTCACCTCATTAAGTAAGGCGACTATTTTGATATCTTTGAATCTTGCCAAAGAAGTTTCACTTCTTACACGTGTGTTCAGCACACACGCTCTTTTTTTTTATTTAACTCTCATTTCATTCGCTCTATACTTGCTCAATATTTAAATATTTTGAGAAGTTCTCGTCCAATATAGAGTGCAATCTTTATGTAAATAAATTATATAAAGTTAATGTTTACATGACTAATATTTTAAAACTAGTTGTGCCCCGCGGTTTCACCCGCGTGGCTCCGCTTCTGTTGGTCTTAGCGTGATGATATATAGCCTATAGCGTTCTTCGATATATGGGCTATCTAACACCAAAATAATTTTGCAAATCGACCTTTTTTTTACGTGGGGAAATGTTCCAAAGATACCCACGGCCCCCGGGGAAAGAGCCGTGGGTTATGTCGGATTCTTACCGACTAAAACTCCAGTGTTCCGTCGAGCCGCTTTAATGATGGGGCCGCGGGTATTGGTTGGAATTCTTCCGCGACTACAAATCGACCCTGAGATTAGCGCGTTCAAACAAACAAATTCTTCGGCTTTATAATATTAAAAAATAGTATAATAGTATAGGTATTAAACGCTGTTTCTTTCGTAGGCAATATTTTGATAATTAAGTTAACAAGAACTTTCAATTGAAACGTGACCTTAAAGTTAATATCTTAAGCATTTAAATATACCCATACATAAATATGTACATAATATCCATATAATATTATGTTATGCGAAACATATCTATGAAATTATACATTATTTCAATAATAGCTATTAACTATGAGGAGTACCTAATTAGTTGTGTTTTTATATTTATTACAATATCTATATTTTTGATATAAAGCCTCTTTTATTTATACCGTTCTCTTTCGTTTTTTTTTTTTTATATTTTTTGTTATTTGTTCTATAATTTTGAACATAAGACCCGTTTTATTTACATCTCTTTACTTACCAAAGTACTCAAATAATTGTGGCCAATTTCTTCTTCGGAAGTATCCCCTGACACTAAGGACTGCTGCTTTCTCCATTTCACCATTTTTATTTCACTTTTATCGCACTATTTTTATATTATTTCCGAATTTATGTGAACCTTTTAGTTAATTTAAGTTCTTAAATTAAGGCATTCGACTAAAAAAGCATGATTGATTAATTTAGGAATAAAGTTATGATTGTCACTAAATTACAATAGGAAAAACAAGAGCAGAGCTTCCGGCTTATACTTAATGTAAAAATATGTTTTTTTTAAGATATATATATATATATATATATATATATATATATATATATATATATATATATATAATGTATTTTGTAGGAATTTTATTATTTAATTATTAGTAGTTAAAACAAGCAAAATATTAAAAGCACATCCTTGATATTATATCTAGATCAAACAGAGATAAATCGAAGACTGCAAAGTTACAATAAAATTTCAAAATCGATTCAGATACAAAGATTGAATTTGCCGCATTTTTATTGGAAAAAAATCACACATTCGATATTCGAATCACAAAAACACGTCACCGACACTTTTTTTCTTTTTTGTATTTTTTTTTAATCCTTTCGGCCAGTGCCGTGCGTTCAGGTGGACTGATATTAGTCCTACTTTACTCCCGCGCTCTGAAATTCTGAAACTTAAGATGCGGACACACGAGAGGATATGCCTCGTTTACCTCGTACAAGTAAAACAGATCTAATAACCACTTAGTGCGTAATTATGACGCGTTACGTTCGTGTAACCTAAGTATTATCTGTGTCTGTATAATTTATATAAATGCAGTAGCTTTATTTGATTAAGAAAATTGTGCAAATATTTTATTGGCGAATGTGTCGGGTCGTTTGTTATAAATAAATGAGTGCTGGCTGGATTAAATTAGGTAAACTGGTGAGTATTCACTTTAACTTCAATTGAATCAAGAATTGAACGTGTTTTATCATCCTCTTACTTTAACATGATTAAAAACGACATATTTTTATATTTTAATCTCATTTACATATAGGCAGTTATGAACACTATTCAATAAAATTTAAAAGCAAAGGATAATCTGCAGTTGAGATTACCATGCATAGGTAGGAAGATTATCTGTCAATATAAGTTGTGTTATTGGAACATTTCTCGAAGACAATATTTTTTTTATAAAAAAAATCATCGACTAACCAGTGTGTACTAGGCTTACATCCTCGTTACCTACCATTATTGCCACATTATATTAGTTTACGTTACAGTTTAGAGCGTCCTCGAGTGTCGATAATAAACATTTATCGATAATTCACATCACTAACCATATTACACTTCGTTTCGATGATATTTTTCACGTGACTCGATTTTTTGTTACTTTATGACTCAATGAATGAGGTTGTACAACTTTTTATTTATTATACCTATATAATATGTACCTTAAGCTTCTCATCTCCCATTCCCAAACACCGTAGATTGTATATTAAGCAACATATCTATTTCTCAGTAAAATAATATACCTAAAACATAATATAGGTAGGTATTGTATTACGCTACTGGTTTTCTATAAGTAACACGACTGCTCGATATTATAATACAACCACATTAGTACATAAGAGGTACGTAAGTACACAAACATAAAATATATGTTAGGCGCGGGACAGACACAAGCGGCGCGGCGCGCATCGGGCGCACTGCATGCCGGCGTGCATCGGGTGCGCTATTGGCTATTTCCAAAGTTCTTTCATACAAAATGTAGAAGAAGGACGTGGTGCAAAACAGGTTGAAGAGGTGCGCTTATGGCACGCCTGCGCCCGCGCCGCTTGTGTTTGACCCGCGCCTAAGCAAATATGTATGTTTCTTCTGAACATAAAGTATTTATTTTCAACATAATATATAATTGGCAAGTGAGAAGCCCATGCAAGCGCTCCATATTATGACAAAAAATTACTATTTAGCTTATTCTAATATTCTCCGAATAATTCGAGAAATATTTCATTAAAAAATAAAAAAAATATATCTCAACACCAAAAACCATCATCATTCGCTCAGCCGTTACCTACGCATGGCGAACATACATATCTTATTAAACTCTTATTAATAATTATACTAGCTCTCAAACATATGTTATAAATATAATAATTATCTATTATTTGCTTGAAATAACCGTCTTGTAATATATGTATATCGAAGATTTCTTCGTGCGGAAACTGTGCGACCGTGAGCGAGGACGCGTTTCCATTGTTCTCGCTTGTAAATATTGTTTTAATGTTATTGCTACTATAAATATTATATGGAGAGCTATTTATATTTAGAACAATATGTAATACTCAGAAAACCTCATATAATAAATACAATGAATTTTTTTAACAGAGTAGTAAGTACAATATGTTTTTAAAGTATACAATCAGTGGATAAAAACGAAATGAACAAAGAACATAGATAGGTATAAGAGAAAAGATAGAATAGAAAGAAAACAACTAGTCTATTGACAGAGCGAAATTATGGGCAACAAGTTTTATAAAGCATCGAAGGAATGTAAATTTAACAATAATTTTGATTTAAATGCACATCAATGGTGCTATGTGATTTTTTTGTGAAGTATTTCTAAACGTCATTTCAATATTCCATTACATGACCATGCTACACTTTTAATGCTGCTTTTACTGCTTCTTTAAATCTCCGTAACAATTCAGTAGTCACATCATATTAAATGTATAAAATAAATACATAAATATAAACACAAAATCGTGTCGTCCAACAATGGACAACGTCTTCATCTCCCCCATAACGTCGAGACAACTGACCATTATATTCGCGTCTTCGAGCTGCGCTTGCGCATAACTGATGCATTGCTTTGATTTATAGTTCTAATGTTAAGTGTAGAAGAAAATAATTGTTTTAAAGGATACTTATGCGTCAAAATATTATAATAAAAATCATTATTGAAGGTGAAATGATACCACTTGTAGGTATAGGTTAAATAGATTATTTAAAGAACATATAGGGAAGTATTATCATCTTAGCACATAAAGATTGAACGAAATCAAAGGGATATTTTTAGGATATCAGGATATTTTTAGTTAATTATTAAAAAAATCTTTTTATTTTTTTAATTATGCAGTGTTGAGACAATAAACAATTTTGTTATAAAACAGCGCTCATGCTGATATATATTTTTTTTCTATCATCCCATCAAGTGAAAGTAACTGGTACGGACATGCCTGTTTATACCTGCCAACCTAGCAGTTTGTCCAGGTAAATATTAGAAAACCCTATGACTGCACATTCTGTAGGTTTCATACTTCAAGTCTATTATAATTTTTTTTTATTATCTTGATAAGTAGGTACTGCAATTAATTAAAAAAAAAAATATTTTTTAAAAATTAATTAAAATGTCCTGTCCAGGATTTTTTCAGTCAACCCATCTTTAATAGATTTTTTAATAGACTACATTTATTATAAAATTGGTCTCATTCTAATCACGCCGGTGAAGGTCGTCCTATATTCGGATCTTAGACATCCTTGAATCGACGATAATTTGTCATGTGACATGTCCAATTATATTATTGTTTTGATCAATCTAAACAAGGAAAGTTAAACTTTTGAAATAATAGTCTAAGATCCCACTGCAGGATTACTTCGTTCATAGTTTCCAAAATTTTATGTGTATTTATAATTAGGAGAATAATATCGACTAGATTTCCAGGCAAAATTTGGCCGCAAGCATGTTTAATTAAATTTACAGTTCCTAGTTACAGTTTGAGAAAATAAATATAAATAATAAATACGTAAAGCAAAACAAAAAGTATTTCTGAGCAATTTTCATATAAATCTAAGATACCTATATAATAATATGAATTTCTCATAACAAGTTCCCCACGCGCAAATAATCTAAGGAAGACTGTGATACGTATCATAAACGGCTATTTCCTTTAATATCAGTAGGGGTACTTTAATATCTTCATATAAAACTTGAAGAATAACTAGAATGCATAAGTTATAAAAAATCGCTAAAAAGAGGATTATAAATCTTGTTGTCTCTTTGGTACAATGGTAGTGGGCATACCTACGTTATAAAAAGGTCCGGGATTCAACTCTTATTTAATAAAAAAAACTCTTTTGAAACTAGGAAGTTGATTGCAAGGAAAGTTTATCGGTGAAAAAATTAAGGGAATTGTAAATAACAATTATTAATAATTGATACGTGTAAAAGAAATTGTGCAATCCTACTAATATTAAATATGCGAAAGCTTGGTAGAGGTGGGTGAGGATGGATGTTTGGATGTTTGTTACTCTTTCACGCAAATACTACAGAACCTATTACAATTAAATTTGATATGTAGGTAGCTGTAGACCCAGAATAAGACATAGGCTACTTTATCCCTGAATTCAAACAGGAACAGGAACTATGCGGGTTTTTCTTTGAAAACGCGGGCGGGAATCTGGATAAGTAATAAAATACATAAATAAATTAGGTTTAATTCTGATATGTAAATAGATTATGACTTCAAATAGCTTAGCACAGATTCTACTATTTCTTAGGTACGTACTATACGTCTAGAACAACATTGCTGGCTACTTTCTATCCGGATATTAAGGTAGTCTTAAACGTATCAAGGGAAAGAAGCTAGTACATATTTATATTATAGGTATTTCTACTTTTTATTCTTATTATGTATATTATGTAATTTATAAATTATATAAAGAATAGAAAACATCAATTGTGAGGCGAGATTCGAACCCGCGTCTTCCCCTTTGCAATTGCAACGCCAAACCCCCAAAAACCATTGGTGCACTATCAAAAGACCCAGGTTTGAATCCAAGTAGCTAACTAGTTCTAAATGAAGTACATATTAATTTTTATATTTTAGTGAATATGTTACTTTAATATGTTTGACAAATTTATTATCCCAGACTCAAATAATATAGACTGTAACGATTATATAGATAGCGCTAATTATATCACCTATGTTGTAGCTACTGCATTAAAACAGACATTTTATAAAAGTCATCTTAAAACGATTTTTTATACACAACACCTATTTTTTTCATGTAATCTTCTCTTTTGCATAGACAGTTAGGATGTTTGCATATTTTTGATTGAAAAAAGAGTGAAAATAGTAAATAGATACCAGAAGCAAAAATAATAAACTCGCAAGTTGTCTGTATATAATAATTAATCAATGTCTTCAATGTATGATGTGTGTAATCCGTTCCTCAATTATATTATAAAGGATTTAAATTTAAAAATGTTTTTTTTGTGGTTTATTATAAAAATTATTAATTGTTAATTAATAATAAGTAATAGGTATATTGTAAGGAAACATGGCATGGGTAGTATTCTATTTTTTTTTTTATTTAACCACAGACCTATCCGTGTTAAACTTGTGCTATATTTTAGTATGTGCTGAATATGTACCTTCTCTTTGAGATACCAATGTAAAAAAACATAATTATATTTTATACTTACGGCAAAAAATTATAAGTTACGGCTTTCTGCATAAATTTCTAAATATCAAATCCTTGATATATAGCCATATAGCACAGATTATCTTATTGGCAGGAATTGCAGTGTAGCAATAAGGTCGCTTTTTGTGCAAAACATTGTTACTTATTAATTTGTATAACCTTTACATAATAGGTAGTAATTTTTTGTACCATTGCTTTATCGTTACATATTAAATAAATGAAGATAAATTAATGTTCGACTAGTATTTACCTTTACATTAAATATGCATCCGATACTTAGCTATAACTATATTTTACCAGTGATCGAAATCGATTAACGAGATTTTTTAGTGTATAATAAATTACATATCTTACTGCCATATGAGTATGTCTCTCTCTATCTCTATCTATCTCTTTAATGCTGTTTGTCTATTTTCTTTGCTGATTTAGTTATTTATTTATGTTAATTTATTTTCCTCTCTTCTAATATTTGTATTTTTCTCTTTTGTATAATATTATTTGATTCTTAAGTTATCTATCTATGTATAATTACAATTTCTTGTATATATATGTATTTATGCACTATCTACCTTTTTACTGATTTATTTTTTCCTATATCCCAAGGTTGCCTGCAAGAAATCGCTTTTAAGCGATAAGGCCGCCAAATCGTACATTTTTAACGTGATAACGTTTTTAAAATCGTTTTAGTCGGGTGACATGTTCAGAAACTTGTGTCACACCAAAACCTCACGAGCGCGATCGCAGGTATAACGAGAGAGAGACGGACCGATCTCCCGTCTCATCTCGAGCGCTGCCACTGCATTATGTTATCACGTAAACATCTCGATCGTAAACCTACTTTACAAACAACCAATTTTTTTAAGTTACATATCGTTTCTGTAAATTTTGTTTTTGTGTGCATTGTACAATAAAGTGTTTTCTATTCTATTCTATTCTATGTATGTATTTAATGTAAACTACTGTGCATCATCCATTTAACACCAATCCAGATCTTTTTTAAAATGCCAAATATTATCACTTGTGCTACAACACAGCTGATAACATTCACGCAATCTGAAATCTTTGCTCTCCGACTCGCGGCTCGCGGGCAACGCACGCGCACTGTGTCGTCACAGCTTTCAATGTGTGCGTTGACTTTCGTGCAATACATACGTAAAATTAAGCTGAAATGTTATACGGAAGTTGTTGAATGTACTTATAATAAAAATAATAAAATTTGTGGTTTCTTAATTGATCTGAAAGAGGCATAATATTTAAGTATTTATTATGACATACATACGAAATGATGATGTTATTTAAGAGTACAATAATAGGTTAAAGTACCTAACGACAATATACAATTATTTATTATAGTAGGTACCTACGTAGATGGAAAAAATTTAGTTGCATCTTATCACCATCTTGTATTATTGAAGTGAAACTTCTTTATTGGGGTTGGAAAAAAAATTAGTGTAACATTTTTTCGTTACGCGTGACATTTTTCCGTTACGCGCCATCTTATTCTTATCCCTACCACGCTTGATTCGACGTATTTCTGTAAAGTTGCATATAGTAAATTATTTTTTGAAAAATAAGGTCATAAAGAAGTTTCACTTCTTACGTGTGTACACTAGTACACGCACACTTTTTTTTATTCCTAAGGTACTAGGTATGAAAACTACATTTAAAATACGATGTAATGTAAGTAGCAGCTAATTTTCTTCCATACTTTTTATTATAAGGAAAAAATTGAACACTAAAATGTGTTCAACTTATTGTAATAACAAATAGTATTAAGATAACAGTGATAGCTACTACGCTAGCATACTTGAGATAGCGAAAGATAGCTGAATTTTATGGTGTTTACATTTTGATTAATTATATTTATAATAAGTAAGTATTAGTAAATATAAATTTATAAAGAATAGAAAAAATTCGATCACGAGGCGGGACTCGAACCCGCATCCTTCGCGCCATTCCGGGGCGGATGCCTCACCAACTCAGCCACTCGTGACCCGCCCGAGTGATCGAATTTATTCTATTCTTTCAGTTTTATGTGTCTGAAGGGACAATCAATAGATGGCGCGCGGTGTGTCCCTTCAGACACATAAAACTGAAAGAATAGAATAAATTCGATCACTCGGGCGGGTCACGAGTGGCTGAGTTGGTGAGGCATCCGCCCCGGAATGGCGCGAAGGATGCGGGTTCGAGTCCCGCCTCGTGATCGAATTTTTTCTATTCTTTATAAATTTATATTTATAAAGCATTTGAATGCCATAAAACCAAAAATATAAATTTAACAAAAAAGGTCGTGTTCCATCGTTACAATATTGTATTCACTGAAAAGTGCTTCATATTGGTTGAAATGGTTGTTAATCATCTCAATAGATGGCGCGCGGTGTGTCCCTTCAGACACATAAAACTGAAAGAATAGAATAAATTCGATCACTCGGGCGGGTCACGAGTGGCTGAGTTGGTGAGGCATCCGCCCCGGAATGGCGCGAAGGATGCGGGTTCGAGTCCCGCCTCGTGATCGAATTTTTTCTATTCTTTATAAATTTATATTTATAAAGCATTTGAATGCCATAAAACCAAAAATATAAATTCAAGTATTAGTAATTTGAAGTGGCGTTGGGCTGGGCATATAGCCCGCAGAACCGATGGCCGTTAGGGCAAAAAGGTTCTCGAATGGCGACCACGTACAGGACGTCGCAGTGTGGGACGGCCTTCAACGAGATGGACAGACGACCTGATCAAAGTGGCGGGGAGCCGCTGGAGTCAGGCCGCTGGTGGTCGGTCGTTATGGACATTTTTGGGGGAGGCCTATGTCCTGCAGACTAATCTTTACTCTCAAAATAATCGCTTAAAAATTAAAATCCATCAAACCATTTACGCTATAGACTATAAAGCATAACAAACAATATTATATACAAAAACTTGTAACTACCCTCCTGATGTAATATACAAAAGCACCTATATTTATTTACTAGCTTCCGCCCGCGACTCCGTCCGCGCGGATGTCGGTCTTCGCGTGGATGGTTTATTTCTCCATTTTGAGTAACTCTGACAATGACATCTTATAAATATCTATTGGACCCAAATACCTATAATAATTAACGCAACGTGTGTTCTCGGTTCTACAGAACAACGTCTATGGATAAAACTGAAAAATTAAGATTTATTTTTTTCTACGTATTTTTCCAGGATAAAAAGTATCCTATTTTATGCCCAGGATAATAAGGTATAATTATACCAAGTTTCATCGAAATCGAACAGTTAGTTTTCACGTGATGCCTGAACATACAGACAGACAGACAGACAGACAAAAATTTTTTTAATCACATATTTGGGTTTGCTATCGATCCAGTAACACCCCCTGCTATTTATTTTTTCAATATTTTCAATGTACAGAATTGACCCTTCTACAGATTTATTATATGTATAGATTTCTTTCGTTTCAGTGTCTCTTACATCCTGGCGATCTAAAATACATCAATCTATTCCAAATATTCGCAGGCCAAAATCATCCCTCCGTACCTCCCGGCTCCCACCACCTACTAACTCGTACCAAATTTCTATGACGTAATATAACAAAGACGCATAACTTATCAGTTACACCATTAAACACATGACTCGTTATCACGGTACATTATCCGATAGCAAAACGGATTAGATATGAATCTGTATCGAAAGTCAATGTCAGGTACGCTTCCTAACAAGATTGTAATAGGGACAAAAATGGATTATCTATAGCATCTTGTTTTCCTTGTATTAGAGAAATAGCTTGGTTGTAATGTAGAAGATCAAACACTAATTAGATTTGTTTTTAATTTTTAATTCGTAGTAGCTAAAATATTCCTGTAAGAAACGTTTTACAATTTAAAATTGTTTTGTTAATTTTAGTTTAGTTTACGACAGAATTAATTTACTTAAATACTGATCCAACAGTATTTTATATGATTAATGTATTTTAGTTGAATAAACGTTGTTGAAAATTCAACATCCAAAGATGTTGAATTTTTTCAAAGGTAGGTACCTAAATTTCGCAGGAGCCAAGGTAAAAGAGGTCCTAAATTTGATCTCGGTGGAGACTGACAAAAACTATACTAAGGGAAAAAAGTCGATCAGTGAATAGTTGCCATCTGCTATAAACTATTGATTGTAAAGACTTACACAGCTTTCAATTTCACCTATATAAACACAATAAATTATAAATTTTGTCTGTCTGTATTAGGTGTCCTCAATGAAACATCGACCCAGCGCGTACGGTTTTTACAACTACGTACAATTTCAGTAATGAAGTTACCAATTGAGGCAATTCGCAGTATCATTCAAGCATTTATTTATAACAACCTATTTTTAGATCTTTATTAATAGTGACCACGATCTAAAAATATACGACATCTTTAATAACCTAACACCTACAATATGCATGTAACAACAATACTATATGTATTCGAGTAGAAAAATAGTACTTAACGTTATGTATTCCTTTAATTACATTTTCGCGCGTTATTTGAATTCAGAACGTTACAGTGACGTCACAGAGGATTTCAATTTCTTTTTTTTTTTCAATACAAATTTCATCGCTTGCAAATCTAACCAGCCAGTTTTTACAATACCTATTGCTACGACCTCCTTGGTTATGGATGACTAAGCAATTGAGCCTGCTTTCGCTGAATTTGACAAACTTTACTGAACGATTGCTAATAACGAAAAATGTAAGACATAATGTGCATATTTCAACAAATAGGTACCTACTTACTTCTAATCTAGGTATTACAAATCGGAACTCATATGAAGTATGGACACCGTTTCAATTAAAAATACTTGTATCAAATGGATTTTGCTTAGGTTAAATATAATAATGATGCCCCAACACTGATCAATAACTTCAAGATTCTCAGCTGCTATACAAAAATAAACGATAGCATATTAATAATCAAATCATGTTTAAATTTAATTTCTAGTGATAAAATAAATTGTGTAACATTAAATGAGGCGAAAGAAGAACAACTCAAAATGCCAAAGTCATGAAGTTTTACAACCACGATAAAATACTATTTGGCGTACCATAAACTATGCAGATTATAAATTAATCTCTAGCGAGATTAAACCCGGCTTACGATTAGTGTCATAAAATAAACATTCGCAAATATTGTGATAGGTAATTGGCTAATAAAATATTTCGCATCATTTCTGCTTAGAATGAGAATTCTTTTGATGTTTTCTATTAATTTTCTTTGACCAAGCGAGCGAAGACGCGGCGGGAAAGCTAATCTATACTTAAGGCCTTAATAGGGGCTAGCGACCTTGCTAGGTGATTTACAAGGCGGGATCGGGGGACCGGCGCGAATCTACCGTAGTAAAAGTACGTATAAAAATTATTAAAAAGATATTTGGATATGGAATCAAAATTTAAAACAACCATGCCCTGTGTTTCAATTTCATAAACACACTGTAAAAACACTACAATAATTGACGTTATATTGACTTAGCGTTTTGGTTTAAAGTCCAAAAATCGACCTCAGTTCATGATTTTTTTCCAAAAAACCTGATTGTAAAATAAACAAATTAAAACAACCATGCCCTTTATCATATTCGAAACTTTAATATAGGTACCTACATTTTTTTTAGATATGTACATTAAGAATCTAAGAAGAAAAACGGTTATAACTAGAGTTAATTTTCGGTATTAAAAGGGAATTCTACCCGATTCAGGCCTTAATACATATTATAAAGCGGAAGAGTTTGTTTGTTTGTTTGTTTGAACGCGCTAATCTCAGGATCTACGATTTGCAAAATTCTTTCAGTGTTAGATTGCCCATTTATCGAGGAAGGCTATAACTATATCATTACGCTAAGACCAACAGGAGCGGAGCCACGCGGGTGAAACCGCGGAGCGCAGCTTGTTTATTATTAAACCCCTCATATTTGGGTATAAAGCAATAATAAGTAAAAAGGTGTAGATCGGCTACTAACACCACATTCGATCTTCAAAAACTGCACGCTAACTCACACACACGATTAGACAGACGTTAGACACACACAAGGAAGATGGCATGATTCAACTATAGTGAGCGAAAAAGAGACAACTGATGTAAATTTTGGCTTACTAGCCACATTTCGAAGTGTCACTCCCGAAGCGCTAATGAATAAAAACCTAACTACCTACTGTTACAAATCTTAAAATCATACATTTCCATAGACAAGGTTTTCTGTTATTTATAATCTACCGCCTGACAACTTAACCTCCCCTCCAGTCGGTTAGTTGTCAGTCGATCGCTCACATTTTTTTAAGAGACGATCAGCGAGCCAATTTTATTGATCTTAAACAGCCGACCAGTGCGGTCAACAAGGTGCCATAGCCGTGCCTCGTGCTTTATTTAAGGTTATTTATTATTTAAGATTTAAGAAGATTTAAGTAAAACTACAAAGTGTGAATATCATAGTGAATGTAACAAGGAGGAATAATAAAATAATATCGATTGTGACGAAGGCGTTTTTATTCCACAACCTAACAGCACATCTTTTTACTTGTTATATCATTGGTAAAAAGGCAATGATCGCAAGCAAGCCTTCAATCTAAGCAATTATTCATACTTGAAACTTTTCCTCATGGACTTTACACTTAGACATGTCGACTGCTATTCTAATCACCGATTTTTAACACGTATAACTTTTCCTGTTCGTACAAAAAATGTACAAATAATCACATTTGCGAAAAAAAATTATCATGAATCATCCATTGAGGTATTATTATAGAGAGGACACCACGAACAAAATCTGTGTAATAAGCGCGGCGGCGCCGGCCGGCTAGTGAGTAGACACTTTGTAGATATTCTGCCTTTTATTACTTATAAATTTAAACCAATCAATGTAACAAATAAATATTGTTTATCTTATTAAAAAATATAAATAAAATTATCAATTAAAACCAATCAATATAACAAAAAAAATAGCTTGAGACGATTGACTCTAACTCGTGTTAGAAATAGTTTAGTAGAGATGCCCTCTCTAGTACGTAGTACATGGTAACTCAATGGAATCATCGTATATTTTTTTGTTGTTTCTTAGCTAGGCCGTGTCGTCGTTAAAGATACCATATTGATATAAAATACGAACCTATGTAAAACAATACATTTAAATGGAGACAGTTATTTATTATTATTGTTTCTTCCGTTATCAAAATCCGACCTTATCTCTAGCAATTTTCATCTGCATTCCACTGCAAAAATCTGCATTATATTTAATAAGCAACTAGGTATATATTAATGTAATCATTAAACGTGGAGGGTAGTCTCTAAAAACTTCAATAAGACTACCTACTATGTATTTTATAATAAATACGTTTATCCACATAGTAAAATGGACGCGCCATACAATAAATCAAACGTACAGTCATTAAAACTTATCTAAACAATAATACTTGCGGTAAAATGAAACAGCAAAATTAACAACGTGACGTAAAATTTGTTGTTAAACAATATTTACTTTAACTGCATTGAATTGGATTTGATTTTACTGTGAGTTTTATTCATGAAAATAGAAATTTAACAATATCAATTGATAAGAATCTTTAGAAAATTCAGTACTTTATTTTACCCGCATTGCCCCGCTCCTTGGTCTTAGCGTGATGATATAAAGCCTATTAGTCCGTTTTCTTATGGGCATGCTTGTATGGAAAGGTATACATTTTTGAGTAAAGCAATGCCATTTGGTACGAATGTTGTACTCGTCCACCTAAGCCCAAATCGTCGGTAGCCAGTCATTACTCCCCGGAATGAGGGAGGGAGGGGGGGTTAAAGAACGGAGCGCCCGGCGCTCGGAAAAAAAATTCTGGCGGATTAATTTGGACCTTTGAGTCGAATTTGGTGTCGTTATCAGGTAACTAGATGATGCCCAATTCATTCCCCATACCAGGTTTTTAGGGTTCCATAGCAAAATATGTCACAATCCTTAAAATAAAAAACTTTTAGTAGTGAAAAAATCCAAACAAACCAGTATAGTTTTATATTTTTGTATCAAACTTGGTTTATAAAAAATACTGCCTGAAAGGCAATTTAATGCAGATTATAAAAACATGAACATGTAACATATATTTTTTCATTTTAAATGTAAAAAAAATTATACAAAGTACAAAAACGTTTGACAGCGCAGCGTAGGGGACGGCTAATAGACCCGAAAAACAAGCAATATTAACAAAAAAAAAACAGCCAAGTGCGAGTCTGAGTTGCTCATCGAGTGTTTCGTACTTATTTGTCCCATACCATGTTAACTGGTCTGGTAGGACCTGGATATCTGATACTCACATTTTCGTCTTTATAATATTAGTGTGATTTTTAATCATCTTTAAATTATAAATGAAGTCAGGTAACATTGTTAAAAATAAAGATATATAATAATAGAACGTTATAGTATTAATAATAATGACAACCACCTCCACAATTGCATAATTCGGTACATTTGAGCTGGCGTTTAAAACACTTCAATCTGGAACTGCAAGATTTCACGCACCGACATCTTATTAATTCAAAGCTTCTCTTTTCTTTTTATTTCAGACTAGCGGTCCGCCCCGGCTTCGCCCGTGGTACATATTTACGTTTTCTCTACATAAGAACCATCCTCGTACTTCAAGGAATATAATAAAAAAAGAATTATCGAAATCGGTTCAGCCGTTCACACGTGATGCCGTGACAACGCGAAACGGGTGCGGACCCGCCGCCTTTTTATAGCTCCCGCCGCGAAGCGCGTCGAACGCGGCAACTGATACACAAAAATAATCCTTATTATATGGCTTCATGATTCTGTATTCACGCGCGATGACTTATAGCGTATTTCATGTATAACTTTGGTGTTTCTACACCGATTTACATGATTCTTTTTTTATTGAATAGGTAATAATGTTAACTTTTTTTAATTAGGGATGAGTGAGAGTGTTGTAAACGTAAGAGTAGACAAATATAATCAGAAAGCTCCGAATTGCTAAGTTATTGAAGTTTCACGTGTTATTGTGAGTCAATTTTTAAAGATAGACATATGCTGCCTAGGAATTTATTTTTATATCATAATTTAAGAACATTTGTGTCGTACATGATTTCTATGTAGCTTTAACCATTAAGGCTGCACACGCGACGGAAGCTTAAAAAATGGAGTAACTTCTCCCGTTTTCCCAATATTTCCCTTCACTGCTCTGCTCATATTGATCGTAGCGTAATAAAAAGTAAACTATAACCTGCTCAGGAGTATGAAGAATAATTGTGCCAAATTTCGTTAAAATCCGTCGTGTAGTTTTTGTTTCTATAACGAATATACAGACAGACAGACAGACAGACAGACAGACAGACAGACAGACAAAAATTTTACTGATTGCATTTTTGGCATCAGTAGCGATCCCTTATCACCCCTTCATAGTTTTTTTTTTATATATTTCATGTACAGAATTGGCCTCTCTACAGATTTATTATAAGTATAGATGGGGAAGGAATATTCAGATTTTTTTTGTAGGCCCCCAAATAATACTTAAGAAATGGTTTTCTTGTATCAGGTCCACAAAGAACACACGTTTTGCCATTCTTTTACCAGATGTTACACAAACTCATATTTAATGCAAGACGCAAATAAACTGCATTTGAGGCATGGAAGGCATATCCACACAAGGGTATGAAGCACTTTACAGTGGCAAATATGCAGACAGTGAAATTGAAAAGTTTGTGATTACAATGCATGATATAGGTAAGGACGGTCAGGATATTTTAAAGATTCTCTTAACCAGAACTTATATTTTTATAAGTACATGTTTGTTTTTCAGATCATACCCCGCTGTGACAGTAAATGAGGGTCGCAAACAATTTTTAACATAAAAGGACATGCAAATAGAAAATTTGCCTCCCACAGAAGCTGCCCTTAAACAACACACCTTAAGGGCAGTTTTACAGGCTATGTATATTTGGGGGCCTACAAAAAAATCTGAATATTCCTTCCCCATCTGAAATAAAAAGAAAAGAGAAGCTTTGAATTAATAAGATGTCGGTGCGTGAAATCTTGCAGTTCCAGATTGAAGTGTTTTAAACGCCAGCTCAAATGTACCGAATTATGCAATTGTGGAGGTGGTTGTCATTATTATTAATACTATAACGTTCTATTATTATAATATATCTTTATTTTTAACAATGTTACCTGACTTCATTTATAATTTAAAGATGATTAAAAATCACACTAATATTATAAAGACGAAAATGTGAGTATCAGATATCCAGGTCCTACCAGACCAGTTAACATGGTATGGGACAAATAAGTACGAAACACTCGATGAGCAACTCAGACTCGCACTTGGCTGTTTTTTTTTTGTTAATATTGCTTGTTTTTCGGGTCTATTAGCCGTCCCCTACGCTGCGCTGTCAAACGTTTTTGTACTTTGTATAATTTTTTTTACATTTAAAATGAAAAAATATATGTTACATGTTCATGTTTTTATAATCTGCATTAAATTGCCTTTCAGGCAGTATTTTTTATAAACCAAGTTTGATACAAAAATATAAAACTATACTGGTTTGTTTGGATTTTTTCACTACTAAAAGTTTTTTATTTTAAGGATTGTGACATATTTTGCTATGGAACCCTAAAAACCTGGTATGGGGAATGAATTGGGCATCATCTAGTTACCTGATAACGACACCAAATTCGACTCAAAGGTCCAAATTAATCCGCCAGAATTTTTTTTCCGAGCGCCGGGCGCTCTGTTCTTTAACCCCCCCTCCCTCCCTCATTCCGGGGAGTAATGACTGGCTACCGGGCGATTTGGGCTTAGGTGGACGAGTACAACATTCGTACCAAATGGCATTGCTTTACTCAAAAATGTATACCTTTTCCCATAAGAAAACGGACTATATAGCCTTCCTCGATAAATGGTCTATCTAACAGTGAAATATTTTTTCTAATCGGACCAGTGATTCCTGAGATTAGCGCGATCAAGTAAACAAACTCCTCAGCTTTATAATTTTAGTAGGTATATAGATTTCTGGTCGTCAATATACGAATGACCTTGCGTATCTATTTAATTATGAATTCTTAGTACATAACTGAAACAAACCAATATATTTACCTCAAGGAAAAGGAGTTAAGCGCTATAGGTCACTCCTTAGTGAATGCTTTTTAACCTTTTTGTTATCTTTAAACGAGCAGTTAAATATAACTGCTTTGTTGATCGTTTTTGTGGTGTAATTTTATTTTTGTATTTGTATTCAGTGGAGGATTAAATTACACTTTGAAATATATTTAGATTTTAAACAATTCCAATTGTGGAGACGAAGTTGTTTTTATTGTTGTTTTATTTGTGCCTACTCGTTAAAAATCTATGATTAATGACTTAACATTGTGAAATGAGATTTAAAACCGCATGATATAATAAAATATAATTCAAGTTATAGAAGAAATGAATGCAGTACAGAGCACTGATTACAACGTATTAAATCCATACTAATATTATAAATGCGAAAGTAACTCTGTCTGTCTGTCTGTTACTCAATCACGCCTAAACTACTGAACCAATTTTCATGAAATTTGGTATGGAGATATTTTGATACCCGAGAAAGGACATAGGCTACTTTTTATCCCGGGAAAATGAAGCAATCCCGGAAATCACACGGGAACGGGAACTATGCGGGTTTTTCTTTGACTGCGCGGGCGAAGCCGCGGGCGGAAACCTAGTATGTATATATATAAAGGTATGTCGGCACCTACAGCATACTACCTATATTCTATCGAATAAATCAATAAAATTACTATTCATTGATAATTAATTAATAAATACTGAATCGAATGTGATATGATTTATCTGGTGTATTAGTCGGAGTTCAATTTTTTTGTGTACAGGATAAAGAAGATTGGAGGTTATAAAATATAATCTACTACATTTTGAACTACATAATATAACTATACAATTAAATAAATAATACAAAACATGCTTGCTTAGGTAGGTACATACTTCATTTTACAATCCACTAAGGGCCGATTTTTCAATGCTTGGATAAAACTTATCCGTCCAATAAAGTATTACATGATAATATTAAAATGTCACGTAAACTGTCAAATACGGGCAATTAGAATACGTTTGTAAAATGGTAGTTTTATACATTATTCGACGAATAAGTTTTAACCAAGGATTGAAAAATCAGCCCTAAGTATACTGCTTTATTATACACTCCAAAAAGTATCTGAAAAATAGACCCTTTTCACATGTATTTGTGTTTCTAAAACAAACATATTTCAAAACAAAGCATACAATTTAGAATGCAATCCAATTACGCTAGTCACTGATGAGTTCAAACAGTGGTTTCATATTACCAATTCTGTTTTAATCTACATAAAGTATTAAGTATACCTATTGTTCCTTATGTACTACTTTCAATCTAGAATACAATACAATTCACTTTATTTATAACACGTATTACAAAAGTAAACAAAAAGGAAAAGACACATTTACCATGTTAAAATTGCGTGCCCACTTACTTTTCAGGGTATCTTCGCAAAAACCTCAGATATTTTAAATAATGGTAAAAAAATACTAAGAGAAAGTTTAATAAATGTGTATGTTGGCTGCTTAGATTCAGTGTAAACGTATCACTTTCGTAACTACGTAAGGCTTATAGAAAGACTGGATGCTTGTCCAGATTTTAATCGATAAAGATTGTTTCTTTCCAAGATTAAAAGTTTGTTTAATCGATGTATTAAATCGACACAAACCAACAAAGTTTTTCTCTTTATAATATTCAAGTGCATATATTTATCACTACATAGTATAAAACAAAGTCGCTTTCTCTGTCCCTATGTCCCTATGTATGCTTAAATCTTTAAAACTACCCAACGGATTTTGATGCGGTTTTTTTTAATAGATAGAGTGATTCAAGAGGAAGGTTTTAGTATATAATTTATTATGTTTTAGACAAAGCGGGCGAAGCCGCGGGCGGAAAGCTAGTTTAAAGATAATACCCGATATATAGGTAGTTTGCTTTCATAAAAAGAATACCTACGTAGTATTATTACAGTTTGTTTATTAATCTGTAAAATTACTGAATTAGGCTCTTAAAGTAAGGCTAACTTGCTATAATATAATTTTGCTAGTTTTTAACTAGGAAGGAAGAATATAAAACATCAGTTTTTTTTTGTCTAGGTCATCATAAGGAAATTTACGATTACATTCCTGTAAAGTCGACCATATTTATACCAGTTATAGTATAAAATAAAAAATTGTGCTTTGCATTCGAGATTTACTAGAATAGTCTTAAATATAAGTACGGCATAAAATGGTAAAATACCTAATTTGACAACAAAAAACCTACATAAATGTAGTGTTAATGTTAATTTTACGTAAATGTAACATATCATTTAAATTATATTTAGGTAATTATTTAGTAAGTACATCTTAACCATCAATTTAAACACAAAACGGAAATAACAATAAAAATACGAAACGTAATTGTTCGTAAAATTTTAATTAAAAACAAAACACCAGTAGCTGATTAATTAAAATCGATGTTACCTTAATCCTTTGATAAGCTGAAATAAAACACCAATATATAAGTAGCTAATCGCTAAAATACCTACGACCCCGTTAATTTCCCCTATAATGTAGATTATCTTATTGTTTTTCAAATTGTTGAAAATAATTCTGTGCTGTATTAGGATATAATCTCCTCTCCAATCCAAAGAACGGATAAAAAATTGTCGTCTCGGCTAAGTATATTCTATACTGACGTAGTCCAGGGGGTATGTATTTTTATAAATTTTCGTCTACATATTGCGATCAATTTTAAAGTGCGTTAGTTACCTTTTCACGGAAAAACTACGGATTTGGATTTTTTTGTCTACTGCCCACTTTAAGAATAAATTATTTTTTAACGCCCCCCTTTTTAAACATACTTAAAAAACGCTAAGTACTTATAACTGATTATTGAAACGCAACTTTATAGTAGAGTATCTTTTATTGAAAATAAAACAAACATAATCAATTCTTATATAAAAACTAATGTGAAGGTTGAATCTGATGCTGTTCAATAAGTTTGTTGATATCAGGTTCCAATTTACTCAAAAACAGCCGCAAGTCGCCACGTTCGGTAACACGCAAACGATTTCTCTTTTTAGTAAGCAGCGTTGCCACAGCACTAAATCCACGTTCACACAAATATGACGATGGGAATGCTATCAAGAATCGTTGAACAATTGACCACAATCCAGGGTACAATTGTGGGATCGGTTTTTGTAGCCAAAATTCTTGATGTCCATTTTTAAACTTGATTTTTGTTTCTTCGTTTGTTGTCAATTCTATAAGTTCTTCTTCCAGCTGAGGTGACATTGCTGTGTTGACATTTGAAAACGGATCCAACACCCAGTCTGGTATTTCCAAGTTTAAAATGTCCTGGTATCGTTCGGTGAAGTCAATGTGGAGGTTTTCCAAATGTTGGCAGTAGGCAAACAAGTCGTCGTTACTGCAAAATACTGATAAATTCGGAAAATTGTGAAACTCACGTCTGCCCATATTCTTATTGTGCAGAAGCAGTTTGGCTGCGAAAGCAGCAACAACATTTTTTGTTTTAATTAAATTTAGTTCATCGCCTTGCAGTTGGAGGTTCATGTCGTTGAACAGTTTATACAGGTCTGTCATGTAAGCTATATCATTCTTTGATGTTATGAGATTGTTGCGCAGTTCTGTATCTTTAGTTTCCAAGATCACACTCTATCACAGAGTCAAACAGGTTGTAAAATCGAATCAGACAATTGCCTCTTGACAGCCAACGAACTTCAGTATGAAGCAACAAACGGTTGAAATCTTCGTCATTAGTAGCACAAAGCTGATGAAATAATCTATCATTCAAAGAGCTGCTACGGATTTTATTGACTGCTTTGATGACATATTGCAGTGATTGAAATAGTCGTTCACTTAAGTTTCTAGCAACCAAATGTTGTCTATGAATAACGCAATGTATAGCAAGGACATCTGGAATTTTATTCTTTAAGTACGCTATGAAGCCTTTATGGCGCCCTGTCATAGCCGGAGCGCCATCCGTAGCAACTGATATAATATTTTTCAAAGGAATCTCTTTCTCTTCACAAAACTTTTCCAATGTATTGAATATGGTTTCGCCTTTTGTATCTGTCTCCAAATTTCTGGCAAACAATAGTTCTTCACGTATTTTTTCATCTTTAATAAACCTCCCGTAAGATAGCAACAACGCTTCATTAGTTGGTAAAGTGGACTCATCAAGCTGAATTGAGAATTGACTAGTCCTCAGATGATTGCACAATGATTCTTCAATGTTTTCAGCCATTTCATCAATTCGTCTTTGCACAGAATTATTACTCAAAGGAATTTTTCGGATAATATCTGCGGCCGGTTTATGAAGCACAGTAGTTATTACTTCCTTTATTGCTGGCAAAATTAACTCTTCTCCGATGTTGTGTGGTTTGCTTTTTTGAGCAATTAACAAAGAGATATTGTACGAAGCTCGAAGTCCGTCGTCATCTTGCTTAGCAGCCGCCGAAAATAGTTTTGATACACTTGGCTGAGTATTATGCTTCTTCTCTAGGTCTTGAAAATATGCTACATTCTTGTCTTTCTTATCTGGATGCATTTTATTCAAATGATCTTGCAGTCTTGAAGGCTTCATTGCTTCGTTCGAAAATGTTTTTAGACATAGAAGACACAAAGGCGACGACGGGTTTGTGGGATTTTCAATAAATCCGAATTTAATATATGCCGCAGAGTATTGCCGTCTCTTCTTTTTTACTTCCGACATTGTTTTGTTTTGAGAAATACGTAAGTGTTGAAATCAAGTACTGCTTATCTATTATGCGCGAAACCGCAAATGAAAATAAAATAAATTTACGTCGTTTATATAGGATTGCATAAGCAGCACGCACCAACAGGAATAAGACATCAAACGTGCATAAACTCGTTTATCTCATTCGACGCCCAATCGTACTCGACAAGCAAGAACAAGTATTATAGAACCAGCCGATTGATACAGGAATGTACAAATCGGATTATTTAACAAAAACTTGTTAAAACATGATTGCCCGCGGTCTATTATATCGAACCGATTTTGAGCTATATCTTAATTAATATTAGTTGATGTTCACAAGATGTCGACTCTCGAAGTCGAGAGCTCAGTCGGTTTCTAAGAGTCTTCCTAGCTAGGTAGATGAAATTATAAATCGACCCCAAAGCCCTACACAACGCCCCCTTTTTTTTCTGGGTCTCTTACCGCCCCCCTTTAGGCCTGCAGCGCCCACAAGGGGGCGTTATCGCCCACGTTGGGAAAGACTGATCTATAGAAATACTTGTTTTTTCCTGCGCATTCGTCCGCGGGTAAAACCGCACGGTACAGCTAGTAATAGTTATCGTAATACAATGCAGATTTGAATTATTGTCAAATGCAGGGTAGGTATATAAAATGAGAAGTTCAAATATCAGAGCGATCCTACTATCCTAGTATACACGAATAAATAATATAATAATCCCTGAAGTTACTAGTTACCTAACAATATAATAAAGTACATGACCAGAGACCTTTGTATTTTAGATCGGCGTAATAACACAAAGAGCAAGAGTAAATCTTTGTTTCAGAGAGCCCGCCACCTCTGTGATGCTGCCCACCTCAGCGGGGAACTGCAGCATGTCAAGCGAGTACTACGTAACAACAAGCTGCAGGCGCCTCCACAGCATCACAGGAGTCGAACGAAGCCACATACAGTTGAAAGACAACCGGCCTACCTACCATATGTGAAGGGAGTTACTGACAGAATTGGAAGAATCCTAAGACGAGCTTCAATTAAAACTATATATAAGCCGCACAAGAAGATAAACCAATTCTTGAGACCAATTAAAAGTAATATTCCTCTACAAGAAGCAGGCGTGTACAAGTTAGACTGTGACTGTGGACTCTCATACATCGGCCAAACAAAAAGAAGCATTGCTAACCGACTGAAGGAGCACATTGTGGATATCAAGCATCGGCGTCACAAGAAGTCTGCGGTATGTGAACACACACTGGACAACAACCACTTCATAAGATTCGACCAACCACAAATCCTTGCCAGAGAAAATAAATTTTTTCCAAGACTTGTGCGCGAGGCTATTGAAATTAAAAAACACCCAAATTTCAATAGAGAAGATGGTTTGAAACTTTCTAACACCTGGGATCCTGTTATTAAGAATTTAAAACCCCATGTCAAACATACCAAAAGACTAGAAGACACGATCAGCCAATACTGCCAACATCCGGAAAAATACTCCACATACCAACTACGGAGGAATAGGTGGAGGTAGTTTACAAACAGCAATTTTTGAATGACCGTCAAGACGTATAACATCTCAGTCTCCCCGTGACCACGCTCGCTGTAAAGTGTTCGAAACGTCGGGAAAATAATAGAATGAATAAATCGCGTTTAAAATCCGTTAAAAAGTCTTTAATTTCTAAATAAAATTTAGTGTAACATTTTTTCGTTACGCGTGACATTTTTCCGTTACGCGCCATCTTTTTCTTATCCCTACCACGCGTGATTCGACGTATTTCTGTAAAGTTGCATATAGTAAATTAATTTTTGAAAAATAAGGTCATACAAAAGGTTCACTTCTTACGTGTGTACATTAGTACACGCACACATTTTTTTTTTTTAGTTTATTGTTTAAGGTTATGAAGCAGATGGCGACACTTCTGACTATTTAAATGTTACCATCTTAATTCTAATAGGCCCTATTCATGATGGGCAGCGTTGGGCGAGTTGAGGCAATCACGATAGTGTAGAGGGCCTAAAAGTCTATGATCGGCCGTCGCGTCCTGTAGATGTTCGTATTCGCCGTAATGGAGGCAAACATCGACGAATATTATAAATGCGAAAGTAACTCTGTCTGTCTGTCTGTTACTCAATCACGCCTTAACTACTGAACCAATTTGCATGAAATTTGGTATAGAGATATTTTGATATCCGAGAAAGGACATAGGCTACTTTTTATCCCGGGAAATAGGATAGGTTTTATCCCGGAAATCCCACGGGAACGGGAACTATGCGGGTTTTTCTTTGACTGCGCGGGCGAAGCTGCGGGTGGAAAGCTAGTAAATTAATAATTCTTCGTATATCGCACGCAAGTAGGTTCTATGGTATGTGTGTCATATACATTATTCACATTGCTTAAAGATTAGAATTATTACTTTACAAAATATGACAACAGTTTCTAGGTGTGCCATTTTTTTATCAAAATAGTTGTAGGAAAAAGTCGAGCGCCATTTTTCCGATTTCTAGGTATCATGACACTACCTACAAACTATAAATAAAATAAAATAAACTATTTTATTTTGATTGATTTCTATGATTAATAAATTCAGATTCACATAAAACTAAATAAAAGCGTTTTTATGAATAATGTACTGGTAGGTATTTAAATTAATATTCTAAGCTAGCAACACTTTATATATGGATGCCAGATTTCTATCTGTGGACATGACAGTGTCCTGTATAAAAATGCAAATTCTATTGCTAAAATATTGCAGGCAATACTAAAAACGCAATAATAAAAAAAAATGTTTTTAACAAAAAAAAAATATAAAATAACTTAGTTCAATGACACAAAGAAAAACATCAAAATTCAAATCAACTAATAAAAAAATAATAAGTAGCAGGTATCCCCACTCTTCTCTTCTTCAAACATAAACTAAACATTTTTATACAGGTAACATTACTAATTCTTATAAGAAAATCTATGGAAGATTTAAGTATTAAAAACTATTTCAAATAATATGTATAATGTAGGTAGTATTAGTAGTAGTAACTACAAAAACATAAGTTTTAAGTAGTTCATATTATATCAAGTACAAAGTAACATACAGTATGACCAGCACAAATAAATATTATCATAATTCATACAATGACTGTTTAATAAATGATAGCAATACCTAATTTGTGTTATGATAATATCTTTATTGTATAATGGTTCTTAAAACATTTTCAAATGTATTTAATAATTAATTATCCATTTTAATTAATTTAGCCTTATCAGTTGAATTGATATGAGATTTCTAAGCTATATTGTTTTAAAATATAATAACAAGTAACAGATTTATATTTATAGTCTGTGGAGTTATATTTTAAAAGTATTTATATCTACCTTCCTATATTGTAGCTTGTTTTAATTCCTATGAATGTTGTTACATCATGAAGGTATTATTTATTATGAGTCTAAAACATATTAAACTTGAGTAAGTATTATTTGATTACTTACTTAATAAGTGTAATATAAGAGTCAGAGATATGACATATATATAATATAAAGTTAGAATTATTTAAAATGTTCATTTACAATTCATAAAAATGCTCATGTTTATTGCTTTTAAAGTAGGTAATTATAGATACAATATAAATATTCAGAGCAGACTTATCTGGAAATATTGCCCTATTAACATATAACAACACTGCATATTAAGTCATTTTATAGTTTTTTAACTAACAGAATAAATAATTTTATTACCACACATGTACATGAAAACTAATACTTTATTTAATTAATGAACGCAATTCTAAATTAGTGTAAACGATTAATTCCGGTAAAACGAAATTCGACCCCGCGTCCGCGATGTTTACGAACTTGCATTTTTCTAGAAAATAGAAAGTATTACATAGTGCTTACCAATGTATTCTGATAGCCCAACCCTGACTCATCATCGGAGGTTTCTTCCCTTCCATTGAGCTCCTTCATCGTCACAGAAACACTTTTTCGAGACACAATAAACAATAACAAAACTTTAAAATAAACTTGCACTCCCGTCTGCGAATTTGTACCGTTTTTTTTTCAACTTAACCGGCTTTGACTCACTCGCAGTGTGTCCGTCCAACCATCTCCCTATTCACAATACACTGAGTTTAAATTATTTTGTAATTGAATAAACGCGATTTCATGCAAATTGGCCGAGCGGTAACAGGAAACTCATAAACACGTTCAAATAACGTGCCGCGTACTGACCGACTGACACTTGACAAATAAAATCAAAGTGACAGCTCTGAGCTCAAGTCCCGAGACGTTTCAAATAAAGTTCACAGCATACTCGTATTGCGTTTGCGATCGACCGTGAACTCGAACTCGAAATGTTTTACGATTAAATCTCAGATAATATTATTCTTGTGTCTGTAAAGATATTGCTATCTTCATTTTGTGAATAATAGAGAATTACAAGTATTTTTCTTTATCTGCAGCAGGAAGACATCGCTTAGGTACATAGGTAAAATGCGATTGACCAATAGCCTCTATCACGGTGTTTCGTTCCGTGTTCAATTCATTTTTATTAAACCTGTATTGATAAGGCATTATCGCAACATTTGGTAATCGCAAAAAATCATGTGACAATAATAATCCAGCGTAAGTATTTGTTTTCTTCCATTATATCATAAATACATTATTTTCTAGTCATTGTGTGCTTCAACTTTCAAGAAAAAAAAATATTTTATTGAATGCTAATATTTATTACAATAAATAATAATGTATTTATGACAACCTATTCTATATAATCAATAGTATTCAAAGTCAATAATTGTAGGTAGGTACAATAAAAGAAGACACAGAAGTAGGTACAGGTAAATTAGCTTGGAGAAATTTTTGCATATGTAGTGGTGTGTATATTACTCAGATCTTAGAGCGCGTTTCCACTATATCGTTCTGGCCTATACAAAAATGTTTCGATATCCTAACATTACTATTTAATTTTATACTTATTCGTAGCAACACTTTTGTTTTCAATAAAAACAAGTTTTTATTTGAAAGAATATGGTTTTGACTTTATAAAAAAAAATATATCATTCAATTTCACGTCCTAGAGCAAACGACAAGACGACTACCGTGAAACAATAAAATATCGTGTCCATAATAATTTGTTTCATAATTAATATTTGACCATAATAATTACGAAACAAAACAAATAAATAAATCGTCACTTGATAGTGGAAAGTGGAAACACGCACAAAAACAGAATAAACCAGTTTACGCTGTCCGCAGGTGCCACGTGCAGTCGTTTGGTACCGTTAGAACATAAAGCACACATTTCATTCAAAAATTATAATTATTACGTATAGACCGGGAGATATTGACACAAAATTTCGAGTCATTTGTAACAGGATGGCGGTTCTACAGGGGTCTTAGTACGCAATGACAAAAAGAAAAACGATGGTGTGAACACTGGTACCGGCGGCTTAGTCGCGTGGGCGTTAGTCGAACTCGTCGGAAAAATAGCGAAGTCAAACAATTTGTAACACAAAAATTTTAGAATTTACCGATAGCCCATAAAAAAGAAGTAGGCGGTAGTGTCATGCCATACTTTTCCGGTGTGACTTACAGCCCGCCATACCGACGCGAATGTGTTGATTTAAAAAAAACAATTCAACCATTTGTACCAGGCTAACTTTTGCACAGGTAACCATCGTCGTGCAGCCATTTACGAAAATCGCCATGCCATACTTTTCGGACGATTCCAAATGGTCGCCATACCGCCGAAAAACTGCAAAATTTTTTTTTTCGCCAAACTTTTTGTACCAGTATTGCATTTGGATTTTTGGAGAGTATTTGATAAAATGTGACCATTATTATATTTACCATACTTCTAGTAGGGGGAAAAAGTGCTGCCATACTTGAAAAATTAATTTAGTATTAATTTATATAAGTGAAGATTTCCACCACCTAGATCTTTGAAATTTTGTATTTATATTCGTTGAACCTCAAACTTACAGGAAAAATTAGTGCCATACTGTTACTAATCGTTCAAAATACGAATAAAATCTTACAATAAAAAAAAATCTTATACACATTCGCCACCTCCCACAGGTATGACATTATCACACTTCTATTTATAATCATTCAGGAGTTGTTGAAAAAAAAATTTAGGGTGGTAAATGGTTCGGCGAAAAAAAAAATTTGCAGATTTTCGGCGGTATGGCGACCATTTGGAATCGTCCGAAAAGTATGGCATGGCGATTTTCGTAAATGGCTGCACGACGATGGTTACCTGTGCAAAAGTTAGCCTGGTACAAATGGTTGAATTGTTTTTTTTTTAAATCAACACATTCGCGTCGGTATGGCGGGCTGTAATTCACACCGGAAAAGTATGGCATGACACTACCGCCTACTTCTTTTTTATGGGCTATCGGTAAATTCTAAAATTTTTGTGTTACAAATTGTTTGACTTCGCTATTTTTCCGACGAGTTCGACTAACGCCCACGCGACTAAGCCGCCGGTACCAGCGTTCACACCATCGTTTTTCTTTTTGTCATTGCGTACTAAGACCCCTGTAGAACCGCCATCCTGTTACAAATGACTCGAAATTTTGTGTCAATATCTCCCGGTCTAGTAGTTTAATTGTTAAATTTTGTATTTGTTGATTGTTGTTATTATTTGTATTGTTATAATATTTGTTGAAGTGTTTAATTTGTGTGTAAGTGTTGTAACTTTATATTGTTAATTCAAAATGGCTCCAGTGTTAAAACATGGTCGAGGCAAGCCTTTGACTTCTCAAACTAAAGAATTAAACTTTAAATGTCGTTTCTTTTTCAGGTTAGTAAATTTTTCATTTTAGTAACATTGTTAATGTAAAAGTTATACTTACGTATGTTAAATGTGCAAATATTAAAATAAAGTCTCATCTTGTTCAGAGGAGAAACACATATAGTTTAATTTAAAATCCCTTATATATATAAAATAAAAACTAAAAATAAAATGTTGTTTTATTTTATTTGCTGACCATACACCACTACAAACGCAAAAATTTCTCCAAGCTAATTTACCTGTAGACGACTATAAATTGCTACTAATGCTAAGAAACTAATATTTTTACTCTTGCCAAAGACTATGTCAACAGGAGTCATGTATAGGGCTAATTTCTTATTGGAATATTCATTAAGTATCTAGTAAAATATAATCGCATATTATTGCATTCATTAAATGCAATAATATGCAAATTACACAGCAAAGAGCGTTTAACAAAATATAAAGTACAATGGCTATTATTATTTTTATGTAAAAGCAAAAACAAAAAGTTCACGTACAGTCATTGAGATAATATTACTACGTATGGAGGAGACACCACGAACAAAATCTGTGCGCCATTTTTTTGCTCTAAGTTTTAAAAATTATTATCTAGTTAGGTACTTACCGATAAAAGTTATTCCTTTGCACTTTTCCGTATTATTTGTGCAATATCGTAACACACACGAAGGCATATTTGATGCGTTTCACTTTAAAACAAATAAAAAATGAGCGTGCAGTTACGCCATATGGCGTATGTTGAGCGGAACATAAGTGATGTAGGCGGTGTCGTCTCCATATGTATATCTCAATGCGTACAGTGGACTATTGTTTCAGTATAATATCCGTGGTCTATCAATGCATACGTGATGCATACAGTTTTAATGCAGTCTACAATTATTGGCGCGAATCAGTGTTGCTAGTCATAAATATTATTGTGTCCGTTTGGCGGGAAAATGGAGCGTTCTGACTTCTGAGTTCTGAGATCTAACATTTCTATCGGGATGCTCCATTTTCAAAGACGTTGAAAATGGAGCATACTACTTACTCATACTACTACTATTCTCTAGTCATTTTATCGCGAATTCTTTTCTCAACTAATCACTACATAGTATAAAACAAAGTCGCTTTCACTGTCCCTATGTCCCTATGTCCCTTTGTATGCTTAAATCTTTAAAACTACGCAACGGATTTTGGTGCGGTTTTTTTTAATAGATAGAGTGATTCAAGAGGAAGGTTTTAGTATATAATTTATTAGGTTTTAGACAAAGCGGGCGAAGCCGCGGGCGGTAAGCTAGTATTATAATAATGCGAAAGTGTGAATGTTTGCAGTTTGTTTCTCTCATTTTATGGAAATAGCGAAGATAAACAGTAATAAAGAAAGTAGGTATATCTACTTTTTAACGCGAATAAATATTTTCATTGCTACATGAATTTAATTTAATAATCCATTATATTACTCGAACATTTCTACATACAGCCTATTTGTACTGTTCATTTATTTATTTGTTATCTGTATTAGGCCTTGCATGTAATTGTAAGTCGAACATAGTTTGCTAAGTAGGTTCATTGAATTTAAATAGATAATAGAGTATTTGCAGTTCATTTAGAACTGTCAATACAAGGGTTATATTATAATAGGCAGCGCTAGTCGTCCGCTAAACGGATGAATAAAATAAATTAGTCGTCCGATTACCGGATGAATAAAATAATTTAATCGTCCGATAACATCTATTTATCTATATAGTTAGGTTATCGGGGTTTCTTTAGAGAACTGCCGCACGTATTATAGGTTTTTTGTGGGGGGAGGAGAGGGGGGAGGAGGGCACACGTAGGTATTTGATTTTTTTTTTGCGCGTCGACGGAGCTCCGCTTCGCGGGGCTCCTATTTCTGTGTAGTTTTTTTTTTAAGAAACCTAACCTAACCTAACCTAACGGCTAACCTAACCTAAACTTGATTTTTTTTTTGCGCGTTGACGGAGCCCCGCTTCGCGGGGCTCCTATTTCTGTGTAGTTTTTTTTTTAAGAAACCTAACCTAACCTAACCTAACGGCTAACCTAACCTAAACTTGATTTTTTTTGCGCGTCGACGGAGCCCCGCTTTGCGGGGCTCCTATTTCTGTGTAGTTTTTTTTTAAGAAACCTAACCTAACCTAACCTAACGGCTAACCTAACCTAAACTTGATTTTTTTTTTGCGCGTCGACGGAGCCCCGCTTCGCGGGGCTCCTATTTCTGTGTAGTTTTTTTTTTAAGAAACCTAACCTAACCTAACCTAACGGCTATTACCTAACCTAAACTAGATTTTTTTTTGCGCGTCGACGGAGCCCCGCGAAGCGGGGCTCCTATTTCTGTGTAGTTTTTTTTTTAAGAAACCTAACCTAACCTAACCTAAAGGCTAACCTAACCTAAACCTAACCTAACGAATTGAGGGCGAATATCTCGGCCATTTTTGATTTTAGAGAAAAGTTGTTCCTATAAAACATGCTTATATTAGCGTAATCTTTACGATAAAACAATAATAAATAGGTGTTATAATGACACCAACTCCATCAAAAATTTTCTAAGTCCTGCGCCCCCTTTGCTTTAGTCCAACCCAACTAACTTTAGTGTTAAAAGGTTATTTAGTCATCCGAATAATCGGACGATTAAATTATTTTATTCATCCGGTAATCGGACGATTAAATTATTTTATTCATCCGGTAATCGGACGACTAATTTATTTTATTCATCCGTTTAGCGGACGACTAGACACTTCGATTATAATATAGCTTATACCCGCGACTATTAATACACGCGAAGTTTTCTTGTATAAGTAAATATTAAAACTGTGTGCGGAGCACACGTGTCAGAAGTGAAACTTCTTTGGCAAGATTCAAAGTTACCAAAAGCGTAGCCTTTCTCCATGACGTGATGGAATTGTTCGATTGATTGATTGGACGATTCAAAACTAAAAACGATCGCGCAAATAATTTAAACTGATCTTTATGAATCAAATCATCATCATCAATCTTAATTATTTTAAATTGAAATGAAGATTGACATCAAGTGGAAATGTTTTAAAAAATATAGATTTTGAAGACATAAGTAGGTACCTAATAATGTGTAATTGTGAATGAATACGGCAAAATATTTATTTTTAATTTCATATACACAGTGTTACTTTTGTTACTACTTATAATTAATGAAAAATATAAGATTTTTGCTTGATTTCTGAAAGTATCTTGGCTCTTGGCACATGATGAAGAGATAATGACTTATTGATAAAAACATTTCAGACCCGTATCCGCATGTCTCTGTTTTATTGACGTGACAACGTCTTATAATTCGATAAAGCCGGCTGCACGCACGAAAAAACATGACTCATGCGGCGTTACCTCGCTCTGAGGCGTTCCATGTAAGGCTTGAAGTGCAAGCGAGAGCGCGGAACGAGCGACAAAGAAGCACAATCGGACGTTGTCACGTTCAACTATCGTCAGTAAACCGACTTTACAGACAATTATTTTTTTTTTCTTTTAATCTTTCTTAAAATAGAGCGACATTTTCTAATTAGTCTCGAGTCTCATCCAAGTATCGAACCCAAGACTCCTCGGTTCAACGCCCTTTTAATCAATGTACCTACAAGATAGTAAGTATAATACAATATACCAAGGAGACATAAATTATGTAATACTAGCTTTCCCGCGGCTTCGCCCGCGCTTTCAAAGAAAAACCCGCATAGTTCCTGTTCCCGTGGGATTTCCGGGATAAAACCTATCCTATGTGTTAATCCAAGTTACATAGTAATCGGTTCAGTAGTATTTGCGTGAAAGAGTAACAATCACACACACACACACACACATAAAGCACTTATCTGCTTCCGCATGAGATATTCATTGTTAAGATTATTTCTTTTGTTGGAGGCTGCGTAATGGTTTCTTAGGCATATTTTTATTACGGAATAGATAAACTGTAAAATTATTAGCTGATTTATCTGCAAAATTATCTGCAAATGTCATACACATCACTGATCGACACGGTGAAGGAAAATATCGTTATAGACCGGGAGATATTGACACAAAATTTCGAGTCATTTGTAACAGGATGGCGGTTCTACAGGGGTCTTAGTACGCAATGACAAAAAGAAAAATGATGGTGTGAACGCTGGCACCGGCGGCTTAGTCGCGTGGGCGTTAGCCGAACTCTTCGTAAAAATAGCGAAAGTCAAACGATTTGTAACACAAAAATTTTAGAATTTACCGATAGCCCATAAAAAAGAAGTAGGCGGTAGTGTCATGCCATACTTTTCCGGTGTGACTTACAGCCCGCCATACCGACGCGAATGTGTTGATTAAAAAAAAACAATTCAACCATTTGTACCAGGCTAACTTTTGCACAGGTAACCATCGTCGTGTAGCCATTTACGAAAATCGCCATGCCATACTTTTCGGACGATTCCAAATGGTCGCCATACCGCCGAAAATCTGCAAATTTTTTTTCTTACCGAACGATTTGTACCACCCTAAATTTTTTTTCAACAACTCCTGAATGATTATAAATAGAAGTGTGATAATGCCATACCTGTGGGAGGTGGCGAATGTGTATAAGATTTTTTTTATTGTAAGATGTTATTCGTATTTTGAACGATTTGTAACAGTATGGCACTAATTTTTCCTGTAAGTTTGAGGATCAACAAATATAAATACAAAATTTCAAAGATCTAGGTGTTGGAAATCTTCACTTATATAATTTAATAATAAATTAATTTTTCAAGTATTGCAGCACTTTTTCCCCCTAGTAGAAGTATGGCAAATATAATAATGGTCACATTTTATCAAATACTCTCCAAAAATCCAAATGCAATACTGGTACAAAAAGTTTGGCGAAAAAAAAATTTTTGTAGATTTTCGGCGGTATGGCGACCATTTGGAATCGGCCGAAAAGTATGGCATGGTGATATTCGTAAATGGCTGCACGACGATGGTTATCTGTGCAAAAGTTAGCCTGGTACAAATGGTTGAAATGTTTTTTTTTAAATCAACACATTCGCGTCGGTATGGCAGGCTTTAAGTTTCACCGGAAAAGTATGGCATGACACTACCGCCTACATCTTTTTTATGGGCTATCGGTAAATTCTAAAATTTTTGTGTTACAAATCGTTTGACTTTCGCAGACTACCAGCGTTCACACCATCATTTTTCTTTTTGTCATTGCGTACTAAGACCCCTGTAGAACCGCCATCCTGTTACAAATGACTCGAAATTTTGTGTCAATATCTCCCGGTCTATTATAATAGAAAACCGACATAATATCAAGAATCAAAAGTTTGACATGGTGGCTTAAACAGAACTTTCACAGGGGCCCTAGTCTGTACAAATTAGTCGGTAATTACCGATAACTAATTTATAGTCCCGTCTTCAGCAATGAAAATGATGTCGCTTAATACCTCTCCCCAATTTGATGGAAGTATACAATAGATACATATTTGTTTATAATTTTTATTCTTCACAAAACTTTCCGTTATGCGTCAAAATATTTATATAATAATAGCCTTGTAGCAATGCATTTTTATCTAAATTAATAACATCATTATTTCAATTCCGTAGATATATGAAAAATAAATAAAATATAGATTTCATGGATTTGGAAAATCATTTCTTTGCAACACATTCGAATATTGTCAAAACAAATTATTCTTTGACATTGTCAATCGTTATGATACCGACGTTTGATCTCGACAAGATCTCGAAGGCCCTTCTCCCATTACGCTACCGGTATCCTACACGTCCGCGACTAGTTTAATTGGTCGCTTTTGCGTCGCGTTTCGCGCGTATCTCTTCGGTAGAAAGATAAAAAATTCTTATCATCATGTTGTAGTTCTCGTGCGGCTATAAAAACTACAATTTATGTTTCTTTCAATATATGGATGAATCCTGCAGTACCTACTTCCTACTTTTACGTCGTCACTGGAATCGCTCGACATAGCGTCCGTCTACAAAAACGAGGCACGATAATGATGAATTTAGTCATCTTTCAGTCGCATAATATGTGAGCATCGGGTAGCGAGCAAATATCTAACTAGTATTCTACTCGAGTATCGTATTCTAGAAGTATCGTAATGGGAGAAGGGCCTTACGGTTTGTGTGGATTTGTAGATACGGTTGATAATGTCGGAAAAATTATAGATTATTATAATTTTATAATAAAAAAGATATTTCAAACTTCCGATGCTACATGATTTAACGCAATATTGTTTTCTCTTATTTAAAGTTATTGCAATTAAAATAAAATAAACAAATAATGTTTTATTTTAAAGATGGTTTCAAAATTTTATTGAAAATGTTAAGAAGCCTCTTATATTATATTAAATAAATATTAAAATATGTAGTGTACTGCTGTCTGCATTTATTCAGCCTAAATTATTGCATTCATATTCGATTAATTTCTTTCTGAACTTCTAGGATAATAAAATTATACAGATGAATACAAATAAAAAACGATCGAATTAAGAAAAAAAAATATTAGAAAAATTTAATTTAACAGTTTATAATAGCGTAGTTGAAAATTTGGCTCAAAACCATCATCTCTCATCAACATAATTCTAGTAACTTGTTCATCTGTAAATTATAAAATTTATAGATAAATATTTATATTTAACACATAAATAATTACCCGTGAACCGCTAAATCAATTGCATATACCTATTCATCCTTTGCTTATTAACTGTAATAAAATATACAATGATGCACATAATATAATATATGTAATAATACAAGCTAAAAATACAAGTGATACAAATTATCCGTTCCGTCCTTAGTTTTAGTTCCGTCCGTTTCTATAATGTCTTAAAGATTTCTCGAAAGGCTTCGAATTGAGCAGAATTATCTTGTAGAGCTTTTAGAGTCTTTTGATTAGAATTTTATTGCACTTCACAAATAACAAAATATTAGTAATCTAAAACTAATAGCTTTAACTATATAAAAACATAACGCAGATTGATGTTTTCTTAGGATATTTGTTATCCCATAGATTTATAGGATTTTTAAGAACATAATTAAAAATTATCCTCTTGAAAACACAAAATTTATATTTATTTTGATAGAAATATTATTTTGATTGATTGATGTCAAATGTCAAAAAAGTAAATAAGGAGATTGCCATACATGGAATTTTGGATTCCATGAATATGTAATAAATAGAACATTAATTAAACGATTGATATAAAAAAATATCGAATTTGATTAAAATTAAATTAACTGCCATGTTTTTTATGCATAACATGTGCTTTTTTCATATGCAATTGTATTTGTAATAATGCGAAAAATTTATGTAACTAATTTTAATTTACTATATATTCCATAATATCAGGGTAAATTTCTTGGAAAAACAACACTAAATTTTTTAGGTCCATACTATAGTTACTGAACATCGTTAGTTACCGACCGTTTTCGGTCGAGATCGATGTCGATTAATGTGTCGAGACTACAGGGGCAGGACTGTGGTCTGTGTCCCTGGAAAAATAATAATAAAAGATTCATTGAAATCGTTTGTTTCATTTTTTACGAGTTACTTTTAACATTTTTTCTATAGATTCTTATTCCCTACTACCTTTCCGCTCTTTTACACTCGAGCTCATTATCCATTGATGATATGGACAAAAATCGATGCAGTAGTTTTTGAGTTTATCTCAAACAGACAGACGCGGAAAGATGTTTTTTATGTGCTAATACTTTTCAAACCGGCAACAGAATACAACATAATATTATTCTATTTTATAGTATATTCTATTCTATATATATTATAATTCTATTAATGGAATTTATTTTCATTGGCGTATTGTTCAATTATTATGTAATTATTGTAAGAATAGCTGTAAGGAATCAGAAATAAATAAATAAATTATATTTTAATATATAATACTAGCTGTGCCGCGCGGTTTCACCTGCGTGGCTCCGCTCCTGTTGGTCTTAGCGTGATAATATATAGCCTATATTACTCGTGGATAATGTAGCTTTCGAATGGTGAAAGAATTTTTAAAATCGGTCCAGTAGTTTATGAGCCTATTCATTACAATCAAACAAACAAACAAACAAAGTTTTCCTCTTTATAATATTAGTGTAGATAATAATTACCTATATAAGTACATATTAACTTCCGCTCGTTAAATAAAACACAAATTGAAAACAAAATAAACTTTATTATTTTTAACATATCTATATCAAGACTATATCTGGTAAATTACTAAATACACGGAAATGACGGGCTATTGTTAATTTTTAATGAGAATTATATTTCCTTGATTTACTTAGATACTACTATTGCACTTTAAATATTAAGATTTAAAGGAACACATAAGAAAATAAATAAAAATTTACAATACTTTCTTGAAGTTGGTTCAAGTTCATTATTAGAAGTTGAAAAGTAAGTAATTTCTTTGTTAGGGTGCTTTTCCACCAGAGATGTGAGAGGATGCACAATTGCACAGTGATGTGCTTGTATCGCATCGCTTAAAACGCTAAATTAAGCGATATGATTACGCTACGATACCACAACGATACGCTAGGCATCCTCGCACATCTCTGGTGAAAAAGCACCCTTACTGTTCTCATAAAAGAACAATTAGATCAGGTATATATTAATAATTAATAAATTATAAATATTTTAAATTTGATCTCATTTCGGCTATCTCGACATAAAATAGTTATATTGGTACTGAATGCTAATATATTATTGAATTATAATTAGGTAACTAACTTATAATACATAAAAACCTGTATGACCCTTATATATAGGTAGATGTTTAGATTTCTTAATCAATGAGGAATAATATTATTTTAACGAATCTAATAAATAAAATATTTTTCAATCTCACAAGTAACCTATTTATATTAATTTTAACTTTACAATTTGGCTATTCTAAATGAATATAGTAACTTTTATTGAATGAATAAAATATAGAAAATATTAAATAATTCATAGTGTAGGAATTGAGAACGTAAATTGTTTTATCATGTACTTATTTGTTTAAATTAATTATCTATGCTCCTTATTATATCTCTACTCTGTGGAATTTTTAACAGAATGAATATTGTTTTCATAAATGTCTATGGTGAATCGTGATATTTTTTAAAACTAGAGCTAGAAAGAAGAACACGAGTTTAATAACTACAACAAGAAGGAATCATTTTTATTATTTACCTACTTATTTTAATCATTATTTTTTTATAAAAACATATTTTTCTTCAAATGTACCTACTTGAAAAGAACCGAGCTTATTAAATATACTTTTTATTGCAGTTTTTCATATTCCTAGACTTTGTTAAATTAATTCGAACAAGCATTTTTTATTCTAGATATATATTTTTTTGTCCTGTATGTACATATGCATGAAGTAATCATACTGCCTACATAATATAATAATAAAATTAAAGTAGGATTATGCAAAGAAGTTAGTGTTATTAATTGCATTCTTTTTAACCCTATCTAAATAAATTACAACCTAAAAGTTATTTAAGTTTAATTTTTGCATGTTGTTGGATGCCATACATATTTCGATATTACTACCTTAAAAATTAATGTGAGTAGAAACAACGCTAACAAGTGTATTATTTAATTCATGTTCCATAATTTTAATGTCATCATAAATATTAATAAATGCACTTTCAATCACAATTCAATCTACACTTAAATAATATTTTATCGAAACGAATGATGAAACTTACTATTTGTGGTTATAAATTTAATTATCTGTGACCAATAATTTGACAAAGATTTGACAATTGACATTAGGTATCTGTGGCACGATTTGCGCGCGTCTAGTGCGAACTAATAAAAAAAACGTATTCTATAATATTTGTATTGATTATCGAACAATTGGAAAATCATAGCTTTTCCAATAATTAATCTAATCATATGTACTGTGCGAATTGTATCCAATAGATGGCGTTAAGGACTGAAAATAGTAAAGGGAAGAAAACGCGGGAAAATCTGTCAATGTTGATCGCGCGGAGTTTTGCTTTGGCTGCTTCAGCTGGTTCCTGTAACAAGAATATTCTAATTTTTAATAATATAGTGAAAAAAACGTAAGAAATGGTGAGTGTTTTTATTGTTGTTTTATTTATTTACCATAATATTCGGATATCGCCGATCCATTTGTTCGTCAAACTTAATAATTATGTACCTATATTGTTTTGAAGTGAAAAGTTCTTTATATTATTGTAGGTGCTGAACATGTTAGTTAGTGAAATAGTTAAAAAAAATACAGTTGTAGGTAGTTAGTTATCTATGTTCGGCTTCCTAAATTTAGGTTGGCTCATGTTAACGTGTAAAAGCAAATTTCAATCAATAGTAATCGATGTCGGTATTTCGTAGTTTACGTAGAACATTATATATCGTAGGTAGGTTGTACATAAAAAGTTTTACAAAATGAAATGGCATAATATGACGTATGGTATGAGGTAGGTATTTCTTGTCGTTTTTAAATATGTAGTAGATACCCACAGAAAAATAGATCTAGGTACATACTTACAACAAATTAATGACATAGATATATATTTAATTGTGATCATCAATATTTACATATTATTTACATATTATACTCGTAGAAAATAGTCATCCCCTATCATGCGTGTTCTCCTTGTGTTCTCAGACAAATTCCTAGTCTTAAACGCGTCATATATTATTTATCTAAAGGTCGTATAATTAATTAAATCGAATACAGGATTACGATTTTTGATGGCAACAAAAGTTTAACCAAATATTCTAAAATCAGGTTTTGGATGGATCACATGATATGTGTGACGTAGGTATACGGTATATGATTGCGTAGGTAGGTAGGTATAAGTATTTTATTATACATATGTTCTGATATTGAGGATGTATGATGACGTCAAGGGATTTTTTACGAGTATAAGGTCGATCTAAATTAACATTTTTGAGTTATTAATTGCATAACTGTTTGAGAAATAATCGATTTATGACTGCACAATATAAGTGACCGTGTAATTTGTAAAAGAAAATATAGTGTTTTATATTGTAATCAAATGTTATTTGCTTTGAAATTTTTGAATTAAATTATTATCTCAGTCTAACACTTATTATCCTGATCTTATCGTCGACCCAAAATATTGTCTATGACAAGTTAATCCTAGCCAAAGCCGAATGCTAAATATGTCTGACACTGATTGAATACCGTTCTGATTTAATTTTTCACCAATTTTTGTCCTATTTTTTGTAATCGGCGAGAAATACGCATTACACTGAATTGTAAAAAAAAAGTATATATCAAAACACAAAAATAAATCGAATTGAAAAAGACATGACAAAAAAGTATATTTTTACAACACTTTCAGTCGTAGCACAGATTACGCAACAGTTACTACGTAGAAATGTGGGTGGCATTTACAGTTCTTCATACATACATACATACATACGTACATATCCACAGATACATTTTTAACCTATTACATGATGACGTCATCGCGTTATATGCATTAGCTGTTATATAACAAAGAGGTGCATTTCAAAGGGCTTGGAAAGCTATTATCGCAAGGTTGTCTGCTTTGAAACATCGTTTTATTTCTGTAATTATACTTGTTCTACCCTACCGTATGTTAAGGTAAATTAAAGCGTGGTTTCTAAGGTCATTAATAATCGAGAAAGATGGTAGTGTGACCTATATACAGGGTGTCCCAAAAAGTAGTGATGAACGGAAGCTGGGACGTAGAGTACCTAGAGGGCTATCCGAATCACCCCCATGTATGTTATGCGATTTTTCGTATTTTCGGAGTTATGACATTTTTTTCAATTTTTCATCTATCGCTGAGTACGATGAGATTTTTATTTATTGAAATTATTGCGCTAGATGCCACATTTAGATTTCAATTTTTCGATTGAAGCCTTCTGAATAATAAAATGAAATTTTCAGGGTAGCTACCTGATAGATAGAGCAAGTTTTTAAAAACCAAACGGTAAACTTTTTTTTTGTGATTTTATTTTTTTACGGACCCTTGAAGTGGTGAACATACTGGGTAATTTTATCTTTCTTGGCATTTAATTCTTTTTTTTTTTATTCCATTCAAAGATCTAACGATAGCAAATGTTACCATACTGCATTGGCCTATCTTTCAGCTTAGCAAACAAAAAAAAATCAAGTATCTAGCGCAATAATTGACGTCACCATGAGTGAAAATATCATCGTACTCGGCGATAGGTGAAAAATTGAAAAAAACGTCATAACTCCGAAAATACGAAAAATCGCATAACATACATGGGGGTGATTCGGACTGGGGGGTCCTCTACCTCCCAGCTTCCGTTCATCACTACTTTTTGGGACACCCTGTATAAGTGCTCATAAATGTCTATGGTGACGGTTCTTGGATGGTCTCTTATTGTTTCGGCTAAAGTGCATCTATGGAGAAATAGGAGATGAAAATTTGTAAGTTTTAAGCTATTGCATAGCTTCTATCGCGGGCCTTGAGCGCGGGGAACGAATCGAGAAATTCCGTAACGAAAAAACCTCACGCTCCCCACTCCGACGGGCTCGGAGGTGTGGCTTGAAGGCATGCTATGCAATAGCTTTACCGCGGCAGTCCCCGAGTGCCACACGTCTTTTTTTTACAGAATATGTCAGTATTTGACAGTAAGTAAGGTAGCTTAGGTATAATAAAATTATTTTATACACAGCTGTTATTTTTTATTTAGAAATTTTCTATAAATTAATGTAATGATTCATTTAATATATTGTATAATTGTGCGTGTTAGTCAATGAATGTTATATTGTTTATTAATTATTTATGTGTTTCAACATAAAATATTACCTTTGGTTTCCGTCCGCCATCATCTAGTATAATATTAACTAAACAGTATTCCATAAGCGCCATGAACACGAATCTGAAATAAAGAAATAAATTGGTCCTTTAAAACGGATGAAATTACCCTTTAACTTAATAAATTCTTTTGTATTGCAGGTTACTATAAATTTTAGTAAGCTAATGCTATGCCAAGATAATACATAATATATCAATATCGAACGTATAATATGTATTGGGGTATTTAATGTCATTAAATTTTATTAGAAAAATAGTATAGTTTTTTTCTCATTATTCCAAACCTTTTCTATTAGAATGCATGTATGAATAATTTTTGTTTTTATTAGTTTTTTGTACATTACACATACTCACACGGTACAAACAGACATAAAAGCGTCAACAGCTTTCAAGTACGACACGGGTGGTAGTTGCGACTGTACTTTGCCGTGCTGCGTCGATAGCGTGAGCAGTGACGTCACGCCGAGCGTGACGCGCGCGGGCGCAGCGTCTGGTTTGATCCAGAATGATACCCACTGCAAGGGAAGATTTTTTGTTTCTTTATTTATAATTTTCGTGGTAAACGTCACGTCATGGAGTAAGGCGACGATTTTGGTATCTTTGAATCTTGCCAAAGAAGTTTCACTTCTGACACTCACGCTCTTTTTTGTATAGGGTAAAAGTGGGATAGATGCCCCACTTTTTGAAATAGCCTCATAATTTTAAAAACATGAATTTTATACGAACACTTTGTATGAATATAGCTAGGTTAATTATCTGTTTTGAATTACTATATATATTTTTTATCCTATCATTTATAGATAATGTGTAATAAATATTTTTGTAGAACACCTTTTTTGAGGATAGATGCCTACCTAGTTGGATAGTTGCCCCACCATGAAAATACTAAAGAGGATAGATGCCCGCAGAGTGGGATAGATGCCTTACATACTCTATAAACGCGAAATATAATAAAATTTATATGATAAACCAGCAAATGTCATGTTAACATAGTTGTTCTGTTGTCCAAGAATATACTTGCGCTCGCACTCCTTCTTTTCTTTTGTATTTTCGTGGCGTAGTTCTCCTATAATCAGTATAAGGGCAGATTATTAATAAGTAAGTGTACATAACAAAAAAAAGCAAATTAAACGAGTAAAATCGGTTAACATAGAGAAAACCTCTGACGCAATCAGGTAAAAATATAAACAGTACCTGTGATTATCGATAATAACATGTGCATATGTATTGAGGGATAGATGCCCTTAAAGGCCCCTAAGGGCATCTATCCCTCGAAAAAAAAGGGGCAACTATACTAATTTTTGATAAGGATAGCTGCCCCAGTATTTTTTTTTATTAAATAAAAACAAAAGAGCCACTATTTTCACTTAGATTTTTACTTAATGAACCAGTGTATAGACATAATAAGAAATATAGTGAAATTTATTAATACTTATAAAGTTATGCAAAGGCAAATAACAACCTTTTTAAATTTTAACGTGTTCGTGAAGTTCGCCGCGGATATTATAACACGCACTAGCGAAACACGTCTTCACCAAACAACAGCTCATGCGTACCCGAGGTGCAGGATGATAGGAGCTCCTATTTAAATCATTAAATCGTAGTCACGACCAGAGGCGGCTCGCCCTAAGGAGCGCTGGTGCAGTGAACTCCCATAAATAATTATAATAAAATCTTAAATCATACTCCTTAATTTAATTATAAACATTAATTATTACTATTTAAAATCAATCGTAATCTTTAAAACTACTGTTAATACCAATGAATATATCCATCATTCCATCATTCCATACACCTGTATAATACCTACTGTATTATGTAACGCGCGAAGCGGAGCGCTCACGATTGCGCTCCAATGAAAAAAGATTTAGTACATTTCCTAATACGAAATCCAATAGGAGTGAAAGAGAGGGTTTTGCCAGAGCCCTGCGCGTGAAACAAAAGATTTTCTATGGAAAAGTAGCAAAATTCGGAGCGCCGCACCCGCAAACGTTGCCGGTTCGTTTTTACCGCCCGGCAGGACAGCGATTGCGCGCGCGGCGCGACGTTGCCAGTTGCCACTTCTATAATATAAACAAACACTCGAGTCAACTTCAATGCACGCGCGCGATTCATGCAATTTTCTAATTAAAATTATAAAATACGTGTTGAAATAGCCTGTAGTTATCAGTATTACTTGTGAGTGTTAAAATGAACAATAATTATAATGTGGCGTTCATTAAAAAGTGTGATAAAACGTTACAAATTCGGCTTGAATGTAAAGCTAAGGGACCGCCACGGCCTGAACTTGATCTGACGCAAAAATGTACGACAAAAACGAAAACATATACGCGTGTGTTTAAATCTGAACAATATGTGAAAACACCGTGGTTGTGTGGTTGTGATGAAAGCAACAAACTATTTTGTTTTCCGTGTCTTTTATTTAAAGCGGGCGCGGCCGGCGGAGGTGAGAGTGCTTGGACTGAAACGGGCGTTGACGACTTAGCTCATCTTTCAATCAAGATGAAAAAACATTCACAATCTCGGTACCATTTGTTGAATGAACTGCAATTGGCGTCTATCGGTCTTGTCGCTTTAAGTTATAGATATTTTTGCACACCAAAAAGAAAGACGTATCACGTATGCATTTTCTTTATAAGTAATTTTTTTGATAAATTGTACTGCTTTACACCATGTATTTTCAGTGTTTTATTTCAAGTGAACACCCATAAAATTTTGTCACGAGCCGCCTCTGGTCACGACTCTGGGAAGTGAGGTTTTTTGAAAATGAGGCATCTATCCCGGTGCGGCATCTATCCCACTTTTACCCTACCTATTTATTATTTTAAAGGAGGCAAAACGTTATGGTAAGTGATCAGAGTGGACTTGACTTGTAACCAAAATTACATGAGGAGTGACGTCACGCCGAGCGTGACGCGCGGGCGCGGCATGATACCCCCTGGAAGATTTAAAGTAAAGAAAAATATGTTTCATATAGAAGAGATGCTCTTGTACATTCCAAGGAACTCATCCTTAGCTCATCAAAACTGCTCAAATCAAGTAGATGGTAACATAGTCCGTACCTATATACGTAACGTTTTAATGTGAATAAGCTTCATGCACACAGTTATTTGAGTTGTATCTCTATAGTGTACTTATGTGTAAAATTGAAACTTAAACTCAAACTCATCCAATACTCAAGACATACAGACTGATACTCAAACCCTGAACCACTATATTGTTCCCATAACGTTGTTTTGGTCATTAAATTGAAAATAAAATTAATTTCTTTATAATAATTTGAAATATATAAAAAAACTTGATAACGATTTATGAAAATAATACAATTTTCACTTACAGACATAATAACAATAAGGCAGGTCGGTATATAGGTGTTGAAGAGGTGATAGCCAAGACGTCTCTTCAGTTTAAATATCACTTCTAGGCACGTGAAATTACCTGAAAGAAAGAACTTTTTTAGTTATGCAGTAAGTACAGTCGGTAAATGAACAAATTTTATGACATTATTATTTTACAGGGAAATTTCACAAAAATGCAAGTTCCCGTGATAGCAAGGTTTGTAATTGAAACGCATCCACAATAAGATTTAGCGATATTATTCATTCATTTTTTGTTAATTCTAATCCGATGTTGTACAAGCCCAGCCGGGACAAGTGGCTAGTCCTATAAATTAAGATTAGCAAACAGAGAACAAACTCCAATAAAACATAATTTAGGTCACAGAAATGGTCACTAAGCGTCTAAAACCGCTAATAACACAAGCTTACAATAATCCACGCAAATATTGGATCTACCGAGATATCTTTCTTACGTACATTGCGGGTTTTCTACACCATTATTACAAACTAGATGTGCTCCGCCGTTTTACCCGCAGTGCTCCGCTCCTGTTGATCTTAGCGTGATGATATATAGCCTATAGCCTTCCTCTATTAATAGGCTATCTAACACCAAAAGATTTTTTTAAATCGGACCAGTAGTTCCCGAGATTAGCGCGTTCAAACAAACAAACAAATTCTTCAGCTTTATAATATTAGTATAGATTTTCTATATTCTTCTAACATCTAGCCAGCAATGTACATCTGTGATACGATCTAGGGATTACCCTTAATCGGCGTATAAACTGAAGTATTTGGATCAAGGCGTGCTTAATGAGTAAAATCTATTTATTAAAGATAAATTTGAACACGCAAATATGGAAGAAATTTCTTCCATATTTGCGTGTTAAAATTTCCACTACCTACTTATTAGAATGATTCTATAATAATAATTTATCTGTATTATCAGCGATTAGTCTCGATATTGACTTGCTAGTTATTAATAACTAGCGACCCGCCCCGGCTTCGCACGGGTGCAATGCTGATACTAAATTCACTACAGAAAAACTGTGAACGTTGTATATAAAAAGTAAAAACATAGCGGCCCGCTCCGGCTTCGCACGGGTATAAAATAGATAGCCGGGCGGCCGGCCGGTACCGCCGCAAACGCTACGTCCCGCAATTTTTAAATCTGTAATATCTTCGAAAATATTCACTTAAATCATACGGTGTAAAGGGCCATATAGATCTATATTAAATGAACAATGTATTCGAGGTATTTAATTGGTTAAGGATTAATGCTGTATTGGTTAAAATCGCATCGAAAATTAGCCATTATTTGTCGTAAAAAGTAAATGACAAAAAAAAAGTTATTGTGGGTTATCCAAAAGAGATAGACATATACCATCGCGGACTTTTCTGTAGACCTTTTCAATGTGTCTATTACTTAGTACATTATTTTGATAATACTCGTAGGGTTCAGCCTGCGTTTGCAATGTAAGCGGAAAAAATGTAATTTTTTACGACATCACATTAGAAACCTCAAAAATAACAGTACTTCTCCACTTTTTAATGGATGTTATTATACATATAAACCTTCCTCTTGAATCACTCTAAAAAAAACCGCATCAAAATCCGTTGGGTAGTTTCACAGATTTAAGCGTACAAAGGGACATAGGGACATAAGGACATAGGGACAGGGAAAGCGACTTTGTTTTATACTATGTAGTGATTTGGCAACATGAAAATATATTAATAATTACCAAGCAATAATCATACAGATAATAAATACTGAACAAAAGTCAATGTTTATTTCGTACTAACGACATGTAATTGATGAAGAAATGATAACTATCAAAAACTTACCTTTTCTATGATACAATATACACGGCATATTTTTCAAATTATCTTGCTCAAATCTGATCAAGATTATGATTTATGAGGGTTTTGTTGGAACTTGTCAAAACTGAGTATTACATTAAAACTTTTATGCAAAAAATGCACATTAATAAGATTACAAATAACTAACAACAAACAATTTAATTTTATCGAGCTGATTACCTTTTGCCCCGGTTGCCTAGAAGAAATTATTGCTTAGTAATATTAGGTGGCCTAATAAATATACTGTATTTTTGTATAAAATCGTAGTATAATTTCTATGTGTATATTTATTTGATTTTAATGAAATCTCATAGATGGCGCTGTTACAAAATTAACATTATACAACTTCCTTTTTTAAACTATGTTTCTCTTCCCAAGTTACTTAAATGGTATAATTTTTGTAGTGTCAATACAAATTTTAGTTAATATTGTCAAACAAAATTTATATATGCGTCATTTGATTATTAATTTCCAATAGTTAACATGTACATTGATTTTATTTTTATAACATTTCATAGATGGCGTTGTTTCTAATTTGTCATTATACTACTAAATTCATTAAACTGTTTCTCTGCCCAAATTACGTAAATGATATAGTTTTTATTTTGTAAAGCTAGATAATAGCATGGCTTACTCGAAACCAACATTTAAACATGAGTCTTTAGATTGTACGCTGTCGTAGTACACGGAATATGTAAGAAAAATAAAGGTTCACAGCTCCTCCCCCAAAGGTGATATCATGATAATATGTTTAAACTATCCTCACCCGACCTCTTAGGAATATTCATGCAAAATTTGAAGTAAATCTATGCAGTACTTTCTGAGATTAGCCCGGAAATTCATACAGACAAACAGACAAACAGACAAAAATTCTAAAAACTATATTTTTGGCTTCTATATCGATTATAGATCATGGATCAAGTATTCTTTTAAAAAAATATTCAATGTACAGTTTTGACTTTCCTACGATTTTATTATATGTATAGACATGGATTATATTATTATTATAAGTGAAACTGTGAAATCACGATTCAAGCCTCACGAAAAATTTTAAACTAATTTTATGACATATTATTTTATAGAGATGAAATACCAGGAATCTGGATGTAGCTGTACCTACATTGAAGAAGACTTTAAAAAGTGAAATAGAAGTAAATTCACATGCCTTTGTGCGCATGCTATATTATAAAGTGAAAAAAGACGTGTGCAAAGCGACATAAGAAAGCTAGTTTATATAATAAATTTAATGATAACTATAATTTTCTTCCCTTAGGTTATTAGCCTAAAGAAGATTTAACAACAAAATATTTAGGTGAAGTCGTGATAAATCATAAAACTAAGATAGTTTACTAGATTAAAATAGGATGCTAGAACAGATCACAAGGGCAAAATAAAACTAAGCAACTTAGATTGAATATTCGGAGTTAGGGCCGATTTTTCAATCCATAGTTAAATCTTATCCGCCCAAAAAAGTATTACACAATAATATTATAATGTCACCCGTAAACTGTCAAGTACGGCCAAAGAATACATTTTTGAAATGGTAGTTTAGTACGTTATTCGACGAATAAGTATTAACCAAGGATTGAAAAATCAGCCCTAAGGGACCTTAAATGTTCTTACCAGTAGAATAAACCTGTGTGCAATCAGCAGTTCGATTGTTCACCAGCTCAAGTTGGGGCAGTTCTATGTTCTCGTCTACCACCAGGGGCACTTCAGGGTCCCATTGGAAGATCATGTCGTCTGTCGTGTGGGATACTGCAAGGAATTGTTTAAATATAAATTTATAAATAATAGAAAAAATTCGATCACGAGGCGGGACTCGAACCCGCATCCTTTCGCGCCATTCCGGGGCGGATGCCTGACCAACTCAGCCACTCGTGACCCGCCAGAGCAATCGAATTTATTCTATTCTTTCAGTTTTATGTGTCTAAGGGACACACCGCGCGCCATCTATTGAGATGATTTTAACAACCATCTCAACCAATATGAAGCACTTTTCAGTGAATACAATATTGTAACGATGGAACACGACCTTTTTTGTTGAATTTATATTTTTGGTTTTTATGCCATTCCGGGGCGGCGCGGTGTGTCCCTTAGACACATAAAACTGAAAGAATAGAATAAATTCGATTGCTCTGGCGGGTCACGAGTGGCTGAGTTGGTCAGGCATCCGCCCCGGAATGGCGCGAAAGGATGCAGGTTCGAGTCCCGCCTCGTGATCGAATTTTTTCTATTCTTTATAAATTTATATTTATAAAGCATTTGAATGCCATAAAAACCAAAAATATAAATTGTTTAAATAGTTAATTGGGCTTGGAAAACCCTAATTGTGTGTGAATATAAATTATAAATTGTAATAATTTGTAAAAAATTAATAATTAAATTAATTAAAAAAAAATGTGTAAATTTAGTGCACACTTATAAAGGAGTTCTTAGTTTCTTGGGTTCGATTCATTGTCTGTAAAAAGGCACAGAGGGAATGTCTAGCAAGAGGAGAGAATAGAAGACTTGACTTGCAAATAAAGAAAATTGTACAAAAATGCTATTTATCCCAGTTTTCAACTGTTATAAGTGGAGTTTTATTCTAAATAATTGAAACAAAACAGAACTGACCGAAAACTGGCTGAAAAAAATATTTTTAACGTCCAAGGAATGTCTATAAATAGACTATAGATAAAATTATCAAAGCAAATATAAATTTTCCCCATTTCTGCTTTTGAAAGGACGCCGTAACGAATTTGCTAGTATAATTAAAATATAATAAAAGAGACAAGTCCTTTAAATTTCATTCCACTGACTCCATAAGTTGAATAACGTTGGGGAAAAATTAAGGTAGTAAAATTGTTAAAGTACTCTTTAATTCAATTGCAATGAGAAATAACAAGAATGAGGAAAAACGTGATCTAAATAAGATTTATGAAGTATTGGCACCAGTAAAAGAAAATAAGGTCGAATCCAACAACTATTCTTCGCATTTTTGAAGTGAAACTTCTTGAGAGTATAATTTTAAGATCGCGTCATGTCAATACCGTCACGTCATGGATTAAGGCGCGGATTTTGGTATCTTTTAATCTTGCCAAAGAAGTTTCATTTCTGATACGTGTAGTTGGCACACACGATCTTTTTTTATTTTAAAATAAGTCCTTGTATTACAGTCCTTTCTGGTGCAGTTAAAGAATCGATTAATCTATTCAATACCTTTTCTATTTCAAGACCCCATCAACCAAGAATGACTTCTATATGAAGCGTATTAGCCAACAATCATCCTATCAGCAATTTCAAATGACGACCCATTGACCTAATAAAATATTAAACCGAAGTAAAGAATCCGCTCCGACAGCAAAATGATGGCAAAAAGAATATGATTAATTTCTGCTAACTTTCATCTTATTAATTCAAGTGTATAATTTTCCATATAATAAATACTAGCGGTCCGCCCCAGCTTCGCCCGTGGTACCTACATGTTTAAACTATCCTATCTCTCAAGTTGGATCGAACTGCACATGGTGTGCGAATTTTATTATAATCGGTTAAGTGGTTTAGGAGTCCATTGAGGACAAACATTGTGACACGAGATTTATATATATTAAGTTTAAGGTCTTTCTATGTTAGGTCATGTTCGGATGATGAGTTTTGTCGAAAACAAACGTCGCGTTTAAAATGCATTTAATATTCACTTATAATACCACAAGAGCTTCAAAATTATCGGGTATTTTCCGATAGGGTCGTTGCAAACAAATGAAGGAGTCAAGTTTTTAGTCAAGGTTAAAAAATCACGAGCGCGAAGCGCGAGTGATTTTTCCTGAAAAACTTGACGACTTTATTTGTTTGCAGGGAACCTTGAGGGAAATGCCAGATAATTTTGAAGCTCGTGTGGTATTCGGGGGATTATTTTTCAGTCCCAAATGTCGGCCAATAATTTCACAATTGCATTCAACCTGTCAGTTTGACGTCAACGACCAGAGAAAATTTTCAAAAAATTATCAGTATAATACCATGTAGGTTGTACCACGTGACGTCGAATGGTGCAATTCTATTGGTCGATATTTGGGTCGGAAAAATAATCATCCAAATTCGTTCATAACATTAAATAATTATGAACATATTCGTTTTATATATAACATTATTTACAAGCACATATGGCATTTTCCGGCTATCCGCTTTTTAAAACTTTAATTTTAAATACAAAGTTACAAACAATACAACGAAGAAAAAATAAAATTCAAAAGCAAGAAAAAATAAAAATAAAAATTGCACGTTCGTGTCCTTGAAAAAGGGAAGCAACCTCAGCTCAATCCTTGCAGCAGCTATGCTCACACAGCGCTGATTTCAGTGGCCCCTTGATTTAATTGCATTTATGTTACTCAAACTCAAATATTTATTTATTCAATTAGACTTCTTCTAGAAGCACTTTTGAATTGTCATTACATATTTTTAACATTTACCACCGATTCGGAAAGCAGTATCTACTGATACTTAAGATTCAATCAAGTATTTTACAAAATCCTGAATAAATTAAATCCTGAATGTTCTCATGTCAATTTTGGTAAAATTAGGTACCTATGATAAATACTTTGCCATTCGTTTTAAGGTAAAATGCGTATGAGATGTTTTATAACGCGTCCCATATAATATTACTAGCTTACCGCCCGCGGCTTCGCCGGTTTGTCTCAAACCTAATAAATTATACACTAAAACCTTCCTATTCACTGAGAGAAAAAATTTCGGCGTAATTAATAACAATGTTATTAAACGGCGTTATTATCAAATTTTATCAATTCCTATGTATTTTTAATGAAAACTACAAAAAATTTAATTTCAAGTACAGTTTATTAATTTCGTAATATAATACCAATAAACGGGTTTTATTAAATGTCGAAATTAATATTCTTTACTTGGGATTGTAGGATTTTACATGTATTAATAAATATTCCTTGAATTTGTAGGTACTGTACTAATATCAAGAGGTACAGATTAGTTATGATTATAAAAGAGTTTTACTAAAATGACCGATTACAAAAAACTATAAACTCAAACTCAAACTCAAACATTTATTTATTCAATTAGACTTCTTCTAGAAGCACTTTTGAAACGTCATAGGTACATATTTTTAACATTTACCACCGATTCGGAAAGCAGTATCTACGGAGAAGAATCGGCAAGAAACTCCATAGTTGCTCTTTTTAATCATGTCAGTTTTACAATTTAATTTTACAAATTACATATGTAACATCATAATTTATAGTGATATGCCAAAGAACTGTCCTGTGGTTTTTACGCGACAACCCTCCATGGGTTTTTATCGTCCATATATTCCTTAATACTGTAATAGGCTCTCTGAACTAGTACATTTTTTATATAAGTTTTAAATTTAGAACTACTAAACTCTTTAATATTATGAGGAATTCTGTTGTAAAAGCGTATACCTTGACCCATAAATGAATTTTTAACTTTAGCTAGCCGGAAAAATGGCATTTCAATTTTATTTCTGTTTCTTGTGTCATAACAATGTCTATCTCCTACTTTTGTGTGTAAGTAAGCGTTATTGTGTACATATAAAATATTATTAAATATATACTGCGACGGTACAGTAAGGATACCAGTATTCTTAAAGAGATCTCTTAGTGAGTCTCGAGCACGCAAATTATACATATATAGAGCGTATGGCTCTTTTCTGTAATATAAATATAGTTTCTATATCTGCAGCCCTGCCCCATAGTAGAATTCCATAGGACATAATGCTATGAAAGTAGAGGAGGTATAATACCTCCCCGTTTAAAATAATATTCCTTTTCACCTTTTTTACATTTGGGAGGATAAATTCTACATAATTTGTTTTTTTTGCATTTAATAGTAAGTTATTAGCATTAAACCAATTGGATATGCGTAAAAGAGCAGAGTTTACTTCGTCAACATTTGTATCATGTCTATCCACATTAAATATTAATGAGGTGTCATCTGCAAACAGTACTATTTCACACATATCCTGCAAATAATAAGGTAGGTCATTAATATACACTAAGAACAAAAACGGTCCTAACATAGATCCCTGCGGAACACCTATGTTAATCGGCGCACCGCGAGATTTCTCTCCATTAACGACAACGGTTTGTACCCTGTTCTGAAGATATGAAGCTATGAGATCCTGAGCTAAACCTTTGATACCATAAAAATTTAGTTTCCGTAATAGAGTGGAATGTTCTACACAGTCGAAAGCCTTAGAAAGGTCGCAGAATATCCCCAAAGCATTCTTTGAATTTTCCCATGCTTTGTATATATGTGACAAAAGAGCTACTACGGCATCAGTGGTAGAGCGCCCCTTTGTGAAACCATACTGTTTGGCGTGCAGTAAACCATTTGATGCAAAATGACTACTTAATTGGTTTAAAATTAATTTCTCGAAGACTTTGCTCAAAGTTGGTAATATGGAAATTGGCCTATAGTTATTATAGTCTTCTTGGTCACCACTTTTAAATAAAGGAATAACTTTGCTAAACTTTAGTAAATCAGGGAATATACCACAGTCGCAACACTGATTAAATATAAACGCTAGATGATTGGCAATGTTTTCTATGATATTATTTACTAAATTTACAGACATACCCCACAGATCACATGTTTTTTTTAAATTTAATGTTTTAAAAGTTTTAACAATTTCATCAGCAGTCACGTGTCGCAATTCAAATAATTTGTTACACTCAGCAACGTGATCCCTCAAAAGAGACTCTGTAATATCTAATATGGCATTTCTCATTTCTATAATTCGTGAACTTGTAATTAGAACTAGTTTTATTTTTCCCTCAAGAAGTAAACTATTATTTGTCATTACAGTTATGGCTATTAGTGTTTATATATACCTTTTATTGGAATTAGTAAAGTTTACTAGTAACAAGATACATGCCTACTTTGATCTGCCGGCGGCCGGAGCGGCCGGGACGTTGCTGACTTGCTGCTCATTTGCTTAGCGTCAGTGAGCGCACGTGTGTTTAACACACAAGTGAAAATAATTTATGCAGTGCAAAAACAATTGAATGACTCGAATAAAAGAATACTCATGGATCAATTAACCAGTGATCTCCTTAAGAGGTGGGGGTTGCAGGAGTATGTAACCCAATTTCGTGGTAAGTACCTAATCAAACTACATAAGTAGATAGTTAGAAGCTAGATAGTTTTATTTATTCTTTGCACCCCAGAACACAGTACCAAACTATTCTTTGTCAGAACAGTCGATGTATTAATGTTCATAATATTACCTTATAATTTGGTATATTGCGTTGTCTAGATGGAAGAGTGGATTCTGGAACACTCAGAATTTTAACCAACGATGAAATAAGTCAGTTGATCAGTAAACTAAAACCGTTCTACTATTTCATACTAAATGTAGGAGAGTGTTTAATGTAAAATTTTCGGATATTTCACGTTCTATTTTTAAAAAAGTTATTATTAATGCCATTTTACTCATTAGGTTAATTACTTTCGATATCAATTTAAAGATTTTTGATGCAATCGCCTGTGCACACTTAACGATTACACCCGTATGTATGTACACTTATGGTCTTCTTTTAGTCATCATTCAAATCAATGTTATTATTTTAGGTTCTGAAAACCTTGAAGTCGTCGATTGATGGTAGAGCAGTTGCGTAGTCGTGGAATTATCGAGAGGGCCCGTTCACATTCCTTGACAAGAACATCATCTTCGTACGATTGCCAGCAGCATCAGCAGGTAATGTATATTTTAATGAAAAGCGAGTTTGTTTACTTTTACGGGTATTGCTGTTTTCAATTTAAATGATAAATGATTCCTTTCAGAATCCGACGAAGAATTAAGGGAGAAAGTCGCATGGCTGCGGAATTCCTTAGAGCCGTAGCACCTAGTGGAAGAGAAGTGGGTGGCCACAGCGGCATTGAGACTGAATACAAACTACTTGGCTGGTGGCAGTGCTGTTGCCTAAAAACTAAAAAACTAAAAATTCAGCATCGGTTGGGCAAGTTCTTTGTTATCATGAATACTATCCCCAGGATTTTTTAGTTTATTACTTAAAATTATGTTGTCAATGATTATTTTTTGGTTAATAACCCCAATCTATTGTAACTTAATGTATGAATTCAAATAAAGATTTTATTTATTTATTTATTTATTTATTTATTAGAATAAAGTTATTTCAGGAAAATATCAAATTTTATTTATTATGTCAACCTATCTGCAAATGAAGATTTCGAACAATTTTTCACTATTACTTATCTGAACAATTTTAAAAAACAATAAAGTTTTGAATTACATTAGTTATTAGAGCTTCGTATAATAAGAAGAAAGTTGATCGAAATCATCAATATGTAAAAGTAATTAGTTACTATACTTATACCGCTAAATTTAAATTTTAAATACCCAAAAAAACTTTTGGAGGAGAATCTGCACATGAATATAAACAAATTTAATTATAGGACCGACTCTAAAAGCACAAATGTTAAGTAAAAAACATGATTGTTTTCGCGCTTTTTGGAGTCTGTTCCATAGTTAAACTTGTTCATATTCATGTGTAGATTAATCTCCTCCAGAAGTTTTTTTGGGTATTTAAATTTAGCGGTATAAGTATAGCAACGTTTCTAATTACTATTAAACAGAATACTAGAAATTATATAACACCTCAATGAATTTCAATAAAAGATATTAATTACAAGTCAAAATTTTAATAGGGCCTATAAAAAAATACGGGTTATAACATCACTGCTTTATTATTTCCACACATTAAATTTAATCCTAGTCACAAGATTCTTAAGACAAGTAACAAGAGTAGTAAAACCCAAGAAAAAAAGTACTAAGAATAAAAAATATATTACGTGTAACCAATATTTATGTTATTGGCCTTAATAAAAACATATTAACAGAAAGTATGTTGGATTACTTGAACTTAAATAAACTTTACTCGTTATTAGTAAACAGGCATTTTTATTCCAACTAAACTTGGATTTTTGGCGTCAGTAAATGCAATAAGTAAAACTCGTTTGTAGCCGTTAGAGAACTTTAATTGTCCTAGGGTTTATATGAATTTTATTAGTTATTAATATTTTTTAATGAATTTTTTTCTCAGTGTTGAATCACTCTGTGTAATAAAAAAAAACCGCAACAATATCCGTTTCGTAGTTTTAAAGATTTAAGCATACAAAGGGACATAGGGACAGAAAAAGCGACTTTGTTTTATACTATGTAGTGATGTTCTTCAGCTACAATATCTGTTGCTTACGGATTAGTGCCAGTGTTAATAAATAAGTATGTATGTGTTATGTAGAATCTAGTGAACATGTTGATTTAATTTAGCTAGCATACATACTGAAATTAAAATTTCAAATAGCCTCAAGTATATTAGTTATCTGGATCGTACAAGTCTCAAATCATTACAAGTATTAAGTAAAAAATGTGTGCGTGTAAAAAATAATTTACAAAAAATAATTTACTATATGCAACTTTACAGAAATACGTCGAATCACGCGTGGTAGGGACAAGAAAAAGATGGCGCGTAACGGAAAAATGTCACGCGTAACGAAAAAATGTTACACTAAATTTTTTTCCAACCCCGATACAGAAGTTTCACTTCAAAAAAGTAATAATTGTAATAGTATGTTAAATTTCCAGTAAAAAGGACGTAAAACATAATATCAGAATCCTTACGTGAAAGAATTATTAAAAATTATTTCCTACCAAAGACTGGTAATAAAACAAATTGCACTTCCATTCATCTCGATTTGAAATTCCGAAATCTCTCAATTAAAAATTAATTATCTCTTTATACAGTTTGATGACCCAGGAAATATTATTTGCAGCGTCAAAATATTGTCAAATATTCGTGTCAATTGAGATATTTCAAATCATTTGAAAACCATATCGTTAAGGCGCGAGTGAATCTTCATAATATTATGCCTCGTGTTTTAAAATCAGTGACTTAGAATTTTTCAAGTGTTTTAGTGAATGTTATAAATAGAATATGTCCGGGTTTAATTATAAAGTTTAATAATAACGTAGCTGTGAATAAACTTTAGTTTGTGATGACGAAAATAAAGCGTCCTAAAAATGAGAAAGTTCTCAATTCGACTGTATTTTTTTGGCTTTGTTACCTCAGAAGTTTTGACTGGGTGAACCTATTTTCATATTTTTTTTATTTGAAAGCTGGTCAATTTATTTATCTTTATTTCTCGAAACAACGATAGTTAAAATGTTAGGTATGGCTATTAAAACATAAGCAATAACATTTTTCAAATTTTCCGCATATTGTTAAGAGCTTTTATACATGTTTTAAAACAACTTTATTTTCCCAATTACGCATTAATTTCCTCTGAAATTAAAGTATAATTACATCCAGGGTGTTAATTTTACCCAAAGCAAATAGAAATTAGGTATGAATGTACAAATAGGTCATCCTGCACTTACTGTAATGGAATCTATCACACAGGATATATTTTCCCTCCACTATGTGTATTTGTTAATCGTTTTCTTGCTTAAATATTCGGTGTAAATAAATTAAATCTAGACGTAATATGAAATAGTAAACACCGTTTCTGTACATTGAATATTTTTGAAAAAGGGTTTAATTTCATAGAACTCGCGAGCGATGCCACGAAAACTATTGAAAAATTGATTATTATTATCTGAGTCTTACTTATTATCTAAAATCAAATTGTTGTATTTAAATTCCTAGTGTTACCTATTTAAGAAGTTCATTACGTAGCATAAATAAATACATAGATATACCTTAATGTATGTACTTTACAAATTCACAGGTTTGCATGTCCTGTAAGGCAAAAATATTTGTCTTACTAAATTGTTAGTTAATCTAGTGAATAAATAATAGCTAAGTAGTTATTGTATTTATAGGAACCTTAACTAAACAAATCAAAGAGTCTAATGACTAATCTAATAAAAACTAAAATCAATGTAAGTGTTTATTAGTAACGGTTCCACAGCAACTTTAAAATTGCTAGACATATTATGATTACATTTACCGGGGAGTTAGTTCTTTTATCTTTAGTACTTCCATCCAATTTTCACACATAGGTGTGCCTATTTCAGTCTATAACACGCAACTCATTAAAAACACAACACACGACAAAACATCCCCAATTAAGCCAACGTCTCCAAGGCTGAACTTCACTCTCGATCCAAAATAACATTCGAGTACCTCACCTATTTATGGAGATCTCTTTACATTGGCAACATTAAGCCTCCATCATGACTCTCCACTGATCTTCACGATAAAAACGAGCTGACATCACAGAGTGAAAGCCATCGAGGACTCTTGGCCCACATTCTGAAGCTCAAGGAATCAATTTTATGTATCGCCGACAAAATTTACCTACACTCGAGTCGAATGTTTGTGCTGAGCACCTATTTTGTTTTGATGCTTTTCAATTGTTTCCAAAAACACGCGTTCAGTTGGTTCAGTGTAGGTTTTTTCGGCTTTGTTGGGCTTTTATGTACGCAAAACATAGAGCTTAAATCGTCCCTCTATTGTGATTTGTGACAAAATAATGTAAGCATTATTTTTTTCTGTGAGTTTTTTTATTATATTTTCACGTATTTAATTAAAATAATTACATATCACATCATTGTTTAATAAATAAAATATTACATAAAAAATCACATGTAGAGCTGTATTATCCTGATATCATGTGCTGTATCATCCTTAACAAAATAACTACTACGAATGACAATGAATTGCTGATTTTGCTGGTGCTATGCCGCTCTTTCCTATGCTCTTAATTCCACCATAGAGCTATCAAACAGATCGACAAACAAGACATTCAATAAAATAGACACATAATACAAATGTAAATATTCTGTTTTTATGTGTGTCTGTGCAAAACTCATTGATAACACAACTGATTTTGCAACATAGTTTTAAATCCAAGCCTTTTACCAACGGAGATTGTCAGGAGCGACATTCCGAGTTCTGAACCAATCTATGACCTAATTATCTTTGATATCTGAAAATGAGAACACAGGCTATTGACACAAACGGCCTCATTAAATCTACCGTGATTTATTTAAAGTACTTTTGCTATTTAAAACTTAATTTTAATTGACGGCTTTCAAACGCTGCATGCATTTGGTATTTAAAATTGTATTCATATAACGTTAAATGCTTTGAAATTAAGTGGAAATGGGATTATTATAATTTAGGTTAAATAAAATGATCAAAATCATGGATATTCCATACGTAAAATTTATGGAAGATTCGTCGCAAGTACCTAATTTGATTTTATAGTTAGAAATAGGTTAGGAATGCTTTACTTAGTATAATATGAAAATGATAATATTCTCTACAATATTGACACTTGACATAATCGAATATGCCTACGTACAGTACTCCAAAATTAATAATGCGCATGCAGATCTTCGCTAATTGTCGTATTTCCGTATACACCCGAATCATTGAATCGTAAGAGCCCTAAACAATGCACTTGCAGTTTACACCTTGTTCAAAAGAAATAGAAGTCAATTCACGGTCATATACAATCGAAAACAATTCGGGCGGTAGGTGACGGTAGCCTGTCAGTCAAAAATCCGTCAGTCGTCTTTATATGGGTGATTATACAAAAATGGGGTAACTCAATGTCATCAGCCAATTTATAAAAAGTCTTATTATATTTTAATCAAATAACAATCTATTTTAAAACAATGAAGCGTCCTTTATTTGGTCACTTACTTTCACTTCTTTATTTAAAATACAAATTGATAAAAAAACAAAATTAATACTTAAAACGTCAAAACGTTAAAACTTTCAACGTCAAACGTTAAAACTTTGGCATGTCACAATTCCGAAAACCAACAATCAAGTGACTATATTATAAACATTATCATTGATTTAAGAAAACTTACTAATTCCGGACAATCTTTGATGTACATAGTATTATATACTATAACTTTCATAACGCAATGTTTAATATTTTATTAAAAAAAAATAAAAATAAACTTTGTCATCGTTTTCATTGGTCAGTCCGTTGTGTGTTTTTTAAATTTGAAATTCTCGCTAAATATCACCAAGTCGAAGTCAAATCCCTGTCTAAGTATTAATGTTGGTAATGAAGTTACTTGTGCACCGCAAATTTTGACGGCCGTCATAACTGTACCAGCGCTTGGGTTGTGTTTGTCGTCTAAACTCGTGCTGCGCCAGTCAAAATTTCAGTCCTATGGTGAGTCGTCATTTTCTTGTTAATCTGATTTTTATTTTCATTTATACATGGTTAACTATGCAGGCAAAAAAACATAATTTGTGATTATAACCTCATATTCAGTCCCTTTTCATCAATCCGCTGGCATCAGTCCTTTGTCAGATATCGCGCCAGAGGACTGACGCGACCCCTTAGTACTGATGATTCTATCGTTTTTGAGAACTTTTATCTTGATTGCTATTGGTATAAGCATTTCTATTTTATATTTCAGTTTAAAACATCATGCGCCACGCTAAAAGAAACTGAATTTGACTAGGAAAGAAACATTTAAAAAAAGAGTAGCAAAGAAAAGAGCTATTGAAACACACTAATAATAATTTTATTAAAAAGATCTTATTTTATTTTAATTATTGATTTTGATGCTTTCAGGGCATAGCTTTTTATATTTATTAGATAAATACGTATACGTATGTAAAATTACCTCAAAATAACATAAAAGATAATTAATATAAAAACATTATAAAAATGTCAAAAGGCTCTTATGAAAACTCAGATGAGACTTTCATTCGAGCCTTTGGTTTTTAATTTTATGATAATCAATACTTTTAACATAAATATTGTTAGATTTTTAGGGCTCCGAACCTCAAAAGGAAAAAACACTTATAGCATCTTATAGCATCTTATACCTTATAGCATCACTTTGTTGTCCGTTCGTCTGTTAAGACGTTTTTTTTGGACCGCGTGGAGGTATCAATCTGAAATTTATATTGGATACTCAAGATTAAGAACTCTTGGGGCTGTAAAAAAATCAAACTTATAACGCAACGCAATCAAAAGATACCTACATCCGTTAATACTGCAAATTTCCGCAAAATTCAATATTCGCAAGGGAATAAAAAAACACACAGGATGCTTGCCGTGGACACAGTCTTAAAATTTGGTAAAAAGCAACGTCTTGTAATACAGATAAAGGAAAAATTGCTAAAAGTGTAAATTTTAAGTTACAAAGATAATAAAAAATAGGTTTGTTAGGAGTCCAACTCGCACTTGGCCGTTTTTTTGTTTCTATTGTTTGTGAATTACTTGAAATATTAAGTAAAACTAAGTCAAAGTAGTAAAAGTTAAGTAAGAGAGTAAGAATATTCACGTTGCGTTAAATGTCAGAAGGCTGTTTTGAAAATTGAGACATTGTTTTTTCCCAGTATCACATATCATTAATTATTATCATTTTTAAATGTAACTAAGTGATTTCAATACTTAAAAGACATGTGCCATTATTAAAACTGAGAGATTTGTAGTAATTTTCATTGAATTTCTTTAAGAATATTACAAAATTGTGTTTTTTATCAGTACCATGTTAGCCTCGTCAGTCCCCTGGAGGCCAAATCCAGAAAATTTAAAATATCTCACAATCTACTTAAAAAAGTGACTGGCCCGATTTGGAACAATATATTCATTAGATTAGCTATCATATACACCCTAAATTGTAATAATCTGGTATAAAAAATATAGTAAACAAAATATCCTTAAAAGTTACCCCATTTTTGTATAATCACCCATATATTGGTGGTGACTGCACGTGTTCTCTCTGTGTTGAATTATATAGAGCTGCTATTACATACCCTTCTTGGTTTTGTTTTTAACGGTGAATTTTTCGATGAAATGATTATTTACACGGGTGATAGCAGTAGGGAAATTGAAAATGAAGAAGAGCATAGTGAAAGTTCCGATGTATCTACAATGTCAGAAATAAAGATAATCCCTTATTCTGATTGTTTTATTTTCATTTTTTTTGTAATTGTAATAATATTGTGGAATGATCAGTACTGTAAATACTTTTGAACTGAGATTTTTATGATTAGATTTCTACGATTTAAATATAAAACTGTGTTTGACAACCATATTTTATACAATATAAACCTTGTGTTATTTTAACCGTATTTTCTTCCATTACACCAGCTTCAGTAAGACACTTTAAAAGTACTACAAAATTTTCCAATTGAATCATCCAACAAAGATATATTCGCAATCGTGGGTTTATCCTCGCTATTTACATACAAGATATTATCGAAACAAAATCGTTACTTATCAATCGTTACAAATCAATATTAATATCTTTTAGCACAAAACACATAATTTTACTAAATTATGCATGAAAAAATGCATTTAACCACTCTATATACATATCGTCTTCGGAAGCTCCGGGAATATGACAGTTGCCGAACAGTGACGAAGATTTCTATGCGCATTATTACTTTTGGAGTACTGTATATAATACCTACGACTTAAGGCTTGGAGAGGCTATAAGCTTCCTGTACATAATCCATCGGAGGAAAAATTATTTCTCTAATCCTAATGCTAAAAAAATCCTACTCAATTCTACTAGATATTATTTTATGGAAAAAGAAAACAGAATCAAATTGTAGCACTAATATAAATAGTCTTCTATTCGTTCTTTTCGTTTGAAATGAAGTCAAATCAATAAAATTGCTAGGAAAGTAGTATTCACAAATTGTTGTTGTTATTACGTGATGATTTTTCTGGAATAATTTTACTTTCACTCGTTCGAATAAAGAATACAATTATTTAGCAGAACGTTATTAAAAAAAACTATTGCAGTTACATTAAAAAACGAAGAAAAACGATTCAATTTTCCAATCCATTATCCAACCCAAGTATTATAAACATGTCAGTAAATACTTAATACATTATCCTTGCATTAATACTCAATAAATTTTAAGTTTTCCTTTAAATTTTCCTTCCGTACATTCAATACATAGACATTAATATATATACATTAATTCGGGGTCGTGATTTCCTTGCTGTGCAGCAAGGCGTAAGAACTGTTGCTGGCCGTAACGCCCCCTTGGTACGCTCGGTAAAATTAGTAAATGAGTTACTCGCTCTGCTACCGGAGACAGATTTATTTAATACTTCTTTAAATGCGTATAAAACAAATGTTTTTAGATTCTTAAGTAGGTAATTTAATGAAATTTGTATTCTATTTTTAATATTATCTTGTATAAAACTAAACATGTAATGCTTTGGGGTAAAACCTGTTAATTACTTGTTATGAAATAAATAAATTTAAATAAATAAAAAATTACTATTATACATGAGTGTACATTAAACGTACATTACATTCAAGTCATTCACAAAACCGAAACTCCCACCCTAAGGTTATACAGCTCGCAAATAAAATGTAAAATTAGTTCCTCATTAAAATATACGCTGACGGCCAGCTGAGTTGCATCTTGAATAATGCAAGTGTTGACCTACACTCAGGGTTGGGCCTAATTATATTCATTGGAGAATTTTTTGGTAGGCTTTCTGGACGAGACTCTTTTTATGGGGAGAGAATATAGGGTTTAAAAATAACTGGCTTAATTATCATTTATTTACATTTAGTAGGTACTTTAAGATACTATTTATGGGTAATTTGTAAGTTTGGGTATTCAGTATTCGGTTAATGGTCAGAATCTACATATTACGGTTAAATGTTAAAATTACTAAAGAGTAAAAAAGTTGACCTACATAATTACTTAAATAACGCTATTTTTAGAAGAGGGATATTAAAACATCCTCTATTAAATGTCTATACAAAAAAAAGTCGATGCCTATCGAAAATTACATTTGATTCTGGGATACAATATATTTTAATAATATGTGGGTAGTTAAAAATATCCATTGCAATGTGCATCTTATTTTGGTCTTATTAGTCGTTTTAAGTATTTCTAATGAAAGTAGGTTGGTCTCATTTAAATAACAACTGACTGCACTATAATTGTTCTATTTATTTTATAACGCGTTTAAATACGAGAACTAAAAACTTAAGAAAGGTCAGCGAAAGGGTAAGTGTTTAAGTGTTATTTTTCACACCTTACGGGGTCAAAAGTCAGACAATTTTGTATCTAGTACATTCCTGATGTGACTTTGCGTGTTTTATACCCAAGATAATATAGCATATTTATATTTTAAGGCATACCTATTCACAGGGGCGCCGACTACGTGGGTGCTCGGGTGCTCCAGCACCCACGAGAGGTAAATAGTGGGTGCCGAGCACCCACGAGGTCCACGACTATGAATATTTAAAATAATAATTCTCATCTTTCAACAAACCCGCGCGATCTAAATAATAAACATAATTATTAAACGTAATACGCGCGCCTAGAAACAATCTTGTATTTTCTTGTGTCCATTTAGTAATTACTAGCTAGACTTCCGTACGCAGCTTCGCTTTCATAGATTTAGTCTTCCGTTGTAAGTACTTCTGACTTCTCGAATCTCGATGGATTGATCGCCATACAAAATGGCGACACCTAGATATATAACAAAATTATAAGTAGCTAGGTCTGTCATTTAAAAAACTGGACTCCAGCTCCAGGAGCACCCACGAGAATTTTAAAAACCCGGCGCCCCTGCCTATTCAACATCAATTCTGTTTTTAAAATATTAAGTTTCCGCTACTAATATATGTTTACTGTTTAGTATTTTTTGTGTAAAAATATGTCAAAATTCGGATTAGTATGCCCCGTTGCTTCAACCGAGGAAAAAACCAAGAATTTAGTTTATAATTTCACCAATATTTACGATATACTTCTTATGATATATATATATATGTTTAAATCTCTGAAATATCTTGAGTAAGCTTCTAACTGTAAGTACATGTCAAAAATCTTCTTCTGAAAAATAATTTTAAACAATTTTCATATTCACGAAAAAACGTAAACAGATTTGCACCAGGCTCTAGCATACCCTAAAGCTTTAAAGCCCAGAGTTTGTATTTCAAATAACACGTATACATAAACGAATATTTTTTACACATTTTGCGTAAAACCCTTTCATGAACCGGTTAACGAACGTAGATTGTTCTGGAAATCTCTTTGATTCCCGCGCATTTCATATTTACCGCTTTTATGTACTCACATACGTTTGAGTGTTTTTATCCCATTAAATTTATTTTCACTAAAAGATCTGCCTATTGTATTAAAAACCCTATTATATAATATTTGTATGTATAAATTATATATGTGTAAATCCAAATTTCTAAACGTATGAACTAAATTTTGCTTCGTCATTGAATAACAAAATAGTTTTGAAGCTTTACATAGTATGATTTGTAATTCAGTTGCCTTAAAAAAGAAAGAAGAAAACAATATTTTTTACTTTTCAGATATATGGCTATATTACTTTCAAATACACAAGGGCTGATTAATTCGCTCGATGCAAAATACCAAAACGACTTTAAATGTTTAAAAAAATTCTTCATACAATGATCAAATCATATCCAAATCAGATCATATTAGATTTCACAAAATCAGTCTGAAATATTTTCTATAACCTCACATTAAGGGATATAAAAAGTACCTCAGTATTTTCTTTATAGAACGACCTTTATATTATGAACTATGCATACTCACAGCTTTCCATTTGCAGCTTACATTCTTGCGTATCATGCGGGTAGATCAAAAAGTTCATAGCACACGACAGTTTCAGAGTTAGTTTCACCATGTATAATATAGTTTTATCCTTATACAACCAAACGTAATGATTCGGTATGGTCATCGTCTGGAAGGTGACAGACTTCGCATTCTTGAAGAAAGAGTCTGGTCGCCACATGTGCTTCAGCCAATCTACTTCTAGTAACCTGTTAACAAAAAATATTGAATAAAAATATAGATGTGATGATATCATGTTCGGTATTTTTTAATTGAATAAAAACGTGTTCTGTAATATGCTAAAAATCGAAAAGCAATTTTCCATATAAAAAGTTTTTCCATTTTCTGGGAATATTTGTTGTAAGATGGTTGTAATTTTTTTTTTTTTGCATGTGTTTCAGGCTACCACTGGTCAACCCAAACGTGGAGTGGGCGATCAATGTGCATATTGCCTCTAAAAATATCGAAAAATATATGATACAACCATCTGCCATATTTTCAGGCCACAGGATCGATCGTGCTGTTTGGCATGCAGATAACCTGAAGTATTTTGATATATTCTAGCCCCAGGCTATTGAAAAGGGGATGAAAGTTTGTACTAAAAAAAATATTTTGACCACTGGGCGAAGCTGCTTGAAACAGCTAGTTGAATTACAACATAGTATAGGTATCTATATATATAAAATTTTTAATATTTTAAATGTTAAATGCTTTTTGTTAGATGTTATTTATCACAATAATATGATGTATGTAGGTACCTGTATTCCATTTAATATTTTAAATGTTAAATGCTTTTTGTTAGATGTTATTTATCACAGTAATATGATGTATGTACCTGTATTCCGTAGTCATATTCTCTGGCAGTCGTAGGCGAAAGTCCTTCCACGTTTGGGCAAAAAAGATGTCGGCTGCGTACGTCTATAAACAAAATAAAAAATTAATTCGCTACATAAAATTGTGTTTTCTTTTGTTTCTTAATAATAATTAGCATGTAACTAATATCAATTTGGTTATTCATAAAGTTTTATTCGAATAACATTTTTAGTAACAGAGTGGCATTACAATTTATTGTGAGTGAATCTACGAGTACCTACGATTTATATTAGGCACAACCTTTAACAGGAAAACTGTAGCCTATGTAGTAGTGCCTAGTAACAAAAAACACCAAAAAGGTTACAAAAAGCTACCATAAAACAGCATCTCTGGTTGAATATGCATCATTAAGATCTCAGGGTATTTGCGGAGTGCGAGTAAAATGTAAGTTTTTAATATTTCCTCAAAAATTGTATGGCGTCTTGTTACATTTTTGAGCATCCTACTCCAAATAAAACCCCTTTAAAAAGAGGTCACTGACTGCTTCAATGAATGTAGTTAATGCACATTTTAGGCTATTCAATGGCAGTTTTAAATAAACGTCATTCATTCAACTTCATAGTAGAAAGCGATAGAAATCTGTTATACTTTATGATAATAATAAAGTCTTAAAATACTTTCCAAATTAAAATCAACAAACAAATTATTTATACCACTGATTGCTTTTTTTCATCATAGAGTTCGTGAATAATTTAGATAAAATTCATCCTCGAAGTCACGCCCCACTATTCTTCCTAATTTTTAGGTATTATGTGTGCAAGCTTCCGCTTGAGTATGAGTTTTATCGATACACACTCATTACCTTAACACTGAATTAATAGAATTATCAGGGAAAAGCATTCACATCAACCAAAATTGGCGGAGCGTGTCGTCGTGAACAGCAGTAGGTATCAATACCTATACTTACCATAGAATTCTCATCAATAGAATCTAATCCCATGACAGTCACGTGAAAGTTAACTATAGTGGGCTGATCATCCTTCTTGGGCGGTCGCATTTTGTCGTACAACCGAGGGTCATCTGGCAGAAGATCTTGGAAGGACAGGAGCGTTGACCTGGTGAAAGAAGAATTATAAATTGGTTGGTAAGTATAGTATGAAGTCATCATAATTATATTGAACTAGCTGCGGTCCGCGGTTTCACCCTGCGTGTTGTCTTTGCGTGATGATATATAGCCTTCCTCGATGAATGGGCTATCTAACACCGAAATAATTTTTCAAATCGGACCAGTAGTTCCTGAGATTAGCGCGTTCAAACAAATAATAATGTGTGACGAGAGCATTTAAATAAATCCGTATAATTAATGTTTTTTTTTTGCATTAAATTCTAATAAATATTATACGGCCACATATTCTCTCCTTATAATATAATTAAATATATTATATATTATAGAATATGTGGCCGAGAGGTCAGTTACACTTATTTTCTAATCTTTAAACATTTCAAATCCATCTTCTATAAAAAGCTTAGTGTAAACAATCCTTGCATGAGAAGTTTGATAAAATTTTCATTAAAAGAGATTATCCATAAGGACGATAGGGGAATATCGTCCTTATGGATAAAGACTATGAAGAAAAAGTAGGTATTTGATTGTTTGGAACGAATATAGTGAAAAACTGCAAAACCGATTTCAAAATTCTTTAACCATCACAATCATTATTTTATATCTTTGTTTTCGACCAGGTCCAGGATACACCAAGGACGATGTCCTGTTATCATTCGTTGCTTATCCTGTTAGCATATTATAGTAGCAGTATTTATATAATTATAGGTTATAGAAGAAACACTAGAAAACATTAAATTTGAAAGAACACTCATCCATTTGAATCCTAAAGCAAAACTCATTCAATAAGTGCTGTAATACCCCAAAATTTTAGTCCTATATTCATGCAATACAACCGATATTGTATAGGTACAGGAAACATTCAGAAAAGCTTTGAGCTTTCACTGAGATTTTATCGATTCCAATTGAACGCGTGACCCCCTCGATATACCGACATATAAACCAACATCACTATGCCTTTTGTTACCGTATTGACATTTTTAAGCCAGCTTAAATTGTTTGATGAAGAACTTTGCGAACGTGTGGACAAGTTTTAATTAAAAATTTCAAACTGCAGAAATAAATCGCCTTCAAGTTTGCGGAACAATTTATTTGTGTTACTTAATTGCCTATTAATAGATCGTGAAAGAGATTATTTTTATTCTTCATAAGTACCAAAAGCAATATATTATCTCGTCAAAGGACCTAAAATTATTAATCTTCACTACATAGCAGGTAGCATAAGAAAGTCGTTTTTCAGCGTCTATATAAGTACCTACTCTCTACGTATGCAATCTTTAAAATTAGTTAAGTAGGTACACAACGGATTTCGATGCGGTTTTTTATTAGATAAAAAGAAGGTTATTATAGTTAAACTTTCGACATCACGGACGAAGCCACGGTCAAAAAGCTAGTAATTTATAAAGCGAAATGGTGATTGAATGATTGACTGATGACTACGCACAGTCCAAAGAATTGCACTGATAGGATGAAATTTGGCATGCAGACATCCTAGCATGTAGGCATCCGCTAAGAAAGGATTTTGATAAAATAGAGGATGAAAGTTTGTACAATTTAAATTTATGTTGATAATGTGGGCGAAGCTGCGAGCAACAGCCAGTAGAAGAAAAATTTTTAACGATTGAGACGGTAAGATTCATAAAAATTATTCGAAAATAGAGGTAGATAGATCGTTAGATAGTTTTATTCAAATCCAATAAATATAAACTGTTCCTAATTGTCGTAAGATATGATAGAGCTTTTGCTCTATCACAGTTTAAATATGTATTTACTATTTACCAAATCTTGTTAAATCTAATATTAGGACTGAAAAGTACATCATATTATTATGAATGTTGAAACTTGTAATTTTACTAGGATCAGTATTCAGTAGGTACCAGGTGGTTTCATGAAAAATGGGAAGACATACTTAGAGCAAAAATAAACAATTTTTTTGAGAATTATTGTTTTTTTAGAAACATGCGTTTATGACTAAGTTGGAGTAATATTTTGAGCTAACTAGCTTAGCTAAGTTTCAGCTTAACTCAAGTAAAATTTCCTTGTAAGTATACTTGATAAAATAACATACATATAAACTGGCGAAAGAACCAATAAAATGCACAGAACATTTTGTAAGTCCTTTTATCGTGCGTAGGTAACCATTTAGTACATAGCTCTACCTACATATATAAACAAATTATAACTAACTTAATACCTATCTTTTTATAATATTTTCCGGAAATTCGCCCGCTAAGTGGGGAGTAAGTTTTAATAAACCTCCCCCAGTTTTGAAAATAAATCGACAACAAATTGGTAGCATCTTGATTAGAAATAAGTATAGTAAAATATACCTAATTTCAGGTAGAAAATTCAGTAAACAGTAGGAGTGAGTGGTAAATAGGTTCATAATATGTATATTGTATAGGTATGTCAGAGTAACGACAAATGTTTTAGTTCACGAACGAAGTCACAGGCTGAATACTTATTTATTATTCGACTAAATACAAACAACGCAAATAATTGTTTTGTCTTCGCAATTTTCAATAGAAATAAATTAAAAGTGGAACTGTAATGAAGGGGTGGTAAAAAAGTTAATATTATTATAATAGCGCTCAACTTAATTATATTTCAACAAGTTATTTTCACTATTCATCAAATTGTGTTCATTTCATTCATAATATAAAACAAATCTAATGATATTTCCTGAGTGGAGTATTTACAAACTTTATGTTATTATTGCATGGAATACTATAGAAATCTTTGTATATGAAAAATTATGCAATTTGTTGTTTCTATGCTAAATTTCAGATAAAATTATCTAGCCATGTTTGGCTAAGTTAAATTTTGGAAGTTTTTTTACCGAAAAAGCAAATTTCCTTCCAGTACTTATTGCTATAATTTTAAGTAGGCGCAACTTTTTTTTCCTAAGTGCGCTAATCGTATTTTAATCATGAAAATGGCGAACGAAAACATTATACTTGTCTCTGACAAAATAGGCCAATATATTATATATTATACTGGCAATTAATAAAACAAATGCCATGATAATACGAATCATTTCAAACTAAATTTAGCGTTTTTACAATACAACTGAATGCAAGTCGAAATAAAATGATTCTTTGTAATTTTGTTATTTACACGACTTTCCACTATTTTTTAATTCACGTAAATTTATTAGTTATAATAAAATAAACAAAAAGGCTTTTGTGTAATAAAAACGATTCATTTATACAGTTTGAGAATACTTCAACATAATCTTATATTTAAAAAACTAATTGAAACAATACTGAATCAAACATTATTTTTTCTGTCTAATGAATAACTTGTATTGTATTGATAATTATTAATTTTTGTAGTGCAATTAAATAGTTTTTCTAAAGATTTTGAAATTTCAAACTTGCTCTCGTTTGATTTAATTCCTATATATAAAACTCATTGTCTAGATATAATATAATCTAAACTAATATTATAAAGCTGAAGAGTTTCTTTGTTTGAACGCGCTAATCTCAAGAATTACTGGTACGATTTGAAAAATTATTTCTGTCTTCGATAGCCCATCGAGGAAGGCTATATATCATCACGCTAAAGCGCGTCACACACGGTGAAGATACTATAATATTTTATGTTAAGATTCTCTAATATAAAACGTTATAGTATCTTAAGGTATCCGGTATCAGCGTTCTGACAATCATTTTTCTTTTTGTCATTGCGTATTAAGACCCCTGTAGAACCGCCATCCTGTTACAAATGACCCGAAATTTTGTGGGTCATTTGTAACAGGATGGCGGTTCTACAGGGGTCTTAGTACGCAATGACAAAAAGAAAAATGATGGTCAGAACGCTGATACCGGATACCTTAAGATACTATAACGTTTTATATTAGAGAATCTTAACATAAAATATTATAGTATCTTCACCGTGTGTGACGCGCTTAAGACCAATAGGAACAGATCAGTGCGGATAAAACCGCGGGGCACAGCTAGTATAATATACATAGTCATAAATCTATGCCAATAATAAAATTATTTGTAATATTAAAACAACAGCGTTTTATTTATTAAATGCATATGGATGTATAAATTACTATTTCGGTACATATACCAAAATATTGTTTTTTACATTTCTTGTATGTCTGTCTATTAGTGTATAATCTCTGGAACGTCTGGACTGAGTATGACGGGCCTTTCACAAGTAGATAGCTGATATACTAAAGACAAGTTTATTGCCACTTTAATAATTCCGAGCGAAAGATGTCGCGCGTAAAACTAGTGTTAAAATAAAATACATACAACTATAATACTGCTACTATTGCTACTGCATATGACAAACAAAATATGGGTGGCATAATGAAAATAATTTTACATAATTATTAAAAAAGTGAAATCCCGTGACCTATTAGGGCAAGGAGCATAAGCATATAAGCATTATATTATATACATATAATTTATATACCGTATTTATTTCACTGATAAATTTTCTTTAAACACAAGTAGATGATCAGCTTTCTGTTTAATGCTAGATTAAGATTTTTTTTATAATAGACCCCATCGGGAATCGAACTCCTCTGTTTAACGCTCACGCGCAAACCACTGTACCAGAGGCTGCTAATTCACAGACTGAGTACAAAGATATCATCTTACTTTTTGAATTTTTAATGTACAGATTACATTTGTAAGTATTTTCATTTGTAAAGCATATGCAAAACTTGAAATTCACTCTTTATAAATACAGATCTATTGATATTGTAGAGAACTAAGAGCAGTGACCTTTTACAACGCCACTTATAGTATCTATAAATCTATTATTTTACTTACTGTGCATAACACAAATCCCCAGCACCTAACCAGAGACGAAGCAATGCAGTCGCCAGCCACAGCAGCCTTTCAGCGGCCATTTTAATTTATTTTTTAATAACAGCTATAAATACATATCTACTTATTGTACAATTTATTTATATTTCTAATTTTAAACTCGAACTAATTTTACTTCCACATCCTTATTTATTACAGTATTTATTTGATAATAGCAACATTATTTAATTCATTTAAACGTTGATACTTTTGCCGCTTTTATTGGGCACAGAGAAAAAATATTTTTGACAGTTGCGGTTGAAAGCGCGCGAAACAGCGAACTAATGGCGGTATATTTTTTCATTTTTCTATTGAATTAAAACGCATGCGCGACATATTTTTTCATCTTAATAAGTATGTATGTGACATAATTATGGTGAAACAAAGATAAAAGCTCTTAATACATTTGCTGTTAGATTGCAAGAAGAATAATAACTTGCATAGCAATAGCAATAAATAGTGATAGATTCTGTTAATATTTTTATATTGTGTGCTCGTCTTCATAATAAAAATTATGCAATGATAATGTATTATTAATACTTTATATTTATAAAACAACTAAATACGTGTAAATACGTATGTACGTGGCGGGTCCTGACATGCAATGAAAGGCTCTAGGTTTGAGAGACTGGAACTCAACATGTTGGTAATATCGGCAAAATCCTTAGAACTCTATGTAAAACGATACACATTCAATATTTAACATAGTATGTAATTTTATTAATTTTCTTATATTGTGCTCTGATAAGTACCTATGGCACTTGCCATTATACAAATAACTATAAGACTGTAATGTCCTTGACACTTCAAAACTGTATTTGTCCCTTGAAGTATCCGTGAAGCTTGCTTCGAATGCTAAGATTTGAATTTGCATGTTCGTCTAAAATACTCTTATTTTCTTATAACCCAACATTTCTGGCATTTCTTTCAAGTGGACTGCGGAACCCATTATTTCGAGCTGCCAAATTGCGGTGGGTCCGTCACAAAACCCTTACCCATCGAACGTGCTTGAGGGCCAATAGCGTAAGTGGCTGGAAATAGAACTGCTAACTATATACCTAGCGCTTTGTTTAAATTAACGTCTTTTTATGGTGCTAGCTTGGAAGTTATATTGGGAATATCGATTGGGTTAGTTAAAAATTTCTTATTTGCAGATATAATTATATAGTATGATTATTTATGAATTTTCACGAGACAATCTGCTTTAGAAATATGTATTGATTTTAGTAAATTCATGAACATTCGGTTTCTGACGCAATTTTTTGCCAAAAAAGATACCTATAGGTATAATATAAGTAATGACAAGAAAAAGACATTTATGTTTGCATACATTAATTATTTATATTGCTTTTATCTAAATACATAATAATATGACATATCTATACAACAAGAATCCAGTGCCACCACTCATATCTTATATTCTACCGCACAAAATTCGACGTGCTCCTTATATTATCCTTTTGAAACTAAGTAATCTGATAGCACCAGGCTCTTAGACATCTATGTTTATCACATTCTTTAAAAATTTCCTTTTTTCAAGAGATACACAACACGTTTTTGCATTATGAACATTTTTATTCTATACATTTCACTCAACTGACAAAAATAAGACAGTTATCGAATCGTATCCAATTTTCGAGCGTCGAGTCCTTAAACTCGTGAAGTATCTCCGAAAGACACCCACTTTACTGTTGGGCTCGTTAACCTAAATAAAAATGTAGGCAGAATCCAGTCGGGTTGCCAGTTGCCACACAGCTTTTTAAACTTCAAAAGACCTCTTTATTCGTCCAGTATAATTATGATACAGGGTGTAGCCCTGACATCGTCTTGTATATTGTTACTTTTGCCTCGTGGTTGTGTTTATGTGATGTTTACATTTACATTATTGTGTTGGTTTTCTTGGAATTTATATTTTCATTAAGATGATGTATGGCAAATCATGTTAGATTGAATCGTTAGTAATATTAATTTTTGTAATAATATGTTCTTGTTTTTTGGATGACGTTGTCCGGAGGTTGCGTTTAGAATAAAATCTTGATACAATGTCTTTTTAAGTATTATTATCAGTAGATTCAATTATTATCAATATACAATATGTATGTAAGTATATTACATTTTGGTGAGCAGGTTTCAGACTAATTAAAACATCTAGTTCATTAAACTGATAAATTACCTATAATACTTTAATTGATGATAGCAATTGTAATTAACATTTTACAACTAGGCTAGAATTTCTATGTAAATATTAACACGTAAGCCATTCAATTTGTATAATTTAAGTATTAAATAAACATGACAAAGGATATTTTATTTTTGTTTTTGTAACGGTGCATATTTACATCAAACGAGTGAATGCTCATTCTAACCCCACTATGTCAAATTCTTGTAGTGTATAAGCAGGCGTAGAGCATTCTTTCGTTGTTCTTAGTGCGTTCGAAAAGATTCTATGCAATGTGCTAATACTGAGCAACAAAGAATTTTCGTTTACACTGAAAAGATCACGAAAAAATGCTCTTGCTCTAGCTCTATGTTCGTTTGATGTAAATGCACCATAATAAATATGCAGCTTAATTTTTAAGTAGTACCTATCTATATTTCTTCATTTGGTTTTTGACTTAAAAGTGTTTCCGTAGTAACATTACCTTTAACTTCATCTTCAATTTCTTGCAGCGTCTTATCTTTAGTTTCTATTAGTATAAAGTGAAGGAATATAAACGATATAAGTAAACACGTAGCAAATATTGCAAATAAACCTTCCACACCTAATTTTTCCATCATAATTGGTATATATTTAAGTGTTACAGCGTATAGAGAAGTAAAAACTATGCCAGTAGCAAAAGTACCTGTTCCCTTATGTTCTAAAGGGAAAATCTCCCCAAAAATTGTGAAACAAGTAGGCGTAACACCTATATATGAAACAAGAGTATTCAATAATATTACCGATGGAGTTAACCAAGGCATGTCACTTCCTATACTATATCTAGATTTTAAAAACATAATGATGCTTATAATATACATGAGCGCAACAGTTGTATATCCGAAGTAAAATAGGATGTTTCTACGAGACATTAATCGTATCACAAAAGTTGATATTAATAACGCTATAATTGTAAATATATCAGCTCCTATTGAGCAATATACAGCCAAAGTCCTATCACCAGTGATTTCTAGAACAATCTGTATAATGTATGTCATCATATAATACCGCCCTGATGCTTCTATAATAACAGTCAAGAGAGTCACAATTATAAATGGCATCATGAAATCTTTCCTAACAAATTTACCAAGAATCCTCATCACGACTTCCACTGCAGTCTTCTTCTTTTTGTCTTTTCTTCGAACTTGCGCTGAAATTAAGTCATTCAAGTTTTTACTGGCTTTATTGGAATCTCCAAACAGCCATGAGTGAGATTCACTACATTCATTATACCGGCCCTTCATAGCCAGGAAGTCTGGGCTTTCTGGCCAAAACAATATATCGATAGTTGACAAACAAAATGGGAGACACGCCAGTAAGGCTATTTGCCGCCAAGTCCAGGTGAAGTATAAGGAATGACAGATTAAAGAACCCAAAGCTACGGTACATTTCTTGATAGTGGTGAAATAACCTCTTCTCTTCGGGTCAGAATATTCGGCCATAATAATAACAGTGATGGTGACACCACAAGTGGCGATGCCCTGAAAGAATTTACCAACGAATAAAGCTGTCGCGCTTTTCGCGAAGTAAAATATTAGGAACCCCACTATAACGGAAACGTTGAGGCCTATGAGCACTGTTTTTCGTCCGTAGCTTTGGAAAATGAAAGGGATGAAGCAATATCCAACTGTGCCGGCAAAACCGAGACTTGCAGCTATAAGGAAAAAAAAAATGGTAATACATACATAATTCATCTTCTAAGGATAATAAAATCATATCTAAGAATATCTCAATCGAGTTTTATTTATACGGTAAAAATGTCTGGGCACGTGTTAATGCTACATGTAACTTTATGTTAAAAACAGTAATAAATAAGTAATCTTATCAATTACTTTTTATTAGCAAAATACATTTAATAATAATGCAAAACGGAGGGTATTAACCTAAATAAGATAACTTTTGCTCGTATAGTAAAAGTAGTTTGAATAAAGTAGAAGTTACTTTAAAAAAAATATACTTAATAATTATTTTTTTTCCTATGCGTCATAGAATGCTATGAATAATTTTGTAACCAATACACAATTATAATTTTGTAACCCAAAAAATGTTTTTTTTTTTTATTTACGAAAAAAAGTTTTTTGGATACTCAACATTATGAAAAATTCACGAATAATGGTAAAAATGTACTCACATATCCAGGAAGCATCTTCAGCAGTAACCCTAATATCAGTAGAATTGGGAGACAATATAGCGGGATTGAGAACTGAAGAAAAGCTCAGCATAAAGCCTATCCCGAATGAGTGTAGGCAGTCTCCAAGAGCTACTAAAACCTGAAATATTTTCGTTACATTTATTATAAACTAGCTGCGTCCCGCGGTTTCAACCGCGTGGCTCCGCTCCTGTTGGTCTTAACGTGATGATTTATAGCCTATCCTATAGCCTTCCTCGATAAATGGGCTATCTAACACCGAAATAATTTTTCAATGCGGAAAAGTAGTTCCTGAGACTAGCGCGTTCAAAAAAACAAACAAACTCTTCAGCTTTATAATATTAGTATAGATATACTCTAAGGATATAGTATAGAATATAGATTTATGAATGCCTAAGTAACTAAGTTGACCGCCTCCTCGGTACAGTGCTTGACGCGTGAGCGTAACACCGAGGGGTCCTGGGTTCGATTTCCGGTGGAGACGAAGGAAAAAAAAGGCCGTAGTCTGGTAGGACACAGAAGGCTGATCACCTGCTTGTCCCTAAAGAAAATCGATCAGTGAAACATAATATGTATAATCTGCCCCTTACCCCACTAGGGGACATGGGACTTCACTTTTTTTCAAGTAACTAAGTACCACTTTGATTTTGACCTATTAAAAGTACCTATACAAAATGAATATCTGTGTAGTAAATGAAATAGGTTTACCTAGAAAGTAGTAGGAAATAGACATGACGTGGAGATATTTACACGTAATAAATTAATTTTACCTGTCTCCAAAAATAAATATCACTATAACAACTCATTTCAGCAGGTTTCTGCACATTATCGTCCTATGGTTCTTGGATATGGAATAATTATTAATTACGAACTTATGTAAATATATTTTAAAACGCCAATAAACAGTAATTACATTATCTGCTTACTACCATTCTGTTGAAAAATCGATTAATTAAATTATTTTCATAGCATTAAACATTTTTTGATATCATAGCAAGTATGAACGAAAAGTTGTCAGGGGCCGTATTAGTGAAAGAATAAATTAAAATCGGTATAGTACTTTTGGAGGATTTTCGATACAAACAAACAAAAAAAATCTTTCTTTGCTATAATAATATGCTTATAGCCTATAATAATTATAGTATATATATTTATAAGAGCCAAAAAAAAGATAAATTGTCTAGTATAGGAAATACAACAATAACAAATCATTTCACATTTTTTTTTATTCGCTACGTTACTGACAGTTTTCATATGTGACAAACCTATCCTACATTAATTTATATATGTATTATATAATATGCAAAGTGTGGTGGTTTTCAGAATTACATAGTGTAACTACCTATTATTATGGTAATTTTTCTGCTTTTGAAATGTTCATCAAATCATCAATTTGCATGCATAAAAAACTAAGGATCTATAAACTATTACGAGACTGAAAATTTTACCCATACAATGTTTCCCCCCCAATTTGATGAGGTAAAGTTTTTAGAAATATCTAAAACGCAAACAACTAAAATACAAAATTCAAATCACTTCAACCGTGAAGAACTTTTATATTAATGATTTCTTTTCATTCACCCCCTCGCTGTGGAAGTTCTGAAAAACGTCTAATACCTATATAGAACCTCCGTAACAAATTTTACCTTTCTATTTCATGTTTCCAACATAAAAATGACGAAATTCCAACCCCTCTATCAGGCAGGTTACAAAATTCAATAACGGAATGACTATTTTTTACTAAAAGCAAATAAAATGTAGGTGGAATAAACCTTGTCTATATTTCTTGTTTCGACTTTATAACTATAGCTCATTAAAAATATTTTATTGAATAAAATTTTCTGTATTTCCTGGGTTCAAATGAAAAGTTGTAAATGAAACACACACATTATCATCAAATTTATATTTTATTTTCTCTTTCAATGTCAATGATACAAACGCTATGAGATACCGACATAAATAAAATACACAACTACTAACACATTTTGATACTTTATTAAATTAACTAAAACTAATAATAATTGTTATGACATAATTCGCTAGATCACATAACTACAGCCGATTTAAAATCACATTTTTACAATAAATGCAAGCAACATTATATTATATATAGATATCATCGTACATCGTTTCAGAACAAAAAACAAAATTGTCTACTTAAAACTAAAGTTAAACACTAAATTCTAATAATACTCTCATTTAATAATACCTATATTAAATAATTGAATAATTATATAATATTATAATCACTTTGTTCAATGTCATGATATTGTGCAAATAATAAATAAATAAATAAAAAGCTCTAATTTTTAGAACTCGAAGGATCTCGAAGATTTTATTAATTTTCTTTATTAATGTGAGTATCATTTACAAATTTAATTGAGTCAAAACGGTTTATTGTTCATATTATTTAATCCAACGTCTTGTAAACGCCTTATAAATCTGAGTCCAATAAAGTAAAAATATGTTCACGTCGTACAGAATAAAAATACAATAATTGATATGTCAATAGTCACAAAAAAAATATACTAGTTTTTATTTCGGTAAAAATGTGATTTCAAACCAGCCACGTATACAAATGTTATGTATACAAATATTGCTTTAATTACAAACCAACAAACCTAAAAGCATAATAATCTAATATTCCGTCCAAATGAAAATTTTATATTTTGTGCCAATTTTTACTTTAAGTGAAAATAAAACTTCAAATATTCCATTACCATGATTTCACAATTCAACCAAAGGTATAACCAAACTATTAAAACTCGATCATTACATTATTTTTGATTAAAAAAATATATCAAATATATTGACTATTTGGTTGCGCTATACAATAATACAGAGCAAAATGAACCTACAGTCTATATACATAAGAGTTTCATTCACAGCACGTTGAAGAACTGGTATATTACAAACTCCTTTGACACCAAGTTTGTACTGTTTGGATCCAATAGAATTTGACCCCTGGCCCTACCATTTGTTATTCGACTCGAAAACAATTCGAGGTGTCCATTCGAAATGTGATACTGAGCAATTGTGAAAGCTAAAGCGTAACTTTGCTATCGTCATTATATGACTTTATTCTTTAAAGTTTAAACGTACGTTAATTTATGTATTTATAAATTGATTACTAATACACCAAAAATAGTCACATCGTCCTATTACAAATTTCTCTTAACATTTCGGTACTATTTGGAAGATTTCTATAGTCACGTCGATCTCGATACGAACTCACTATGGAACAACTATTGACAATGGTAGGGGCATTTTGTTCACCGCTGTCTGGGGTCCGAAGTACCGTTTAGACTCCGTAGTTCTGTGTACGGCCTTCGGGAGAGGAGTTTCAGATCCTCTCCACTCACCAGAGGAGTGTAGTCTTTGCGTCTTTTGTAGACTAGTAATCTGTAAATATAGATAAAAAATAAATTTAAATTTTAGTGAATAACAAAAAAAAAAACAATTATTTGTAATGAGGCATCATAAAAGTTAAATTGAGAAATTAATTAAGGTAGAGTTAATAAGTTTTTTTAATATGAAAAAAAAAACGATTTTACTGTTTTCAACAATGATCGTAGGTTTTTAGCGTAAAGTATATTATTTCATTCATCTTGTATAATCCTACTAATATTATAAACGTGATTTGTGAGAATGCATGGACGTTGTTTTTTTCTTACACAAAAAACGGCATCTAAGATTCTGTGTGACATTTGCACATATTGCACATATTTTACTGAGTGAAGCCGCGGGCTACAACTAGACAAACAAATAATATTCCGTTTCTGATACAGTTTTGTTTAACCTATCGTACATCTGCCATACATATGACATTGTTTACCAGTCAACACTTAAGAAACACATCATGATGTTTGCAATGGCTTCAGTTTATCATACAAATTTTATCTTGAAATGTATATTTTGTTTACGACGATTTCAACGTTTTTTGTAGATATATGTAAATAGAAAGGTATGGAAAATTTTTATTTGATAACTATTTTTTTTAATATTTATCACTTTTCAGGCAATAAGAGTTTTATTTTATGTAAAAAAGTAACCACATTCTAGACTTATAGTTTTTTTTATTTATTTTTATTTTATGTTGTATTGTGTACATACTTAGATAGTTTTTAAATCACTTATATCATAATCGACTCGTAATCATAGTAACTAAGTATTAACCTCTATTTACAAAAATAAACATCAAAGAAATAATTTTCTTTTAATCCATGTCTGGTTAAAACCAGACATTTTATTTTAAACTTTTTAAAAAAAGACAGAAACTTTGTAGGGAGATTCTCGTTAACCACTTATGTTTGTGTAAAGTATGGACTTTCCCTGATTTCATTATAAATCAGTTTGCATGTAGCAGGTACATCAAGTAAATCCTTGTGACGACGTTTTCACGATTTTACGAACAAAATATTTATTCTACGAATTATATGCTTGTAATCCTTACTTATCATATAGCTATACTAATAGTACCTACTAATATGATGAAAAAGTTAGTCCGTCTGTAAGTTGCGTTTTTAAGCCTGAAATACTAGATGGTTTTTGATGAATAATGATATTAAGATAGAATCTTGGAAAATTGTGTACTTAGTTACTATTCTTAAAAAAATGTGTACGTGTACACACGTAAGAAGTGAAACTTCTTTATGACCTTATTTTTCAAAAAAAAATTTACTATATGCAACTTTACAGAAATACGTCGAATCACGCGTGGTAGGGATAAGAAAAAGATGGCGCGTAACGGAAAAATGTCACGCGTAACGAAAAAATGTTAATTTTTTTCCAACCCCGATAAAGAAGTTTCACTTCAAAAGTTTAATCTTGCGATAATTTTGAACGAAGTCGTGGTCATAAATTGAATTGTAGTCTATTATTTACTGATACTTACCTACATTACTACGAATCATATGCAATTAGGTAATACGGGTACTAAATGCAAAGTTCAATTCTTCGTAATTCTATTTTAAGGACTAATCTGTACCCAGTATAGTAAATATAGGATGTTCATTATTATTTGATTTCCGATAACCATTAAATAAAAGATTTTCATGTGTATCAATGAATATAAGAAAGGTGACTTAAATATCTATGAGATTATATAAATTTTAATTCATAAAAATGTTGATAGGGATAAAATACTATCGCACTTCCAATTAATATTTAGGTTAAATCTTAAAAGTAAGTACAATGATATTTTATAGAAAAGTTTTAAAGTGAAACTTTTATTACATCGTCTCAAACTTTTTGGTCTGTGTAGCGCATGTCGCGTGACGGTCGGCTGCCGAGTAGGTATAAAGCAGTGTTCGGAAAGTTTCACTTTTACCGTGGTTTCATAAAACCATACATTTTTTTTTTGTTTATCTGCCATTTCATAAAAAAAAAAAGTTTCGTAAAATCATTGTCATTACATATTAAAAGAAAGCATGGTCAAAATATTTTAAGATTTTCATCATCCTAAAAAAATTAAATAAAAAATATACTTAAAAGGAGCACGCTGTATACACGAGTGATAAAATGAAATCGGAAAGAGGCGCTTGCGCATTCGTAATCACAAGATTGCATCTCGCTTGTCAGTTAGCCTTCGACCGTCCTGCAGTGAACACTGCTTTTGTACTGGTATGTATTTATTTTATTTTTAAATAATAATAAGAAATAATAGTATTTTATGTTATCTGTATAATCTGTCATTATTCGTAAATTGTAAATTTTAGCAAAGATTGGAAGGATTTGGTTAAAAATTGTCTCTTCTTTAAAAAATTTCAAATTAAACTAAAAATAAAAGATTAGTTTATTGTTTATTTAAATAATTTGAAACAATTTAAATGTTACGCGCTTTTTCTTTTAATGATTATTATGTCGAGAGAATTTAATTTATAATTAGTTTATATTTTGTGTGTCGGTTTAACTTTAAATAGATATAAATTACATTTTTTAAAGTTTAATTAAATTAAAGTTAAATTTTTAGCCGAAATTTGGCATATGGAGAGCCCTTTTATTTCATGAATAGGTAAATTGTATAAATTAGATACATAGTAGAAAACAAAGTCTATTAAATCTTTGCGCAACGGATTTTGATCCGGCTTTTTTTGTAGATAGAGCGGTTCACAACCCTCCTAAGTTTTCTACAAAGCGGGCGAAGCAACGCGGAAAGCTTGTTTCATATAAATGTACGAAGTTGAAATTTTCTTTAAAAATTCTTTTGCGTCACTGTAAAGCTAATATTTAAACAATTTAACAAACAAAACATTCAGCTAGATAAAGTATTGTAAACAACCTTCAAATAGATTGTTATCTCAAGTGCATGTGCCATGTAATTAAGGTTTTCAAAGGGATTAACTACTAATTATTATACTCTTTTATGTGTTTGTTGGTTCATATGCAGTTTATGATGTAATCCATATACATCCGTGCTAACAGATATAAATGTCTGTCTGTTAAGTTTTCACGAATAAAACACAGCATCGATTTGAATGAAATTTCGAATTAAAATAGTTGAAGATTAAACAAGGTTAAACATGGGTTATTACGAAATAGGAGATTATAATTTTGTATTGGTAAAGTTTTAGTACACAACTTTTCGACACGGCTAGTAATAATTATTAATTACATGGAAAAGACATAATATTTTCACAATAACTTTAATAATAAAGTATATGTGGTATCGCTCGCGTGGTACAAGGATAGAAAGTACTATAATAATGTACAATTAAGGTATAATCTATCACAGTAGGTACGTAATTTTAAATTTGTGACTTATTTCATCCAGATCTGTTTATCCGTTCTTGCTTGTTACAGTAACATACATATATGTACAAACATCCAAAATATTTGTAACTACTACATAATTAATTAATTTACAACAGAATAAAAAAATTGGTTTTAAATACTGTGTTTATATCTGATATTTAATATTATTATATCATATTTTTTTTGTAATTTTTATTATTATATCATTAAATGGTATCCCGCTATTATTTAGTATAGAGCATTTCATTAAAGAAACGAATCTTAAATGGCGGCGCTTATCATTCCCTCTCGCTTACACACGGCCGTACGGCATGCAAAAAAATAGGGAAAATTAAAATCACTAAAATGTATTTGATTTTCCCTATAATAGTTTTTATCATAAATTTACAATGACAATTATGTATTTGCGATAGTAAATAATGTTTTATTGGAATTTAACAAAATATGTTCTTTGGGAAAAGTTGTTCAGTTTTATGGGCTCATTACAAGTATTATGGGGATTTTGTTGCATTCTGTATACGTAAATATGATAATTCATATAAATACACAAGTACCATAACAAAGAAGTTTGTCAATAAACAATTTGAAATAATTAATAAAATGATTATCCATTTAAATTATTTTTATTTTCTTTTTTACTGACCCTACCATATGTCAGTGTCAGCTTTGGCCGCCATTGAAGATTCGTTTCTTTAATGAAACGCGTATTATGTATTTTTATAAATTTTAATTACTTTTTCAGAACACCTACATCGCGCAGTCACAATCTCGTATCGACCGTAATTCTTTTTTAACAAAAACTTATTTAAAAATTTTGATAACAATTATTTTTATCACCTTTCTAATTGTATTTTGCATTATCTTTGTTTCGCGGTTTCATTAATTAGGATTTTTTCAATTGTCTAGTAATTATTACTAGTAAGTAGCAAAAACGAAAACCCAGTGGTATTTTAAATAAATGTTCTAACAGCTTTGTGTTTTATTTCAAGTTTAATCTACTGACTCTTACAGCAAGTAAATAAGCTTAAACCTAGATGAAATTCAACGCATCTTAATCCTGCCAACTGTTATACTGAATCGATTTGGGGGCGTCCATAAATTATTAAAAATTTGAACACAAAATCACCTCACGTATTATTCTCTGGTGCGTAGTAGATACAAAAAATGTTAACTATAAAAGAGAATACATAAAAGCAAAGGCTTTGTTCCATATCCGCTATTTAAATCGTTTGAAACAAATGTACACATGTACCTACAAATGTACATATAAATGTATGTATGTATGAAAATCTGTACCGACAATAGGATGTCTACAATCAGCTGTCCTTGTGAAGCTACGTTATATCTAATTATCATCTCTCTGTGTAACGCTTTGGTAAACTAAGGCATTTTATAACAATGCGACTTTAAATCGCAAATTGAACTATGCATTTACATGTGCAAACAGAAAGAACAACTACAAATGTACATCTTATAATATAAAAATGAATCGCAAAATGTGTAGGTAAGCGCATAACTCGAGAACAGCTGAACCGATTCCTTTTTTTTATAATATTCGTTGAAGTACGAGGATCACGGTCATTTTCATGGATTTTGAGACAGCTATTAACAAGAAAAATATACCAAATTATCGACGGTAACATTGGGGATTTGTTAATAGCTGTCTCAACAACCTTGAAAATGACACCCATGACGAGAAGATGTCAAATTTTTTGTCGGCGCCATCTTGGATTTTAGTTTTGACCTCATATTGGTTCATAGCTACCCCAAAAACCATGAAAATGACACCCATGACGAAAAGATGTCAAATTTTTCGTCGGCGCCATCTTGGATTTTAGTTTTGACCTCATATTGGTTAATAGCTACCCCAAAACCATGAAAATGACACCCATCACGAAAAGATGTCAAATTTTCATCAGCGCCATCTTGGATTTTAGTTTTGACCTCATATTGGTTAATAGCTGCCCCAAAAACCATGAAAATGACACCCATGACGAAAAGATGTCAAATTTTTCGTCGGCGCCATCTTGGATTTTAGTTTTGACCTCATATTGGTAAATAGCTACCCCAAAAACCATGAAAATGACACCCATGACGAAAAGATGTAAAATTTTCGTCGGCGCCATCTTGGATTTTAGTTTTGACCTCATATTGGTTAATAGCTACCCCAAAAACCATGAAAATGACACCCATGACGAAAAGATGTAAAATTTTCGTCGGCGCCATCTTGGATTGTTGTTTCATAAAAATAATATTTGTCATACTCATACAGATGAACCAACATCATAATAGTCTTCCTACTAGTACTTCAAAACTTTGCCGCTATTCCTATTCAACAACCCATAATATAGAGGATCTCAGGCAAGGTAATTTTTAAAACATAATAATTTTAAATTACAAATAATTGTAATATGAAACTTGTGTTGATTTGAAGAATAAAATAGAAAATTTTATTTTTTTACATTTTTAGTTCTTTTGATTCCCGGTCGAAGAAAATGAATTTTTGAATATCTTTGAATGCAGTTCTATTTCTTTTTAAAAATAAAGGAATGTTTCCTTTCAGCAAAATTTGCTATCTCCAGTATTTCTAGTACTTTCACCCAGGGCCCATCGAAAATTTCCACACTGTAGTTACAAACAAATATATAAATATGCAAATATTGCTCGTTTAATAGTATAGAATAAGAAGTTAATTTATTTACAACAACAATCCTAGGATAGGTAATAAAATCAAACTACTGATTTATTTATATTGTGGCGTGCTCGCCGTTGTACTTGCCGCTCGGTTCTAATTATACGAGCGGCGACTACAACGTGGTCGGGAGCAAAACTAGCACAGGTCCTCCCTCGATGACGTCCGGTTGGACTTTGGCGGCACTGGCGTGGTGCGCGCGAGTCGCATATTACGTATTATATTTTATATAAAAAAAATAGGGGCTAAATTATAAATCTATCCAAAAATTTCACTGTAAAACCTGATTAGTAAATGAAATGTAAAATTTTCATAAAAATAGCGTTTCCCTAATTCGCATAAAACTGAAAATGCTTTCAAAATCGATGCTACTTCTGATTTTTTTTTTATCGAGTTAAATGTTTAATATTGTGTTTCTATCCAAAAATTCCACTAGATCAAACGTTTATCTGTACTATATATTTTTTTAGGATTTTAAATATGATGATTTCTCTGAAAATAACATGATTTAGAAACATGAATTTCGGTCTATGGCCCCTTAAATAGCTCAGGTCGAGTTTGAGCTATTTTTCTACACTTATGTAAGTGAATTTATTTGTATGAAGAACGACTATCAAACAATTATGTGATGTACATGTTTATATTTTTATTGTTTAAAACATCATTTGTTACACCTTAAACATTTATCTTTGTAGTATTAATACGAGAGTTATAAAAAATGAAATACATACCATGATATTGGTATTTCTAAGTTTTTTGCGACTAAAAGTCGTTGTATATGAAAGTACCTAAGTGTATGCACTAATCACAATCACAATGGGATTTAGCACGTAGATACAAATCAGTGCTTGTATAAGTACTATGTTAACATGTAACTGACTTATGTACCTATGTACTTATGGTGCTATCTTACTAAATAATAATTTATTTCAATACATTGCCACACAAAAACATTCTTAAAAATGTCACTTTATTTGAGCGTGATTCTCTATGTTGTATGTGTGCTGTACCTATTACACATATTACATTATGCCAGCTCGTCTATCTGAATACAAAATCTCATCAATATTAGTCCATGACTTGAGAAAACAGTCAGGAATGTAGTGGTTAGTGTAGGGTATAGTGAAGGTTCGATTTAAAATTATACTGTGTCATTAATTTTTTTCTAGGTTTTATTTCCACGAGCATCCATATTTGTTAAATCAAGATTTGTATGTATGAGGTGGTATGTATGGATAGTAAAAACGTAAGTATGTTTGTCAGTTTCCTAGTACCCTAGACACAAGATCCTCTTAGTTAAGGACTAGATAAAATATCCTTATGTGAACGTCTAGAATTGATCAATATATTATTTAACAGTATGTTACGAGTGAAGAATTATGATATTGAATTCTAAGACAAAGATATGTTGAAATAAAGATAATAAATTCCACGAAATTAAGTATATTATTTTCTTACATATAATTTGCAGTCACGTTTTAAATAAAGGTACTTAATAGATAATTAAACTTGTATTGGATAAGACCTTTTTTTCCATTTTAATTGAAAACAAAGGTTTTGTAAACAGGCTCTATGGTAACAAGGCCAAGTGATTGGAGCCGATTTTAATATGTGTTGCAAGTGAAATGTAATGTTGTTTGCATAATTATATATCGATTCAATCTCTGATTGAGTTTTTATCTAAGTGAGGTAGTATTTCTAAAGAGCTAGTGAGATACAGTTTAGATTGAGTTTATATTTCTTGAATTGAAATAAAATTAGACAATATTATGCTAAGTAAAGCATGTAATATAACTATGTATATAGGTACCTAACAATCTTGACATACGCTTAACAACGTAGTTTTAATAATAATTAATAAAGTATGTGATTTGAGTCCTTTTTCTCCCTAATAATCCTGGCAATAAAATAATAAATAAGAACGCGATAATTATATTGCATATATTCTTTTTACTATCACTCTTAAAATATGTTTTAAATGGCTGCAATATACAATTTAGTGATAAGTACCTATATATGAATTACATATACAGGGTGTCCCAGTAACGGTATACTAAGCCCCAAGGAGGTTATAGTTTTGCATACGCTGAGTACGTAAAAAATACTTATAAAATTCCAAACGAATTTCTTTGACAAATAGATGAATTCTTAAAACTCTATGTGTACAACCATAACAAGCAACCCGCTCATTGCTCAACTTTGCCACCCGCACGTGAGTGATCGTTTAAGATTATGTTTTCATAGACAAAATGTTCACATTAGCGAAGCGGTATATGCCGGCTGCGCGAAGCTAGATACAAAAACATGGATTTTAAGCAAAAATTAAGCAAACAATTTTTGGCGTAATTTTGTTGTTTAAGTATTTTTTACGTGATCAGTGTATGCAAAACTACAAGTCCCTTCGCGCTTAGTATATCAATAGTGGGACACCCTGTATACAGTTGTATGTATAATTGTACAGTGTAGAGAAGATAAACACTAAAGGCATTTTTTATATATTTTGAATGGTCGTATGTTTCATCACAATACGTGCACTGAGAGGCAGATGAGAGTCGTTGCAATGAAAAGGACTAATATCGAACACAGATTACTATTTTTAGTAGGTAAAAATCTACCAAACTAATTGGTCTAAGATCCGAATATAGGTCGACCTTCACCGGCGTGATAATAGAATGAGACCAATTTTATAATAAATGTAGTCTATTAAAAAATCTATTAAAGATGGGTTGACTAAAAAAATCCTGGACAGGACATTTTAATTAATTTTTATTTTTTTTTTTATTTGATTGCAGTACTTATCAAGATAATAAAAAAAATTATAATAGACTTGAAGTATGAAACCTACAGAATGTGCAGTCATAGGGTTTTCTAATATTTACCTGGACAAACTGCTAGGTTGGCAGGTATAAACAGGCATGTCCGTACCAGTTACTTTCACTTGATGGGATGATAGAAAAAAATATATATCAGCATGAGCGCTGTTTTATAACAAAATTGTTTATTGTCTCAACACTGCATAATTAAAAAAATAAAAAGATTTTTTTAATAATTAACTAAAAATATCCTGTCCAGGATTTTTTCAGTCAACCCATCTTTAATAGATTTTTTAATAGACTACATTTATTATAAAATTGGTCTCATTCTATTATCACGCCGGTGAAGGTCGACCTATATTCGGATCTTAGACCAAATCCTAGTTCCTATTGTATTCAGTACATAAATTTATTACTACGTCTGTCTGTCTATGACGTAAGACATTTGCAACTGATTGATGATGTTTAAGACACTACAAGGTGAAGCAAACTGAACAAGTATATAATAATGCATTTCTGGTTCGTTTATACAGGATGAAGGGCAAATCTGACTTATGTGTCTAAAAATATAAAATTCTTGTGACACAGTGCTCCTCCGAAACGGCTGCACCGATTCTTATGAAATTTTGTGTGCCTATTGGGTAGATCTGAGAATCGGCCATCATCTATTTTTCATACCCCTAAGCGATAAGAGCAAGGTAAAACAACGTTTACCGGGACAGCTAGTATGAAACTATAACAAATATTGTAATACTGTGACTATAAATATAAAATTATCGTGGCATTGTCACTCAAGTCCTTCCGAAATGGGATTTTTATTTAATTTTATGACAGAGATTAGATATCCTACTAATATTATAAAATAATGCGAAAGTTTGTGAGGATGTGTGTGTGTATGTTTGTTACTCTTCCACGCAAATACTACTGAACCGATTACAATGAAATTTAGCAAACATATAGAGGGTAACTTGGATTAACACAGGATAGGTTTTATCCCGGAAATCCCTCGGGAACGGGAACTATGCGGGTTTTACTTTGAAAACGCGGGCGAAGCCGCGGGCGGAAATCTAGTAATTTACTATATTCCAAAGTTTTTAGGTTGTTCTAGCAAATCAACGTTTGTCGGGTCGGCTAGTATGAATAGGGTACTAAAATATACTCATCATAGAATTTTAGCATAGTCTATTAAGATTATAAAGCTGAAGAGTTTGTTTGTTTGTTTGTTTGAACGCGCTAATCTCAAGAACTAATGGTCCGATTTGAAAAATTATTTCGGTGTTGGATAGCCCATTTATCGAGGAAGGCTATATATCATCACGCTAAGACCAACAGTAGCGGAGCCACGCGGGTGAAACCGCGGAGCGCAGCTAGTGGAAAATAAATCTCGTGAAGCTTGTTTGAATGGATGTAAATATTATGTACTTAGTTATGTGTTTACGAAAATAAATGAATTTAATTATTATGTGGCGTTTTATTTTACCCTTATTATATTATAATGTGATTACCAGCCCTAAGTAACATATTATAAAGACTTTTACTGTAATGGCGATTTATATCAGATCCTACAAACTTTCCTAGAAAATTTCCGTCCTATAATTTATGTTTTAACAATAGAAGATTTAAAATGGCACGTGGAAATCCTCTTTCTATCACAAAGGACCAATGAATGATTGAATGACCAATCATAGTTCCAATTATGTATAGATAAAGTTTCCACAGGTTAAAAATACAACAGGACGTACAGTCTTAATAATATAGGAAACGGATGTGTCCGTAAATTGAATGCACTCATATATCTTGAGTCATTTTCATTCTGTAATCTTCAGTTATATAAGCTAAAGGTATGTGTACACTAGGTGTTAGGGTATATGCACGTATGACGTCATAATTTTTTTTGTTTGTGGAGTTTAGATTTTTTATCACGTGAATGTTGTTAAGAATATAGGTATGTATTGTTCTCATAAATACAATTTATTAGACCAATAGGGAAAACAGTAAAATCGCGAACAAATACACGTATCTAAAATGTTTTATTATAATTATATCACATAAAATATAAGTACAAATATTGTTCATTTAAAATGAAATAAATAACGTTATTGTACTATTTGTTTTATTACATAAAGGTAATGTTTAAATGCACCTAATTCACATTATTGAGAACTAACTTAAACTAATGGAAAATAACAAAAACTTAAAATTATTAAAATACTTCTCACTATAATTTATTTTTTAATATAAACTAATAGGATTCATGTACAAACACATAATCAAATAGTTGGAGAATATTATTAAATTTCCTATTTAATAAAATTTATATTTTTTAATATTTAAATATGCCATTAATTAAAAAATATGTATAATCGATAAACTTAAACAAAATAATAAATGGAAAGATCTTACTTTAATGTGCCTCAATTTGAAGATATTAATATCCAAAAACCAAGTATATCTGAAACAAAGAAAACACAATAAATCATTAAATAATAAATATGTATTGCAATATATGTATAAAAACACTGTCATAAAATTAATCTTGGGAAAGCAAAATTAAAGTTTTAATATGGGTATCTGTTACCCTCAAAATTAGAAATTACTCATTGAGCGAAAGTGTTTTCGCCTTTAGACGTAATCTATAAATTTCCATGAAAATCTATACTTCTCTTATATATAAAAATGAATCGCAAAATGTGTTGGTAAGCGCATAACTCGAGAACGGCTGAACCGATTTCGATAATTCTTTTTTTTTTATATTCCTTGAAGTACGAGGATGGTTCTTATGTAGAGAAAACGTAAACATGTACCACGGGCGAAGCCGGGGCGGACCGCTAGTAATATTATAAAACTGAAGAGTTTGTTTGTTTGAACACGCTTATCTCAGGAACTACTGGTCCGATTTGACTGCCGTCCTTTAACTAAAAAGCCGTTAACCAACAAATGGTCAATTTTCAGTTTTAAATGTAGGGTGACAGAGTTCAAAATTCTCTATCTTTCTGTCTAAGAATCATTTCTCTAGCATTAATAGTTATAGAGATATGAAAATATTGTAAGCCGTTAAATAACACAATTTTCAGCGATTCCAAAACTTGAAAGCGTCTAACCAACACTACTTCGCTAAATTTCCTTTAAAGTACCTTAACCGCCAGATTTAATAATTATTTTTTAGCTTTTTACTTGACTAAAAGTACGTTATCAGATTATACTTGACTATAGAGACGAAAAAGGACTATAACTGCTTTATGATAAGCTTTCATATAACTATTCCAATGGAAATCCTTACCTTATTTGCAGTTACTCGCCCTTAACGCTTTTTTAGTTAAGTAATTTTATTTAGGACAAATTCTAATAACACTTTTTTGCTTAGCTACAAAGCAGCTAACCCTCATTTTTTAGCTAAAAGGCAGTTATCCGATTCTGGTGATGCATCAGTTTTGGGGATGAGAGTGATGATGAAATAATGTCGCCCCCAAGCAGAGTACCGATTGCTTTTGATTTTCTTTTACAAAACGTATTATTTCTGATCAAGTTTACTAAGTTTTAAACAATCTAGCAGCTAAATTACGGAAAATATAACAAATCAAAGTTACGAAAATTTGGTAGGTAATGGTTACGACAGTGTGAACTTTCAATCGTACTTCTCTGTTTAGACTCTGATTTGTCTCTGTAACCGAGAAAGAGGACATAGGCAGTCTATACTATTTAATTTATAAAACGATTTATTAATTATGTAATTTACCCCTTGGGTGGAATTAGTAATCGACTGTCAAGCTATGTACTAGAGATGGTGATACAAAAATTGTTATGAGTAGGTACACTACCTTTGACCCGCTGACGGGGAGACCATTTTGCCACTATTGCTATTTTTTCTTTTCTTTATATTAGATTATTAAGATTTGTATTTTTTTACATGGTAGCAAATAAAAAGTTTTCTACCTCCTGCTATTTTCCACATATTCTGGTATATTATCTATACTAATATTATAAAGACGTTTTCACGCATAAACTACTGGACCGATTTTGATGAAATTTGGTACAGATAATCTTTAGACCCTCAGAAAGAACATAGGCTACCTTTTATTGCGAAATATGTACCACGGGCGAAGCCGGGGCGGACCGCTAGTATTTTCTAAATGTGGATGAAAGAGTCTTCTAATCATTTGATAAGCGGTTCTACATTATTTATTAAGAGCATCCCACATGTAAGAGCTTGAAGCCCTATTGAAACCAGGGTGTTTTTTTCAAAAACCTCGTGCACAAGTCTTAATTTTTTTTTCAGGAAACGATTTATGTTTACATTGTTTGTGGTTCTATATGTACTCACATATCCGTGACTCGTGTGATGGCTTCGCAGAAGAGTATTTATAAAATAACGTTATAATTGCAATTCTAAATGAAAATACGGTTCCAAAAAGAAAAGCGAGAAGATTTATCTATAATCTTAACCCCTTAATGAGCCTCTGTAATGAAATAAACGTGAACATGACGAGAAATAAAGGTTAATTTTATCAACAACTTAAAAGAGTCATTTAGTAAAAGAGTTACAATACTTGTTACTCACAAACAGACGCAAAAACCATTAATTTAGATAGTGTTTAAATCCTTAATACTTAAACCTAAAAGCTTTTGATCCTTTTCCTTTCCATTGGTTGACCTAGAGGATGTAATTCCCGAGAGAAAAGCCTCAGACAGCAGCAAATTTTTAACATTAGTAAGAATAAAATTTAGTACAACTATATAGAATCATAGTACAAAAGCATCTAAAAGCCCTTAACCGTTGATTATAAAGTTTTTGAAATTTAAATTAAAGCGAAAGTCATAGCTTAAAAGTAGTTATAGTAGCTTAACGACGTTTAAGGTAAGCATTTTATTACTAAATAAAAAAAAATCACAAAATGAAAATAAAAATACTAAATTACTTAGCTAAAAAGTCGCTATGGTATGGTAACGGCCGTCTTGTCCAGTAAATAGTTAAAATTTTCAGATTATATGCTGAACTAAACGAGAAAAATTGAATTTAAAAATAAATTATAACAGTTTCTGGGTAAAAACTATTATTTATATATAATATAATTAAATTTCGATCGATGTATCTCACAATAATTATTCTAAGTGTCATAATTTTTAAGAAATAACGATTTCCGTGTTTTTTGCCATTTACTCGAAACTCACTTCGTGGGCTTAACGGCTTTCTAGTTAAAGGACGGCAGTTGAAAAATACTTTCAGTGTTAGATAGCCCATTTATCGAGGAAGGCTAGGCTATCATTACGCTAAGACTAATAGGAGCGGAGCCACGCGGGTGAAACCGCGAAGCGCAGCTAGTTATCTATATTCTGTCCATGATAAATATAACAATGATATTACGATACTTACTATAAATATAGAGCTAGTTAAAAAAGCAATACTTCACTCACCTCACCCTAACGCCCCCGCAGCTAGTGAAGCAAGTACAGCCAGCAACGCAGTGAGTACGCTGCCGGAGCCGACCGCGGCGGGCAGCACATCAACATATTAACTATATGAACCAGATTTAAAGGAATACTACACTCACCTGACACTAACGCCCCCGCGGCCACTGACGCTTATACAGCCAGCAACACAGAGACCACTCAGTCAGCACAATAACCACCCCCTATAATACTTACTCACTACTAATGTAGAAAACTACTAGAAGAAAAGAAATACTACTACATAAAACTACTGCAAAAGTAATACTTCACTCACCTCACCCTAAGGCCCCTGCAGCTAGTGAAGCCAGTACAGCCAACACCGCAGAGACCACTCACCAACTCCTACGATACTTACCCACTACAAAAATAGAAAACTACTGCTATATAAAACTACTAGAACAAAGGCAATACGTCACTCACCTCACCCTAACGCCCCTGCTGCTAGCGAAGCCAGTACAGCCAGCAGCGCAGTGAGCACGCTGCCGGAGCCGACGGCGGCGGGCAGCACGCCGCTCGCGCCGAACGCGTCCGCTGCGTACAACGTATCTGCAACCGCGCGCCCGTCAGTGGGGTCGCGCGACTGGGTTTCATCTAGCCTAAGTTGTGCTACTGGTTTTTGTAAGAACCTAATATTTTGTCCACTAAATAGCTTTGTTTAAGTTGTGCTACTCGTATTTGTAAGAACCTAATATTTTGTCCACTAAATAGCTTTGTTTAAGTTGTGCTACTCGTATTTGTAAGAACCTAACATTTTGTCCACTAAATAGCTTTGTTTAAGTTGTGCTACTCGTATTTGTAAGAACCTAACATTTTGTCCACTAAATAGCTTTGTTTAAGTTGTGCTACTCGTATTTGTAAGAACCTAACATTTTGTCCACTAAATAGCTTTGTTTAAGTTGTGCTACTCGTATTTGTAAGAACCTAATATTTTGTCCACTAAATAGCTTTGTTTAAGTTGTGCTACTCGTATTTGTAAGAACCTAATATTTTGTCTACTAAATAGCTTTGTTTAAGTTTTGCTACTCATATGTGTAAGGGTTTGATCTAGCCTAAGTTGTGGTACTGGTTTGTGAACCTAGCTTAGTATTTTGTGTACTAAATAACCTAGCTCACTATATTGCTACTTGTGATACGGGCTTACTGGCTGGCATTATTTTTGCTACTTTGTACTAGGATTCTGCTACTGGCTTGTCGACTATTGCAAATCTATATCACTAGCCTCGTGCTAAGATTTGTATACTAATTTATCCAATACTGGCTTTGTATGGCCTAGCCTTTATAACTATGTGATTTTTATGTTACACTAATTTTAACCAGCCAGTTTTTATTCTAGCAATTCATAATATTACCCTGATATACTACACAATTTAATATTAGCTATATATTATTAATTTAACAACACTGACTTTGGTTTTACTAACTATATTATAACACTATCTACCCTACTGACTTTATGACTTTTACCCTACCCAATTAGGGTTTGGTTTACTTTTTTTTTTAATTCTTTTATATCGATGTTTATACTACATCTGTTGTCTTTTTTATTATTTGCAGTTTTTAAATAAAAAAGATAGCTTTTTACTGACCTTGCTTATGTGACCCTACCCTACTTGCTTCGACGAAGCTTTTTATCTTAGCCTAATTAGCCCTTTTAACTTTGAAATTGGACACGATTTTGATAACATATTTGCTTACTGGCTCAGTAGTTTTTGCTCTATAGCTATTTCTTTAATAAATATCTACAAAAATTTCTAGCAATATTAATTTGAAAATTCACTAGCTAAACATTTAAATCAATCATAATAAATTATCTATCATTTCTTATTCAAATTTAATCTATAATTAAACTAAAATTTAAAATATTTTTTATAATAACTAACACCATCAAAAGCAAACTATAGAAGAAGATGATACCATCGTCCATCAGGCAATAATTTTCATGCAAAAATTAAAATAAATAATATTAAGCTAGAGAACCCATTAGTCGCGCTACTCCCATTGATTTTTATGCAAAGAAATATATAAAATACATACATTTATAAAAAGTGCAATTTATTTCATATAATATGAAATTTTGTGCGAATCAAAACATATTTTTTTATGAAATCGTTAAAACAACAATTTTCTGTGTTTATTTTTTATTTTCTCCAACATTGATAGATTGCACTTATTATTAAGAAAAATAAAATACACCAAATAGAAGAAGTAAATAGAACATAAGTAAAATTCCTACAATAATAAAGAAATACTCATTATAAAATTATACATCAGTAATTAAGGAAAAATTAATAACAATTTAGAAATAAGCATGACACGTTCTATAATATAAAAAAATAAAAAGTTTACAAATTTTTATACAATACAATACAAAGATTTTATTCAATTTTAAAGTCAGAAAGAATTTTGGTATTTTATTATGTCCCTCTCATTTTCTTTTCATTTCTTATAGATTTTGAAACTTCTCCGTTCACTTGTCAAATACACATCATTTACTGGCACGAATTACATTCCTTCATTGGCACGAATTATTAAAAAAAAGATGCAAATACACGATTTTTAACTACATGTGATCTACAAAATACTATGTGCGATATTTTTATGACAAATGACATACCTAATTGACCGACTTCCATGGGGAATGAAGTTGATGTAAAAAAAAAACAGATAATAAGCTTGTTGCTAATCATATTTAATATAATAAATGGATTGATTAAATAAATATGATAAAATTTAGCACAGCGTTTTTATTTATCACCTCATTAAAATATGAAAAGATGTTTAAAATGATCTATTTTTAACTCTAAAAGAGCTTCAAAAAATCCTACTTTTGTAAATCTTAATTGAATATTAATGTAATTGTATGTAATAATGTTGTTTAATGTATTAAAATAAATATATTATTATCAAAGTATAGAAGTCTAGTACATAGAGAACCAACACCATAGTATAAAACCATACTCCGTAAGTTAAGGTTTATTTTAAAATGGCGTACACTTTGACCTGAATTGAAAAGATATTTCGAACAACAAGCACATCATAAAAAACGGCATGTTTATAACCAAAAATAAAGGAAAAAATCAGGTTAAAAAACTTAGTTATTTTTAACAAACATAGGTATAATATATTACAACGGAGAGAAGAATCCTACCCCTATATTTATTCTTAAGCATTCTTTATCAATCAAAATTTACCCCACAACTCAGGCTCAAAGTATACGCCATACCACCACCCCCTATACAGGGTGTCCCACTATCGGTATACTAAGCGCGAAGGAACTTGTAGTCTTGCATACACTGATCACGTAAAAAAAAACTTAAACAACAAAATTACGCCAAAAATTTTTTGCTAAATTTTTCCTTAAAATTCATGTTTTCTTCTCTAGGTTCGCGGAGCCGACATATAACGCTTCGTTAATGTGAGCATTTTGTCTATAAAAACATAATCTTAAACGATAGCTCACGTGCGGGTGGCAAAGTTGGGCGGGTTGCTTGTTAGGGGTGTACACAAACGGTTTTAAGAATTTATCTATTTGAAAAAAAAAATACATCTGGAATTTTATAAGTATTTTTTACGTACTCAGCGTATGCAAAAACTATAACCTCCATTGAGCTTAGAATACCGACGGTGGGATACCCTGTATACATAAACACAATATATAGTATAAATATAATATTTACCTCCATATCGATTAAGCAGTGCCATAACAACCCCATTGGTCCAGCCAAAACCGGTTTGTAGCACGTATTCACCCCCACCGCCATAGCCGCCGAAAATTGTCGCGTCGTACTGGAAAAATTATTACATTAGTATAAAAGTAAATCTGAACACTCAAATAAAGTAAAGGTGAAATAAAATGGTGTTTTACATAATATTTTACTAGAGAAGATCTATCTATACTTATATACTAATATTATAAAGAGGAAAGATTTGTATCAGCCGGGGCGGACCGCTAGTATCTTATCATTGCCTACACCTCATTCAAAATCCCACCTTTTCTAACACAGCAGCTATCTGCACCCAGACCGTGTTTACTTGGGCTATCATATTATTAAATCTCACCTTTTCCAACATATCTTTGACTTCTCCTATTTCCATAGCACAAAATTAGACCTATTAGCTACATAGTAATCTAATACAGAAGTATTAAGAATTAAGAAGTATAAGATTTCCAAATCAAACTGCTCCTGCTAACTTATTTGCATCTATCCCTAATAAAGAGTCTCACCTTTTCCAACATAGCGGTTTTCTGTTTCCACACTTCAAAGTTCGATCTGACCCATTTAGTAGCGATTTCATTGGCCAATCTCTTGGCTTCAGGTAGACCGGTGCTGTCCAGACCCACCACGAAGATGTACTGGAGTGGGGGCCACGCGTTGGGGTAGTCCCATTGTTCACCAGAGTGCTCGAAGGTCGTGGGGATACCACCTTCGAATATGTCCACCTGATAAATTAAAATATACTTTATTTGAAAGAAAGAGAAAGCTTTATTGTCGAATAGTGAATACAAAATTTATCTTAATATTAAATGATGAATATCACTTGAAATCAATATTTGCTTGCAAATTTTAAGATTGCAAGTACATTTCCACCTGAATGGAAAGTCATTAATATAATTGATTTAATTTAATCCTTTTTTTATTCGAAATTTCATTTGTTTATTTTCACAATCACGCTCAAAATTGTCCTAAGCAAAAGTCTGCCTTCGCGTATATTGGGTAGAGTTTTTGTATGATTGATACAATATGTTTTGAACATTACTGCCACGAAATAAGGTGTTAATTACAATTATATACGACGCTCACACATTTTTGACGACTTTAATAGGCGATTGTCAGTCTAGTTGTTTGTAATACGTCAATTATACCAGAAAGGACAGCTGCAATTTAAGACGTTTCTTTTTTTTTGTATTTTCTCTCTCTGTCTATTGTGTCTTTGTAATCATGTTACCAAGCCACCCGAGCTATCAGCGAAAAAAAATGTTACCACTAGTAAATATTTCTTTTGTGTGATTCTTTTTATTTTATTTATCACATATTGGTGTCCACAATATAAACAGAATGTAACACAACTGAGTTGTAACACAACTGAGTTGAGCGTTCCAACACATTATAGCAGTTAGGTCTACTGGTTTTTTCCTAGCATAGGAGACATTGTTCAAAATGTCACAATAAATGTACCACATATTATAGTTATTACATTATGTAAGTTGTCTGTTGTGTTGTAACCATGTTTGATTGCAAATAAATGATTTGAGTATAGTAATGCCTAAGTAATTAAGGTAACAAACCTTAACTTTATCCAAATAATTGATGACTCGGTTCACATAGTATTCTTTCCTGGCTCTATCATAGCAGCCAGTCCATAGAGGCGCTATGTTAGACGGAAAGAAGTAATCCCTGCGTCTGCCAGATTCCAGACTGAAATCCAGCCAGACACCAACGTCTTCGTGCCATAATACCTGGAAATATATAAATAAATCATTACTTATGTAGATTAATTTTACATAAAACGGGATAAAAATGCAATATCAGAATTAAAAGTAGCCAAAGTTACTCCTTATAACATCGGCTATCTGTGATTGAAAGTCTCATCAAAATCGGTCCAGCCGTTCCAGAGATTAGCCGGAACAAACAGACAAACAGACCAACATTGTAAAAATTACTATTTTACACTCTAATTATATTATTGGTACAGATTGTTTAGGAAAACATATTCGGATATAATTATGGCACTTATTTAATAAGTCTACGTGTAAAATCATTACAAACTTATTTAAAACCTTTTCCTCATATTAATAAAGCATAGTTTAATTTATCAAAGTCATATATCTGTATAGAAAAATTCATCAAATTTTGCTCCTACGTTTACATATTATTATTAAGCTATTGCATAGCTTCTATCGCGGGCCTTGAGCGCGAGCACCGAATCCAGAAATTCCGTAACGAAAAAACCTCACGCTCCCCACGGGGACGGGCTCGGAGGTGTGGCTTGAAGGCATAGCATGCAATAGCTTTACCGCGGCAGTCCCCGAGTGCCAAACGTCTTTTTTATATTTTTTAAACAATAAAGATATATTTTTACCTTTTCAATCGCGTCCAACATCTCCGCATGCACATTCCTATAGTACCCGGCTTTGTCTGTATTTCCCAAAAGTGCGTGGAATTCCGACATGAGTTGAGCGTTCCAACACATTATAGCATTTAGGTCTACTGGTATTATAGACCTGGTTTTTAGATTTGTTAGGTTACCTGGAAATATTATTATAGTGTATTATATTGTTTTTAGTACATATTATTAAATTATTGTTGAGTTTTATGACTCAATGACCGCCTTCTTGGTACAGTGGTTGACGCGTGAGCGTAGCACCGAGGGGTCCTGGGTTCGATTCCCGGTGGAGACGAAGAAAAAAAAATGTCTCGGTTTAGCAGGACACAGAAGGCTGATCACCTACTTGTCCCTAAAGAAAATCAATCAGTAAACAGATGTATAATGCATCTGCCCCTTACCCCACTAGGGGACATGGGACTTCACTTTTTTATGACTCAATATGGATGGATGGCTAATCTAGCCAACTAGATATGATCAGCAGTAAATATTTTGATTCTTAATGGTCAAAGGAATAAATTTACAGTTCAGGATACAAAATAAGAGTACAAAATAAGAATTCTTTTGAACGTCTTGTTTATTGATATAAAATTCATTACTTACTACTTAAATTTGTAAATTTTATTACTTTTTAAGCTACAAACTTTATCTAAGCACTAGCTTTCCGCCCACGGCTTCGCCCGCGTTTTCAAAGAAAAACCTGCGTATCTCCCGTTCCCGTGGGATTTCCGGGATAAAACCTAGCCTTTGTGTTAATCCAAGTTACCCTCTATATGTGTGCTAAATTTCATTCAAATCGGTCCAGTAGTTTATGCGTGAAAACCATACATACATACATACATAATTACAAACCTTTCCTCTTTATAATATTATAGTATAGTATAGATTAAGGAACAATATTTAACAATTAATTATGCATCACTGTTTACTTCAAATTAGGTTCAAAATCGATCCAGTCTTTCTTGACCTATTTCATTATCAATTAACACTTTAATATTTTGTAATTTTGTAATCTATACTAATATTATAAATCTGAAGAGTTTGTTTGAACGCGCTAATCTCAGGAACTACTGGTCCGATTTGAAAAATTCTTTCGGTGTTGGATAGCTCATTTATCGAGGAAGGCTATAGGCTATATATCATCACGCTAAGACCAACAGGAGCGGAGCAATGCGGGTGAAACCTCGGGAAACAGCTAGTTATATTGTAAAATAAATGAAACCTTACCTTTATTAGTTCCATTAAGAATAAACCATCTAGATGAAAAGTCCCACCCCGATTCCGCTGCCGCTTTTAACTCAGCATATAATTCTTCTTTTTTGTCTTCTGTATCGAAATGCCTATAAATATAATTATTTTAATATTTGAGTGTGTAAGAAAACTTGGTGAAATCATTTGTTAAATGTAGATTAATAAAAAATAAATAATGTATGTTTTAACTAATAAAAAAATAATTTTGATTAAAAATATATAAACGAAAATATTTGATTTAAATTTTTGTATTCTTAGATTTTGATTTAAAATAAGCCCACCTTATCATCCAATTTCTCCCACTACAAAGACATAAGACATAAAAATCATATTAATATACATAATATACTATATTTTATGCCAGGAATCCTACACAAAATCATAAACAAATATGTAATATGTAGTATATAATTATTTATAATATATAATGATAAATTACTTAGCACAATCGATGTCTTCTTTATAACTTTCAGGCCTTGGTCCTTGAGATTGATCAGTATACCTCCATAGTTTCACCCTGAAAATAGATTAAAAAAAAACTTACAAAGATTTTGCTTTTTAGGTAATGAGAGAATTTCTTTAATGATGATAAAAATCCATTCTTATATTAAAAAAGACGTGTGGCACTCGGGGACTGCCGCGGTTAAGCTATTGCATGCTATGCCTTCAAGCCACACCTCCGCGCCCGTCGGAGTGGGGAGCGTGAGGTTTTTTCGTTACGGAATTTCTGGATTCGGTCCCCGCGCTCAAGGCCCGCGATAGAAGCTATGCAATAGCTTAAAAATTTAAATCATGTTATAGTCAGCATAATCGCCTATTTAAAGGTCGTCTAAAAAGTAAAATGTCCAAGAGCAATAATGTATAAAACATCAATTGAAATTTACACCTTATTTCGTTGCAGTAATGTTCAAGGTCTATTGTATCGCTTATAATAAAACTCTGCCTTATACACGTAGGCAGAGTTTGGCTTCGGACAATTTTTAAGCGTGAATTATGAGTCCAGTTATATATTACTAGCTTTCCGCCCGCGGCATCGCCCGCGTTTTCAAAGAAAACCCGCATAGCTCCCGTTCCCGTGGGATTTCCGGGATAAAACCTATCCTATGTCCTTTCTCGGGTATCAAAATATCTCTATACCAAATTTCATGCAAATTGGTTCAGTAGTTAAGGCGTGATTGAGTAACAGACAGACAGACAGAGTTACTTTCGCATTTATAATATTAATAATAGTATATAATAGTATGGATAGTCAAAGATCATACCATAAAAATACGATTTTTACTTACGTTTGTCCTTCATGTTTGAACTCCACTGTGTGATTGGTTACCCAATAATCAAATTCTCTATCTAGGGTGTGAATGTGCATTCTTAGATATTCGAGATCAGACGAATCGTCATATATTAACTTCACCATTGGAATCAGGAGCGGGGGTTGTGATCTGAAAATGTGAAAAAATATGGCAATAATAAATAAATATAAACTTTCTTAAGTTTTGTTAATGAACCTAATAAGTTTAAATCACTTTTAATATAAGTGTATCAATACCCATCAATATATATAAAAAAGAAACACCTATTTAGTTACACAATAATATAACTCAAAAACGGCTGACTAGATTTTAATGATATTTGGTTCATCTACATCTGGATAATAAGAGTAAAAAATTGAAAACTCACTTAAAACGTGTACGCGATTAGCTAGTATTCATATCAAAGAAATTAGATAGTTGTTTTTAGTTACTTAAAACTCAAGAACGGCCAAACGGATTTTAATAGTGAAGTCCCATCACCCATGTCCCTTAGTGGGGTAAGGGGCAGATGCAGACATTATACATCTGTTTCACTGATCGATTTTCTTTAGGGACAAGTAGGTGATCAGCCTTCTGTGACCTGCCAGACCGAGACATTTTTTTTTCTTCGTCTCCACCGGGAATCGAACCCAGGACCCCTCGGTGCTACGCTCACGCGTCAACCACTGTACCAAGGAGGCGGTCAAACGGATTTTAACAAGAATCATTAAAAAACGTTTTTTTTAAATCCGTAAAAAAAACGGATTTTAATGATTCTTGTTTTATTGGAAAATCTAACAAAAAACTAACAATTTTACTAAAAAAAACTTTTAAAATACCTCATCTTATAATAAATTCTGCCCCCATTAGGTATAAAACCTATCCGATCGACGACATCCAGGAAATTAGTCACCATTCCCTTAGCAGTGGAACGCATTTCAGAGAGAAGGAGACCTTTTATAATCCAATAGGAGTCCCAGTAGTAGAATTCACGGAAACGACCGCCTGGAAAATATAAGGAATTTAATAAGTAACTAGCTTACCGCCCGCGGCTTCGCCCGCTTTGTCTAAAACCCAATAAATTATATACTAAAACCTTCCTCTTGAATCACTCTATCTATTTAAAAACCGCATCCAAATCCGTTGCGTAGTTTTAAAGATTTAAGCATACAAAGGGACAGAGAAAGCGACTTTGTTTTATACTATGTAGTGATGTATATGTAGAAGTAAGTGAATAAAATGTATGTATAAGTATGATTCTGTAAAATTCTAGTGAAGTCATTCATGAAAATATAACAGATCCGAAACTCTTATATTTTTTAGATCAACTTAAACATATGACATAGAAGTTTTTGTTAAATATTTAAAAACATAAGTGATTAGATATCAAACATATTATCATGAAAACAGCTTTTCCCACCAGTATTTTCAATTCTACCTGCATAATTTTAAAATGGTTTATATAGTCTGCATTATGCATGCATTGATGCATAAACAAGAGCAAATCTCTGCCAATTTCACACATTTAAAAATCTTTTAATGAAGTCAAGCTGCTTTTGGAGACACAGTACTAATTTATTTATTTATTTATTTATTTAAATAGGTACACATCACAGCTGACAATTTTGACTAATAATTATACACAAATTTCATCACATGTTGCGGTAAAATGCCAGCCAAATTGTATGTACACAGCACAATTGAGGTTAAAAAAAAAATATTAAAAATTACATTATTTAGCACAATTCATAGATCAAGTAAAATATTTTTTTTTAAATACATGTCATAAAATAAATTGAATCTAAATCATAGTACAGATAAATATCACACCAATATAGCTACAATACATTAAATTACATAAAATACAGTTAAATCAATAAATACCTACGTTACATTCAATCACATAAAATAAAATTCATTACATTCCATCACAGTATAACAATAAATTATGTCTAACAATCAGTAAAGTATCTAAGAACTATGGAAGTCAAAGATTAAATTATCAACAATTCATTCAAACAATTCATAGATCAAGTAAAATATTTCTTTTAAAATATACATGTCATTAAATAAATTGAATCCAAATCATAGTACAAATAAATATCACATCAATATAGCTACAATAGAATAAATCACATAAAATACAGTTAAATCAATAAATACCTACATTACATTCAATCACATAAAATAAAATTCATTACATTTCATCACAGTAGTTATAACAATAAATTATGTCTAATAAACAGTAAAGTATCTAAGAACTATGGAAGTTAAATTTTAAATTATCATAGAACTTGTAGATTAGACTTGAGCACGGTTTTGACCTGATTTTTAAATTTACCCAGTTTTGGATCAAATACGTCAAGTTCTGTGTTTGGCTTACGCGAAGTCAAATCATTATACAGGCGACACATACGGACCATGGGATTATAGAAAGAAGTATTATTTTTTAAAACATTTATGCGGAAGAGAGAAGGGTGTCTGGGATTAGGTTTTATGTTAAAATTAAGAAGTGAGAGCAGAGTTGGACAGTCAATATGATAGTGTATAATATGATGAAGAAATATAAGATCGTAATTATCTGTGTATTTTTGTATGTGTGTGTTAGTTTTTGCGTGTGCGTGAGTATACAGGGTGTCCCACTATCAATATACTAAGCGTGAAGGGGCTTGTAGTTTTGCATACACTGATCACGTGAAAAATACTTTGACAAAAAATTTTTTTGCTAAATTTTTCCTTAAAATCCATGTTTTCTTCTCTAACTTCGCGCAGCCGGCATATACCGATTCGCTAATGTGAGCATTTTGTCTATGAAAACATAATCTTAAAAAAAGCTCACGTGCGGGTGGCAATGTTGGGCGGGTTGCTTGTTAGGGGTCTACACATAGAGTTTTAAGAATTCATGTATTTGAAAAAAAAAATGCGTCTGGAATTTTATAAGTATTTTTTACGTACTCAGCGAATGCAAAACTATAATATCCTTTGAGCTTAGTATACCAACGGTGGGACACCCCATGGACACCCTGTATAGTCTATGTTTGTACATGTGTGTGCACACATATAGCTTGTATGGTTATGTGTTTTTGCTAGACTTTATGTTTCACACAGTTAAAAACTAAATAATAAACTCACCGGGCACAATAAACGGGTTATCCACATATATAATAGAATACAGATCCTGGTTAAGTTTGACGTCTTCTTTCATCTTCCTGCCCAGTTCCAACCATAATTTGTTCAGATCTGACGCCCATTGGTGGAGCAATGGGTCCTTTATTCTGTCTAGGAACGCTGAAAATGTAAAAATATATGTTGTTAATATTTGGAAGATAAAAAATATTAACTTAGATGCTTGGCTGAGCTATATGAACTATGAAATTAGGAAAAGAACTAGAGAAGAGCAATAGATAGCCCAATTCTTGATATAAGTAGGAAAAATGAAGTATATAATCAATTTTAATCCAACAGAAATGACATAAAAATCAGTAGAAGCCAAAGAGTAGACAAATATTAAGATTAAAATATATATCTGTATTTGAGAATTTAGTTTTAGAATTTATTATTTTCACTAAATTTTATAAAACAAAGTCAAAAAATACTGCACTGATTTTCATTCTGTTTTTACTAATCGATAAATGGATAAGTAACTTACCAGGGTTATCCTTCCAGTCCGTAGGTCTCCAGTCTTCAAACTCCGAGCCTTCCGGATCGAAGTTTTGATTGACAAACTCTAAAATATCAGCCTTGGTCGGTCGGGATCCTGTCCTGGAAGAATATCGTCGTGTATAGTAAACATATTTATTAACCATTCATATATACTTACCTACAACTTATTTCTATCATCATCATAATTATATGATTATTCTTTTAATCATATTAATGTTATGTCGAAGTAACATGTTATTGCTATAATTTCAGTCCTAGACAGCTAATTTTGGTCCTATAAATGAAATGATGGAACCTTGGAAATACTATCTATACTAACTACTCACATAAGTTAAGCTTTAGAGTAACTAAATAGAATATATGTATATTGAGTAACAGAATATAGCACATGCAATGGAAGTCGCGGTCAGAAACTAGTCAATAAATTATTAAGAAAGTGCTCTAATTAGTCTTTTATAGATATAAGCGTCTAAATAGGGGTATGTGCGTGCAATATTGATCCAATTTTAACCGACTTCTCTAAAAGGAGAAGGTTATATTGTGGAACACTGTTTTGTTTTGTCAATTTTGTCATTCTCAAGTACCTACCAAATAAATATAGTAAAATAGAAACTTAATGGAAATGTCTCTAAATATTTTATTTTTATAGTTTATGTAACATGAATCAAAAATAAAACTGAATTTCAAAGGTTCTTCTTCTTCTTACAAATTGCAATACACACTCATACACGGTTCTTTATTTTATACATAACTAGCTTTCCGCCCGCGGCTTCGCCCGCTTTGTCTAAAACATAATAAATTATATACTAAAACCTTCCTCTTGAATCACTCTATCTATTAAAAAAACCGCATCAAAATCCGTTGCGTAGTTTTAAAGATTTAAGCATACATAGGGACATAGGGACAGAGAAAGCGACTTTGTTTTATACTATGTAGTGATAATATGTATATGATACGAGTTTTATCCTCAGAAAATGCCTTGTGTTCTTAGCTAAGTATTTTCTTTCGATTAATTGACTATTGAGGTCCAATTCCATACCATTAAAAAAAATATCCTAGTAAATATCAACATTTCTCACAATTACCTGTTCATCATTTGATGGAAGTGCTCCATAGTGATGTTCGGAGACAGCTTCATTTTCATATCTACGAAGGTTTTGGAGTCATTGTACAGACCCGCCATTTGCACCGTGTCCAGCAAGGGCCCATGGCAATATATCATACTGGAAAGAGATTATTAATAATAAGAAATTATTTTATAGTTAAAATAAATAAATATTTCAGGACATTTTCACACACGGCACGATCTGATCCCATACTAAGCTTTCGCTTGTGTCATGGAAACCAGATGACTGATAAACATACATATATAATTTTAAATAAATACTTATGTAGATAATTAACACCCAGACACAGAGCAAACATCTATGTTCATCAAACAAATATTTGCCCCGGGTGGGAATCGAACCCACGACCAGTGGCTTGGAAGGCAGGGTCACTACCAACCAAGCCAACCGGTCAGTCAGTCAGTTAATGGTTTATAAGTAAAAATGTGCTGATTTTTCTTTGGCTAATAAATGTGGCTAATAAAAACGTTTGTATCCTGACATTAAATATTAAAATTGAATACATACACTTACACAATACTTATATAGAAACACTGCCTAGTGTTTCTATTAAACATTTAAAATTGCTATTAGGTTACAAAAATGCTATATTTATGATTGTTACCTGTTTCCTATAGCTTTACCTACTCTAAAATAAAACAAATCTAACGACATCTCTTTTAATATCTAGAATATTCAGTTTTTTACCCCTGTCAACATGCCAAAAATGTTATATACCTAAATTCGGAAAACATAACTCTCTATCTGCTGCAGTCGGTAAAAACTAAAAACATACAATAATAATAAAATGAAATGAAAATTGATGATAACGATTGTTTATTGTTGTTTTTATCAAAATGGAAATATACTTTCATTAATTTACGTATAAACAATAATTACATCGCAAATTGAAAAATTAAAAAGTAAATTACTTAAGCCTGTTAATTACATACTAAAATTACTTTTTTATTATTAGATAATTTATTTTATAAATAAATAAATATTTCAGGACTATATTCACACAGGGCACGATCTGATCCCATACTAAGCTTTCGCTTGTGTCATGGAAGCCAGATGACTGATAAACATACATATATAATTTTAAATAAATACTTATATATAGATAATTAACAACCAGACAAAGAGCAAACATCTATGTTCATCACACAAATATTTGCCCCCGGGTGGGAATCGAACCCACGACCAGTGGCTTGGAAGGCGGGGTCACTACCATGAGTACCAACCAAGCCAACCGGCCAGTCAAAATTATCTCATTAATTATTGTAATTCTAGAAAACTTATCCTATTTTATTTCATTTAGGTACATAACAAGCAATAAGGTGATAATTAATACTGAAACTTAAGTGTGAAATGAATTGTTAATTAACTACTAGAGCAGCCTTTCCCAAATACGGATTAAACCGGTTTTTAAACCGTATTAAACCGGTTTTTAAACCGGATTAAACCGGTTTTTCTGAACTTGTTTAAACAATACGAGATAGTGTGATAGGGTTTACTACACGTTTACTATAAATTACTATAAATAATTTGCACTGTTTTTCATTTAAAGTTTATTATTCGTTTTAAAGTTATAAAACTAAAAAAAAACTATTATAGAATTAAAATCTTATATGTAACTACCTAACTACCTATATGTTAGATTTTTTCAAGTATGGTAAGACTTGAAAAAAAATTTCTGTGTAAGTTAGCCCATTTATTGAGGAAGGTTATGTATGAGTTATGACATAATTATTAGGCTATGTTAACGTCATGCTAAGTCAAATAACAGCGGTGAAATGCGAGTAAAACCGCGGAGCACAGCTAGTAGATTTTTTTTTCAATTTTTTGACCAAGGTCACTTACACGACTCACTTCCTTTCTACTGAACTGGTTATTTATAAAGGAATATAGCATAAAGATGATAATTTTATCAACCTACAAATCCTATATGTACTATTTATTATATTATAAATACGAAAGTTTGTGAGGATAGATGGATTGATGGATGGATGTTTGTTACTCTGTCACGCAAATACTACTCAACCGATTACAATGAAATTTGGTATGTAGGTAGCTGAAGACCCAGAACAGACATAGGCTACTTTATATCCCTGAAATCCCACAGGAACGGGAACTATGCGGGTCTTTGAAAACGTTGGAGAAGCCGCGGGCGGAAATCTAGTACCTACCTATAACATAAAGATGATAATTTTATCAACCTACAAATAATAATATAGATAACTAATATTTGATTTTGGTTTGTGTATTTCCGAGGAATTAAAGAAACGAGTTGTTAAATATCAGGCGGCTTTTTAAATAAAATTTTCCATAATATTTGCGATGTTTACGCGCTAAGTTAGTAGCTTTTTGGCGTCGAAATTACCCTGCAACCGGTTTACCAGCTTCCTGATACGTTTTTTATAATTTATCTGTCAGTTAAATTGGCAAATAATGTATGTAGGATATCAGGGACATTATCAGCTATGTTTGCTATGAAACTAGCTCTAAATAAAGTAATACTTGAAGTTAGATACATCTTACTACAGTGTTGATTCATTAGTTCATATTCTATATTATCATAGCCAGGTATAAGGCGAGAGAAGTCGTGGGCTCTAGCTAGTATCAATAAAGGTACCTAAACGCAAAAAGTGTATAACAAAGCCTTTGACGAATCAAAAACCAAAATTTTTATCCCGGAAAGAAGTTTTTTTTAATCATAGAAATAATTAACTTCAAAGAATACGTAAAAGAATAGTAGACATAAGCATCGGTGATCAGTAAAAACTTTCTCAAATATATATATTTAACTGTCCATTTAACTAATTAAACCTACCAGAACCAGCTGCGGGTTAACAGAACGGGTCATTGAACCCAAATATTATTGCTTATATTGAGATAACAGCAATTAACTTTTAACCCTTCGCGGTCAATAAATAAAAATGTCAAAGGGCATATAAATATTCCGATATGAGATTCCCATACAATGTACAAATGTACAATGATTAATTAATGATATGAATTTTAATAAAGTTTATTAAAGTTGTAAAAAATATTTTGGTCAATAAAATTCAAATTTTATTTGACAGTTTCGTAAACAGTACGTTAATTTTAAGTACATAATAGTTAGTAATAATTTACAAAAATTAAATTAGAAATTATTTTTTTATATTCAAAAGTATCGCCCCGGAATGGCGGAAGACGCGGGTTCGAATCCCGCCTCGTGCTAGTTTACAATCGATATTGATCAATGCTTAAATTCAGGAGATTTCTTCTAAAATATATTTTAAAATATTTTATAAATAATCCGATTGTATATTCTTTAATCAACACAGAGGGCAATTAGGAAATGAAAAAGTAGACGGAAATTAAAAAATATACATTTTACAATATCTAACGTTACATCCAGGTCCAACCCGTAAATCAATAATAAAAAGTTAAAAAACTAAAACCCAACTACGACGAAAAACGACGCTGAAAAAGTATAAAACAAGATTTTCAGAATACTGAACTGAACAAAGTTGCTAATGTAGTTGCAAGTAAATGGACACAGTAGACTCTACCAAGATGCCTTCCTTGTAAATTGACAATAATGTCATACAATACTATTCTGAAGTATGCAATATTCCACTATGTAGAGATAAATTTTCATGTTTGGAAAACCGCAGTCACACGTTGTCAAAGTGCTATGGTAGATAGGTATATGTAACGTGTGACTACGCCTTTATATTATATTTTAGGTTTAAAGACTTTATTGCTCATAAAAAATTTGATTTAAGTATGTTATTTACTTATATTCTTTGGCAGTGTGGTTTTATTAACGGAATTCGTATATAAATGGTAGAATAATGAAATGCCAGATTTTTGGCGCCAAAATATGTCAACATGGTTTTCCTTTAAAACTTTACAAGAGGAATATCTTTTTCGGGATTTTGTTAATTCCAATAAATACTTATTTCCTACAGCAGATAGGTAAGTAGGTATATATAATATATAATATTATATCGAAGTGTATAACAGCATAGTAACTCAATTAAAATTCTCTTTTACAGTAGCTGGTTTTACAAGGCCGCCATCATTTCCGTTTTTCTCAATGCAGTTACTATCAAAGACAATATAAAATTATGCATTCATTTTAATTATCTACTAGCTGTGCTCCGCGGTTTTACCCGCAGTGCTCCGCTCCTGTTGGTCTTAGCGAGATGATATATATAGCCTATCTAACACTGAAAGAATTTTTCAAATCGGACCAAGTAGTTCCTGAGATTAGCGCGTTCGAACAAACAAACTCTTCAGCTTTATTGAAAGTCAGATAAAATGGCAAAGAGCCTTCTTTTTCTTGCTTGCTTCTTCTTCTTATTTGAGGATAGGGAACCAAAATCATTCATATGCGAATGAATAGCAATTGAGATCGAAGTATAGTAGCTATAGGTTTGCATTGCGCGGATGAACCCGTGCAAAATTATTCATTTAGCTCATGTTTTATTCTTCTATGTAAGCTACATAACTGTCAAGTAACATCAAAATTCGTTCAGGTGTTTTCGCGTGGAAGACTAACAAACATACATCGATACATTCTTCTAAAATATCGCGCATATATTATTAGTAGGAAGTAGAATTGAATGATTGCTAATAAAATGGATTGAATCAAATTAGTGCAAAGCATGTTCAACTCTTTAGCGAATAATAAAAAGTCAAGGCTACGTTGGAATAATGTATCACGCTAGATAGTGGTGTTACAGCAACACACGGTAGTTTTAGAGCTAGCGCGCAAGAGCAACTTTTGTCTCCGCAACTATTTTGTCTCTCCCATCAACTCTATGGGCTAGTAAGAAAGTGCGCGCACGTAGCGACGCAACTCTCTGTCTCTCCCATAAACTCTATGGGCTAATAAAAAAGTCTCCCGGGAGTTGCGTCGCTACGTGCGCGCTCTTTCTTACTAGCCCATAGAGTTGATGGGAGAGACAAAATAGTTGCGGAGACAAAAGTTGCTCTTGCGCGCTAGCCCTTAGAAACCTGTATAAAAGTGGAATAATTTGATCACTAAAATTTTCCGTGTTTTTAGCATTTTTTAACTGGTTTTCGAAAAGAAGGTGGATGTATGTACGTACCTACACAAAATAGAGAGGTTGGTATATATTTTTGTGACTCTCGACTATTATATTCACACCTACTACTTATTTACGAAAAAGAAGATAATTTTGTCAAATTATGTCTTATCTTTCTCAACGATTTTTTTATTGGTACCTTGAAGGTACCTATAATATAAGAAATCGATATTAAACATTTAAAAAGTCACCGACGTCTAGCGTCACGGCGCTACTACCTTCGCGGGTTCAATTCCCGCCTCATGCTCTATAGTATAATCTTAAATTTTAAATATTTCTAATATAAAAGACTTACCTATCACAAGTAGGAGGTAGCTTACTCCGGTCAGCGCGCACAGCCGCCACCAGAAGCAGAAAACTTAACCACTTCATTGTTATTTCCACTTATATCACTTATTCCAATTATTTCACTTATTTCTACTCAATGGCACCGCTTACTATACTAATATCACTCGTGAGGAACGAATATACTTATTTATATTTTATAATATAATATCACTGATTGTCAACAGTTTGTGTACAACTTTATGTGTTGAGGTAAGTGCGGAGAATTTTCAAGGGCTTCGTTCTCAGCGGTTGCACTGTCATTCTGCTTGATTGTATGGTGATTAACTAATGAAAGGGCACCTAGAGTGCCCTGTGCCTGGAACAAGAAAAAGTAGTTATTGGTCATTAATATTTACAACTAGATATAAAACTGAAATACTATAACAAGGATCAGTGTAGTGTATTTAGCGGCTTATCACTTGAAGTTGAAATCTAAATAAATGATAAATTATCACTACATAGTATAAAACAAAGTCGCTTTTTCTGTCCCTTTGTATGGTTAAATTTTAAAAATTACGCAACGGATTTTGATGCATTTTTTTTAATAGATAGAGTGATTCAAGAGGAAGGTTTTAGTAGGTACCTATATAATTTATTAGGTTTTAGACAAAACGGGCGAAAACACGGGCGAAGCCGCGAGCGGAAAGCTAGTAAATTGTAAAAATTAGTTAGAACCCGTAGCATCACTTGCGTGTTACCTGGGCAAAAGCCAATTTGCTAATCTAGACTACCGACTTATCTGCAATCTATCTCTGTAGCAAATTTCATTAAGTTCTGATCAGCCGTTGTGTGGATAACAAACATACAAGCAATAAATGTCTTGGAAATGTTGGGAACTTCAGGTTTGAAATGGAATTTCAATGTTATATGTTTTGCTTTATTATTTTTTTATATACCTATGTAGATATATTTAACAGGAATTTGAAATTCTTGATTTCTTGGTTGGTGTTTTTTTAAATGATGGATTTAATAAATAAACCTTATGTTATAAACGTGTAGGTAAATAATATTTAGCTGGATTAAATAAAAGCAGAAATACAGTAATATTTTTACAGTTCACCGTAATAATTATGATAACGTTGGCTTATCTGCTAAAATATAAAACTTTATGCAAGCAAACCATTCCTTACATAGTTGTATATCAACATGCGGGCTGTAGTTTCTTGAATGTATTTAATCTTTGCAAATAATATCACCCATATAACAATCAACAATCATAGTCCGCCTCCTTGGTACAGTGGTTGACGTGTGAGCATAGAACAAAGGGGTCCTGGGTTCGATTCCCGGTGGAGACGAAAAAAAAATGTTTCGATCTGGCAGGACACAGAAAGCTGATCACCTACTTGTCCCTAAAGAAAGTCGATCAATGAAACAGATGTATAATGCATCTGCCCCTTACCCCACTACGGGGACACGGGACTTCACTTTTCACATATAACAATCATATTAATTAACAACATACTTTGAAAAATAGTTTAGAAAACCAAGATGCTCATGGGAATTAAAAATTAAAATACACAATAACCTGTGCAAAAACTACTGAAAGAAATAAAAGCTGTAATGTAAAGTTAATATATTTTTCAATTTAAACACGATTATGCCATTATTTTTCTTTACCTACTTTACCTTTTTTTTTTAGTTTATAATTTAGACCTTAAAATAAGAGAAGCAAGATAACTTTTCCTAAAACATTCATCCTATTTTTTATGTTCTATTTTTTCAATTTCACGAAAACAACGTTCTATTGTGTATTCTTAATTAGCATAAAATACGAACAGCACTGCACTAATTATTCTTGCAACGTGGATAGATACGTCATATTCAGTTGGTACCTAGTATATATTCTATACATATAATAAAATCGTAGCAAAGTCGAAACTGTACATTGAATATTTATTTAAAAGAATACTTGGGGCGTAATCTATATATGTTTTTTCCAATTTTTGTCTGTTTGTCTGTATGTATGTCCGGGATAAACTCAAAAAGTACTGCATGGATTTACTTCAAATTTGGTACAGAGATAGCTTGAGACCTTAGGAAGGACAAAATATAGATTTATCCCATAAATCCCACGGGAACGGGAACTACACGAGTTTTTCTTTGACCACGCGGGCGAAGCCGCAGCGGAAAGCTAGTATTATATATTTTATACTTGCACGAAGTAAGTACATGACCATTGAATTAGCATAGTGATTAGGGTTAAGTTTAGGTCTTAGTCCTTGATGTACTATTAAAATGTTTGAGTTATGATATCTTTAACGAAAAAAATCACTTATCGGTATTCGAACCCGCGTCTTTTAGCCAAACCGGTGCCGGTGCCACGCTCAGCCTCTCGGCCATCTGATAATTCGCATCAACAATCGAAACCGAATCTATTGAATTATACTTAATGTAGCAATATTTACCTATTTATTTATTTATATCGTGAATATATCAATATTAATTCAATATTAAAATAAAAATCTAAAAGAGACTCGTGTGCACTATTTAAAATATTCATCAGCAATTTATTTATGACGCAATTATTATAATCATTAAGGGCCGATTTTTCAAACCCGAGATAAACAGTCTAATAACTACCCCTCGAATAGATATATTCAATTGTTTATCTAACTCATAACGGCTCGCCTATTTTTCAATCGTGATTTATTCCATGAATAACTATCTGACCAAATATTTCCATATTGGCAGCTCTGCTCTCGGAGTGGCGAAACAAACATATTAAATTAATCAGGTTAGAGCGGGATAGAGTAAACTCTTGCAATTTGTCAACAACCGTCAATATGACTCACGTCAGGAGTGCATTTTAAGTTTGTCTTGTATTGCTCTTGTGTTCTATGATTGTTGATTGTTGCTTTGATTCGAGTGAAGAGTTTTGGTTAAATTTGTGTTTCAATTTATATATTTTACGATGGAAACGACATAAAGGCAGCGTTCGGCAAATTTTCAATGGCATGGTCATCAGTACTATCAAAAACATCAATTTCAATATGATTTTAATTGATAATAATTATATAGAAAGAGGTTTAATTGTTAATAATTCTACGCTCTATGTTATTACATACGAAAATATCCCAAATTTGACGCGTCAGTTGTCAAATCAAACGCCTAATCGTCGAATAGCGCGCTATCTGGCCGTTGGAGCGGCAAATAGATTTATTCCTCAAATAACGTAGTTATTCGATAGATAAGTCCTATTCGTCTATTGAAAAATTGAATATTTTGTTAACTGAAGAATAAAGTCTATCTAGCTGTTTATCTGGGCATTGAAAAATCGGCCCTAAATAATACATATATTTTACTTTGTAAGTATTTTTGGCGTCAACACAATTTTAATAAACACGTGAGAACAGTCAACAAAACGTCACTTGACCGAAAAACGTCACTAACATCGATATAAATTATTAAATAAATTATAGTCTGTCCACTATAAGAATTGTCTTTTGACAGCTCGACAGTTGATACCGTAAACGTCACAATAAACAATGAGAACACATATCGATACATTTTATGTTATACTCAAGTTATACTAAACTAAACGTGTCATAATATCTGATTGAGACCATAATATTGCATTTGATAATATTATATTAAACACATACAAGAGCTAATCTTTCATATTACAGAAGACTCCTCATCGGAAGAATCTAGTAAATTATAATTCTGTCGACTTATGATATTAAGGGCCGATTTTTCAATCCCGAGATAAACAGTCTAATAACTACCCCTCGAATAGATTTATTCAATTATTTATCTAACTCATAACGGCTCGCCTATTTTTCAATCGTGATTTATTTGATGAATAACTATCTGACCAAATATTTCCATATTGGCAGCTCTGCTCTCGGAGTGGCGAAACAAACATATTAAATTAGTCAGGTTAGAGCGGGATAGAGTCAACTCTTGCAATTTGTCAACAACCGTCATTATGACTCACGTCAGGAGTGCATTTTAAGTTTGTCTTGTATTGCTCTTTCTTCTATGATTGTTGATTGTTGTTTTGATTCGAGTAAAGAGTTTGGTTATATTTGTGTTTCAATTTATATATTTTACGATGGAAACGACATACTTAAAGGCAGCGTTCGGCAAATTTTCAATGGCATGGTCATCAGTACTATCAAAAACATCAATTTCAATATGATTTTAATTGATAATAATTATATAGAAAGAGGTTTAATTGTTAATAATTCTACGCTCTATGTTATTACATACGAAAATATCCCAAATTTGACGCGTCAGTTGTCAAATCAAACGCCTAATCGTCGAATAGCGCGCTATCTGGCCGTTGGAGCGGCAAATAGATTTATTCCTCAAATAACGTAGTTATTCGATAGATAAGTCCTATTCGTCTATTGAAAAATTGAATATTTTGTTAACTGAAGAATAAAGTCTATCTAGCTGTTTATCTGGGCATTGAAAAATCGGCCCTAAAAGAAATTAAATTACTCTCGTAGTTTAACTATTATGTTTATATTTTATTTGGTTTTATACAACAATTTTGTTGCCTTTATGATTAAAAAACATTAAGGGCCGATTTTTCAATCCCCAGATAAACAGCTAGATAGACTTTATTCTTCAGTTAACAAAATATCCAATTTTTCAAGAGACGAATAGGACTTATGTATCGAATAACTACGTTATTTGAGGAATAAATCTATTTGCCGCTCCGACGGCCAGATAGCGCGCTATTCGACGATTAAACGTTTGTGTTGACAACTGACGCGTCAAATTTGGGATATTTTCGTATGTTATAACATGGTTATATAGTGCGTATTCCTCTTTGCCATTGAAAATTTGCCGAACACTCCCTTTTTGTCGTTTCCATCGAAAATAATTTAAATTGTAACACAAATTTAAACAAAACAACAATTAACAATCACAGAACACAAGAGCAATACAAGACAAAACCTTAAAATGCACTCCTGACGCGAGTCATAGTGACGTTTGTTGACAAATTGCAAGAGTTGACTCTAACCCGCTCTAACCCGACTAATTTAATATGTTTGTTTCGCCAGTGTGGAAATATATTTTGGTCAGATAGTTATTCATGGAATAAATCGCGATTGAAAAATAAGCGAGCCGTTATGAGTTAGATAAACAATTGAATGAATCTATTCGAGGGGTAGTTATTAGATTGTTTATCTCGGGATTGAAAAATCGGCCCTAACGGATACATAACATTATAGAGTTAGTTATTTCTATCGATAATTATTATAATCTGTCGAACCATGATATTGAATTATTCTGTGTAGACATCACTAAGTGGGCGGTACCTGTCCATGAAGTACAATGTTAATTGTATGACGTTCTAACATAAACAAAACAAAACTTCATAGGCGTGCAGCTGCTAAAAATCAAATAATATAATGGACAGAGTATACGTAACACCCGTTTTATTTTTATTATAATCTCTATTTATAGAAACGGCTGAATCGATTCTCATGAAATTGTGTGTGGGTACATCTGAGAATCCGCCAACATCTATTTTTCATACCCCTTAGTGATAAGACAGGCAGAACGTGGCAGAACCACGTATGCCGAGACAGGTAGTTATCATATCAATTACGTAACTCCCGTTTTAGAATTATTTTTATTTGGACATTCCATATCCTTATCCGTATTTTAATAGTAGTTTTAATATTTAAAATGAAGTATTAATTCATTTTGCATTAATACTATACATTTTAAATATTAAAACTACTAACTAATTATATTCAAACTGGCCGTTCTCTTATAAGGAGGTCTATTAAAAATTAAATTACCATATCATTCTTTTTTTGCCGGCTAGCTGTATTGTGTCCAGTTTTTTCCACCTAATTAATATACCAAAATTATACCACTATAATTTAGAAAAAAACCGCTTGGAAATCTTCCACGTACCTATTAAGAAGCGTGGAAAAATATGCTATTCTTGATTCTTATATACATAATATATATTTGCGTCTCTGTGAACCAAAATTTCACATTTAAGGATTTAGAAAAGAATAATAGTTTCTTCAAATATCTGTACTAATATTATAAAGCTGAAGAGTTTGTTTGTTTGAACGCGCTAATCTCAGGAACTACTGGTCTGATTTGAAAATTTCTTTCGGTGTTAGATAGCCCATTTATCTAGGAAGGCTATACGCTATATATAATCACGCTAAAACCAACAGGAGCGGAGCAATGCGGGTGAAACCGCGGGGCGCAGATAGTGTATGAATTAAAGAAACTTTTTTAAATAGTCCACGTATTAAACAGCTGAATGAAATTATACAGTACTCCCAAACTGATAATGCGCATAGAAAAATTCGTCACTGTTCGGCAACTGTCATATTCCCCGAGCCTCCGAAGACGATATGTATTCGTATAGGAGCTACCAACGTTGACAAGAGAGAATTTTAGTATAGTTGGTTCTTTGATATACTGTTCCTCTTGCTATTTCGGTTAGAGTCCGGGCTGTCTGGCTGGTCGCAGTGGTTGCGTTTATTAGTGCGCATCTTATCTGCATAGGATAATTTCCTTCATTTTAAGTCATTTTTTAACGCGTAATTTTTAATCTTTTGCCTTTAGATAGATCCATCAGACATAATTTTTTTATTGCAAGACGTTTTTTTCGTTGCTAAATAGGTGCCATACGCAATTTTTTATTTCGTTTTTATAAAAAATTCAAATTATTTTAGAATGTCTGTAATTTTTATATTATGTTCTTCTAACATAATATAATCTAAAATTAATTAGCCAGACGCTAATTCGATTGTTAAGTATTAAATAATGTGTATAAATAAAAAACGTATCTAATGAAGCATGCAGCTCATCAGCTAGTGTATTTTAATTATGCGATAGGAAATAATTGCAAGAATACAATATTATTTACACTTGTTCTTATAAATAAAAGTTAAAATGAAAAAAAAAAACATAAAAGTGAAAAGTAAATTAAAGTTACCATACTTACATTCAGACTGAAGAGTTTTTGAAATTGGAAGCTTGAGACTACTAGAAAATTAGTTTCAATATTGATGTACACACATACACACACACAACACATACACACACACACCACACACGACACACACACGTGAACTCACACACACTCGCATGTTTAAGTTTGTATTGAATTTAACTAAAGTAGTTAGCATGAATTTATATAGGTATACTAGCGGTCCGCCCCGGCTTCGCCCGTGGTACCTACATGTTTAAACTATCCTATCTCTCAAGTTGGATCGAACTGCACATGGTGTGCGAATTTTATTATAATCGGTTAAGTGGTTTAGGAGTCCATTGAGGACAAACATTGTGACAGGAGATTTATATACCTACATTAAGAATTAAGATTAATGAATTAATATCGTTATCATCATCATCACTACATAGTACCTATAAAACAAAGTCGCTTTCTCTGTCCCTATGTCCCTTTGTACGCTTAAATCTTTGAAAGTACGCAACGGATTTTGTTGCGGTTTTTTTTAATAGATAGAGTGATACAAGAGGAAGGTTTATATGTATAATAACATCCATTAAATAGTGGAGAAGTACTGTTATTTTTGAGGTTTCTAATGTGATGTCGTAAATAATTACATATTTTTTTCCGCTTACATTGCAAACGCAGGCTGAACCCTACGAGTTTTATCAAAATAATGTACTAACTATAGTACACATTGAAAAGGTCTACAGAAAAGTCCGTGATGGTATATACTATATGTCTATCTCTTATTACCCACAATAACTTTTTTTTGTCATATACTTTTTACGACACATAATGGCTAATTTTCGAAGCGATTTTAACCAACACAGCATTAATCCTTAACCAATTAAATACCTTGAATACATTGTTCATTTAATATAGATCTATATGGCCCTTTACACCGTATGATTTAAGTGAATATTTTCGATTATATTACAGATTTAAAAATTGCGGGACGTAGCGTTTGCGGCGGTACCGGCCGGACGCCTGGCTATATATTTTATACCCGTGCCGTGCGAAGCCGGAGCGGGCCGCTATGTTTTTATATACAACGTTCACAGTTTTTCTGTAGCGTATTTGGTATCAGCATTGCGAACCCGTGCGAAGCCAGGGCGGGTCGCTAGTTAAGTAATAAAAAAAAATGTTTTGTATAGAAGATTGTTGATGTACCCTAATAGTTTATTTTTTAGCCTAAGGAATAAAATGTACCACTGGAAGGTACTTGTTCCCACAACACAGGGAATCCTAGAGTAGGAACAATTCAATTTCTATGCATCTTATATTTTCGAAAAAAAAAAGTTATTGTTTATTGTTATTTAATTTTCGCGGCCGACCCTTTCTATCTCTCTTGCACTTTAAACTATCTCTCCATATACACAATCATCAAATGGTTATATACTTACCTACTTTCACTACGTTTTTATTTGTACATATTTAATACTTAACAATCGAATTAGCGTCTGGCTAATTAATTTTAGATTATATTATGTTTGAAGAACATAATATGAAAATTACAGACATTCTAAAATAATTTGAATTTTTTATAAAAACGAAAAAAATGTTGTGAGGTTTTATGAAACCACGGTAAAAGTGAAACTGTTCGAACGGTTCCGAACACTGCTTTGTGTAGCGCATGTCGCGTGTCGGTCGGCTGCCGAGTAGGTATACCTACTCGGCAGCCGCGATACACGCGACATGCGCTACACAGACCAAAAAGTTTGAGACGATGTAATAAAAGTTTCACTTTAATAAAAAATTGCGCATGGCACCTATTTAACAACGAAAAAAACGTCTTGCAATAAAAAAAATATGTCTCATGGATAGATCTAAAGGCAAAAGATTAAAAATTACGCGTTAAAAAATGACTTTAAATTAAGGATATTTTCCTGTGCAGATAAGATGCGCACTATTAAACGCAACCACTGCGGCCAGCCAGACAGCCCGGACTCTAACCGAAATAGAAAGAGGAACAGTATATCAAAAAACCAACTATACTAAAATGACTTTTTTTTAAACGTTAGTAGCTCCCGTACCATATATAGAGTGGTTAAATATATTTTCTTCATGCATAGTTTATTAGAATTATGACTTTTATTGTGATTTTATGGTAAAAGAGATAAGTAACGAAATTTGTTTCGATAATTCAATGTAAGTTAATAGCAAGGATAAGCCACACGATTGCGAATATATTATATTTGTTGTATTGATTTACTTGGAAAATTCTATACTTAGAACTATTAAAGTGTCTTACTGAAGCTGGCGTAATGATGGATGTATGGAAGGTTAAAATGACAAAGTTTATATTTAAAAAAATGATTTTCAAACACTGGTTTACATTTAAATTGTGAAATCTAATCATTAAAATCTCAGTCCAAAGGATTTACAGAATCACGGATTATCTCTATTTCTGATATCGTAGAATGATCAGAACTCTTATTAATTTTCACTTTCCCCACTGCTATCTGCTACCTGTGTAAATAATCATTTTACCGGAAAATTCAACTTTGAAACAAAACTAAGAAGGGTATGTAACAGCAGCTCTATATAATTCCATACAGAGATAATACGTGCGGTCACCACCAGTATATAAAGACGACTGACGGATTTTTGAATTTTTTGACTGACAGGCTACCGTCACCTATCGCCCGAATTGTTTTCGATTGTGTATGACTCTGAATTGACTCCTATTTCTTTCGAACAAGGTGCAAGATGCAAGTGCATTGTTTAGGGCCCTTACGATTCAATAATTCGGGGTGATTCGGGTGTTTCTGGAAATACGATAATTAGCGAAGATCTGCATGCGCATTATTAATTTTGGAGTACTGTACAATTATATCAAATTGTATAAATATGTATTGAATTACGATAAATAGATTGCAAGTAAGTGGTCGTTGATCGAATGTAACATTGAATTGTTTATTTGTTTATTTATTTATCGTGGTGGAAAACATTTGTGGGAACTTTCCAAGTCATAAAGTCCGGAGTAATTTTAAAGTTTTAGATATTTCGATAAAAATCTACTTGTAACGACAGTAATGTACAGATTTGTCCCGCGGTTTTTCCCGCATTGCTCCTGCTCCGCTCTTGTTGGTATTATCGTGATGATAGCCTACCTATAGCCTTCCTCGGTAAATGGGCTATCTAACACTGAAATATATTTTTAGTAGTAAGTAGTTCCTGAGATTAGCGCGTTCAAACAAATAAACTCTTCAGTTTAATAATATTAAGTATAGATATGTATAGCCACAGCATGCAACTAGTATATAATGCACTTACTAACTAAGACGACTGCTTTTGATGACATGATGAAATGTAATCATTCTGTTACCGGGCAGCTATTTTTAGCCTTTACTAATAAGCAATTCCTTCAAGAAACGTGTGATAATCATATTGAAGCAAAATAACTATATCACGTGTACGCAGAATATGATAAAAAGGCAAAAAATATATATCGATGTGAACATGAAAAAGTGTTTATTGGTGACTGTGTCTCTTGAAAACGATCTGCTCGAGCAGAAAAGGAAAGATTTAAAAATCATTCGATTTTTTTGTAAATAAAGAAGAAAAGTGACATTTATTGACCAACTGTTGACCAAAAACGATGCTGTTTAAATGTTGACTAGCAAAGTTGCCAGCCACATGTTGATAGTAACATCGCAACTTGTTGATCAACTTTCCTGCTAAATGCCATGAATGTTTGGTCCAATTTCACGACCAATTTCTAGGTCTACAGGCCTATTATTCATATCTATTCCTCTATCGTACCCTCAATTATTTGTAGGTTAAGGTCGTAATTTGGTCGATCGCAATTGGTCAACTCATTCCTAAGTACAGGATGTGCTGTGGGATTACGTCTCATACGTCAAACTAATGGAAGAAATGAATATAAACGATGCAGAATTTATCTTCCTGATTGACTGATTGTAAAAGGTTATGTAACAAACATTGAAATAGTTAAATAAATGAAAAGAATATATCTTACTTATGACAAGAAATGGTGCATCTTTGATGGCCTAACAGTAATTTAATATAAATTGTTATTGCATCATAATATCCAGATTAAGTGCGTAAAAATTAAGAAGACATCCCAGGTCCTTAGATTTTCTTAAGTTTGACACTTGGGCTTTAAGATAATTTAGACAAATGCACAAAAGCAGTATATCTGTAATCTCCAGAAAACTCTAGAAGGACCGGCAAGGTTGGCCTAAGGTAACCTGTAATCTTTCAATTGGTCTGCTGTATTTCAATTGGTTAAGCTGAGCGGAAGTGCACAGTTTAGAGTTCCGCATTACGAACAGATAGATTTTGCGCAGAATGGAATTTTTGCTAAATTTTCCATTGATATATTCCATTCCAAATGTCCATCACTTAAAAATCAAATGGCTTCCTGCTAAGTAAGTCGCTTGTCGTTTTTGAATATATTATAGCTATATCCATTTAGAACAAAATACAGTTTTTAGTTACTTCCTAATTCTTATGTATATTTTGTTTCATCTGAAGATAGGATTCACGTCAACACCGTCAAAAAATTACTTTTGAGAATTTTGTATAATAAAATATGCATACTAGTAAATCGATAAAATTTCGATGACATTAGGGGAATCCGAAACAATGGCAGCAAAATGAATAGCGATGGTGACACATTGATTAGCAGTAAATTATTTATCAATTGATGATATTATTTTACTGCTGTGGGAATTATAACGTTTCAAACGCGAACAGATGAGTTCTTTAGGAGAGAATTGAAAAGTAGAAATTTCTTAAACCACTACATCTTTTATGCCGGATTTCCTAATGGTCTAAGATCCGAACATAGGTCGACCTTCACCGGCGTGATAATAGAATGAGACCAATTTTATAATAAATTTAGTCTATTAAGGGCCCCTTATCCAGAAAGTTTAGGCATTTTAGGCACTGAGACGGCTCGCGCCCGCGTTGCGCAGGAGCCGGCGCGGCATGAACTCCGGTGACCTATGGATGCGGGCGAGCACGCCACAGTATAAATAAATCAGTAGTTTGATTTTATTAGCTATCCTAGGAAGGTTGTTGATAAATAAATTAACTACTTATCCTATACTATTAAACGATCAATATTCGCATATTTATATATTTGTTTACTTTGTATATATACAGTGTGGAAATTTTCGGTGTGCCCTGGAAGGAAAGAACTTGAAATAGATTGATTTTATTACCTATCCTAGGATTGTTGTTGTAAATAAATTAACTTCTTATTCTATACTATTAAACGAGCAATATTTACATATTTATATATTTGTTTGTAAATACAGTGTGGAAATTTTCGATGGGCCCTGGAGGGAAAGTACTAGAAATACTGGAGATAGCAATTTTTTCTGAAAGGAAACATTCCTTTATTTAAAAAAAAAATAGAACTACATTCAAAGATTTTCTAAAATTCACTTGCTTCGACTGGGAATCGAACTAACTAAAAATTAAAAAAAAAATCTTATTTTATTTTCAAATCGATAGAAACAATATTAAAGATAATTTATTATTAATTTCTCCTAAAAATATTTGCTCTTAGAAATAAAAATATCATGAAATCGAACATTTTTATTGTAGCAACATCATGTAGGGTAAAAGCGGGATAGATGCCCCACTATTTGAAATAGGCTCATAATTTAAAAAATATGAATCTTATACGAACACTTTGCATGAATATAGCTAGGTTAGTTATCTGTTTTGAATTATGTACGATGTATATTTTTTATCCTATCATTTATAGATAAAGTGTAATATAACAATTTTTGTAGAACACCTTTTTTGGGGATAGATGCCTACCTATATGGATAGTTGCCCACCATGAAAATACTATGGAGGATAGATGCCTGCAGAGTGGGATAGATGCCTTACATACTCTATAAACGCGAAATCAAATAAAATTTAAATGATAAACCAGCAAATATCTTGTTAACATAACTAACTCTAGTTGTTCTGTTGTCCAAGAATATACTCGCGGTCGCACTCCTTCTTTTCTTTTGTATTTTTGTGGCATGGTTCTGCTACAATCAGTATAAGGTCAAATCATTAATAAGTAAGTATACATAACAATAAAAAGCAAATTTAACAAGTAAAATCGGTTAACATACAGAAAACCTTTGATGCACTCAGTTAAAAATATAAACTGCATGTGTGTTTATCGATAATAACATGTATATATTTATTGAATCGAAAAAGCAGGGCAACTATACTTTTTGATAAGGATAGTTGTCCTAGTATTTTTTTTTATTAAACAAAAATAAAAGAGCGACTATTTACACTTAGATATATACTTAATGAACCAGTGTATTGACACAATAAGAAATATAATGAAATTTATTAATACTTATAAAGTTATGCAAAGGCAAATATTAACCCTTCAAAATTTGACGTATTCGTGAAGTTCGCCGCGCAGATAATAATACGCACTAGCAAAACACGTCTTCACCAAACAACAGCTCATGCGTAACAGAGGTGCGGGGTGATAGCAGCTCCTATTTAAATTATTAATTCGTAGTTACGAGTTTGGGAAGTTAGGTTCTTTGAAAATGAGGCATCTATCCCAGTGCGGCATCTATCCCGGTTTTACCCTAAACATAAAGAACGCTACTGGTTTATTGATCTATTTAATAAATACATTTCAAGTTCAAAATGAAACTCTCGTTCTGAAATCTGGATACGTTAATTTATTTTCTTCTGAAAATATTGGTATAATTGAAAGTAAAACAAATAAAAAAGGCAAAATAATAATTGAATTTTGTAAATTGCTGTCTTGCACCGCAAACATGTTTAACGTCCTACTTCTTTAAAATTTCAATCAAAAAGAAACGTCTCAGAAAGAAAATATTTGCATTAACTTATTTTATTGATTAATGACCAATGAAACTATTTTTTACCTATAATTCATGTCATTAATAAAACAACTTCGGGTATTAATTTCTTTTACTCATAAGAAAATTGTAACAATTGTTCACTTCACACTTGACAGACGGACAACTTTTCGTAGACGTCGGTCAAGGCCCATGTGTTTTAATAATAAAGATTTAATATTTTACGGATAATATGTTGTAGAAAATAGACCTGACCTATTCGTGTTGATTTGAAGAATAAAATAGAAAAATTATTTTTTTACATTTTTAGTTCCTTCGATTCCCGGTCGAAGAAAATGAATTTTTGAAAATCTTTGAATGCAGTGCTATTTCTTTTTAAAAATAAAGGAATGTTTCCTTTCAGCAAAATTTGCTATCTCCAGTATTTCTAGTACTTTCCCTCCAGGGCCCATCGAAAATTTCCACACTGTATTTACAAACAAATATATAAATATGTAAATATTGCTCGTTTAATAGTATAGAATAAGAAGTTAATTTATTTACAACAACAATCCTAGGATAGGTAATAAAATCAATCTACTGATTTATTTATATTGTGGCGTGCTCGCCGTTGTACTTGCCGCTCGGTTCTAAAACGCGAGCGGCGACTACAACGTGGTCGGGAGCAAAACTAGCACAGGTCCTCCCTTGATGACGTCCGGCTGGACTCTGGCGGCACTGGCGTGGTGCGCGCGAGACGCATTTTACGTATTATATTTTATATAAAAAAAAATAAGGCCTAAATTATAATTTATCCAAAAATTTCCCTGTTAAACCTGATTAGTAAATGAAATGTAAAATTTTCATAAACATAGCGTTCCCCTAATTCTCATAAAACTAAATATGCTTTCAAAATCGATGTTACTTCTGATTTTTTTTTTTTGATCGAGTTAAATGTTTAATATTGTGTTTTTATCCATAAAAGTCACTAGATCAAACGTTTATCTGTGCTATATATTTTTTTAGGATTTTAAATATGATGATTTCTATAAAAAAAACATGATTTAGAAACATACATTTTGGGTTATGGGCCCTTAAAAAATGTATTAAAAATGGGTTGACTGGGAAAATCCTAGACAGGACATTTTTAATGAATTAAAAAAAAATCATTTTTTTTTTAATTAATTGCAGTATCAAGATAATAATAAAAAAATACATATAATAGACTTAAAGTATGAAACCTACAGAATGTGCAGTCATAGTCGTTTTCTAATATGTATTTACCGGGACAAACGGCTAGGTTGGCAGGTATAAACAGGTGTGTCGTTACGAGTTACTTTCACTTGATAGGATGATGAAAAAAAAATTATGTCAGCGCTGTTTTATTACAAAATTGTTTTATTATCTCGAAACTGCAATTAATAAAAAATGAAAATAAAAGATTTTTTAATAATTAATTAAAAAATATCATGTCAAACAAAACAAACAAAACAAAAATAATTTATTGTGCACCACAGAGAAAAGTACAAGTAAGGACACAATACATTAGTTAATAAAAGAGCACAACAGGCGGTCTTATCGCTCAGACAGCGATCTCTTCCAGACAACCTGGTGGACAAGGAGACGCAGTGCAAAAGTAATAAAAAACAGGGCAAAGTGCACTAAGAACAGAAAAAAAAAATATTAAATAAATAAATAAAAATACATATATAAATATATATTAATATAAATTATAAGCATATAAATATACATAAACATACACATATATACATACATAATGTACATACATAATATAACTAAATAAATAGATACAAACATATATATATTATAATATGAAAATAAACATACATATATGAATTCACATACATAAAATAGAAAACGCACACCGACACAATTGACTAATAAAATAAATAATGAAATTACCTAATGACTAATTGGATAAATAAAATTGCTTCAGTAAGTTTTTGAACGTAGATAGAGATTGAGCTGCTCTTATGTCTAAGGGTAAAGCATTCCAAAGTCTAATGGCACGCACAGTGAACGAAGAGTTATAAACATGATTGACATGCGGTGGCATTGCTAGACGATGTTTAGAGGAACGCGTCGGGTTGACGTTAGACACAAGGAACTCAAATCTCTCTTTTAAGTATCGCGGAGTTCTCGGATCGAACAGAACACAGTACAGGAGGTGAAGGATATGAGTATTTCGGCGAAGACGGATGGGAAGCCATTTGAGCTTAGTGCGAAACTCGGAGACGTGATCGTATTTGCGCAAGCCAAACACAAATCTTATGCAGAAATTCTGAAGGCGCTCAAGGCAGTCTAGGTGGTATTCGTAGAGGTCAGGATAGCACGCATCAGCATAATCTATGATAGGTAAAAGGAGTGTTTGGACGAGCGCAATCTTAGTCGGTATCGGCAGAAAGTTACGTAAGCGACGGAGCGAACCCGCAGCAGCAAAAACCTTTTTACGAACCTCCTTAATTTGGTGATTCCAGGATAGACACGAATCAATCCAAATCCCCAGACACTTAATTTCGGTACTATACGGTATAGCAATCCCATCAACTATTACCCTAGGCAAAGTAGAAAAGTCTATTTTGGAAACAAAGTGTTTCGTACCGCATATTATACTTTGCGTCTTTTTTGGGTTTACGATTAGGCCGTGACTATAACTCCAATCAACAATAGTGGATACGTCGTCGTTCATTTTAGCAATAGCATTCGGCAGGTCTTCAAGCGAAGTGTGACAATAAATTTGAAAGTCGTCGGCATACATATGATAGAGAGAAGTGATGTTGAGGGATATTGAATTAATAAATAAACTAAAAAGAAGAGGAGAAAGCACACCGCCTTGCGGAACACCAGCAGTAACGTCAGCCCAAGAGGAAAAAGAATTATCAACTTGGACACGCTGCTGGCGTTCCTCCATGTCCAGGATTTTCCCTGTCAACCCATTTTTAATACATTTTTTAATAGACTAAATTTATTATAAAATTGAAGTGAAGGTCGAACTATGTTCGGATCTTAGACCATAACTGGATTTGCGTCTAAAGATCATTGACATTTAAGATAAATCAAATAGAAACACACTCAGCATTAGCCGAACCATAATGACAATATTGGCCAAAGATTAATTAAAATAACTTACAGAACCACTTGCACTCTCCGACAGCAAATTCTAACAAGGCACAACTGATATCTGAGAAATTTAAATAAAAATAACACTTAAAGCAGATGGCCCTTCGGTGGGGAAATTGGCCCTGAGCCTAGAAACGTCTAGACAAGTATCACGTGATGGACCCACCTACAAAATTCCTTTCATATCTAATTTCACGTGGTCGGCCATCTTCCAAGGAGTCACACCCCCAAAATTACGTCAATGCCACAATTAGCATGGCATGATATTCCTTGTATGGCGTCAATGTATTTGTTTCCTTTCATTATTTAATTGTCACGTGGAATAGACACTTCGGCGTCATGCCAAAATGGTAAGTCTCGATTCTTATTTAGAAAGATTATGTGTGCTTTATCCTGAGTTTTTCCCTTAGCTTATAGCGGCGAATCATGTCACTCAGAAGCCTATTTCAAAGGTGGGTATGCGTTCTTTTTTTTTCAATCATAATATGCACTAAATCTTGAATAATGCAAAATCTATGTTCTATAAAGTCTTGCTCTCTAAAAGCATCTTGCAATTAAACTGCTAGGATTCAAGTATGTATACATACATATGGATATTAAAATTAGTTATTAAAGCATCTCATCTTATGCATATGATTCACATTCACTTGTGTAAAGGCTTAAAACATTGGTATGTTTATTTTCAATCTCGATGTAGTGTTAGTATTTATTTCTAATATTTTATGCACAAGAGATTATAAATAAAAGGTTTATTCTTTTCTTATGAGATTACATAAGGTTGATTCGAATTCGTACGAATGTTTTCAATATTTGTTTTGTATCTTATCTGTTAATTAGGTAATAAATATTGAACTATACAGTTTTATGAGCAATCTGCTATGCACCTTTCCACTTCACTTGTTCTGACGTGAGCAAATTTAGTAATGTATGCAAGTAAATTTTGTAGTTAAAAGTAATGACGTCAGCAGCATCCTAAATTCTTTTAGAGCATCTGATTTAGCACATTTTAATATTTATATGTATCATAAAATTATGTATACGTAATAGAAGGTAGTTTATATTTACATTTTAATACATAATGCTATAGGTACATGATAACAATGTCTTCTAAAAATATGAAAAGTGCTTTGGCAATAACATTTGGCAGTTAGTAATATATTTCAATGACTGTGCTCCACTAAATATAGGTAGCCATGTACTGATATTTGAAGAGTTAGGAAGAACTGATGACATCTAAACCGTAGCTCAAGTATTTGAAACAATGAAACATAAACTGCACGTGATAAAACAAGATAAATTAAACAAACAGATACATTTTAGAATAGATAAAGTAAGTAACATTGTTCAGATTATAACACGCGTCTTCAATCACGATTATAATAATTCTAACCAGATAAATCATGCAGGTTAATTAAAAACAATCATTAACTCCTGGGCTTGATACAAGATATTCGAAGAATATAGAAATATTTACTAATAAGGTAAGTCCGTTTAATTTTACAATTACTAACCACCCAAAGTAAGTTACTAAAAATTAATAAATCTTAATACAAACGTAACAATATCATCTATATATACAAGTACTTACAGCAAATAGCAAAGGAGGAAATAAATGCAATTATCTTATTAGAGCAGCCGCGCCACCACGATCAACACACGACACGATCTCAGTGTATGATATAACCACATAATTGAGGTCACTGCCATGTATTTTAGCGGGTATCTGGAGATATTTATAGTGCATGATACTGAGCGTTGATACTTTCTTTTTTTATGATAATGAAATATTTTGCTCGTCACTACATTTTTCAGGATTATTTGACGGAGTTTTCTAGTAAATATCTATCGGTTTATAAAGAAATGTCTCGTATCACATAAGAATTACTGTAGTTGCTGACAATGTGGGTACGAAATATTTATGAAGCTGCATATGTTTCGTCAACTGAAAGTAAATTGTGTATGCTTTTACAAGTGTCCGTCCTTGACATTTTGTAAAGATTATGCCTTTCGATTTTACCAAACTCGTCATTTAGTTCATTTACATCGCTTAAACATTGCTTTTCTCAAATTGATCATTGAATTGCATTTACAATCAATTCAAATTTACATTTTCAGAATAATGCCTACTGCAGAAAGATAAATACAGTTTTTAAAGAGAATTTTAGTTCAGAAAAAAATAATCCCAGTCAAAATTATTCTGCAGACTGTCACCATTAAATAGGATTAGCTACATGCCTTAGATACAATTGTAATTCTAGAATAATCGAAAGAAAATGAGCCTATTTTGATACAATGCTGAGAACATACGTGGGCGACAATAACAGGAAAATTAGAGGCAATTTGCAGGAAGATGTAACTGGTACAGCTGCTCATGTTATTCGAATATAAACTATATATTAATATAGCTGAATCCTATCCTGCCCAAATTATCCAAAACATTATAAATGCTAAACAAAAAACACGACCTAAGTCTAGAAAAAGACGAGTAATACGAAAAAAGAAATACAGAATTTTGGAGGGAAAAAATCTGGACAAAACCTTCCTGTATCGCAGATTCCATCTAGTATTATGTAAATGGAAATAAGGATTAATTGCCAAGTCAACATTTATTTCAAAAGGCAGAGTAAGGTTAGTTACATCTTTATAAACATGTAAATGACTTATTAGGTATGCCGTATTTGCTTTATTCTTTTGAAACAAATGTCTTCAACGTCACTATGTTCATTATTATATTTAAAATCATTAAAGTATGTATAAAGAGAACACATGATATTTCTTCTCATTTATCAGTCAACGTGCTGGATCTTCGAAGTTGAATGTCCTTTATATGACCTCTAAATTCTTACGTGACTACATTGAATTGAATATGAATACATTGGCGAAATAGTTTTACGTAAATGTTAAAAAAATCTAATACTTTTAATCATATATCAAGTAATTATGAAAAACAACGTGTTTTTAATCCCACTTTATTTTTGTAATATTTTGCCTACACGGTAAAAGATCGTAAATTAGCCTTAATACATAAGGTTTTCGGCAAATATTATAGGAAATCTTTTAAACGAATAATTATAAAAGATGACCAACTATTTCCTGAATTATAATTAAAGTTACAATATTTAACATTAGCAACCGGTGTATATGTCGCAGGTTTTTCATAAAATTAGGTTTTTGATCAAAAACCTAGGTTTTTCATCAAAAACCGGAAGATGACACATTTTAAACTCAATTTCATCATAAACCTGTAACAATCCAGATTTTTGATCAAAAACCTGAACTAGTTTGGGTTTATGATAAAGTTCTTGTCAAAATCACGGGTTTGCTTTGTTTTATGACAAATTTAAATGAAATAAATAAAACAATCCATCATCATTTGCAACTTAGTAGAAAGAAAACAATCATTTATTTATCAAAATTTTACATCCATGATCCAATCAATATTCTCCTCCTTCAATCCAATCAGATTGATCATAAACCCAAACTAGTTCAGGTTTTTGATCAAAAATCTGGATTGTTACAGGTTTTTGATGAAATTGAGTTTAAAATGTGTCATCTTCCGGTTTTTGATGAAAAACCTAGGTTTTTGATCAAAAACCTAATTTTATGTAAAACCTGCGACATATAGATCACGTATATGTCGGAAATTTTAGTCGCAAACTATTAAGTCATCAGACCAACCTTCAAGACATGCATAATTGATCAAAATCAAATTTAACGATTAGATAATTCGTAAGATAACTGAAGACGGAAAGTCGCAAGGAGCTAATGAATAATGTAGGACTTTAATTCGAGGGTTACGACGCTTATGATCTACCGCTTCCAATACACCAACCTAAATATATTGTATTTGATTTTAAATGGATAGACTTGAATACTATCTAGTGTAGACATTTTGTCAAAAAGCATAGGCAGAGACGTGATAAACCTTAATGCTAACATAATCAAATGCTTCGTAAAAGAAACCCCACTTATATTTGCTACCCAATTTCTATCCAAATCTTATCATTCCAATCATTTAAAAGTATAGTGAAAAAGAAAAGAGTTAGTAGGATTGAACCCAACCAAATCATCTCAATTGTCTTTAATATGTACATTTCAATATTCAAACTAAATAGCCATTGTGACAGGATTTACTCCTAATGTTTCACTAGTTCACTTCATTCACAGCGCTATCGTTATTTGCTCGTCTGAATAAACATTATTGTCGCAGTGATAAGTGATAACATCAGCTGGTTGGCCCGTTTCTAGTTCATTGGAATAGGGACCGGTTTAACTTCCTCCATCGGGTCAATCCGCTTGTGGTCCCGCCATGTTGCTTTATGTGACGTCATCGTTTGTTGGGATAGACTCTAAAAGATCGAGCAGTTATTTCTTCTTTCCTTTCTCGTTCAATTACGTAATGATGTAGTTTTTCTTCGATTTAATAATCTCAATGGTTAATGTTAAAAGATATTTGCTTTTTTATATTGAGCTGACCGTTATCTATTACATAAATGAATATTATGTACACGTTAAGATAGTATACGTGTATAGTAACTAGTTTTTACTTTATATAAGACGGAATATTCAATTTGAATTGCCACATATAATAATTTGCGAGACACAGGAAGGTAATACGACTGATCGTTACATAATTAAGGCCATCAATTTACAGCTTGACTATCTATGCCTTCGGTATTCATTTGTATTGGCATATCATTTATGAATAATGATATTTCCAACTGACCCATGTCTCTTCTTTTCGCCTTAGAAATTTTTTGGCTTGAAGGACCACTATAGCCAATTTTTATAATTTCAAATATTTTTTTGAAGTGAAAACTTCTTTAGCGGCGTTGAGCACTTTTTCTGTAATGGTTATAAAATCTTAAACTCGCGTCAGGACACGTGACCTGATCGAAAAAGCGTAAGACGGATACCATTCCAAAATATCAAACATGCTCAACGTTAATAATCAAGTTTTCACTTCTGCCGGCACTCCCGGAGTGCAACCCGTCTTTTTTTTTTTTGATATCTGAAGGCATTGTTGGAGAGAAAAACATGGTTAAAGGTAGGTAATGATGAGATCTTATGATTTCTGTGATCTAGGTAAACAATGAAAAAGGCATATAATCCATGAGGTTTTTACAAAAGGTACCTAATTGTTAAGTATCTTAAAAATCTTGAGATTTAAAACTACTATTTAAATGTATAGGTTAAACACGTGATCCCCCCCATCAGTTCCAAGCCTTGTCGTGGCCGGGGGGGCTCAGTAGCTTGGAGTGCACTCGTGTACTCTGAGTGAAGCTAATTGGACGCGGAGGGGCTGGAAGGCCGGTCTGTCGTCTGACGACACGATTGGTTCGACGGCCAGGGATCCATATAGCTGGCTGGCTGGCTTGAAGGCCGGCTGGCCGGGCTGGCTGGAACCGGCTGGTCGCACCGGCTGCCTCGCTGGCTGGCTAGGGGGCCGGCTGGCAGGCTGGCTGAAACCGGCTGCCCCACCGGTTGGCTGGCTGGCTGCTTTGAGCCGCGGCGGCTGGCTGGCATGCTGTCACCGGCTGGTTGTCTGGCTGGCTGGCTGGCTGGCTGGATGGCTGGCTAGCTGGCTAGGATCCTCCGGGGGGCCAGGAATGGCTCAGGTGCCGTTGTGGTACGGCGAGGTATGGCGGCTAGTGGTCGCGGCCTGGCAATTTGGCTGGGCAAAATGGGGTTGGAAGGTCGATCGGGGCTCGTTTGGGTCTCGTTCCGACCGACTGGCAGGGGGCTGCGCTTTGCGGCGGTGGATGGCGGCCAGAGGTCGCGCGCGTTGTTTTTTGTTGGTAGTCTAACTACCAACAAAACAGGGGGCGGGATCCCGACGCGTCACTTTTGTGACACGTGGTGACTCCTGTAGGTGGGTGTAGGGCGGCGGCTGTCCTGCGACAGCCGTCTGCCAACTCGTAATCCGGTCCGTGGGGCCGGACCGAGGGCCGCCACCTCTGGTGTGAGGTGGGGGCTGCGAGGGAAACCTCTATAAAAGTGCGCCGGAGGGTCCTTCGACGCGTGAATCACGTTTCAGAGGGCCTTTCGGCGCGCGCCCTTCGGCCGGTCGGTGCTGGGGTCGAGGGTTAGGGGAACGCCGATGATGGAACGGGGAACAATCCATCATCGGCGAGCGGGTGGCGTGAGCTCGTGTACAGCTTGCGCCGCCCCGGGGTGGGCATTTGGTGGAGGGCCTGGAAACGGGCAAGTGGCGGAGGGCCTGGAAACGGGCAACTGCTGGGCGGGACATGCGGAAGATTGCGAATGTGTACCCGCATCCCGTCTAAAGCAGCGCGTTGGTACACGGTGGGGTTTTAGTCGGTAGGAATCCGACATAACCCACGGCTCCTTCCCCGGGAGCCGTGGGTATCTTAGGCAAGATTTCCCCACTTGAAAAAAAAAAAAAAAAAAAAAACACGTGATCATTGTTTATTTTAAGCCTCGTTAAAAATTCATAAACAATAATAGAGCTGATTTTTATTTGATTAATGTGATTGATATGACCTCTTGAACTTGCAATAAACACTGCTCGTCTTCCAATCGTTTTAATTATTGTATTGTTTATGTTTGCCTTTTTTAAGGCTTCTTTTTGATTGTAAATAGTAGAATGAATAATAAAATGGGGTTAGCATTAAAATAATTGTTACTATGCTCTTATCAGTATTGAAAATAAAAATAATGGAAAATAATGAAGCTACAACGAATCAATTTGCATATTCGCATATAGATGTTTTAATGACTTATACACTATATGTACTCGATGTATTGATATAGATAGTTTTATGAGAATATGTTTGTATTGCACAATAGTGGGTTTTCTTATGGTGACTTTATTATGAAGAAAATTAGTCTCCTGAGTTACACGAATAGGTACTTAGCAACAGATCGAATACGATGATAATTAATATTAGTAGGTAAAAAAGCCTAGATCAAAAGAAAATCTACTCAGTAATTAATATAAAGAAAAAATTAATTTACAGAGTATCGTATAAAAATAATAGGACAAATCAAAAGAACAGGTTAGTTAGAATCAATAATGAAATCAAACGTTATTCTGGTAGTGTTTTTTGGAGTAGTAGAGACGACTTTGAAAAATTCAAAAGGTCAGTAGCAAATCTGTGCGGAGATAAATCACTACCATTTTAAATATTTAACATAGCTATACATTTTCAATGCAATTTGTAATGACCAAGTTACAACTAATTTAACATCTATAGATGATTTACGATTTAAAATACGACATGTTTGTTTGTTGTTAATGTAAATTTAGGGATAAAGCAAAACAGGAAATCCAAATACTTGAGTACAATTGAATTTAGAGCAATCGCGCAGCAATTAATTTGATGAATTAATTCCTCGTCTTCAACTTACAAAGGAATCGAGTACAATTTATACAAGTCAACGCGTTTCAGTGACCTTTTATAAGTGCAATAAAACATTGTAAATAATGAATTCAATTCCTTGAATAAATTTGTGTAAATTATTTTTAGATTAAATCAAGATGCACTGTGTTTCACGTGACAGAAGTTCGGCAACAAGTGGAGCAAGATCACGAAAATATTTGCAAAAATAATACTTTTCAATGAGTGTACAAACGTCAATCCGTTCAAGGTAGAAGTACGGCAAGTAGTGCCAAAATTATTTTCGGACTTTCAATGCCCGAAGCGAATCAAGATCAATGTGAATACGTTGCACAATAGAACTCACCTAGTAAAACTAATTCTATGTTAATCCGAACACGACACTGCACAATTAATTTACGAGCGCGATACCGAATCACGGACGCGTCTTCCGCCTTCGACGTTCCAATAACAACTGACTGAAAAATGTTTCGGATCGCGTAGCGTAGTTATTGCGAGCGCACACATGGACAGTCCATTGGATGAAAGTACTGTACGTACACGTTTTTGTATGTGTGCTCGTCAACGTTAATGACGCATTGTCGATTGCGTCCGCTTGAGTTAAATGGCTTTTGAAACACGACAAGGACGTCTTTGCTTTGCACTATCATTATAGACCGGACTCTCAGTGGAGTTTCGTTTGCAAAAATCGCGGACCTAAATCTGACTTCTGATATATATTGTATAGATCCCAGACATCCTATAGACAGATGTTGCCAACCAGTTTTGTGGTCCCCCTGCCCGCACCCCGGTAATTAAATATGGCATACAAAGAAAAAAATAAAAATTTCCAAAACATGCCGTGTGGGGTATCAAATGAAAGAGCTTATTGAGTAGATCACGAATATATAGCATACTATATACATTTCTTACACTTTCTCTAAGATTTTTTAGAAAATTTACGAAAATGGTCCATTTTTGAGTTAACTTTAAACCACTATAGATTGAAAACTCATGAATATATTTTTTAAATTATTATTTTAAATAATTAACAATAGTCCATTGTTTACGATTCAATATTTCGTACAGTGAAATAGTTGCATGGGGGAGTGGGGGGAGCATTCAAAGATGGCGAGTATATTTTCAAGTTCATATAGTATATAGTTATTTTCATCAAATCCACCACATAGCTCACTTATATTATATTACGAACTATTGAATCATAAACAATGGACTATTGTTAATTATTTAAAATAATAATTTAAAAAATATATTCATGAGTTTTCAATCTATAGTGGTTTAAAGTTAACTCAAAAATGGACCATTTTCGTAAATTTTCTAAAAAATCTTAGAGAAAGTGTAAGAAATGTATATAGTATGCTATATATTCGTGATCTACTCAATAAGCTCTTTCATTTGATACCCCACACGGCATGTTTTGGAAATTTTTATTTTTTTCTTTGTATGCCATATTTAATTACCGGGGTGCGGGCAGGGGGACCACAAAACTGGTTGGCAACATCTGTCTATAGGATGTCTGGGACCTATACAATATATATCAGAAGTCAGATTTAGGTCCGCTATTTTTGCAAACGAACATCTCCTTGGAGCCTGCTCTATTAGTACGTATTGATTAATTTGATATACTTTCAATATCAGTCTTAAGACGAAGATATGTTTCTCACTTCACAATTTAATTCAAACGACTTTAAAATAAATAAAGAATTAGTAAAATATTCTTTTTAAAGAGCAATTTGCCAATTAAAAGCTCAAATACATCAACATTTCCTTTACCATTAACACCATCAAATGTTGATCGGTTATCCTCTGATTTAACATAAATAAACAAATATTTTAATCGTCAAGGCATTGGAAGGACATTTTAAAGACGATTGGTTCATGTACAATATTATAGTAATTACTAAATAATTAATCACGCAATTCCCAACCCAAAACTTTAAATATTACGTAATCAAGAAATCTAGACAGAAAGAAGGCTATGTAGGAAAGTTTTATTACACAATTGCAAACGATAATAATCTTCATCTATGATTAAAAACTTTATCAAGTCGATATGTTAATTATGAAACGATTTTATACGCGGATATGTCACGTGCGTACCTGAGTGAGTTGGCGAGACACGTTTTGCGAAAACTGTGTGAATATTTTTGCTCATCTCAGATACACTTTATATTTAACTAGCTTACTGCCCGCGGCTTCGCCCGCTTTGTCTAAAACCTAATAAATTATATACTAAAACCTTCCTCTTGAATCTCTCTATCTAATAGGGACATAGGGACATACAGTGAAAGCGACTTTGTTTTATACTATGTAGTGATGTGATACTGCATAATTATACCTACCTACTTTTTAATATTATCTTAGGCGTAATTTTAGCGTAGATTAATATAAATTGATTATTTAATATGACGAATAAAGCTCTTTGAATTCTTTAAAATCTTATCAAGTTGTTATAAATATTGACGTCATCTTTTCAGGCATTAACAAAATAAAAAAAACTCAAACATTTATTTATTCAATTAGACTTCTTCTAGAAGCACTTTTGAATACTTATTCATAACATTTAACATTTACCACCGATTCGGATAGCAGTTTCTACGGAGAAGAACTGGCAAGAAACTCCATAGGTAGTTGCTCTTGTAACAATAAAACAAAGGTACCTACAAAATTAATTAGCAATCAATTTTAGTATCAATTAGGTCACATATAAAAAATTGTAAATTACAATTTTTATCATTACGGGAAGGGAAACAACGCTTACTTTAGATACGACTACGAAATTGTTTGCATTACGATAACCATCTGATAATTAAACACGATTCGCATAATCACATGTTTGATTGGTACCTGACAATGGAGCGCTGACAAATGCAGATTGTAAATTATTTATTATCCTTATGTAAGAATTGTTTATTGCTGAATATTAGTTGTATTAGCAAATTTACTTTATGCAATTCTTATAAACCAAGAAAATGTTAAAAAGTAAGTAATAAAAAAAATGTGTGCGTGTAGGTACTAGTGTACACACGTAAGAAGTGAAACTTCTTTATGACCTTATTTTTCAAAAAATAATTTACTATAATATGCAACTTTACAGAAATACGTCGAATCACGCGTGGTAGGGATAAGAAAAAGATGGCGCGTAACGGAAAAATGTCACGCGTAACGAAAAAATTTTACACTAAAATTTTTTCCAACCCCGATAAAGAAGTTTCACTTCAATAAAAAGGCAGATGACTGGGTGAGAAGAGAAAACAAAACAAAACGGTAAATAACAATAACTGCAAGACTGTGATAATGTGATGTAATAGGATAAAATTAATTGAAAGTACAAATTGAATTAACATTGAAGTCAAGTATCTTCTATCAATCTATCTAAAAAATTGTCAAACCAAAAGTTTGATGTTCAAACCTCATGACGTAGTGATACGCCTTCCAGAGGAGAACCAGACACGAGTTTGACGTCCTAGTCTATGTATTTAAGTAAGTAATTAAGATTATACTACTATCCAAATCATTCTGTAATGCAGCATCATAATTTTTAAATCCCTACTATAATATTATAAATGCGAAAGTAACTCTGTCTGTCTGTCTGTTACGCTTTCCCGCTTAAACCTCTCAACCGATTTTGATGAAATTTGGCACGGGCAATCTTTAGAACCTGAGAAAGAACATAGGCTACCTTTTATCAAAACACCATGCGGGCGAAACCGCGGGCGGAAGCTAGTCAGAAATAAAAAATAATTTTATTCACCAAAAATGTATTTCCACTAAAAGATAATATTATCTTCAATATCACAATCCTTTAGTTTTAGCGCGAAATTGCTTGCAGATAGCGAACTGTAGGTGCGTCTGCGCACTGCGCTCTGATTGGTTGATTCTACCTCGTACGATGTGGTAGACCGTAGAGACCTTATTACGGTGTAAATTCCATAGCTTTGAAGAAAATCTCTGTATAGTAACCGTGGGGACTTTACAGTTGCTTAATTATCAATAATAATAATTATTATTATAGGTCAACAATAAATAGGTACCTACATTTCTTATTAATCTCTACAGGCTAGTAGATAAAGGAAAAGGAACGACTCCAATTTATCGAGCAGCAACTGAGGCAGTTGAATACATTCCTTTTATATGTCTACCGATACCTATGCGTATACACTATCTTTTTCACTATACCTATCAGAAGGTACCTCCTCGGTACAGTGGTTGACGCGTGAGCGTAACACCGAGGGGTTCGATTCCTGGTGGAGACGAAGAAAAAAAAATGTCTTGGTCTGGTAGGACACAGAAGGCTGATCACCTACTTGTCCCTAAAGAAAATCGATCAGTGAAACAGATATATAATGCATCTGCCCCTTACCCCACTAGGGGACATGGGACTTCACTTTACCAGAAGGTGTTCAAACCCCAGTCAAAGTGGGATCCGCGTTGCGCTTAAAAAAATATACTGCAAATTTGAGACCTACATAATTTTTGAAAATAGGTACAATTTTCGAAACAGATTTTCCAAGATGCCTACGATGTTTTTTTGTAAATGAACATTTACATTTACATTTGACACCTAGTAATAATATCTATTCCTATTCTTCTTATAATATGGAACATATTGCAAAAATATACTCAGGAATGTTAGATATTATATAAATTTGATGTGACTGAATTAGATTTGGCAAGACGTTGGATCAACAATGGATTGAAAGCAATAAACAGTGGAATGGAAAATAATGTGCAGTGACCGTAAGAATTTTAAATAAGATTTATTTTATTAACTTTGTCTATATTTTAATTTTTTACTGATTGTAATTCAGACTCTTACTGTAACTCAGATGCTTTAATTTGTTTTTTAAAGAGGAAGAGTAATAATATATTATATGTAAATAATTCTAGTATACAACCAAAATGTCTCTTTTTAAAAGTCTGGTTCTTCTGGTTTATTTGTGTATCTCTACTGGAGTAGAGAAGCAAAAGTAAGACTTGAATTTAGACTTAAATGTCAAACACAATATTTAGGATAGATCGTATTTATAAATTTATAAATATAAATCGTATTTTTATAGATCGTATTTTTAAGTCATCTTAAAAACGTATATTGGGGGAGAAAATGTCACGGAATTTTAGGAAGTTTTTTCTCAAACGCCTTTGGAGGTATGTTTTAACTTTTACCTAGCTTTAATTCAACAAGAATCCTCTAAAAGAGGTAAGAAAGGATCAAGACAGGATAATTTCAAATTCAACAACAAGATCTAGAAACTAAATGCACAGTATATTTTAACATAGATCTACAACGTCAGAATAGGTCAATGTCTACAAATCAGCTGTTTATTGTGTTGGGGCAGGCCTTTTAACTAAATATGATAGAGTTGTAGGTACCTACTCAAATAGAAGGCAAAAACAAACACACACTGATGACGTTATTATTAGAATCATCCATACATGGAGTATTATATCATTTTATTTGAACAGTTTTAATAAGGCCAAGAATACGTTATCTACGTCAAGCTGTTATAGCAAAATTTTCTTTCGTTAATAAAAATCTCCCAAGAAAAAAATCTCCCTGTCTCTCCCATCAAATGTATGGGCTAATAAAAAAGTCTCCCGGGAGTTGCGTAGCTACGTGCGCGCACTTTCTTACTAGCCCATAGAGTTGATGGGAGAGACAAAATAGTTGCGGAGACAAAAGTTGCTCTTGCGCGCTAGCCCTTACCAGATAGATCAATGATCCCTATTTACTATATACCTATGTGATTTTTCTTCATCTCTCTCATATCTCTATAAAACCAAAGAAAGGGAATGCTTTCGAAATTTTTAAAGAAGGAAATGAAGGTATATAAATACATCATTTGAAAGTGCTCTACAACAACAATCTGCCAGGAAATCTTTATTCTTAACCAAAAAAGGGTACCATAATTTTTTCCAGAAAAGTAACGTAATAGATAAACAATCTGACGCAATAGTTATATGTCTGTTGCTAAATTATTGAAAAGGACCAATAATCAGTATGGGGATCGTGATGAGTTAAAGCAGTATTAAGAGGAGGCTCACTAAATTTTATGTGAATTTGCATTAATATTCTGAAACAGTCACACATGTACAATCAAAATGGAACTTTAGTATATGATTTATTGGGTCTTTTTCTTTCCATGTACAAGACAGTTACGTAATTGTAACATTTTCGCTCGATTCATTTTTTATTCAAAAATTATGCCTTTTTTAAGGATTATTCCTTTTTTTTTAGATTTACTTGGACTTTATGTCTAAAATAAATGTTAAAAGTAAGAAAATATAGTTTACTATCCAATCCCAAGATATTTTTTCTCTAGATCAATTATCACTTTAGTTATAATCGAAATAAGAATTGAGACTTACGAGATTTAGTTTCGAGCTCGAACGCGATCAAAGAGCGCACGCGATATTCAACTTTATTACGGCTGTGTTAGCGTCTAGCATCGTAGCGGTCTAACCGGTCTCTCAGTGCCAGAAATTATGTTAGGGAGCCTCCTCTTAATTCCAGTGTGGAAAAGTGATGGCGCTAGACGATCAATATAGCATTGTCATTTTTCTACACTGGCATTAAAACTGCTTTGAGACATCATCTCCTTAATCATGAAATCATGGATAATTCCGAAAAATTGTACAACTACTACTCCAAACATGTGTACCTGATTCTTGTATTAAAGTCTCCTTCTTTTTATAGAAAAACTTTGAATACGAACAATGGCACTTAAGTAAAGAATTACTTTTGTCAAAAGATCAATAATAATGTCTTAGTTAAGTATTTCTGATTGTTCAAATAATTAGGGTAATATATCAGTTCCTTTGTTAAATGTTGGCAAATGTAAAAGAATGAAAGAATTTTATAGAAATGTACATTTTGATTAATTAATACAGCACAAAATAATGTGTTAAAATTAAAATTACAACGAAAAGTACTTTATCAAGAAAATTAATTTTGTATAATAATTTCCACATTACTACCAGGCCAGGTAATGACGTACGTCTTAGATAATTTTGAAACAAATTTAAAGAGATTCACGTAAAAATATATTTGTGTTCACTGCCTGTAATTAAAGGTATCATAAAAGTGAAGTCCTATGTCCCCTAGTGGGGTAAGGGGCAGATGCATTATACATCTGTTTCACTGATCGATTTTCTTTAGGGACAAGTAGGTGATCAGCCTTCTGTGTCCTACCAGACCGAGACATTTTTTTTTCTTCGTCTCCACCGGGAATGGAACCCAGGACCCCTTGGTGTTACGCTCACGCGTCAACCACTGTACCGAGGAGGCGGTCAAGGGTAAAAGGTATCATACAAAGATATAAAAAAGAATTTAAACTCCTTAATATCAATTCAATATCTTAATTATTATGGTTCCATGTTTATTTTAATAATGATCTTTTATCACTTTAATTATTCCAATGAGAATTGAAGTGCATCTCATATACAAAGTACAAGAAGGTCAAAAACATAAGCAGTGACTAAAAGTTAATTTGGTTTAATTTGAAATTCTTCGAATCGAAGAAACCGTGGTGTTCGAACGTGCGTATGCGCACGTGACGCATGCACGTACACCAAACGAAATTGAAACTAATCTAAAGACATACATTGTGCCAATCCAAATCTATGTTACTACTACCTGACCCAGGCAAACGTTCTGCCAGAGGTTTAATTTGACGTCTTAAAGCAGGACTAATTCCAGTGTGAGCAAGTGATGATTCCCATAATTAGGACCTAAATAATAATGGCACTCGGGGACTGCCGCGGTAAAGCTATTGCATAGCATGCCTTCAAGCCACACCTCCGTGTCCGTCGGAGTGGGGAGCGTGAGGTTTTTTCGTTACGAAATTTCTCGATTCGGTCCCCGCGCTCAAGGCCCGCGATAGAAGCTATGCAATAGCTTAATTAAAGGAAAACAAAAAGAAAAGAAAAACAGGAAACTATACTAAACAATAAATCTTAAATGCTGACGTAAATTGTATCACTTTAATCTTATCAAAACATTCCTGTTTCTATATACCAAGAAAATTTAACACACTTCTACAGTACTAACTAAAACTATAATGAGTATAAATTGTATACGTAGTATATTATTATTAGTCTGTGGTATAAAGATAGCTTCAAGTAACTATACGGATTTGTATTAATCGATTCGTTTTGGCTATAAATGAATTGAGGTCAGTTTAAATTATAGGTACTTTTTACCTAAAACAGAATAGTTATATTATACGCGTTTATTTGTTTTTATTTATTTGAGATTAAAATATTATGTGGCCGATCTGTGAGATTTTGATAAATAGTTATTGTAAATTATGTGAATTACCTACCTAATGCATCAGATATGTTTTGCCTAGTTTCTGACGCATGTTAATTATTTCGCTTATAATTACTAAGATTCCGTTTTTATGTACAAAAAACAAAAAAAAATACCTACTCGTAACTTTATTCAAATATCTGACACTAAAACATTAACTAAAGTGGGAATTGTATTTTAAACACGATTGAAGTTGGCGGTATCAAAATCGTCAAATATCAAGAAACCAATAAAACGGCATAATCACAATTTAGTAACATTTAATTTGAGATTTGACATTTAATCTCAGAAATGCCACGGCCATGACAGTTACCACTAGCGATAGGCGAGCCTCTAAAATACTGGCTGCTGATTGGCTGCCGGCGCGCCTCCGTGACGTCATCGCATGCGCACGCGACGCTGTCAAATTGATAATTTACCTCTTTTGGAGATATAATTATAAAATATTAGACACGAATGTTTTGTATGAAACAAATGACGCGATACTATTCTGGTGGTATAGATATTATTCTCGATTTTTTTTTTTGTAATAGACCTAAGATAGACCGAAGTACGAAGTACCTAGTTTCTTTCCGATTTTAAGTGTATTAATTTGTAATTAATTGTTATTGATGTATCAAACTGCCATTTTACTATAAGTAAGTATATAATTTTTAAATAATCTTGATACACTACAATTCCTAATTTCAGCCATGAACCAAATATCGTGAAAGTGGTTTACCTTCGTTATTGTATTATGATATTAAAGTACAATTACTTGATAGCATTTACAACAAATTTTATGCAGTTTTATTAACAACTAGCTGCTCCGCGCGGTTTCAGTTTTCACCCCCGTGGCTCTACTCCTGTTGGTCGTAACGTGATGATATATAGCCTATAGCCTTCCTCGATAATGAGCTAACACCGAAAGAATTTTTCAAATCCGACCAGTAGTTCCCGGGATTAGCGCGTTCAAACAAACAAACAAACAAACTCTTCAGCTTTATAATATTATAATATATGTATAGACATATAGTATAGATTTTGAATAGAGCCATTTGTTATTTGACCTACCTGTTCGTATTTAGATTTCTAACATTGTACAAGTAGATTATTTCATTTCATGAGTATTTGAATTATTTAAAATAATACATAGGTACTTAGATTTGTATTGAAAATTCGAATAGTGGAATTGTTAACAAAAGTAGGTATGTAGGTACCTTCATTTCTAAGATTTGATGAAACAAGATAAGACCTCAAACACCGTATTACTATAATTTTAGAATAAACCACACATAAAGGGAAGAAAGAATTTAAAGTGTAGAGTCCAAAGTCTCCAAAGTGTTTATTTATCAAACCCACAAAAAACGATCAATTCGGTAATCGTGATTACGACAGTATATTTTCCTCATATGCAAGTCATTACGAATCATCATAATATAAGGACTCTATATTTCTGAAGAAAACAGATACGTAGGAAATTATTAGACAATTTTTGATTAGTCACTGATGATATCAACATAACGATAATATACGAAAATAATTGATTCCAAATTAAGATAAGTATGGATGAATTTACGTGTGCAAAAATAAAATATATACCAATTATTACAGAGACGTCTGGTAGTGTGAAAGTAGCCCTTGCAGATTCGCCAACATTTCTTCAGAAGCAGCATAACTACTCCAAAGACGAGCACGCTTCTTTTTTATAGCACACATGCTTTTACGCAGACAGAAAGAGACCTGTGCCCATTGCCCAGTTGAGCAGAGGACTACAAACAAAACTCTGTAGTATTTCGTAATGCAGCTTTCAGTGGCAAATCCATCAATGACGAGTTGAAGAAGCCGAAAGCACAAGGATTCACAAACCTCTACAGATCTTATTGCTATGCTATGTAATTGATGAAAACTAATTCGAAAATTTCTCATGGTCTACAGTCTACACGATAAAAGCAGGTGCGTTTGCAGCTGTCTAATACTAATTGATCCATTTTCCTTCAGGGCCAAGAAGACGATGAGTCTTGCCTGTCACTGAGATTAATTTAAGACTTTATCTTCATAATAATTATTGTCATCTATCTAAATGTTTAGAATAATGCCATGAAATTCGTGACAGACATCACACACGTAATAAACTTTTGCTAAAACATAATAACAAGTAAAACTTATGGCTGCACTGACAACAAATGATTTGATTGGAAAAATTTCCTAATTGTTATTGTTCCGTAAAATCACAGTTTACTAAATATTTACTACGTAATAAAACTATCTAGATCAAAGTGTAGTAATATCTGTCTACTGTGTCTAATGTTGTTAACAAAACACGAAACATTTCCATGCGTACATGTAAATAAACAGACAACCAGACAAAAAGCTGATTTGCCTATTATGTAAATACGTTCTCAATATGGTCACTACTTTAAAGGTCAGCATTCCAGACATAATTTTCTCTGTCTAACAATTTTACGTTGTCCTATGTACTTTTCATTATCTGCCTGTCTTTGTGTTAGTGTCTAAGTGATATCATTAATCAAGGTGTTTGCTTCATCAACGGAAAGTGCCTCTGGTGTGTGTAAACAATCGACATCTGCTGTTTACGGCTTATCGGAGACAAAATGTTTGTTTGCTAGTGCTTGGAAAGTATTAGACTTCATACTAACAAGGCAGTAAACGGTGAAATTCTAAGTACATTTGTTTTTACTATGGTTATGCTCTTTTCTACATGCTCATTCTACGTTTCCAATACAGAGATGCAGGTCTTCTATGACCTATCCTTCTTCTATCAGAATAACGCTCATTAACCACCACGCTGATAAAGTATTTACCAGTAAATGTCCACATTTTTGGAACTAAGATGATCTTCACTATATTTTAATTTACTGATGAAGTATTGAATAATTATAATGTGTAAATGACTTATATCAACAATTTCACGTGAGGACTGCAGCCATAAAATCAACGATCGACATCATCATACAAATAATCTATTTTAGATCCTTAATCCTTATAGAGGATAGCGTCTGGCTTAAAAGTATAAAAATTTCTGACAATAATGAAATCAGAATACCTGTTTAGTTTATAATTTAATAACAACCGAAATACATCTAGTTTAAGCGAATTAAATTAGTTTACATCATTCTAAAATTTATACGACATGAGCATTCTGCCAAATAAGTATCTATAAATGTCAGTAGGATTTTTTTTTCCTTAACAACTCATTTACTTCTTCTTTGTATCTTCACTTATTTCGTTACCATCTGTCTTTCCTTACCACATTTTGCTTTTGCGTATAATTTGGAGTGAAACAATATTTACTTACATATCTTTCCATCGTCACATGCATTGGGACGCACAAAACAGCCTTGAAATTTCATTATTCTTGCGCGGGACTCAACTCACTCAATTGAGTTTTGCGGTTTCAATGTCACAGACAATGCCAATATTTACCTTAAACCACAAATGATAAGGATGATATTTGATAACAGCGTTCTCTGGCGTGATTGATGATGACGCCAAATAGCGTTAATTTGATGGGGTCAGCGTGACGCAGGGGAGACGATGTTTGTCGCTCTTTAATTAGAACGATTTCGCGCTCAATAACAATTGAATCAAGGGAATTAAGGCTTCTGAAACCCTGAAACATAGCGACTATAAAAAAACAATCGCCAGTTTAATAGTCATAAGGTAGAAGCGAGCGAAGCGAAGCGATGAAAATGAATTTAGAGCAGTATCTTTACTTGGATTTATACTGCCATTAACCCCGAGAAATTCAAAAGTGGATATCTGAATCTGGATATCTCTAGAAGGTAGAATTAGGTAGACTAGAATTCTGGATCTCCAATGAATTTAAACTTCTTATGAACCCTTGAAATTTTCTGAAGAACAAAGATGGATAAACGGTTTCCCCAAAAGCATCGAACGCGTAAACAATATTCTAAAATTACTTTCGACGAAGCAGACTTACTTTCTCTTATATTGCGAAGGTATTTTACAAATAAGATTTAAGAAAATATTAAACGGCTGATCCATACTTCTTGATTTGACACATTTATTGAATGAGTGAGAATGAGTTTTCCATGAAGTTTTAAAATATTTTGACTTCATAAAGAATTGTTAGCACGGCCTTATTAATGGCTTGGTCCAACGATAATAATTAATGGAAAACCTGACCTCTACCGAGAATTACTAGGCGAGGTAAAATATTTTAATATTATGTACTCTATATCATAATATTGTGTATTCAACACTGATTTACTAGTGACATTTATACACGGATCTAATCAAAAAATCCTGTATCATGGAATACTATCTTTCCGCCCGCGGCTTCGCCCGCTTTATCTAAAAACTAATAAATTATACACTAAAATTTTCCTCGAGAATCACTCTATCGATTAAAATCCGCATCAAAATCCGTTGTGTAATTTTAAAGAATTAAGCATACATAGGGATATAGGGACAGTGTTGGGACAGAGATATCGACTTTGTTTTATACTATGTAGTGAATGGAATATGTAATAACAAAAATGTGAAAAATATGTAAATACGACGTATAAGAAAACCACAGGAAATACAGTAGCTCGGTTAAGCCACAGATTTAACCAGCAAACGGAAAATAATCATACGTGACCAAGGCCACGTTCGACCAATGGGAGACCGGTACGCTAGAGGCGCGGCGCTGACGCAGCCTGACGCAATACTTTAGCGCACTTGCAATCTTGCCTGGTGAAAGGGTGTGGCTCATTACTCATTATTTGCTGTAATGTCTACGAAATATTCGGAATACTGAGTGGATGATTTAAAAGGAAATGCGTGAGAAATTGTTGAGCAATTTCATTTGATTCTTTCCTTTTTTAAAAAAGATACACAAATATATATCAACCAAGTCCCAATTATGGCCAAATGATTTGTTTATTTTATTGAAACTATAACTGAACAATTGGAGGTCAATTGATTTAAATATAGTTTTAGCCTTATTCTGATACAAAATATAGTTTTAGCCTTATTCTGACATAAAATTGGCTGACTGCTAAATATTTATTTTAGGGCTGATTTTTCAATCCTTGGTTAAAACTTATTCGTCGAATTACGTAATAAACTACCATTACTAAACGTATTTCAAATGTCCGTATTTGACAGTGTAAAGGTGACATTTTAATATTATCGTGTAATACTTTAACGGATGGGTAAATTTTAACTAAGGATTGAGAAATCAGCCCTTACTGGAAAAATTAAATAATCTCTTATATATAAAATTCTCGTGTCACAATGTTAGTCTGCATACTCCTCCGAAACGGGTGGACCGATTCTCATGAAATTTTCTGTGCATATCGGGTAAGTCTGAGAATCGGCCAACATCTATTTTTCATATGTACCACGGGCGAAGCCGGGGCGGACCGCTAGTCTTATATATAAAATTCTCGTGTCACAATGTTAGTCTGCATACTCCTCCGAAACGGGTGGACCGATTCTCATGAAATTTTCTGTGCATATCGGGTAAGTCTGAGAATCGGCCAACATCTATTTTTCATATGTACCACGGGCGAAGCCGGGGCGGACCGCTAGTACTAATATAAAATAATATAATAATTAATCCTCATGTTACTTGCTTGTTTATGTCTATCTCTAACATTAAAATCGGATATGTACAAAGAATGTAAAAGAAGATGTCTTATAGTTAGTTAATAGCAATTAGAAAGTACATGAATGTACAAACTTAAATGTAATTTAATAAGAAATATTTAATGATATCTAATAAACAAAAATCCATAACACACAAGAAAATTGTAGTTATTACTCATTGTTGTAAACTTGCTCTGATAATTTGAAAAGGGTCAAAAAAATTAATTTACCAAAAGAGCTAATGAAACATTAATATTATCATTATTAACATTGAGAATTTTGATTGTGACAGGAACAATTATTATTTCTTTATATAATTATTTGGAAAACATTAAAAAGAAATAGGTAAGTATCTTTATGTGGTGAGGCAGTCAGTTAGTTTAGTTCTGTTTGTATTTTATTGAATATAGCAGAAATTTTTAATTCACATAACACGTCCCAGTTTCTAAAATCCTGTAACAAAACTAGGCAACACTTACATCCTATTATTTATTTATTTTATTTACTCTTTATTGTGCTGCCAAAAATACAAAAAAATACAAACAAAACTTATTCTATAAGAAAAACAGCACAGAAGGCGGCCTTATCACTTAAGAGTGATCTCTTCCAGGCAACCAACTGATCTTAAGTTGCTACAAAATTTTATTTTAATCAGAACCATACTTTCCTACTCAACATAATATTATGCTCTGTACTGGGCGCCATGAAACTCATGGTCAAAAATATATACTGACCGAATTGAGAATTTATTGCTTTTTTTTTTGAAGTCAGTTAAAAATTCACTTGAATTCAGTAAACAGAAATAATATGGCTTAGTGAAGTTTAGGTTTAATAATTATTGTTATCAGATTCATTTATTGCACAATTTATTTATTTATTTATACACTTTATTGTGCTGTTTATAAAACCATACAAACAAAACCAATTTTAAAAGAAAATGTGGCCTTATCACTTATGAGTGATCTCAGGCGACCAACTGAAAGAATGATACAATAAACTAGATAAAAGAGGTAGGTAACAATAATTTAAAGCCATAAAAATTTTATAGAGAATAAGCACAATAAGTGATTCTTTGCATACATCGGTATACACTAATGTTTGCACTATTTTAATATATTCTATATTCCAATTAGACAAATTATTTAGAGTATTCAATTGTTCCAAAAATCTTATGGGTAACACTGCAATTGCATCTATGATTAATTTTTTTACTTATTTAGGACTTAAAAATATAAGTGGCTTTTAATATAAAAATAACTATTATTGCTTAGTAAAATTTAACTACTATTGTACTATTAAGATACAGATACAGATACATTTAAGTCTAACTATAATTTAAAATTACTATTATTAAGTTTTGAAATTTTAATTTTAAGGGGTTTTTAGTTTTACCATATCCAGCGAAGAAACTTTAGTAACCAAGTCATATACATTAAATTTTATTTATATTGCTTACGATGCTTATTGAGTCAAAATGGTAATTTATATAGCTAATGCAGCATATTGGCATAGCATATGCTGAGTGGCCTTACCTTTTAGGTCGCCAGTTACCACACAAATATGCATATTATCACAATATACAAATACAACCAGTAGGGAATCTTCATATTCTTCACTTCTTCATACAACACGTTCGAAATGGCTCACGCACACAAGCATCGTGTTTACGAGAATTGTAAGGGTATTCTTGTATCTGTCAATTGTCATAATACCCTTACGATTCTCTTAAACTCTTGCTTGTGTCTGTGTACTATTTTGAATGTTTGTATGAAGTTTCCCTACTGGTTGTATCTGTATATTATGCTATAATATTCTTAGTTTTTTTTAATTTTTAGTCTTTAAGAGTGCATATTGTTATTTTTTTCTGTGGTGGTGGTATTTGGTGTGCCTAATAAATTATTTAATTCTATTCCATTCTTATTCTATTCCAATGTAATTGTTACCTATATTCAGTTGAGGATAAAACAAATAAAACTTACTTGGGATTATTAGTTTTATTTCTGCAAAGGTAAAAATAAATAATAAGTAAGTACGCCTTTAGGAATGCAGGGTTATGGTAAGTACTCTATGTTTTAATAAATTCTATCAGTAAGTAAGTAAGTACAGAAATGTTTATAATAATCGAAAATATTAATAAATTTATCCTAAAAGAGATATTTATTTATTAAAAGCTTTGTTTTCATACCATACAGAATTACATATTAGAGCATTTTTATTATTTTCCACGAAATTAATGGAAAATAATCGTAAAATTTATGACAAATCAAGGAACAAGAATATTTTCCACTAAAATCATATTTTGTAAAATAATAAATAGGTACATGTGTAAATTCACTCTTCTAAAAAACTTACAGTATTCATATAAATTTATAAAGCATTTGAATGCCATAAAACCAAAAATATCAATTTCTACAGTATTCATTTTAATGCCATACTAGAAATGTAATGTCTTATAGATGGTTGTTTTCAATCATTTTAAGCTGTTAACTTCCTAGAACTTTTATTAATAATTAAATTAAACGTACCTGATTTGTGTAGTGTGCAAAAATCACTAAATTTAAAAATCGAACAGTCCGAACACAGGTGACGTTCCAAGGCAAATCTTTATCCGGCTTTATTTACGAGATTTAAGTATATCCTGTTTATTAACCGATCTTTTTCATATCAGACAAAAATCACTGCACAATCACTAAACAAAACTTACTTCATGAATGCTTATCAAGAAACAGCAAAGTATAATATCAAAAATCGCACTGACAAACAGATGGTTTTTGAGGTCGCGTTGATAATTGATTATTCTATTTAGGGGTTGCCATTTTAAATTAATGTCATTCTATATTTCTGAGAAGAGGGTAAGTACATAAAATTACTTGCTCTGTGGTAGAGGGTACGTGTTTTGGTAGGTATGTACACTGTATTGAAATGTTTATTTTTTAATGATATTATGTACATATTTTTAATTTTAATTTTCAGTGTATTTTTCATTGTATTTTTACGAAATTTTGTCTGTAACACTAAGTTACAGTTATAGAAATGTGTTAAAAACTGAGATAGAATGGAGGTAAGAAAGAAAATACGTTGTTTATATTTTATTTTCAAATGATATCACTTTATTGCAATAATTTAATTCATTTTATGAGTACTTTAGCAATAAACATTACTAGCCTTAAAATATAATATAGGTAGGTACAATGTACATGTATAATATTTAAGGCTTTTTGATATCATTATTACTACAATATACAATTAGTGTTTTTTTGTTTTTTTTAATTTGCTTCATATTTCTATCCTAGGTAGGTATTTATAATAATACTATAGCGATATAAATCAAGAATAGATAAATACATACACTATAAATATTTACAAAATAATATTCGTTTTCTACGCATAAATACAATAATATACATATTATCCAAACTGTTTAAAATACTATACGAATTTATAAAATTATATATAGAATCAGTCCATTTCATGCCATGTCAGTTATGCTTAGTCCATTTCTATGATCTATCTACCTAGTTTAAGCTTGTACAGTACAGGTGGAGGGCACTCTGTATTGTCTTGCTTGAGGTACACCAGATACCTTAGGGTTCTGTCCTAATCTAATCTGGTCCCTGTATGTGATGAATTGCTGGTCTAATTTCGGTCTGCATACTACTTGAGCTGCTTGGATTTTGAAACCTTCAGCATTACAGTTGGATTGGCAAGCTGGCATAGGTTTAGTTGTGATGCAAATCTCCGCGTAGTTTTCATAATACTGGACTTGTTTCTGCACCTTGCACGCTCCCTTCTTCTTCAAGTAGCTTCTGGATACGTACACATTGCTGTCGTCCCATTTATCTTCGGAGGCGTCAGATTGCATAGCTGATTGCCAGCTCGCATCAGACCGTAGGATTGAGGTGTATCGATTCTGTGGCCAGTACGCCCTCTGTTTAGCTTGTGCCTGCCATTGCTGCGTCTTTGGCTCGCTGTTTTCATCATTCAAAGCGTATGAAGCCGCAAAATGCTCGGGTGTGTCGACAAGACCGTAAGGAGTCATGTAGTCATCGCGAGGGTCGCCGGTCATAAATCCACAAATGCCTCTGCTGTTTCCACGGCCTTCTGTCGGCAGAACTACGAGTCTCTGAGCATCGTACATGATCCTAAGGTGGTCGCGTTTAACATAGATCATAAGAACTCCGTCGTGTTGTACGAAGTATTCGAGAAGAGGGGAAGCATCTTTTTCGTCCCAGTAAGTGGTGAAGTCGCCTTCCGATACCTTCTTGCTGTTTGTTGCTACTTCAACGTTGTAGTTACTGGATCCATCAGCACTTGTTTTAATTTCAATCTCCAAGTCGTTGCCATTTTGTGCCCTGCGAGGACGAGGTAACAGATTATTATTAATTTATCGAAAATAATATCTAGTATCCAAGATAAGAAGACAGAACTAAAAATGTAAACTACATTTTTCGATAAATTGGGCAAAGATTAAAAACGAATTATTTTATTTTATTTAGAGAAATGCAGTAGTTACCTGTAAGAAATGTACACTTCTTGTGTCTTCGGGGTTGGTCTGCGCACTAAGACGACGTAATCGTCGTAGTTATCAGCCTTGCTGGAGTAGACCACATGCCAGCTGCGGGATACGCTGTAGTTGTATCTGCGGTTGCTGAAGGTTCTCACTCTTGAACCATCCACCGAGCAATAAGCTGCAAAAAAATGAATGTATGTAAGTACCGTTGTTTGTTTGACATAAACAACAATTTGAATTTATTCATGTTTGTTATTTGGTTCCAATATTTTATTTTCGGTTGCCTTAACTTTTTAAATAACATCGTTCTATTTTAAAATTTTACATAAAAATAATGTTATTATTTTTTAAATACTTACGTTGGTATTGGTTCTTGGTAAAGTGGTTAAGGGCCGTTTCAAGAGGTGTCATTGGTCCGTAGGCAGATAAGACAGGATAAGTAGCCCAGGGGAGATCGATGTTCTTAATTCTCAGCTCACCATACCGAGAATTTACACCCATGTTCATTGTTTTTGTTAGGTACGAAAGGTCGAACATTAATTCAAGTTTTCCCTCAGGTGATGGCTTCAGAGGGTTGTCTTCAACTTGCCAGAGTGCTAAACTCTTGACAATTCTGTATACTTGATAAGCGGCATTTCTGACTGTTGGGTTGACATTGTAAGATACTGAGAATCTGTAAGTATCTGGAGTTTGCGCCCTTATAAGCATCTCGTGGCAAGCTGGTTGGTAATAGTTATTGCTCGCAATTTCTTCAAGGCACTGTTGTGAAAGATAATATCTTTGCAGCTCTTCCAAGTATTTCGCAGATCGTTCAGCGGTGGCCTGGATATGAATATTTTCTTTAGGTCCGTAACGAATGTCAGCTTCAAAAGGCATCTTGAACTCCTGCTTAAGGGCTTCAGCGTAATTGAAGGTGGTTGAAATCGGTCTGTTCAATTTTCCGACCGTGTTTATTTGCCAGTTGCCGAATTGTTCGGAGTTTCTGCCAGCGAATACGGCGAAGTGAACTTTAGGATCAACATCGCTGCTGCTAATAGCAGATGTCATTACATATTCCAATTTTTGCGCGCCATCGAAGGATGCACTGAGGTCCAAAACGTGAGCACGTGCCTTATTAATGCCAGCGACGATTTGCTTAATAATTGCGTCTCGTCTAGCGGGGCTGTTTGGTGTTGTATCCGAAATGTCAGCGGCCACAGCTGGTAATTGTCCCTCCACCTTTTGATTGTATACAGTGTCTGGAAATAAGATATTTTTATGAGTTATAAATATCAGAAAATGCCATAATTGATAATAGCAATTGTAATAATAATGAAGGTAAGTAGAAAACTACTTACCAACAGCTGCTGTTATTGTCATACTCTTGGATTTAGATTGCTTTCCTAAATAGCGCAAGTTAAAGTGAGTTTGGGCAAGATCAACTTGATGGAATGGTGCCACGATATGAGAAAGGGGATCGCGCTTAAGGAACATGTTGATAACATTTCTATAATCATTTGAATATGAGTATCCATTAAGCTGGAATTGAACGCCAATCTGTTGGCCAAATTTATAATCTACTGCGATTGTTTTGCTGTCTCGGTTGATCAGTTTAGTCGATGGATCTTGAGAAATAGGAACAAGCGAGTCTTTCTTCTGGCTTGCGCTGTATGGCCAGATACTGTAGTGAAGCACATTTGTATCTTGGTCAGGTAGAAGTGGTGACACGATAAATTTGAATTCTCCTGATTTAATTTCATATTGTATTTTGAAAGGTAAGTTCACTTGAATCTTTCCTACAACACCGACACCGGCCCATTGGTTGGAAATCGTGTCTAAGAAACCGACACTGCCGTCGTGGTTTTCTGCGTACGTGAGGATAATTTCATGGTCCATTTTGTTGTTGAAGTCTCCGTTGTTAAGGAAACTAGCCAGACCATTTGTTTTTGTTTGAACATGAATAACTGTTGGCTGTTTATATTTGAAGATGAAAGGCATACCAGAAGCAAGAGGGAACATTATTGATACTTGGTTCTTGTTCAAGACTTTGGTGTAATGGCCTTCCATACCGTTGCTGAAATCCATAAGGAGGTTCTTCCACTGTTGTGGCCACTGTTTAATGTCTTCTTCGCTGAGTGCAAATAATCTTTGCTGGTTCATTAAATCTAGATAAAATGAAGCTTCTGCAGGTTGTCGTTTCTCGTTCTCATATTTATTGTTGAACATGTTATAGATTTTATCAGCAGAATATTTATGCGACGCCTGAGACTTTGTTTGACGGGTTACCTTGTTAATGAACTCGCGATAGAAGTTAATGAATGGTTGCCAACTCGACCATGTAGTGGAGATCTGAAAATACATTAAAGTTTTAGTAATATGTGTATATTGAATTTTATTTGATGCTATAGATGTTCTTCGCTCGCAGTTTCGCCCGCGTAGTCAAAGAAAAACCTGCATAGTTTCCGTTCCCGTGTCTTTTCAAGATAAAAACTATGCTATGTGTTAATCTAAGTTAAACTCTATAAGTGTTTGTGTCAAATTTCATGAATATCGGTTCAGTAGTTTTTCGTAAGAGAGTAACAAACAAAGATACAAACTTTCGAATTTTTAATATTAGTAGGATTAACTTACTGTTGATTCCTTGAACCATCCGCTTATTCTACTATTCCATGAATATCTAGAAGATTTAGGCAGTAAGCTGTCGTCTCCGCCAATGCTGGACCAAACGCCCAAAACGCCGACATCTTCGTCTCTGTCATATGATCTCATTGCCTTTGTTGAATATTCAGCACCGAATTCTTCGCTTGTAACCAAATCCTTCACAGCTTGAGCAGATCGAGCACTGAATATTTCATTAGAAATTAATATCATACTAATTTGAAATTCTTTTTTTAATGTAATGTAATAATTTATTAATGTAATGTATTAACATAGTAATTAAGACATTACTAACAAGTGGACCTATGATGTTCTTGATAATAAATTAATTTATTAAAATAATACTTACAGTTCAAAGTATCTAGGGTGGCGTAATTCTGCAGCGTATTCAATTCCTGATTTAATCACAGCTCGAACTTCTACACTAGGATCGTTCTTGGTCATTTCAGCCATAGCTTGCCACATTGCGCTTGTGGGATGAGTCATGAAAATATTTTGAACAGCGGCTACCCTAACTTCATAAGGTTCGGCTGTATTTCTAAGAATGCTATAGAGTGCTGCTCGGACGTATCGGTCCTTCTCCCTTGCCAAATATCTCAAAGAATCAACCATCTGTGTCCTAAGGAATGTAGAAGCTGGAACTTTGCCTTCCAAATAAGGTGCGAAAACATTTAATATTTCACGGTGACCTAAGATTCCAATAGACTTAATGAAGACTTGTGCCTTGTGGCTATCTTCTTGTTCTATCGCTGTTTTAAGTTCCGCGCTAAGACGGGGTAGAATAGTATCTAAGACGAAGCGGTCGTGGCGGTTTGACAGACGTCCATACATATGTGTCGGGTAATATTGATGGGCAGTTCTGTTATCAACTTGTCCCATGTGAATAAATTTGCTCGCGGCAATCAACGCTGTAGTGTTAAGGAACATTTGGTCTTTAACTTCCGGGCTTAAAGCCAAGTCGAAGAACTGTATCATTGCTTCCTTGGTTGGGTAACGAAGAGTCCTTGGTAATACAGCAACTACTTCAGCCGCTTCTTCCCTTTCAATTTTCTTCTCTTGTATCCATGTTCTTATCAATTGGAAAGCGGGCAGCGTACCGGATTGTGCAACTGCGTCGCGGTATATTCTCCACATATCAGCTTTCATCACATCATCGCTGGATTTTCCGATTTCAATACTGCGACTCGTTTGAGTGAGTTGACCGTAACTCATTGAAGAGATAAGGCGGACCAGAATATTGAATTTAGTTAAGAAATCAGCTTTAGGCATGTTATTGGGGTTTTGTAATTGTTGCGCCATTTCTTGCACTAATTTTTGTGCATTCATAGGATTTTGTTTCTTGTCACCACGGGGTTGAGGATTCATATACAAGGCAGAGTAGGCTGGTTCATTAACTTTGGGAACATCGTCATTGACAAAAGATGAGTCTGAGTCGCTAGAGCTTGAACTTTGAGAGCTCGAATCTTCTTCACTGCGCTTTTTAATTATGATTTTATTAATAGCAACGATGGAATTTTTGGGTTTTGCGGAACGACGCACTCTTGAGGACTGTTCAACGCGTGATTCTGAGCTCTCCCGAGATTCTGACGAAGATGATGTGTCGTCAATTGCTACTTGCTTTGGGGTTAAAGAATACAACAAATTCATAATTTCCCGACCACCTTCAGGTTTTTCCCATTCGGGTTGATTGTCATCTTCCCATCCAACTAATTGCACGCTGATCTTGCTGTGTACTTCGGCTTGTTGTTTACCGTACATGTGTGGGTTGACATTAACTGTGCTTGTTGTTTCAGCTTTATAAATGGGACCGTTCTTGCCAATGAGATAACGGGAAACAGTCGCTCGTTTGATAAGTTGGTCCTCCTTAGTGGAATGCGCGGTACCAGTCCATTCTGCTCCTTCAGGGACACCATAGTGGTAGTCTACGCGGTGGCGGCAGTGACCGTAGCTCTTGCTCTTGGTTACTTCAATGGGGTCTTCATTCTTCGCAAACATGGGGAGCTCGCGTCTCCATTCAGAAGCAACTGGCGAAACAACGTATAAAGTTTCGCAATCACCAGTGACGTCAGTTTCCATCTTTCTGAACTGGCCTTGCTTGTTCTCATTGTCGAAGGTGTCGTACGACGAGTGAATGTTGCGATAGGTAGATAGATCAACTTGAAGTGCTCCAATGAGACCTTTCTGCAAGTTTTCGTATGCAAGAGTCAGGCCCGAGGGAAGGCTGAGAGAAACAACTCTGCCGCCATCGACGTTGATTTCGAAGGGCTTGTCCAAGTTGAGGACCGGTTGGTAGTTGAGTTCCTCTGGCAAGGGTTCGTGTCGTTTCAATTGTTGGTGAACCAGAGCATGTTCTGGGTTTTCGAGCCTGGCCTCTAGTTTTCCAGCGGGCTTGGCTCGTATGATGAAGCGTGCTCGGTACGATCCGCCAGTGCTTGCACTTTCAGGCATATAAGCGAGGGTGTGCGATTCGACATCATACTTGTACAATTTGCCAACTTGCCAGGGTCCTTGTGGTTGGGCGGGGTCTACGCTGGGTTCGGGTACAAGACGGCCCGATGATACGGCCGCTGTAATGGAAAATAAAATGTTAAGAATAATCCTACAATCAAACATTAATTGAAACTCTATTAAATATGACCCCTCTTATAAATTACACTTTTTTTATTCTCTACTAGCTTTCCGCCCGCGGCTTCGCCCGCTTTGTCTAAAACATAATAAATTATATACTAAAACCTTCCTCTTGAATCACTCTATCTATTAAAAAAACCGCATCAAAATCCGTTGCGAAGTTTTAAAGATTTAAGCATACATAGGGACATAGGGACAGAGAAAGCGACTTTGTTTTATACTATGTAGTGAAGTACCTATACATAAAGCAATGAAAGTAGTATGAACGTATGAATTGCTAGGTAATATATTTGCTTTGTAGTTTGTACTTTGTAGTCATATTTTTCATTTCATAGTACAAAACAAATAAAAAAAATATTAATAAGCTCTAAAATCGTATTGTATAGGTACAATTACATATATGCTTTCACGTAAATTATAAAAAAAGTCTAGAATAAAACCTTAAAAATACTTATATGCGTCCCGTTTAACGTAACTCGAAAAAAAAACTTTAAGGAAATTGAACTTTTTCATATTATGATACAATTGTTGAGTTTAATTAAAGTTATAATAATTTTATTTAAATAAAAATTATTTTCTTTAAATAACTAATAATTCATATTTACCAATTTAAAATACAACATATCAATACAAAAGTCGAATAATGAGTTGCAATAAGAATTATTCAAAGGAGGATGGCCACATATGACCTGAATGCGAACATTAATCATCGGTGTATCAAAAAATAGTAATTTATGCGTGCTTTTACTAACGGGGTCTAACTTATTTTATTCGGGCCGGGAAAATGTTATGTATTAATAATAAATAAACTCAAATTCATAACATTGTTTGAACGCATCCAAACGTCTTTCATTTTTACCTGTGGTATGCGTTTCGTTTTCACAGCGCAGCGGGAGTTAATTAGCGATTACGTTTAAAAAAATACTAGAATAATAATATGTATTTCTTTGTTTTATTTCACCTTTCATATTTTATAGCAAAAACAGTAAGAAAGATATAATTTATAGATTTAAAAAATATTTTTTGCCATAAATACATTTAATAATATACTTGAAATATGTAAAACGGAACGTATTTTTTACCGGCATAATAGACACACAGGTTAGATGACACATGACTGATGACACGCGTAGCTGATGAACATGATTTTGTTTATTACTTAAGTCACTACAGTGTTGTATTGGCTTATATAACAATCAAATAAATAACATAGGCAACGTCGTCCACCCTTAGAATTTAGTTATGGCTGTAGGTATAACTCTAAACCATATTCATTATATACGTAGCCATAACCTCAAAAATGGCAAATTATGTAAAAATTCTAAGCTCCACCAGTTTCAAATAATATATTTGCAATGTGGGATTGCTAAGGGTGGTTAGGCGAACCATTTAAGCCCTATATTAATCATGGTCGCGACATTTCATAGTCAGGTCTTGGTATGTATGGGCAGTGGCCGATGTCCTTAAAAATTCCAGAACTTAACATTCGATAAATAAAACCAATTCTAATTTCAAATTCAAAACTACAATTCGAATCAACAATCACACAAACAAAAGCAAACGTTCTAAAATTCGAAAATAAAATAATTGTAACAGATTAAAATTTAAAACTCACCAATAAGGGCCGCTAGGACCACAATCTTCATGATAGCTGTTCGGTGGTCCAGTTCTTGCAAGGAAGGTCGGTGGAGTACTTGTCTTTTGGACCAAGAGACCCATCTTATATACATAGTAATCACACGTGTAATAGTGACCCTAGATGAGGTCTAGAATGATAACAACATTGTATATTTCGTGCTGATTTGATTTGATGATGATTTATTGATGGGGTTAAAGACTTTGTGAACTTATATTTTTGGTTTTATGGCATTCAAATGCTTTTATAAATATAAATTTATAAAGAATAGAAAAAATTCGATCACGAGGCGGGACTCGAACCCGACTTTGTGAACGTTAGAAGTTGTTTTGTGATGAATAAAATCTTAAATAGGTCTCTCTAATATTTTTTTTTTTTTAATTCAAGTTTTAAAATAAATTCCACTTTGTTTCTTTGTATCATACTAATTACAACCTAAGTATCATCAAAGTATAGGATTCCTAGTTAAGTGTATTTATTGTTTTTTCATACATAATATATTTTTATATTATGGTTTACTTTATATTATACTAGCGACCCGCCCCGGCTTCGCACGGGTGCAATGCTGATACTAAATACACTACAGAAAAACTGTGAACGTAAAACGTTGTATATAAAAACCTTTAGTTTCTGTGATCTGTGATAAAAACATAGCGGCCCGCTCCGGGCTCCGGCTTCGCACGGATAAAATACCTATATAGCCGGGCGGCCGGCCGGTACCGCCGCAAACGCTACGTCCCGCAATTTTTAAATCTGTAATATCTTCGAAAATATTCACTTAAATCATACGGTGTAAAGGGCCATATAGATCTATATTAAATGAACAATGTATTTCACGGTATTTAATTGGTTACGGATTAATGCTGTATTGGTTAAAATCGCTTCGAAAATTAGCCATTATTTGTCGTAAAAAGTAAATGACAAAAAAAAGTTATTATGGGTTATCCATAAGAGATAGACATATAGGTACCATCACGGACTTTTCTGTAGACCTTTTCAAATTGTATAATACTTAGTACGTTATTTTGATAAAACTCGTAGGGTTCAGCCTGCGTTTGCAATGTAAGCGGAAAAAATGTAATTTTTTACGACATCACATTAGAAACCTCAAAAATAACAGTACTTCTTCACTATTTAATGGATGTTTTTATACATATAAACCTTCCTCTTGAATCACTCTATCTATTAAAAAAAACCGCATCAAAATCCGTTGCGTAGTTTCAAAGATTTAAGCATACAAAGGGACATAGGGACAGAGAAAGCGACTTTGTTTTATACTATGTAGTGATGACTAGCGGACCGCCCCGGCTTCGCCCGTGGTACATATTTACGTTTTCTCTACATAAGAACCATCCTTGGACTTCCACAAACATTAAAAAAAAGAATTATCGAAATCGATTCAGCCGTTCACACGTGATGCCGTGACAACGCGAAACGGGTTTCATTTATATATATATATGTATATAGATTATGGTTGTTTATATAATTTTGAAACATTTTAACATAATTTTGACTAAGAAGACTACTAAGATATAAAGCAAAACATTGTTTTCTTAGTTTTCATTCTTAGGGCGACGCGGACGTTTCATTTCACTTACTCAATGTACCTAATCGAATCATCTTTTCAACAATATTTTTTTTTTTATGTTATATGGAGGCAAACGAGCGGACGCACCGCCTGGTGGTAAGCAGGTTGTGTCGCCCATAGACCATAACAGGGGTTATGGTTGTTGCCTACCAGAATAGGGGGGAAGACGGAATTAAATATGTGAATTTATGACCATAAAGTTTTTGTAAAACTGTAACTAATAACACATTACGAATATCTGTTCTTAGGTATAATGACTGACTTATGAGAATCATAGTTGAAAAAAACTAACTACGCTAATAAGATAAACTCCTTGGTAAAATTTGAATTAAATCTGTCTCTAAAAGTACCTAACTCTAAATCGAGTCTAAAGAAGTATTTTATAGGTTCATAATTTAAGCATCCAACCTATTAAAAATAATCGTTCGAATTTGAAAGCTTTGGAAAATAATGACTAAATCAATTTTATTGTATAAGTAATTGCTTTTCATAAAGTGAAGTCCCATGTCCCCAAGTGGGGTAATTAGGGGCAGATGCATTATACATCTGTTTCACTGATCGATTTTCTTTAGGGACAAGTAGGTGACTAGGTGATCAGCGTTCTGTGTCCTACCACACCAATACATTTTTTTTTCTTCGTCTCCACTGGGAATCGAACCCAGGACCTCTCGGTGCTACTCTCATGCGTCAACCACTGTACCAAAGAGGCGGTCAATTGCTTTTCATAGTGCATATTAATTAATAAAAACTTGCACCTTTATTACTAGGATCAGAAAGGATAGGAAGTAAAAAAATAATACACAATAAAAATTAAAATAAATTTATTAATACCAGGCAGTATCTGCCTTTAAATACTTAAGTATAATTTTCAAGGAGCAAATTGGAGATCTTATATTGGAAATAATACTTAAAAATAATCTAACAAAGGAGATTCTTTGGAAAGCATCATTTGTACATTCGCTCTTAAATCGACTTTACTTAAAAATAACAAAAATATAGCTAATATAACAATTAAAAACTATATTTTGATAAAAAATAGTCCTAAATATCGTTTTTCAGAACATGAATATAATCTATTTAGGGCCGATTTTTCAATGCTTGGATAAAACTTATCCGTCCAATAAAGTATTACACGATAATATCAAAATGTCACGTAAACTGTCAAATACGGGCAATTATAATACGTTTTTAAAATGGTAGTTTTGTACATTATTCGACGAAGAAGTTTTATCCAAGCATTGAAAAATCGGCTCTTATAATTATAATAGTATTTTCTAGTGTTTGATTTTACGCGAGTATTATATATTTAGAAATTAAAGATTTTTACGGATTTTGAACGCGATTTATTCATTAGTTCAAAGTGTGCGAGACGTCAAGATAATAATACCTATTATAATGAATAAATCGCGTTTAAAATCAGTTAAAATCTTTCATTTCTATTTATAAATTATAATACCTATAAACCTTATCAAAATATATGCTAACAGCAAAAACTTACTTACCTACTCTTACTTGTAAACATATTTATTTATTGAATAATAAAAATTTATCTATATACAGTCTTAGGCAAAACATTTTGAGCAAATATAGGTGTAAATGGAAAAATACTTATTGAGATCTTTATTACAATAACTAACTTAATGCCGCGTATTTCCTTCCGAAAAATTTATTCAGTAAATCATTTTTTTTAAGATTCTGAAACTTATTATAATTCTGTAAAATTGTAGATATATATATATATTTAAATGCTCATAAACTCAATTATTTCTCAACTATATCGGAATAAGACGCAGTTAAAAGCTAGAAATTTATAAAGCTCCACCATTATTATATTGTTTTCTTAACCATTAAAAGGCCGTGTTTTGAACACAAGTTCTTAATTGTAACTATTTAAAACTAGTGTCAAAATATTACACTAATTGAGCGAGTGATATATCTACAGTCTTCATAATTGAGCAAAGTTATTTACATAAATCTCAAGTATATAAAATAAAATAAAAAATAGGTAAGAAACAATACAATTTCAAAGTAGGTAATATATAATTGATATATTATTTTTATTATAAGTGTTTTAAAGATTTTCGCACCAAATATCAAATTATAGTATGTATTTTTGATTACATAGGTAGGTAGGGCTGTTGGCTGAATCATTTAGATGTCTATTCACCTATTTAGTACCTATGCTACATCGCTACGATAATGCGAAATACGTCTTTTTAATTCCTTCTTTTCTTCCAATTCTTCCTTCAAACTACATTTTCATAGGAACTGTCAGTTTATCCCGTATACATCTCAATGTCGCGGGTTTGGCCGGGGAGCTAGGTACTAGTTGTTCTTCTGTACGTTTGAGGGGTTTAGCGGGGGGGAGGCACGCGCGGGGCGCGGGGATGTGGGGGTGAGACTTGACGTGCTTACGGAGGGAGGATGGGTCGGTGTAGCGCTTGCCGCAACCGATTGCACCGCAGGCGTAGGGTCTCTGGAAAGAATATGCTTGGTAAGATCGACTTGGAATGGCAGCATTGACATCATTGAACCAATTTTTTTTTTCAATTTATAAATTTATATCATTGAACCAATTACCTGTATGAGATCAAAGAATGGAAAAGGTAAGGCTCTTAGTAGCAGTTTTTCATGTTCTTCAAAGGTTTTCTGATCTCTTTATTTTTCTAAATGATTACACACACATAAAATTTAACCCATAAACAGAACTATACAAAAAAAACATAGTGGATTTATAAAATATGGCGACTAATTGAAAAGCTGAATGCTCCATTATAATATGGAAGGATCAATCAACAATCTGTGGCAATCTACATTCCTTACATTTTTTTATGTCAGAGCAAGCAAAGGTGCAGGTGGGCAAGTTTCACCGTTAGTTATCTTATGAATTAAATATATTGTAATATTTTTAAAACTTACAGCATTAAAGTGCGTCCTCTGATGCTTGGCTCTATCAGAAGAGTTAGAGAAAGCCTTCCGACAGTGCGGCGCGGGGCACGCGTACGGTCGCTCCCCGGTGTGCGAGCGCACGTGGATCTTCAGGTTTTCCAGACGAGAGAACGCTTTGCCGCAACCTGGATGCTGTGAAATAGAATATAAATAAATATTCTGTTCGTAAGTAAAGGAAAGAGGAACATCATGAAATCTGCTTCATTGGTCGAGTAGTCAGTGAACCGTGATCAAACTTAAAAGCCCTATTTTCTGCTTGGGTTTTGATTTTACGTAAATTTTCTGATTAGATTATAACTAGATTTCCGCCCGCGGCTTCGCCCGCGTTTTCAAAGGAAAACCCGCATATTTCCCGTTCCCGTGGGATTTCCGGGATAAAACCTATCCTATTTGTTAATCCAGGTTACCCTCTATATGTGTGCTAAATTTCATTGTAATCGGTTCAGTAGTATTTGCGTGAAAGAGTAACAAACACACACACACACACACACACACACACACATCCTCACAAACTTTCGCATTTATAATATTAGTAGGATTTATATTAATGCGAGAATTTAGGACGTTTTCCCGATTAAGGGGTACAATACAAGCCAGGACCTTCTCTATCTCGTCGAGTAGCAAAAATTAATGAAAGCTTTTATAAACCTTTTATGAAAATGAAAGATAGGGAACTTTAAATAGTAAATTGAAGACGTATTTCTAGAAAGACAATAGATTTCGCATGCTATTTAAGTTGATATATGTATGTACATAATTTGCTACATAAGTAAAATATTTTTGAAGTCTCAAGAAATACTAAATATTATATTTTATTATTTATACTAACATGACATCTATTAGGCTTATGTCCGGAGTGCACGCGCATGTGAATGAGCAGTTTGTACCGCGCGTTGAACGGACGCCGTGCGCGGGCGCATTCCTTCCATAGGCAACTGAATTCGTCTCCTGAAAAATAATAGAGTATTAAGGAATTAAAAAAAATATATATATTAATAGTTAGATAAGAAAATACGTAAAAATGACGTCATTGCTTATTTTGCTTGTTAGATTCTGAAATGAGTTAAATTCTGAAATATTCAATAACTTTAGATATTATTTTTTTTTTGTAAAAAAAAGTTTATTAAAATGCAAGTTTTACTTCAATTCTTACTTAGTATACATTTTTTAGTCCTTCTATCCTATCTATTGGCCCTTCTAAATGAAAATATTCACAACCACCAATACACAGTTTAATGTCTTCATTATAACAATAAAAATAATAAAATAAACACATACCTTTATACGTATTAACATGTGCTCTCTCAATATGCTCCACCAGCATGTTTTGGTTTGCGTGTCTCTCATAGCACTGCTCCCAGAGGCACACCCTTTCACCTTAAAACAAACAATGATTGATTTACAACGCACTTCAAGCTATGACAAAATAGTACAAAGGTACACCGACTTGTAAATGTTTACGTTAAGTTTTTTCGATGGAACGATTTGTGGAGTTTAAAAAACAATATAATTGATTTGTTATGTTGTGCTATGTGGATTAGAATTAAATTGAAATCTCTTTCCTTCATTAAGTTAAAGAAAAATAATAGAATTAATATATAAAAATGAATGTTACCTTGTCTTTCCTTTTCCACTTTCCGTTCACTGGTAATACTAGTATTGGCATCATAAGAAGCGGTAAATTCATTTTCCCTTTCGAAATTTAATCCAAAATCATCTAAATTAATGAAAAGTTCATCTTCGTCAAACGTTTCTGAGTTTTCATCATAATAACTAGAACTTTCTATCGATTCTGATATGGAAGCTTTTCTTTCGTGTCTTTCAAAACTGAATTCTGTACAACTTGTTGGAGTGTCCGGTAAAATATAATTACGTTCACCTTCTAAATTATGTAGAATGTTATTAGGATAACTGTAATGTTCAATACTGCTTACAACTTGATTCTGTTGTAGTTGAGTATTCCCGCAAGAATTATCTTGTGTTGGCAAAACTTCTTCGTTGTTTGTATAATTACAATAACGTTTTGTGAACGCTGTTTCTATTGACGGCAGTTGGTTGTCACTTGGCATCAAATTAAAACAGTCTTCGTTATAAGCATCTGGAGTAAGGCGACACGTCTCACTATCTTCTCTACAAAGTTCATCAATCAACGATTCATCATCTATATAATCGTTATTTATATCAAAAGTAGCCTTTGTTTTCGTTTTCTCATCACAAGCATCAGATTTGAAACTGTTATCATCAAATTCAATGCTGTCTAAATCAAGCAAAACTTCCTTTATATTTTGATCGTTTATGTTTCCGTCGATAACTTCGTCTATCATTTCGAAATCAGTTTTGGTCTTATCGCTGACATTATATGAGTTATTTGTGGTCGTCCAATTTTCGAGAACTTCAAAATCGAAGCTTTCTTCAATACCATATTTAAAATTATCATCCTTTGGTTTCGTTTTGCTGTTCTCTAATTCTAGATTAAATTGTGACATGTAATAAGCGTGTAGGTCTGTAACATTGTCGTTTTTGTCTTGAAATAATTGTTCGTCGTCGTAGCAAGGTATGATATCATAGTCGGCCATGGCTATAAGTTCATTTGCCTACAAAGTTCAGTAATCTCTGGGTAGAGGTAGTTATTGACATATGTTGGAGTCGGTTTCGCGCATATGGTTTTGCTATTATTATAAAAATAAACTTTCTCCAAGTCTGAACTCGCGTGGCTCGCGCATCTGCGAATTATAAAATTAATTACTAGTGTTATTACACATTTTGCAACACGTGTTGCGTATGGCTACCTTATATTGGTGGTAGGAAGTTTATCGTTTTTTTTAGTGTCTTGAATTAAAATAACGGAAATTTGAAATATAGGTTCAATGACGTGAAGTTTGATTAAAGCTATTTTTACAATTTTGCTATTATTCAAAATACGCTTTACAACTATAACAAGATATATTAAGTCATTTTAACTGGAACACAATAAGTCTATTTCTTTAAATAAATATTTTGAATAATTTTTTTTATGGAATAGTTTAAAAATATCGAAATGAAAAACATTTTTTTTAAACTTTTAATAAGAATAAAAAAAATTGTAATTTTAAAAATTAATATATCAAGTCGCATTTTTCAATTAAAAAAAATCTAATTGGAAAAAAAGAAAATTATTTTCTTGCTCAATTATTGAGTAAAACGTAGGTATAATATTATTTTCTCAAACCTATACATTATTGTAGCCTGTAGGTTCATATGAATTAATTATAAAGTTTGTAGAACTATAATTTAAAATACCTAAGATAGTAAAATAAAATAAAACACTAAACACAAAAAACATCTAGGTATGTACTCACGTGATCAACACTTTTCCGTAATTTTCACAAAAATGGCGCGCTGTCACTTTGACAGTTCATTTACGCGGGAAGGGGTACGCGACCGCACTGATTGAGATACGAAACGGGAATAACAGGAGCACACGGGATAGCGAAAAAACTACTCACATGTGTTTCTGAACGACGACGTTTATTTTTCAGGAAGAATTTTGAAATTGTCATTCACATAAATCTTATTGCTATGAGATAGAGACTTGTTTTGAATGCGAGTGTTTGTGGGTACGGGATTGTTGATAGAATCTGCTTTTGGCGCCATTTACTATTTCTCAATTGGAGTTAGAAAAAATCATAGGTTTGTCATATAAGAATTCAGTTAAATGATGAACTGACTACGTTTCGTCTAGGATATCTAGTGTAGTTGATATGTTTCAATGTGATCCTATTTTGAAAATAGACGCAATTTATAATTAATGCCTTTAAATGGAATTAATCCACTTAGGTTTTAGCAACAATCCATTATATTATAACAAGATGCTTTATAAATTTATATTGCTTTATAATGCCATAAAACCAAAAATATCAAATTTAACAAGATTTTGCTTTATTTTGGAAATAATTTGTTCAATTATTAATAGATCACGTTGGTAGTGTAGATGTAGATTCATTGATAATTACCGCTGTATTGTTAATTACCAAATCATAAATTGTTAACAATTATTGTACCCTCATAGGAGGCCTGTGTCCCAGCTGCAGCAGTGAGAACGTATATGGGCTGATGATGATGATGATGATGAAATTGTTAACAAGAGGTTTAAATATTAGCTATGTGCTACTCGCACTCTTTTTCTTCACGTTTTTAGGAGGATAATGAAAGAAAGCTAGAGATGAGATATTAACTAAATAAAATCAATTATCTACGGTTTGTTTAATTATCATAAAACTTCTCTCAAACGATATGATTAATAAAAACATGTCAATTTTATTACAAGCTGTCAAACGTGAAGACGTTCCCACTTTGTTTTTTCAACGGACTTTTTACGCCAAAATCTTGTGGCACTAAAATTCTCACATAAATATGAAAAACACGTGTCATCGATGTGTCTTTAGTGGTTTTTGTAATTTTTTTTCAGTCTTGTCTCCTCATGTTTACTACTGTCCCGAAAATACTACTGTTTTTTGTGATTGTTTCCCTATTTTATGTCTTCATTTTAATTGATTTTTAACGTGTCCAAATGGAGTCCTAATTCTCACTTTACGACCGTACGTAATTATTATTTTCTATTTATTTAAGAACGTTGGTAATAATTGACTAATCATAATAATCTAAAGCTGCTTAAGTACCTACATTTAGGTTCTCTAATTTATATTTTTATTTCCTATATTATGTACTAGCTTACCGCCCGCGGCTTCGCCTGCTTTGTCTAATCTAAAACCTAATAAATTATATACTAAAACCATCCTCTTGAATCACTCTATCTATTAAAAAAAAACCGCATAAAAATCCGTTGCGTAGTTTTAAAGATTTAAGCATACAAAGGGACATAGGGACAGAGAAAGCGACTTTGTTTTATACTATGTAGTGATGATGATTTGTGAACGCGGTGCGTTCTCGTTTAATGTTTTAAGATGCCTGCACTTTTTTGCTTGAAGCTTTATACACTCACCGGCACGGAATCTTGGCCACTGCAAATTTTTGCGTAAAATAACACTATTTCTTTTCTACTACAAAATTCAATTAAAATTTAATCAAAACTAGTTACTTTAATGTTTTTACTAACTTTTAGTAATAATTGGAAGTTTATAAGAAGTACTACCGCGTAGATATGAATTAAACAAGAATTTACGCTTTTTCTGTGAAATTTAAATGATTTCTTAAAAAATGCACAAAAATTAGAAAGAACGTTTCCATAAAAAAAAAATTGAACCTTTTAATATAGGGCGTATCCTTCTCTTACCTTAAACACTGTTTGCATCCAGTCTGGCATACTCTAGAAGACATTTTTGATGTCCACTTGAGCTATAGTGTACCAAACGGCCCCAGCTGTATTTCTAAGCTCATCTAACATTGGTGCTGGGTTGGAATCAAACTTTATGTTTCTTTTAAGCATGTCCCAGATGTGTTCTATTGGATTAAGATCCGGGCTACGAGATGGCCACTCCTATTTTTCAATAATAACCTCTTGAAGGTACTCTAATACGCATCGTACGACACGCGGACATGCGTTATAGTGTATTAGTAGCAAATTTTCTTCACTGATAAACCTGTAATAGGGCTGAACATGTTCCTGGAGAATTTTCTCGGTGTAACTGATCAAATTTAAGCCATTATCTACGATAACTAACTCCTTGCGAGCATCGGAACTTATACCTCCCCATACCATTATTCACCCTCCATGAAAAATCGCAGTTTGAGCGTGGTGATGGGTGAAAACCTCTCTTCTCGTCTCCTCTATACTGACTCTTGGCTATCAGAAGCTCGTAAAGTGCCTTAGCAGTCATCTGTGAACACCTCACGAGCGCACTGGCTGTGGGTCCAGTTTTCATGTTCTCGTGCAAAACGAAGACGTGCTTCTCTGTGATGTCTGAGGAGTTCTGGACGGCGTGCTGGTCTGCAAACCTTCAAATTAACTTCTTTCATTAGTCTTCTCAACGATTGCTCACTCACATTTATTATCCTGGTGTTTTAGAGCCGGTGGCGTATCTCAAAAACTGTCAGAAAGCCATTTCTGAGTATCTCTTGAACAATAAACGGGTCTTCTCGAGCTGATGAGCACCTCACGCCTTCATTTCCTGGTCTGCACGTGTAGCTGCCAGTCTCCTGGTATCTTCTCTATGCATAGTGCATCGCTGAACGTGGTACGTACTGTACATTAGGTACTTTATGTTGCGGCAGTCATTGGTCTAACATTGTGATGGCCTGAGCAGGTTGTTCAGATGTTAACGGCATTTTTTATTGTTTGTTATGATCATTGACTACAGTACAACAATAACAATATCATAAAACGGCATAAACGATATCGAAAAAAGTTTAAAACTAACAATTCGTAACTTCGGCTTAACCGCACAAATCACAAATTTCGAGTAACTCTTAAAAAGTGGTAAAAGATTATTCTCAAACTTAATGATTTCTTACCATAAAATTAAACAAATAATATGTTAACATATCTGCATACAAAAAAATCGTGGAAAACACTTCAAACTTTTTTTATCGGCAAATTTGTAAGTGGCCAAGATTCCGTGCCGGTGAGTGTAGAAGAACTTTATACTTATCATTAAAGCTACAGTTACTTCTCAAGCTTTCTGGATGTTGCAAGACTTTCAGATATACCTAACGCCACGAAGTGGCAGTGTGGAACATCTAATTATTATCAGTATAAGTCCTCAGTGAGATTTCTACTTCTTAAACGAAAAACTGCAAGAAATTCAAGAAAACGCACAATCTTCCTCTGTCATCTTTATATATATGCACTTAAATAACTAGCATTAATACCGCTATCATTTTATCCAGAGCCATAAGTTTTGTATTAACCATTTTTTTTTCTTTATCTTAAACATTTTTAATTTTTATGGCCTAAGTTTAGCAGACAAATGAGCTGGTGATTCGCTTCATGAAAAACGCAGCACCCATGCACATTTAAAAAGGTAAAGTCTAATCGCGTATATGAATTACTAAAGTTCATTAATATTATATTTATCATCAAATAAGAGGCATATTTATTACGCATATCCACACATTGCATGTATCTATCATTGAACTACAGTTCACATTTATGTAATAGAGACATAGTTGCAATCAGGGTGAATACACTTTTTGTGTAAACATCGAAAACACGTGTAATCGATATAAATAATTATTAGTTATATTATGAGGAAGATATTTATATCAAGGTACAGTCTAATATGTACTTTCGTTTTAATTTTAGTGCAGTAAAAAGCTTAATTGAAATAAGCAATTAAATTTTATCACCTACTGTCTTTTTTAAATACAATTTTTACAATTACGTTGCAATTTTGTATTGAACTAAATGAATAGAAGAAAAATGGATTGCAAAACGTTAATTTGTAAAAACAAACAAGAAAAAACTAACTCGCATCCTAGGCTATCCTATAATGTTAAAGGATGCATCTTATAGACAACTTTCTATCTGGATAGTGACTTTACAGAAAATATTTTATATTGATAAACATAGAGGTTTCATAATAGATAAGATACGTAGCTACTATTAATAATACAATATTTTAGGTAATATAATTGAATTAAGCAAAAAATAAAAACAGTCGTTTCAAAATCCGCCTGCTAAATCAATAAGAAATTGTCCAAATTTGATTCAGTCTCCACAAAATATTCAGGTTTTATAAAAATAAACTTAAAACGATCAATCTGAAAACATTTCGCCCGACAACATGTTCAAAGTTAATATCAATAACATCACCGTTATTAAAATAAAACCAATAACGTATGCACGCGTAGGATCCATCCAGGGTGCGTTCATATTGACTGGAAGAAAAGTGTAGTATATTTTATCGCGTGATGTCTTAAGACGGAGTAAAGTTTGCAGTTTATATAATTAAAAGGACTGAAATATTAGACATAATGGTATATTTAAATATGGCTCTACAACGTCACTATAATTTTTAATTACTGCTTCGCTTCTATTTTCCGGAAAATAGAAGCCTTAATATCCAACACAGCCATCCAACTCAGAAATACATCCTACATGTTGTAATTATATAAAATCCAATACAGATAAGTTATATGTTTTCCAATAACGTTAAATTTCTTATTTATAACGTATATAAGTATATAAATATAATATATTACGTCACAAAACATCAAATTATGTGGAAACTTCAGAAGGAATTTATTTTAATCACCCAAATTGAATTGCCTACTTACACTTAATATGAAAAAATATACTCCATGATTGTGACAATCTATTCATCTATCGTCGTTCCACAATCATAATAAACTCTCAGTCTTATGTGAAAAGGGCCTATAAAATGTCAGCTCATTTTATTATTACGTTGCACTTATGCATGACATGTGTGTCTCGCTATACATAGATGATTCGAAACGACTTAATGACTGTAACATGCTTTCTTATAAAACTATTTATTAATGAAATTAAATTATGCGCTTTTACGAGTGTGCTACCGTTTTGATAACGGTCGCAGAAAATAAGCAGTTTTCCATAGGTAGATATGTATTTTTCTAATTGTGTTTTAATTTTGAGATCTACCTTGGATAATGTTGGTAAATAGTTTGTCACGTTAGTCTTAAATGTAAACAGAAAATAGTCTTTCAATTTTCTAGATATTTTTGTTATATTTATTAATATTTGTATGAACACGAATGAAATACTTATACCTACAGTAATTTTATTACAATTTTTGTAATTGTAAAATGATACTGTCTGTGAAAATATTGTGAACGATTTAAAACAAATATTACATTTCTCTTAAATAATTTACACAAATTTAAATGTAGTGAACATACAACAATATTTACATCAAAAGCTAATCTAACAAATTATTCTTCTACTATCTCTAATACGAAACACGTGAAATCGAAAGCCAAACAAAACTCAAGGCTGACCAAAAATTAATTTTAAGTGTATGATTAATGGAGATATTAAATTAACTATTGTTTCATCTCGCGTTATCTAGGACGAACGAGAAATACACTTGTCGTCGACATAATGTTCTCAAAGTTTACGTCTAAATTTAGTTTTCTAACGGCTATAGAAGCGTTTATGAGTATGAATGGATTTAAGATACACTTTAACAATAAAAATACATCTATGTTTTTTTTTTTATCGTGCCATTTATGAATATATAATCTCAATCTTTTATATGTCTTAGATCTTGTTACTACTTCTTAATACAACAATATACTTACCTATATGACATCTTAGCAGATTATTTTTTCTTTATGTATTACAAGTATTTGATATTTATTTTACGATGTTTCAATATTTAACAAAATGCTTTATAATTTATCCCTAAACTGTACATATTTTTTTTCCTTACTTAACTTTAACTTATACAAAATTAGGTTTATAAATACGATATCTTCTAAATATTTAAATAAAAACATGTTTTTTCAGGTCTACGCTGATGTCCGAAGGTGACAACAACTTCGACACTGATCTGAGGGCTCAGCTATCCAGCAAGTCCAAATGCGTGTTGGCAGATATCTAATATATGACTATAAAAATATAATAAAATTCTAAAAACAATAAATAGAAATGAGTGAAAGGCACAGTTTGAGAAGCGCTGAGCGTCGCGGTGGTACACCAAATTAACATAACGCACGTCGCAGTCAACCAACTGCGGCCCGCTTTGCAATAGAAAGTAAACTATTATAATTTTGTTATTACTTCTATAGTAAATTGTATTTTGTATATCTTTTTATAATATAGTTGCGTAAGAAGGAAAGAAAAGCTTTTGTAGATGTATACAAATTGTATTGTTATATTATAAGTTTAGTTTACGATTACAGGTATTTTGATGCGTAAGTATTCAAGAGACTGTATCTATAGATATAATGTGATGTAGGTGTATATCGACATACCTAAATGTTTCCTGGTGCTAGCTTACCTACTGTGTATGCAAACAAGATATTAGATTTTTGCAAACTATGTAGGTATGTTACATTGTATATTCGAATCTACTACGACTATGTACCTATGTATTTGCTCTATTCTGAATTTTACGATATACAGGGTGTCCCAAAAAGTAGTGATGAACAGAAGCTGGGAGGCAGAGGACCTAGAGGGCTATCCGAATCACCCCCATGTATGTTATGCGATTTTTCGTATTTTCGGAGTTATGACGTTTTTTTTCAGTTTTTCATCTATCACTGAGTACGATGAGATTTTTATTTATGGTGACGTGAATTATTGCGCTAGATGCTTGATTTTTTTTTGTGTGCTAAGCTGAAAGATAGGCCAATTCAGTATGGTAACATTTACTATCGTTAGATCTTCGAATGGAATAAAAAAAAGAATTAAATGCCAAGATAGATAAAATTACCCAGTATGTTCACAACTTCAATTGCCCATAAAAAAATAAAATCACATAAAAAAAGTTTTCCATTTGGCTTTTAAATACTTGCTCTATCTATCAGGTAGCTACCCTAAAAATTTCATTTTATTATTCAGAAGGCTTCAATCGAAAAATTTAAATCTAAATGTGGTAAGTGCAATAATTTTATTAACATGATGACCATTAAAACCAAATTAAAACCAATAAATAGGTGTTTAATTACCAGAAATTTTCGCCTGAAGACGCCTGAAGAAGAAAGACGCCTGCCTTAAAGCCTGGCCTCCACGGTCCCTCGACCTAAACCCCATTGATTTGTTTCAATGGGGATACTAAAAAGACCTCGGCTTCTTGAGAGAATCGCACTTGCACTGAGCAACAGCGGGGTCATTTTAAAAATTTCTGGTAATTTAACACCTTGTTATTGGTTTTAATTTGTTTTTATTAATCATCATGTTAATTCAATTTTTGCACTTACCACATTTAGATTTCAATTTTTCGATTGAAGCCTTCTGAATAATAAAATGAAATTTTCAGGGTAGCTACCTGATAGATAGAGCAAGTTTTTAAAAGCCAAACGTAAAACTTTGATTTTATTTTTTTACGGGCCCTTGAAGTGGTGAACATACCTACTGGGTAATTTTATCTTTCTTGGCATTTAATTCTTTTTTTTATTCCATTCGAAGATCTAACGATAATAAATGTTACCATACTGAATTGGCCTAGTTTTCAGCTTAGCACACACAAAAAAATCAAGCATCATTTCAAGTTTTCTAATTTCTACTATTAATTATATAATTATATTGTAGAAATATAAGAACATCTTTATTTTAGCGTTATTCTACTCGCCTTAAGGCTTATTCAAATACCCTAAAAGTAATTTCATTTGCAATCAAAAACATATCAATTTTTATTTATTTTTTCTTTTTCAGAAGCGGGCCCACACTTGGTACCAAAAGAAGCGGTAAAGCACACGCGCACATGTCGAAGGCAAGATATAAATACGATAATATTGAACGTAATTGTGCCACACGCCTCTAAGATATGGAAAAAACCTTTGATTATAAATAAACTTTCTTTGAAAGATATGATTGTTTTTTTTTAATTATCCCTTTTGAACGCGTTACTAGTGTTTATGTTAGTTCCCAATAAAATATATGTGGATTTTTAGGTTAATGTTCTCCATACTAGTTTTGAATGTCTGGTAATATTTTTGCAATTGTGAATGCATTTTGGTAATATGCTATTCAGGATTTTCTGTCAGTATTTTTTTTAACCGACTTTTAGCATTGTGGTCAATGAGCTTTATAATCAGAAGGTACTTATAAAATATTGATTTTAGCAATTTAATTTACTTTTTAGACCTTTTTCTTATACATAGGTACCTACTCTTAATAAATATGATGATGAATCAGTCAGAATCATATTTTTTTCATGTGCTTAAATCACAATTGATTTTGAACACAGGTATGAATATTAGTAGGTACTACTTACCTAATTACCTATATTTTCCCCATGATATAATATGCGGTTTTTCAAGTAACTTCTTCTCTACATAACGACTTATGAATAGCAATTTACAGTTATGTGACAGTTAAAAAGGCTCGATGCAGTCTACGGCTATTTTTTTCGGTTTTTACTAGTTCTTTTTTAGTTTTATAAAATTATGTTTACGAATTCATAATTCTGCCCGTGGCAAATCGCAACTACATCCTCACAAAATGTCATGTTTTAATAAGTAAGATTTCATAGAATTTCTGAAAAAACTATATATAAAAGCGCGGTTTATCAATAACCCAATCGTCTAGCAATTATCTATCTAACACAAAACACAAGAAAAAGATTTCTCACGTGTGTCGCATGACAAAATCGTAATAATAAACATATGCTCCACCATTACTCATCCCTTTCATGAACGAAAAAATATATACACATTAAACTACAAAATACTAAATTAACCCCTAAGTCTCCATTTCGAATCGGAATGACACTTTTTTAGAAAAAAAATCTTAACCCATTCGTAGACATGTGCGTGGAAAAAAACGTGTTTTTTTATTTTAGAAGAGTTCAGTAACCAGATCGGTATTAAATATACAGTTATTTTAGATTTTTTGTCGATTCACTGGTTTTGTAGATGCGTACGCGCAGTGTTATAATTAAGAGCCACATGTCAGCGTAGGGAGGGTAGTGATGTGCTAGTTATCGATAGTTAAATATAATTTAGTTGTTAATATTTGATTGTTTGACTGTTTCACTGTAAATTTAATTAGGCAATAGACAAATATTATTATCTAAGTTTATAAAAAAATTTTGATTATTGAGCTCAAATTAATAAACAAAATCAATTTATTTAAGTACCAAGAATACAAGATCATATCGTTTTGAAAATGAGAATCTATAGATCAATACCATTTTATAATCTAAAATTAGAGAACTGCTTAAGTAAGTGCTTTTTTATGAAAGTATAAAAAAGTATCGATACTATCAGATTTACCATAGGTAAGTACCTGGTACATATACAACATAAACAACAGATTGTACAAATAAAATATAATTAATTAAGTATCGATATATTTCTTATCGATATTCAAACACAGGAACGTCACTAATGCACTTGTTCTGGCCATAAATCAAGCGCGCTTGCGTTTGCAGGGCGGCATATTGATGAAATTATTCTATGAAAAAGAATGTCAAAAAAAAAATATTTCAACCCATTCATCTATTGCTTTCACTTTTTAAAATAATAAAGATTTTTCAGTCTGTAGTTGTTTATTTAATTCAGTAGCAACTTTATTAGGTAACTTTTTTTAATTAGTCTATCGTTATAGAAGAGATAAATATAGAGTAAATAAAATCGACGGTAAGTAAGGTACCTACCTGCAAGTCTAAAAGTAATGTAGGTAAAAATATTTTTAATAATTTTAAATTACTTCTATACCTATTTATCAAATAAATAAGCTTCGGCCAGTGACTTCGCGCATGTGTAGATCATCGCTAAGCATCTATAAAATATATAAAAATGAAACCCTTTTTCCTTGGTCACAGCATCACGCGTGAACGGGTGGACATAATTCGATATTTATTTTTTTATTATATTCCTTGAAGTACGAGGATGGTTCTTATGGAGAGAAAACGTAAATATATACCACGGGCGAAGCCGGGGCGGACCGCTAGTAGTAGTATTATATTATGTGTGGTAGAGCTTTATAAAAAGTAAATTTTTTGTATATTTTTTTAAACTAAAGCATTACAGTATAAGTAGGAAGCATGATGACATTGAAAAGCGAAAATAACTATTACCTACCTACCAAAGGAACAGTCAGAAATACTAAGAATTGCTGACGAACCAAACACGTGCCTAAATTTGTAAAATAAAAGTGTGAACACGTCATTTTATAGTAATCCATCGTTTTGGTTATGTTTATGTCTGTTTAATTTATTATATGTTTAGATCTGTCTAGACTCTAGTATAATAAAAACAAACACCTTAGAACATTTTTACACCTCACCTTTTCATATTATTTAGTAACAAAGCTGTAACAATACTAAAGAAAAAGCTTTTCGTAGCTTAAGTTTTAATTTTTAGTACCCTAGGTCTTCAACTTAATAATTGATGGTAAGTAGATTTAAGTAATCAAAGAAAACTTGTATGTTGTTGTAGGTTGGTTGGTTGGTATGTTGGTTCTTCTTTGTAGAAACTGTTTTCTGAACCGAAATGTCTATTGTCTATGTTTTATTTAATAATAAAAAAATATTCGCTCGTATATGTTCTTTACATATAATTTATCTGCTAATTTTCGAAATTTTCACATTAGGAAAATTACTAAAATTTCACTAAGAAATAAAATTATATATATATATATATATATATATATATATATATATATATATAATTTTATTTCTTAGTGAAATTTTGAACTATATATATATATATATATATATATATATATATATATATATATATATATATATATATATATCTAATACAAATCTAATTATTATTAAAGTATTATAACATAGAAGAAGTGTATGATTCATATCACATGTTTTCCGAGATGTAACACATAAGAGACACAATAAAACGACAGACGTATCCGCTCTTCACATTGTTTAGACTTTGTGGAATTTTATTCATAAGTACTTGGAATAGGGATTTATTAATAAACCTATTAAGTTCTGTCGAAAAATTAATTGACATTGTCATACAGTAATTTTTTTTTATTTCACACGACTGTGTAAAAAGTGGTTTTTTTTTAAGTTAATATCATAATATATGCCCGCATCTTCATATTCAATTAAAACTTCGGATATAGAACTAGAATACTAAAGAGTTAATACAAATCTTTTTCTCCATAATATGATCTCATGTGCCAGCAATATCTAGGAAAATGAATACCTCCTAAATAATTCCTGTATAGGGCGTGGGCAGTAAAGGGTTAACTGTTTTTTACAACACCACTCACCAGGTAATAAAACAACACATTATTTGTAATAATTTGGTTTAATACAACACTAATTAAGTATTTAATATTAAGTTTAATTTACAATGATCAATGAACGACGAAACCACGATAGGTAACGAGACTAAAACATCACTTATCCTAGTTATAATCTACATAAAATGCCTATTTGGTACGAAACGGCTTATAATAGCTAGAAACTGGCATTTGTCTTTTATCACTTAGGAAAATGAAACCCTAAAATATACACGGAATACAGTGGAAAATAAATTATCTAAATAATAATATTGTACGCAATCAATTCCTCGATAATCGTTTGTACTGAAATAAAAGGCGCACACTTTCCCACCAAATTATTTAAACTTTACATTATACAAAAATAAACAATTGTTTTACGGTGCATTTACATCAAACGAGCGAATGCTCATTCTAAGCCCAGTATGTCAAAGTCTTTTAGTGTAAACAGGCGTAGAGCATTCTTTTGCTGTTCTTAGAGCGTTCGTAAAGATTCTATGCAATGTTCGAACACTGAATACGAGTTTTCGTTTACACTAAAAGATCATGAAAGAATGGTCTTGCTCTAGCTCTATGTTCGTTTGATATAAATGCACCGTTACATACATTAGTTATGTAATAGAACAATAATTGCAAATTTCTTCAAAGACATCATTTCAATATCGACTTAACACATTAAAAAAAACAAATTTGTAAAAATACAAAACTAAATATTTCTATTTTTCCGTGCCTTTACATTGCAAATAACAAAAAATAACTTCAGTATAAAATTACTTCTTGACATAAAAAAATAACATGTATGTATACAATTTGTAAACAAGAATGTAAAAAAAATACTTGATTTTTTTTCATAAAAAAAAAGTGTGCGCTTTACGGATTTTTTGTGAAATACACAATAACAATACTCATAATTGTCTCGTTTAAAAGTGAAAGCCAAAAATCGTCATGTACTATAGTAATAATAATTATTATATTTAATCAATGGTGAAAACTTTGTGCTATATCGAATCTCTACTTTAAATGCCTTCATCAAAGCTGTTCTACTATTACATCTATATATTATTGTGATATGATTTCCACCCTCTTTATAATTTAATATTCGGAAATACCTTAATAAATGCACATCAACCAAAAAATGCACAAAAAAACGTATAGCATATCACTAAATACAAATTTTCTAAGTTCCTAAATTCTCTACAACATGAACAATTTAATATGCAATATATGTTAAGTAAACGCTTAAATGAACTTACCTTATCACTTATTATACATCGCATCACGATAAATATGTACACCCTATATAATAAACAGGAAAAAAAACAAAAAAAAAAATCACAAAATATTTTCAATAGTACCACGGCAACACTATGGCACGCTTACAAAATAGAATAAAAATAAAAATGTCAGATCATTTAATCAATTCCGTATACAATGAAAAGTATCAAACGTTACATTAATTGAACTATTGTAAATATTTGAGATCCATATTCCTTGTTAGTAAAGTACGATTTTTTTAACTTAAAAAAAACTGAGTACTAAAAATCTAACAAGGAATGCGTCTGTATAACCAACCAAAACGCTATGCGTGAACGTACTAACTTACAAATACAACTACTTATTGTTCTTACTCGTTACAAATAATGATTAAATACTTTTTAAATATTTCAATATTGATATGAACCTTTTAGGGTAGCGCGAATATCCCAATTCGATCCCTAATCTAACAACTAACAATTCAAAATAGCTATAAACTTAATAGAAATAAAACTATAATACTCGATGTCCCGTTAAAACCGGGCGAAAAGAAATGTTTTTGGTTTAATAACCGCTCGTATGAACACATTTACACCGTGGTCTAATAAAACTACACCCGTAAATGTACTGTGATATTGCTACGTAAAAACGAGAAATTGCTTGGAAATTCAAAATTTTCTATAAAATTCGAATTTACGCATAAATTCCGTTAAAAATTCACTTCGATGATTTCTCACTTGGAAATTTGGGGATACTATTAATAATCCCTGGAATAAGATATTACTTGTATATCCATCTACTTATTTGTTGTTGTCGTTTATCATTTTATTAATTTGTTGTTTCTCTTTTTTATTGTTTCTCGATCTGTCTATTCATAATTGTCTATGTTTTGTTTTTTGTCTGTTTCTCTATTTCTCCGTCTGTCTATTTGTCGTTTCTCTGTCTATTTCTCCGTCTATTTGTCATTCCTCTGTTCATTGAGCGACAGATTCTCTGCTTCGTCCTTAATGTGCGAAAGAGCGCGGTATCTATCTTCAGGACGATACTCGTTGTATGGACTGGTTTCGCTTGAACGGTTGCTCGATGTTTCTTTAGTGGAATTTGAGTAATCTCCTGTAATATTTATTATTAATTCTTAAAATAAAAAATATAATTATAACACAGAACAAATGACAAATTCTACTAATTTTATATACTGTAGAAGGAAGTAATCTAAATATGGGTTACTGTATTTTAATGTAATGTAAAAAGAAATAGAATTTCAATAAAATTTGTTGAAAATTGATATTAAAATTATGAGGTTGAAGGTTCAGTTTCTCAATTGTTTAAACTAGTCGAAAAATAATTAAGTGTGGTAACTAATATTATTAGATACATGAAATTCATTTTTTTACATTCTTTTAGCAAGGGATCAGTTAAATAGTTATTAATAACAGTTTAATTACCCTTATTAGTATAATCGGAAGCTTGCATCTCATTCTTGAGAGCATAAATATTAGGTTTAATATCTTGTGCCTCGTTGCCGCTGAGATCTTCGGCTTTGACGTCGTGAGACGAACTGCTGTTGCCATAACCGTTCATTATTGGAGGCCGGCTGTAAATAAGTATAATATAGTATTGATTATAATGAATTTCTGTTAAAGTTAAATTAAATGGGACATTTCTTTATTTTCAACAGTGAATTCAGAATTAAACAAATCCGTATTTATTAGAAGATTTTAAGCATTTGAGTGTGATATGCAAAAGCCTAGGTAATTTAGCACATTAGCGTTATATTTCAGGCAATTTTTGGATATGAGGAGAGCATTTATTTATTTTAGATATTTTCGTTATAAGGAGCTGAATTACTCACGAGAAATATCAGCTTATCCTTTTTTTTGTAAAAATGTGCCAATAAAATAAAAATATGTACCTATAATCCTCATGCGAAGATTGGTAATCTTCTGTCTGCATCATATGATCATCCGTAGACATGTATGCTAGATTGCAATCTTCCATCATACCCTGAAATAAAAAATTAATTTATTTTCCAATCTTTTGAAGTATTAGTGTGAATATGTATATAAATAACACATAAAAATAAAAAAGATTTGAACCAGGGTCTCTTGCTTTAATTACGAATGAAAAACCCTGGTTCGAATCCCACCTCACGATCCAAATACTTATAAAATGCTAAAGAAATAAAAATTCAATAATAAATAATAATACCTGAAGATTTCGTTTCAATGCCTCGCTGTAGCCATGAGGGCTTGTCATCATTGGTGGACTTTGAGCACCCATAAACCTGTCAATCAAATATTTCTATGAAATTACCTGAATGCTAAAACAATATGTTATTTTAAATAAATCTTTAGTAATAATAGTAAAATCTAAACTTTATTTGAAAACAAATTGATAACCATTGAAAGTATTTATTAAATTAATTTTAAATTTGAATTTATGATTAACTATTTGACAAATCAAAGAAAAAAATATAAAGATCAGCATACCCCTGGCCTTTTCAAACCTCCATTGACGGAAATGTTCGTCAAATTTAAGTATACTGTGTTTTATGTAAATGTGTACATTGTAAAGTGTATAATTTTGAAATTAAACAGTCCAATTATCTGTATCAGTGTCGTTGGTGAATGTGATGTTAATGTTAAATAATTGAAGATAATAAATAGAATAAAAAATAGAAAAAAAAGCAAGCAAGAAGAAAAAGTAGAAAAAAATTACAACTATCATGCGACAAAACGCACAAGCAAAGCGTCAACACTTACCTCTAAAAAAAGGTTAAAAAAACATGCAAGAAAATGGGAATAAAATTTAGAAACACTTAAATCTTACTTGAATATCCAACGACGATCCATCTTACAAAACATTTTAAATGCAATAAACATGCATAACAATAAAATAAAACTATTTATGTATAAGTATAAATACATTTTCTTTTATTCTTTACACATCCCGACGTTTTATCTCCGCAGGTGGATAAAGCATGCATAACATATTTATATTCGATTATATTATTTCGTATGATGTCAGTTATGCATATCATCAGGTTCGGATATAAAAGACTTAATGTTACAATTGCAAAATATTATGATTTAAGCTTAAAATGTACTATAATTCGATCGATATGATGTTAATATCTAATGCAAAACAATTTGTTATAGCTCGGCATTCTAATTTCTAATGATCTACAGAGTGCTGAAACCTAGACGACATACTAAAATAGTTACTTGACAATATCTATGTTACTACTGTGTGCAAAGATTTAAGCACTCTGAAGCTGTGATCGCACATATGAATCTATATGAACTAACATGACATGTCGGGTTTATCTAAGCTTACACATTAATTACACACCCTTACGGAACGGTGAGAAACATCAAACTATTCGTGAACCAAGAATCATCAGTGTGATGAATATTGTTGGTGGATTCGAAAGTTCACGTAAATACTAATGTGGACGCGATCGCCCAACGATTCTTGGAATTTCTGAATTATATATATTCAAAATAGTAATTGATTATTCAACACGAGTTTTGATACAAATTGTCAATATTATTATGAAAAGAACGTAATTAATTGTAAATCCATTAAAATATGGTCCGAAATCAAACGGTGATTTGTCAGATCGAGAGAAACTTAAACAAAATGAGCACAAAGATTCGTTGGACGGTCGCACGTACTGAGCTGCGCTCTTACTGTGGAGCGTTGGGTCCGGGAGGCGCGGGTTCGTATTTCCTTGGCCGCCCGCGACTTAGGTGCCGTCTCTTCACGAATTCCGCATCGTCCACCATCCAAAAGGAACCGAAGTCATCCTCGTAGCGCACGAAACATTTGTGTAGAGACAGGTTCGTCCGGATTGCATTCTATAATTCATTTCTCTTTAGCAAATGTTATGGTTATTTTGCTAAACCTGTGTTGCCCTTAACATACAATGTGCTCCAATCTCAGGCCAAGAAATGATTACATAGCGTCAGCGATGGGAGCACATTCAGATCGTCGTGGAAATATGACTCGACATCTTAAAATAATCATGCAGGATGACCCGAGAGACCCCAAGGATAGGACGAATGGGAGTTTGGTTAATAGGCAAGCGAGAAAAATGTTATTCACCGTAGCGCTGAACTCCACGAACACACACAAATAACAAATCCTAAATACAATAGGTCACATTATAATCCACGTATAGAACGAACCGCAGATTGTAATGCGACTTACAAATTTCATCCAAAATCAACTACACAAATAATTATAAATTGAAATCTGAAACGAGATAAAACATTTATTTACATGACAAGAATTATATCTAAGTTAGATAGAAAATAAGAGAAGATTTGATAATAATTAGGTTTAGTGTGGTACTGTTAAGTGTTGGTACGATAGTTAACGTGTTTTGTGGTAATGGGTATTAGTATTCATGATGTGTTGACTTCCAGGCAGGGCAATAAAATATAAGTCAGTTAAATGTCTCTTGAATGCAAATGTTCAATTCTTGAATAATACACCTGTTAGTAATTTTTGTAATGTTTCAAATGTTTACTAAATTGTTATGAATTGATCGATTTGTTCCGTTCGTTATTTTCTTCATAGTAATAGAATAATAAGATAAAATAAAATGTGTTGAATGCTTAAAATTCAATTTATGAATCAATATTTCAAAGAATTTAGGTGTATTATTATCATAAAGAGGTGCTTATTAAAAAATTTATGTTATGCCTGCGGATTTAATAAGTGTTTAGAAGTGCTTACACGTAATTTGAAGAATGTTGTTTGCAAGTAATTTGATGTATAAATATTTGTGTGCTGTTTTTTTTTTACTTCAGTTTAGCGTCACTGTAATTGTGGGTAAAATAGTGTAATTTTTCTTGGTAATTTTGAATTAGTGTTCTATGTGTAAAAAAAAGTGTTGGGTGAATGAGTATTTTGTGTTTTTGAATCAATTTGCGTTTGTGTTTAAGACATTTTGAGCTTTTTGTATTTTATAGTAGGAAAATCGTGTTAAATTTGTATATGTATAGTATTAGTTCAATTTACTTCAGTGTCAGTATAGTTATGATGATAAGGTTTCAAAGATATGGTTGAGTTCCAATATTGTGAATATGTGTGTATTTGTGATTTTGTGTGCTATATGATAATACTCAACATTAATGTTGATTTGTAATAATGTTAGAGTTTCAATTTTGTATAGAAGTTTGTTTATATGTATTTTATTTACTATGTTTACTGGATCAAACTTTAGTTTATCATACTGTTTTTGATGTGGTAGTGGGATATGGTTGTGAAAGATGTTAGTGTGTGTCATCAAAGTGCTTTATGTATAGCATGTACAGCGGGGTGTTGCGTGCTTTAAATGTGATAGTGTGCAAGTTCTAGTTCATCGTATTATGCATTTTGTGTTGTTTGTCTTATTTCAGTGTATGTATCTTATATGTATGGGTTTGTCAGAGTATTTCATGTATTGTCTATTATGTGTAGTACGGGTCCTTAACTTAAGCCTTCACTTAAGCCAGGTGACTCTGTGTGGTACCCGAAAGGGTGTGAGTGGCAAATTTTATGTTTATTATTGTGTATATGTTTGAGTATGTGTATATTTTATGCTATATGATATTGCCAAGTCATTATTGACTTTAATGTTAGTGTTTATGTATATTATGTCTATTTGATGTTTTGTGTACAGTATAAATTATAATGTAGACGCGTGTCTATGTTTAATCAATGTATTTCACGTGATAGTGTACAAGTTTTAAGTTATTGTTTTATGAATTTAGCGTTGTGTGTCATGATCAGTGTGTTTTGCATTCTTTGTTTGTTTAGTGTGTGTATTATTGTGTATTTCATTTACAGTATATCATGTATAGTCCATCTTGTACAGTGTGTGTTGCAGGCCAGGCGACGCTGTGCCGTACCCCGCGTGGTGCAGCGACATCAGCGCTTGTTTTTGTGTTCTATATAGTTATGTCAAGTTTTCGAGCATATTGAGTGAGTACTATATGTCCGTCTTGTGTTTCTATTTAGTGTTCTGTGTACAGTATGCAATGTATAGTATGTCATGTACAGTGTAGGTTGCAGGCCAGGCGACGCTGTGCCGTACCCTGCGTGATACATCGTCACGTGTTTATGTTGTTAGTGTCATAGTGTGCCCATTGTATGTGTATCATTTATTTGGTGTGTACAGTATACAATGTACAGTATGTAATGTACAGTGTGTAGCAGGCCAGGCGACGCTGTGCCGTACCCTGCGTGATACATCGTCACGAATTTATGTCTTTAGTGTCATAGTGTGCTCATCGTATGTGTATCATTTATTTGGTGTGTACAGTATACAATGTATAGTATGTCATGTACAGTGTGTGTAGCAGGCCAGGCGACGCTGTGCCGTACCCTGCGTGATACATCGTCACGTGTTTATGTTTTTAGTGTCATAGTGTGCCCATTGTATGTGTATTATTTATTTGGTGTGAACAGTATACAATGTATAGTATGTCATGTACAGTGTGTGTAGCAGGCCAGGCGACGCTGTGCCGTACCCTGCGTGATACATCGTCACGTGTTTATATTTTTAGTGTCATAGTGTGCCCATCGTATGTGTATCATTTATTTGGTGTGTACAGTATACAATGTACAGTATGTAATGTACAGTGTGTAGCAGGCCAGGCGACGCTGTGCAGTACCCTGCGTGATACATCGTCACGTGTTTATGTTTTTAGTGTCATAGTGTGCCCATTGTATGTGTATCATTTATTTGGTGTGAACAGTATACAATGTATAGTATGTCATGTACAGTGTGTGTAGCAGGCCAGGCGACGCTGTGCCGTACCCTGCGTGATACATCGTCACGTGTTTATATTTTTAGTGTCATAGTGTGCCCATCGTATGTGTATCATTTATTTGGTGTGTACAGTATACAATGTACAGTATGTAATGTACAGTGTGTAGCAGGCCAGGCGACGCTGTGCCGTACCCTGCGTGATACATCGTCACGTGTTTATGTTTTTAGTGTCATAGTGTGCCCATCGTATGTGTATCATTTATTTGGTGTGTACAGTATACAATGTACAGTATGTAATGTACAGTGTGTAGCAGGCCAGGCGACGCTGTGCCGTACCCCGCGTGGTGCAGCGGGGGCGGCGCGCGACTTTTTGTACTTAGTGTTTCTAATGTGGTGTGATAGTATGTACTAATTATCATTTGTCAGTTCATTTTTTCTAATATGACGTATTTGTGTTTTTTTTTAGCATATCTGTCTGTTTCCTGTCAGTCAGTCAATGTGTCATAGTGTGCCCATTGTGTTTAAAGTGTTTCATTTATTTGGTGTGTATAGTGTTTAGGTCAAGTGTTTTATGTATAGTCTGTCATGTGCAATGTGTGTAGCAGGCCAGGCGACGCTGTGCCGTACCCCGTGTGATATATCGTCGCGTGTTTATTTTTTTATTGTTTTTAGTGTCATAGTGTGACCATTGTGTTTCATTTATCGCGACGCGTGTCTTGTAGTGTGTTGGTTATTATAAGCTGTATTCAATGTATTATGTCTATTGTGTCAGCTTAGTATTTCATGTAAAGTGTATCATGTGCAGAGTAGTTTGCAGGCCAGGCGACGCTGTGCCGTACCCCGTGTGATATATCGTCGCGTGTTTATGTTTTTATTGTTTTTAGTGTCATAGTGTGACCATTGTGTTTCATTTATCGCGACGCGTGTCTTGTAGTGTGTTGGTTATTATAAGCTGTATTCAATGTATTATGTCTATTGTGTCAGCTTAGTATTTCATGTAAAGTGTATCATGTGCAGAGTAGTTTGCAGGCCAGGCGACGCTGTGCCGTACCCCGCGTGGTGCGGCGGGGGCGGCGCGCCACTTTTTGTACTTAGTGTTTCTAATGTGGTGTGATAGTATGTACTAATTATCATTTTGTCTAATATGACGTATTTGTGTTTTTTTAGCATATCTGTCTGTTTCCTGATAAGTCTCTCGTGTATAGTGTGTTCTGTACAGTGTGTGTAGCAGGCCAGGCGACGCTGTGCCGTACCCCGCGTGGTGCAGCGGCGGCGCGTGCGCGGCGCGCTGCGGCCGCCGCTTGTAAAACTCCACCTCGTCTACAGTCCACACCGCGCCCTTAACGTTCTCCACGCGCATGAAGCACTTGTGCAGCGAGAGGTTGTGGCGGACCGCGTTCTGTTTCACGGGCTTGGGTTACGCTTGGATAATGGCTTAATAACTCAGGCCCCGGAATCACAGACACAATAGAAAATCTTTTGTGTCGTGGATCGATCGGGCCGTTCGGGGCTCAATGGGTAAACTAGTATACGACTTTGTTTCGTATACGATTTTGTATCACTAAGTTGAGTCTTAACTATATAAGTTAGAGTTTAATTCAAAAGCATAAAGTTTGTTATATCTAATATTAATGTGTGTATCTATTTATTATTACACTAAACAGAATAGTTTCAATTTAACACAATATCATTATGCATTTTCACTAAGTTTAATAAAATATGCTTTGTATGAAATTAATACTTTCACATATATGACATATTATTACATAATTTTAATTTTTAATCTTTCTTTATAAGTAGTTGGTTTTATTTCAACAAGTGTGATGTAAAGCTAATTAAACCATATAATTTATACAAAATATTAATACTAAAGTTACCTTCATAACAACATCCAGTGAATATTTGATTAAAAATTCAACTCATATTATAAATAACAACACATTAATAAATATTTTCACTATCGCTTTTTTACATTTTTTCAAAACAACTCGTTAACATTTACAAATATTTACTATAAAGTCGTCTATATATGAAAAATGATAAGATCTTACCTTCCATGTAGCTGCATTACGTCTAAAGTAGCAGAAGGTGGTCTGGAACCAGTTGTAAATCTCATTCAAAGTGAGTTGTTTGTCTGGAGATTCTATGATGGCCTGAAAAGTTTAGAAATGTATAGTTTAGTACTACAACTACCATATGATAACCTTTACGTCTATCCAATTGTTTTTATGCTTGAATCCTACTAATATTATATATGAAAAACTTTGTAAGGATGGTTGTATGTAGGTATGTTTTTTTCACGAAAACTATTCGACGAATTTAAATAAATAAATAAATAAATAAATAAATAAATATTATAGGACATTATTACACAAATCGACCTAGTCCCACAGTAAGCTCAATTAAGGCTTGTGTTGTGGGTACTAGGCGACGATAAATATAATATTTAATAAATACATATATAGATAACACCCAGACCCAAGAACTTGGGTTCAACCCCATCACACAAATATTTGCCCTGACCTTGGATCGAACCCGGGACCGTCGGCTCAGTAGGCAGTTACTTTACCACTGCGCCAACCGCGACGTCATCATCATTTGGATGTAACTTAAAAGTTACATAGTTTCTACATCAGAATAAAACATGATGTATAGAAATACTTGATTTTAACCACGGGTTCATGCGCGCAAACTGTGCTTTTCTATGAAAGTCTTAATATCAGAATTATAAAAAATTCAGAACAAAACCTTCTAATAAAGTTACACATATTAACGATTTTTTTTACGCGATCTATATTCATGTATTTCCCACTCATAGTTTAAATCATAAACTTGTATAAATATGTAGATATTTGTTGCTTGTCCAGACAGATAGACAACTTATAAGGAAATTAATAGTTTTAATGTGCTAACAAAATTATTTGCATTTAAATTACCTTCATAAAATAAGTATTACTAAATTCTAGTCATTTTATCAAGTTTGACATCTATTTATAAATAAGGTAAACTCTAACGAACCAATTTTAATATATTTTTTATCTATAATTTTATCTTTAATTTAATCTTTAATCATGAATTACTTATTTCCAAAGAATAATCATAAAAAGGCTTTTTAACACAAATTATAAATAAAAATAGATAAACGCGAATTAAAATACTAAATTAAAGTATCGTTATATGTAAAAAATGTTGTGTGGTTTTATGAAACCACGGTAAAAGTGAAACTGTTCGAACGGTTCCGAACACTGCTTTGTGTAGCGCATGTCGCGTGTCGGTCGGCTGCCGAGTAGGTATACCTACTCGGCAGCCGCGATACACGCGACATGCGCTACACAGACCAAAAAGTTTGAGACGATGTAATAAAAGTTTCACTTTAAAAGATACTGAAACGATTTGGATTAATATTAAGCATATTATGAAGATGATACATGAAATTACGAAAAAATACAAGTTTTTAAAGAAAATCAAACATACCTGACGAATCAACGACGCATAAGTAAAAGGCGGACGCACATCAGCGCTCTTGTAAAACTCACGATTCCTTTGTATTTCTGTAATTTGCAAGTTTGCGACTTAAATATAACCATTATAATTATTGTGCTGATAATTTATATTTAAAAAATGTACATTTCTAACTTTAATAGATTTTACCTTGCTGAACATCTAATCCAGCTCTTTCGAGCATATAAGGAAGACCTTGGGAAAAGGAACATTTTTAAGACCCAATTGAACTGTTTCATAAAGAATTTAAAGAAAACCAAACTATAACAACTAAATATATACAATTTACATTGTCAGTCAATCTAGAACCAAAAATATTTAAAAAAAATTATCCAGTCTTATTTTAAAAGCAACCATTGATTGTGTTTTACTTTGAACTGTATAATTATTCCATTTAATTTGAACTGAATTTTTGAAATTATGAATTTAAAATGGAAATTTAATATATAAATAAAGCAACTAAATACCTCCTGCTATAGCTACACCAGATTTGTCAGACACACGACGCCGTACCGGGCCTGGGGAAGCTCCTTCATTAGCACCCCCTGAAAGGTAAAGTATTATTTTAGTGAAAATTCATTTACAAGGGCATTTCACGGACTGCTTCAAGCAGTTGAGACCGACGGCTTGAAGCCGTGACTGCTCGGTGAACTATAGACATTCACTGCCGTACACGGACTGCTCGAGCAGTCGCGACTGCTTCAAGCCGTCAACTGCGCGGTTTGTAGCGACAGCTCGAGCAGTCAACCACCGACCGCTCGAGCAGTCCGTGTACGTCGCTCAGCCGTTAACTGCTCGAGCTGCCCGTGTACGGCTGCTCTTAGGCTTCCGAACCACAAAAAGAATAAACGGGACCCTTATAGGATCACTTCTTTGTTCACAGGTTTGCGCGGAACCCTCAATGCGCGAGTTTACCTCGCACTTAGCCGGTTTTATTTTTTTAATCATTTTTTTGGTTACTGACTTTCCCAAAACGGAAGATTCTGAATGTTTTTATATCATGAAAATATTCCACGATGCGTCATATTTATAAAATATTTTAGTCAGACACGAGTAAACAAACAAGCAAAAAAATGCCCTAAAATTATCTTAATTTCAAAATTTCCTGTTACATATTAATTTTTATTTTAGAGTTGGACGCATTTCTAACAAAAAATGTAAACGCAACACTTAGCACAGTTACATTAAGGTAAGTAAATACATAAGCTAATTGTAAGTTTTTAAGTATTAAAAAGTTTATTGCATTTTATTTTTTTGCTTTTGCAAATCGAAAACATAAAAATAGATTCTATAGTCCTTTTCACCTATGATGATTCCTGTGACACTTCATCGTGTTCCGAATTACGTATTTTATGTTTAAAACGCCAAAATAATTTTAGTGCATAATATTTTTATTTTATGGCGGCATTATTACCAAAAATATAAAAATGAAACATCTTAAACTTATAAATCAAAAACAGTATTGTTTAGTTTAATATAATGAAAAATAAAATAAAATAACACAAAAATATAATACCTACGCAATTCGCGTACATGAAATGGATCGTTGAAAAATCATAGAGTTGGAAAATCATATAATCGGCGCCCATCTTGTGATCGTTTGTCAATCGAGTCAATCGTCTGTACGAGTGCGTCAGCCTTGTATACAAGTTGCATTTTTATATTGATACTTTACGTGGTATTCTGTTATTGTTACTAATTATTGTTATTGTTGACTTTTTGTTGCTGTTGTTTGCTAAGTTTCCTTAGTTAATTGTTGGCGAAATGCCGCAAAAACAAATTTTGGTACTTTATTCAAATCGATTTCATTTCCATATAAAATATTATCGATTATCGGAAACAATTGATATGATTTCAGTAAAGACATCTCTATACGTGTCAAAAATCGATGTGTCACAGAAATCATCTTAGGTGGAAAGGACTATAATAAGCAACTATGTCCATTTTTTCTCGCGAGAATAGAAATTTTCTATGAAATATTATGTCACTATGTTGTAAGGAATAAGTTTATTTAGGATCTTGTAGAGAAAATTGAACTTCCCTCTATAAAACTGAGAAAACTTGAAAGGGATAAAAAAAGTATAAGTCTTGGAACAACACTTGAGCTATGGTTCACAAGTGATATGAAAATTTTGGGTATTGTAAATGGTATGTACCTATTGATGGGTGAAAATTCTATTTGTAGTGTAGGTATATGATATGACAAGGATAATTATTTGTGTAATCTATACTTAATATTATAAAGCTGAAGAGTTTGTTTGTTTGAACGCGCTAATCTCAAGAACTACTGGTTCGATTTGAAAAATTCGGTGTTAGATAGCCCATTTATCGAGGTAGACTATAGGCTATATATCATCACGCTAAGACCAACAAGAGCGGAGCCAAACGGGTAAAACCGTGAAGCGCAGCTAGTTTTGTACAATTCTATTATATTGTAACTTCCATATGGGAACACATGTCCTGAAATAAAACAATTTTATTAATTTATATATATATATATATATACTAGTGGTCCGCCCCGGCTTCGCCCGTGGTACCTACATGTTTAAACTATCCTATCTCTCAAGTTGGATCGAACTGCACATGGTGTGCAAATTTTATTATAATCGGTTAAGTGGTTTAGGAGTCCATTGAGGACAAACATTGTGACACGAGATTTATATATATATATATATATATAGGTCGTCTTATCCATCACTTTCGCACACTGGAAATAATCCTGCTATAAAACGTCATAACTCTCACCATGCGGCATCTTATGGTGATGCGAGTCGCGGGCTGCATGCAAGTGCCGCATCATAGCTGCAAGGCGGTCACGTTCCCGGCGCAGCTGCAGCTCGAGCTGAGCGACCACCTGCATCTGCACGCGGGCTTGGGCTGCGGAGCGGTCGTCGAGTGTGTGGGCTGCTTCCAGGTGCCTGGTTTATAAATAATAAAATGTGTGCGTGTACTAGTGTACACACGTAAGAAGTGAAACTTCTTTATGACCTTATTTTTCAAAAAATAATTTACTATATGCAACTTTACAGAAATACGTCGAATCACGCGTGGTAGGGATAAGAAAAAGATGGCGCGTAACGGAAAAATGTTACACTAATTTTTTTTCCAACCCCGATAAAGAAGTTTCACTTCAAAAAAATTGGTTGTTTGTACAGTAGGTGTACGATCGAGATGTTTACGTGATAACGTCTTATTGGTGGCAGCGCTCGAGATGAGACGGGAGATCGGTCCGTCTCTCTCTCGTTATACCTGCGATCGCGCTCGTGAGGTTTTGGTGTGACACAAGTTTCTGAACATGTCACCCGACTAAAACGATTTTAAAAACGTTATCACTTTAAAAAAAAGACGGGTTGCACTCCGGGAGTGCCGGCAGAAGTGAAAACTTGATTATTAACGTTGAGCATGTTTGATATTTTGGAATGGTATCCGTCTTACGCTTTTTCGATCAGGTCACGTGTCCTGACGCGAGTTTAAGATTTTATACCCATTACAGAAAAAGTGCTCAACGCCGCTAAAGAAGTTTTCACTTCAAAACAAAATTGGTTGTCTATAAAGTCGGTTTACTGACGATAGTTGAACGTGACAACGTCCGATTGTGCTTCTTTGTCGCTCGTTCCGCGCTCTCGCTCGCACTTCAAGCCTTACATGGAACGCCTCAGAGCGAGGTAACGCCGCATGAGTCATGTTTTTTCGTGCGTGCAGCCGGCTCTATCGAATTATAAGACGTTGTCACGTCAAAAAGACGTGTGGCACTCGGGGACTGCCGCGGTAATGCTATTGCATGCTATGCCTTCAAGCCACACCTCCGAGCCCGTCGGAGTGGCGTGAGGTTTTTTCGTTACGGAATTTCTCGATTCGGTCCCCGCGCTCAAGGCCCGCGATAGAAGCTATGCAATAGCTTAATATTTTATTTATTTGCACAAATTGTAAAAGTGACCCAAGATAGTAAAAACTGTTTTTCAGGAGCACAGATCTTCCATTTACAATTACACATTTGCAAAAATTTAGATTTTATTTCAAATCACTTAAAAAAAGGTGTTTTAAACTAATGTATCAAATATTAATCTAAATGATCACAAGACTAATTTATATATCTTCAAATTATGCAATCGGATATTAAATAATAAATATGGAGATAAATGTGATTATTTAACATTTTAATACTTAATTTTATTACACTATAGGTGTCGACGCTAATTTAGATATTATCTTAATAAATAGAAATAGCTTACTTTAAAAACGCTTGGAAATCTTCGGCCAGAGCATCACAGCCGGGCCATTTGCACACACCCCTTCCATATAGAGGGTGCTCTTCTATTTCACTACCCCATAGCATTAAACCTAGGATTAAAAAAAATGGAATAATATTGAGCTAAAATATTAAAGAAATTTTGATAAAATGTTAAGTAATTCGAAAATAATTAGTTTTGCTCAGGGATAGTAAAATTTTCAAATATAGTAAAATAAAAATCTCTCTCTGTAACTGAAATAATTAGTCAATTAAAATTTAAGTTACATCCTACTTCGGAATTTTTAAGTGAAAAACTAAATTATAATATCAAAAAAAACTCAACCTTAAAAGACTAAATATGTAAATAAAACTCATTTATTTTAACCCAAAGATAATTTTTTCAATAAAAATATGACTACTCCAATTTTAAATCCAGATCTTACTACCACTCACCAGGTGGAGCGTTTGGTGGTACAGAAAGTGGTGCATGCATCAAGTACTGACGCTGCACAGCCTGCAGCTGCTGCACGAGCTGCTGCTGCTGGGCTCCCAGCTGCTGCTGGAGAGACCCTGGGTGGAAGAAGATCGTTAGGGACCATAGAGTAGATCATAGTGGAGAACTTTTATGATCGTTAGGGACCATAGAGTAGATCATAGTGGAGAACTTTTATGATCGTTAGGGACCATGAAGCTGGAGTAGTGTTATGAAGTAAATCCGGTTATGACGATAGGATTATTTACATCATTTTTGAACAAGAACAGAAGTAAAAAGAAGCTAATATTTGAAACTGGGATATGTAACTTGACATCGACAAATTTAAACTAAGTAATAAATTGAATAATGAATTTGCAGCTGCTACACAAGCTGCTGTTGCTGCTGGGCTCCCAGCTGCTGCTGGAGAGACCCTGGGTGGAAGAGTGCTTATCGTTAGAAACCAAAAAGGTGGAAATAAAATGAAATGCAAATGAAATTAAATAAAAATCCTTAATTGCTATAGACATAAAAACAAAAAGCAATAGACAATAAATTAAAATAAAGCAAAGGGCGGCCTTATCGCTAGGTAGCGATCTCTACCAGGCAACCTTTACAGTAAAGGAAAGAAATAAAACAATAGTATGTTATGGAGTACTGTTATGAATATATCTGGTACGATAGGATTATTATAACCGTTTTTGAACTACAACAGAAGTAAAAAGAAGCTAATATTTGAAACTGGGATATGTAACTTGACATCGGCAATAAACTAGATAATAAATTGAATTATTGGTAAGAACAATCCTAGAATTTGACTGAAATTTACAACTAATGTTGATCATAATTTTTCAACTAAAAACCAATTAACAATATGTTCTACATATATTATAATTTTAAAGCATTTAACATTTGAAAAAGGTAAAGGTAAAGATAAAATCTCATCGTAAAGAATAGACAAAGAACAACGCACACAAAAACATAATAGGTAAAAAATGCAATTTATAATATGATGGTGGTCTTACCTGGTGAACTGTCTGGAGGCTGAAGGTGGGATTGTGAAAGCAGGTTCAGATTGATCTGGTCCTGCAACCGAGATTGCTCCAAGCGCTTGGCTGCCTCGGATGACATGTGCTAGAGAAATTAAATAAATGTTTATGGCTATAGAAATAAAAAATGCTACTTTTCATGTCTGAGATGCAATGGGCACTCGAAGTTAAGAATCGATTAAAATTTAAAGAAGTTGATAAAAAGAATAAGGTTATGTAAAATGAAAAACAGAAGATGTATAAAAGAAACTGTAGCTAAAATTTGCTTTATTATAGATAGACATACATCTATTTGAAACCACATATGTATGTACATTTATTACAATTAATTTTACAATTATTGACTAGCCTTGCATTTTATCGAATCTATATGGGGCTACGATTATACGAAATCAATATACCTTTATCATTATCATTAGGTATACATACCATCATTAAATAATCTTTAAATTTCATACGGCGAAAAACGAAGCAAGGTTGTTCTTCCTGTGAATCTGGACCTACATTAACCACTTTTTTGTCAATCTTACCTGTTTCTGCATATGGTGCTGATGGAAAAGCCGCTGCTTCATCAGCGCCTGCAGCTGCGAGTGCTGGTCGAGCAGCTGCATCGCCAGCAGGTCTGGGGCTACCAGGGGCAGAGGGGAGCGGGGCGCGGTGCCGCTGCCGGCGGGGGACGCGGGCGCGGGGCTTGATTGTGTGGAGCCGCCGGTTGGAGATGTGGGGGCGGAGGCCTGATTTTCGTATATTTTGTATAAATAAAAAATGTGGTTTGCTGCTTTTGAGATGTTTTATGGAATCGTGGTGAAATGGTAAGTAGAGGTTTAACTTAGATTTTATTATATTAGGATATTCGTTAGACTACTGCTTGAATGATGAGTGATTAATAATTAATATATTTATTTATTTATGATATTTTTCGGTTTTGCCCGTTACGGTTTATGTGAATGAAGCTGTGACTCAAAAAATGTAAATTTTAACGAAAATTTCCGTAGTAAAAATGTAGAAAAAAAAACTTGAATAAAAACTTTAAACCTACTAACTAAAAGCTTTTTTTGGAAAATTTTATCCTATTATATTCAGTAGCAACTTATATTCAGTAGCATTTAATATTATATTCAAATACTATTGATATGCCTTTCATAAATGACATGAATAATCTATGTCATTAATAAAAGGCGCCGTTTGATTAAGAGGCTAGGCTCTTAATTAAACAGCTGCTTAACTTTCGCTACGACAAGTTTTATGCCAAAACCCTGACTACATGATTATTAGCTTTTAAATACACTAGTACAACAAATAACTATTAAACTAAAACTCACCCTAGCCAATGAAAGCGGCTCATTTTCCCGTGGCGGCGAGCGGCGGGGGGGCGAGCTGCGCCGGCGACGCCGCGTCGCCTCGCCCCACCTCCCGGACTCGTCTCTGTAGAGTGTAAGGTTTTTGGTGTTATAGTCTGTCCACTATAAGAATTGCCTTTTGACAGCTCGACGGGTGATACCAGAAGTGATGTCCAAAAGATTAACGATTGTGATACCATTCCGATTATAAATTCAAAATATTATCATAAATCGAATCAGGTATTAAATACTAATAAGTATAACGTATAACGTAAAAGTACTAATAAGATCACATATCGATGCATTTTATGTTAAAACTAAACTAAACTAAGTAATATTTTATTATTTATTGGTTTCTATCTTACAATTTGGTTGTCTTTATGTTTAAATTACATAACATAATAGAAGAGTTTTTCTGTATCGGATATATTTTACAGAGTATTTCTATCGATTATTATAATCTATCGAATCATCATTGAATAATTCTGTGTAGACATCACTAAGTGGGCGGGGCCTGTCCATGAAGTACAATATTATTTGTATGACATTTTAACCTAAACAATACAATCCTTCATAAGCGTGAAACTGTCAAAAAGCAAATAATATAATGGACAGAGTAAAGGTGTTACCCTATATTTGAGTCATCATCATCATATTATGTTCCCACTGCTGGGACACGGGCCACCTATGAGAGTATAGGCCATAATCCACCTGACATATTATGTCGACGAACAGTACATTTGGAAAAGCACATAGAAGCACATTTAGCATCGATCTGTATGTAAAAGCTTCGCAAATTATTATGAAAATATGTAGATTATAAAAAATGTTGAGTGAAATCTCAAAAAACTTAACAATATATCAAAACGAAAAATTCTACTACGTACGAATATAAATAACAATTGAAAAATCTCTACCTCCACCACCAGATTGAGAAAACCACCGTTTAGAATTTGGTTATAACTTTAAATATCATAAAACCGATATTTAAACTTTAAACTGATTTCCACAGCATAATTAATAACGGCATTCTGTCATGACCGATTTGAGTCATGTACACACCTATTTGCACACGTCTGATGATTTCACCAAAGCAAAGTAAATAAGATTATGCTAGAAAACTGAACGAATTCTTGGTGTACGCGTCATTATTTTAAAATAATTTTACATATTTTTTAATAAATAAATCATTAATTAGTATTTTTTGGTACTTGGTGGTGGTTTTATAGCGATGATTTAAAAATGTGGCAACCCAAATGTGCTCTGGAAAAGTTGCTAGGATCTTTTGAAGGTCCTATTTTCTATTCCTGGGTTTACTTTTTAATTGTTTTACTTAAGAAATATACAAATTAATATTACCTGTCCAAACAGCGGTCCAGCTCGAAGGAGTTGAGTGGCGGCGGCTTCGCAGCACCACCCGGACTTGAGTTTAGAGCTGGCTCCGGACCCTGATGATGAAAGAAGGACTTTAGCTTTATACAGGGTGTCCCACTGTTGGTATACTAAGCTCAAAGGAGGTTATGGTTTTGCATACGCTGAGTACGTAAAAAATACTTATAAAATTCCAGACGCATTTTTTTTTCACATAGATGAATTCTTAAAACTCTATGTGTATACCCATAACAAGCAACCCGCCCAACTTTGCCACCAGAACGTGAGCTATCGTTTAAGATTATGTTTTCATAAACAAAATGCTCACATTAGAGAAGCGGTATATGCCGGTTGCGCGAAGCTCGAGAAGAAAACATGGATTTTCAGGAAAAATTTAGCAAAAATTTTTTGACGTAATTTTGTTGTTTAAGTATTTTTTACGTGATCAGTCTATGCAAAACTACAAGTCCCTTCGCGCTTAGTATACCCTGTATAAATGTATTTTATTTCATCTTTTACGCTTTATCCACACTAATATTATAAATGCGAAAGTAACTCTGTCTATCTGTTACGCTTTCACCGATTTTGATGTAATTTGGCACAAACAATCTTTAGACCCTGAGAAAGAACATAGGCTACCTTTTATTGCGAAATATGTACCACGGGCGAAGCCGGGGCGGACTGCTAGTTGTAAATAAAATGTCCAGTGTTCTCTAGTGGGGTAAGGTAAGGAATTACGCATACATCTATTTCACTGATCGATTTCCTTTAGGGACAAATGCCTTATCTCTCTGCAGTGATCTCTGCCAGGCAACCACGGGGAGTAAGGTAAAATGCAAAATATGTGTACGTTGATTATGTTTGATATAGTATAATAGTTAATACATTCGGTGTAATACAAGGTAATTTGTAGAATTATTAGACAAGTAAAGGTAATTATTAGACAAGTAAAGGTAATTATTAGACAAGTAAAGGTTATAATCTTTTACAGTCCTTTTGACATATTAAATATGATGATGATAATAATGGTGATAGCACAGATTAGAGAATAGTTACTTCGTAATTTTGGTGATAGTGCCACTTATAATCAAAATCCGTTCAGTAGTTTCCGCGTGAAAGAGTAACAAACATACAGATACATCCTTAAATTTGTAAAATTGTTCGCGTTTATAAAATTAGAAAGATTAAATTTATTTCTTTATCTTTTGTACATACATAGAACTGGATATTAGTCACATAAAAGTGTTTAATTATTTTTAAAAAACGATGTCGTTAATTTGAATTCTCTTGTATTTTTTTTTGTATTTATTTCATTAATTAACAACATTCTGCGGTAAAAGTTTATTATACCTACGTACGAGTACCTACGTAATTATTTTGACGTTTATACCGAGCGGTTTTAAAATCTCATCATCTATAATTATCTGAACTTACTTATTTCATAATTATTCAGACAAGCTTTAACAATGCGGTTAAATAAATTATTTGCTTATCGTAAAAATTTTAATGCGTTGCTTCACAAGACAATTTATTTGAAACTAGCTGGGCCCCACGGTTTCACCCGCGTGGCTCCGCTCCTGTGGGTCTAAGCGTGATGATATAATATAGCCTACGCTGCCTACGTAAAGCCTTCCTCGATAAATAGGCTGTCTAAAACCGACATAATTTTTCAAATCGGACCAGTAGTTCCTGAGATTAGCACGTTCAAACAAACAAACAAACTCTCCAGCTTTATAATATTAGTATAGACTATAGATAAACCGAACGTATGGATTGATATTTAACGAATAAAAATCAACTTCTTCATAACTAAGGATAATGTGTTTATATATTTATATTTATATTTATTACTAGCGACCTGCCCCGGCTTCGCACGGGTAAATAATATATAGCCGGGCGGCCGGCCGGTACCGCAAATAACCGCCGCAAACGCTACGTCCCGCAATTTTTAAATCTGTAATATCTTCGAAAATATTCACTTAAATCATACGGTGTAAAGGGCCATATAGATCTATATTAAATGAACAATGGATTTCAGGGTTTTTAATTGGTTAAGAATTAATGCTGTATTGGTTAAAATCGCTTTGAAAATTAGCCATTATTTGTCGTAAAAAGTAAATGACAAAAAAAGTTATTGTGGGTTATCCATAAGAGATAGACATATACCATCACGGACTTTTCTGTAGATCTTTTCAATGTGTATAATTTGTTCGCGTTTATAAAATTAGAAAGATTAAATTTATTTCTTTATCTTTTGTACATACATAGAACTGGATATTAGTCACATAAAAGTGTTTAATTATTTTTAAAAAACGATGTCGTTAATTTGAATTCTCTTGTATTTTTTTTTGTATTTATTTCATTAATTAACAACATTCTGCGGTAAAAGTTTATTATACCTACGTACGAGTACCTACGTAATTATTTTGACGTTTATACCGAGCGGTTTTAAAATCTCATCATCTATAATTATCTGAACTTACTTATTTCATAATTATTCAGACAAGCTTTAACAATGCGGTTAAATAAATTATTTGCTTATCGTAAAAATTTTAATGCGTTGCTTCACAAGACAATTTATTTGAAACTAGCTGGGCCCCACGGTTTCACCCGCGTGGCTCCGCTCCTGTGGGTCTAAGCGTGATGATATAATATAGCCTACGCTGCCTACGTAAAGCCTTCCTCGATAAATAGGCTGTCTAAAACCGACATAATTTTTCAAATCGGACCAGTAGTTCCTGAGATTAGCACGTTCAAACAAACAAACAAACTCTCCAGCTTTATAATATTAGTATAGACTATAGATAAACCGAACGTATGGATTGATATTTAACGAATAAAAATCAACTTCTTCATAACTAAGGATAATGTGTTTATATATTTATATTTATATTTATTACTAGCGACCTGCCCCGGCTTCGCACGGGTAAATAATATATAGCCGGGCGGCCGGCCGGTACCGCAAATAACCGCCGCAAACGCTACGTCCCGCAATTTTTAAATCTGTAATATCTTCGAAAATATTCACTTAAATCATACGGTGTAAAGGGCCATATAGATCTATATTAAATGAACAATGGATTTCAGGGTTTTTAATTGGTTAAGAATTAATGCTGTATTGGTTAAAATCGCTTTGAAAATTAGCCATTATTTGTCGTAAAAAGTAAATGACAAAAAAAGTTATTGTGGGTTATCCATAAGAGATAGACATATACCATCACGGACTTTTCTGTAGATCTTTTCAATGTGTATAATACATACACATTACAGTTACAGTACATTATTTTGATAAAACTCGTAGGGTTCAGCCTGCGTTTACAATGTAAGCGGAAAACATGTAATTTTTTACGACATCACATTAGAAACCTCAAAAATAGCAGTACTTCTCCACTATTTAATGGATGTTATTATACATATAAACCTTCCTCTTGAATCACTCTATCTATTAAAAAAAACCGCATCAAAATCCGTTGCGTAGTTTCAAAGATTTAAGCGTACAAAGGGACATAGGGACAGAGAAAGCGACTTTGTTTTATACCATGTAGTCTCAGCTATGTAGTGATGTTTTTATAGTCAACAAATATGATTTATGGAACAGGGATTTATGAAAAGATATTATATGTAATCACTTTTACAGGTAAATTAGCTTGGAGAAATTTTTGCATATGTAGTGGTGTGTATATTACTCAGATCTTAGAGCGCGTTTCCACTATATCGTTCTGGCCTATACAAAAATGTTTCGATATCCTAACATTACTATTTAATTTTATACTTATTCCTAGCAACACTTTTGTTTTCAATAAAAACAAGTTTTTATTTGAAAGAAAATGGTTTTGACTTTATAAAAAAAATATATCATTCAATTTTACGTCCTTGAGCAAACGACAAGGCGACTACCGTGAAACAATAAAATATCGTGTCCATAATAATTTGTTTCATAATTAATATTTGACCATAATAATTACGAAACAAAACAAATAAATAAATCGTCACTTGATAGTGGAAAGTGGAAACACGCACAAAACCAGAATAAACCAGTTTACGCTGTCCGCAGGTGCCACGTGCAGTCGTTTGGTACAGTTAGAACATAAAGCACATTTCATTCAAAAATTATAATTATTATGTACGTAGTTTAATTGATAAATTTTGTATTTGTTGATTGTTGTTATTATTTGTTATTATTGTTATAATATTTGTTGAAGTGAATTACATGTCCCGCAGCCGGAGGCCCCAAATGAAAACTCAGATGTACTTAAAAACTACATTTAATAGCTAAAATGAGACTTTTACACCCATGTCTGCACGATGCAGACCGGAGTTAAAGAATGAATTTATACAGTTTAATAATTATAAAGACGTAAGCTTGGATGCTAACTAAGGGAAATCGCATCCACATTCTATTCCCGTGCGAACGGCGTATTCAGCAGTTTTGTATGAAGGCAGGGCCATAACTAGTGTTTAATTTGTGTGTAAGTGTTGTAACTTTATATTGTTAATTCAATATGGCTCCAGTGTTAAAACATGGTCGAGGCAAGCCTTTGACTTCTCAAACTAAAGAATTAAACTTTAAATGTCGTTTCTTTTTCAGGTTAGTAAATTTTTCATTTTAGTAACATTGTTAATGTAAAAGTTATATGTATGTTAAATGTGCAAATATTAAAATAAAGTCTCATCTTTTTCAGAGGAGAAACACATATAGTTTAATTTAAAATCCCTTATATATACAGGGTTACTTGTAAAACACCGGCAACCTCGCAGGACAAGATAGCTAAAATCATAAGTAACAACATTTCGACTTTTGATAATTTGTTAGATTTTATTTTCATACAAAAATAAATATTCATTTAATTTTCCGTCTGAATATTATAAACTCTACGCCTCCCAAAAATTACGTAAACAAAAAGCGAACGAGAGGGGGAAGGGGGCGTCGCGTCGTCCATCCGATAATTAATAGAACATAGACTTACAAATGTAAGGAGAGTACAATAAAAGTTTAAAAAATCATTTAAAAATAATTTATTGCGTTATGCCAAAAGTCGTAGAACAAATGTTGTTACTTATGATGTTAGCTATCTTGTCCTGCGAGGTTGCTGGTGTTTTACAAGTAACCCTGTATAAAATAAAAACTAAAAATAAAATGTTGTTTTATTTTATTTGCTGACCATACACTACTACAAACGCAAAAATTTCTCCAAGCTAATTTACCTGTATTTATAAATTTGTATTTCACTGCAATTTATACTTGTCAAAATAACATTTTTAATTTTTATATTAATACCATTTTCCTTAATGTTTGAAGCAAAAAAAATCTTAATTGAGAATTAACTCTTTATTCTTAGTTTAAATATGTTCAAACTAAAATAATTCGAATTAAAAAAGCCTTTTCTATTTCTTTTCGCATGCAATGATTAAAACCTCAGGCATCCTCCATCCATCTTAGAATATCGCATAGATATCTATAGCATATATTTCAGAAGTAGAAATAGCTTTACTTCGGAGTTTTGCCCACATTGCCCTTAATAATAGATTCTTGAGAAAATATTCTAAACTGAAAGAATTTTTCAAATCGGACCCATAGTTCCTGATATTAGCGTATTCAACCAATCACCTCTTCAGCTTAATAATATTAGTACCTATAGAAGAGTAGGTTACATACAGAAGTGTAGTTATTTCCAGAAAATAATATGAATTATGCTGAAAATAAGTACAAATTTAAAACCGTGTACACACAAGTCTAGAAACGTAAAAAAACAATAATTTGTCTTTAAAATAACTATGTTTATATAACGCATTGCCTATATAATTTGTTGTCACAGACAGTAAACATGAATATTTTATTGTATTTAACTTATTTTATTACAAAGCAAACACTATTTCTGCTCGACTTATAAAAATTTAAGTCTAACACAGACAGACTAATAAATTCTCTTCAAGGTTTTATAAGCTGTTTAAATTCATTTATTAGTAATTTATATAAGAATGAAGATTTTTTAATTATTGTTATATTTATGTGTTTACACTATATTCTTTTTACTTTTTTATTATATATTTTTTTCCATCATGAAATGTTTTCCAACATAAAATTTTTATACGGGGCCCCGCCAAGGCACGCTTCTGGCGACAATAGATAAAATTATAAACTAATTTTGATAAAACTACAAACATAATAACCCTGTGTCCCTAATTTCCATACACAAGCTTATCGAGACCTAAAACAACGTAAGCACAAAGCCACTAATACTGCCTAGTGTATACCCGACCTAAAATATTACATTATGACTGTGTACTTTTAAACCGTTCAACTTAAGGGGAGGCTCCCTAACATAATTTCTGGCACTGAGAGACCGGTTAGACCGCTACGCGGTGCTAGACGCTAACACAGCCGTAATAAAGATGAATATCGCGTGCGCTCTTTGATCGCGTTCGAGCTCGAAACTAAATCTCGTAAGTCTCAATTCTCTTATTTCGTTTATAACTAAAGTAATAATTGATCTAGAGAAAAAATATCTTGGGATTGGATAGTAAACTATATTTTCTTACTGTTAACATTTATTTTAGACATAAAGCCCAAGAAAATCTTAAATAAAATGTAATAATCCTTAAAAAAGGCATAATTTTTGAATAAAAAATGAATCGAGCGAAAATGTTACAATTACGTAACTGTCTTGTACATGGAAAGAAAAAGACCCAATAAATCATATACTAAAGTTCCATTTTGATTGTATGTGTGACTGTTTCAGAATATTAATGCAAATTCACATAAAATTTAGGGAGCCTCCCCTTAAATACTGCAGTCCACAATCAGTGTATAACCGACCTAAAATGTTATTACAACATGTATATGTGTTTATAAGTAACAAACATGTTTGAACTATGAGCTCACCCAATGCTTAAGAGGCATGTTTTGAAGGAACTATATAAACATCTAGCAAGTGTTCAATGTAAACTATGTCACAGTACTATTTTTATAAACATCCCTTTATTGATAAAATCAATCTATGATCGATTAATAGGTATGAATAAATAACTGCATTGTAATAAAGGTTACAATGCAGTTGATATGATAATTTTAGCTATCGTTCCTGTTATGTCTTAAATTATTTCGCTTAAAAAAACTAGCTTATTCTAAGTCGATCTTGTCACTACCTACGTAGTATAAAACAAAGTCGCTTTCTCTGTCCCTATATCCCTGTCTCTATATATGCTATCTAAAAGTATGGAACGGATTTTGATGCGGTTTTTTAAATAGAGTGATAAGGTTTTTGACAAAGCGACAAAGAAAAGCTAGTTTTAGTAAAAAAAGTGACTCGAATGTATTCAAGTTCTTAGTTACCTAATATTTTCAATACAAACGTATTATCACTTAAAAATTATATAGTTAGATCATAGATGCAAGTGGACTCATTATTTAACTTAACTGTGCATAATTCCAGTTACTTATATTTAATAATTTAAACCTTTGCTTAACTGTCTTGTTAAATGTTAAACACTGTATCTGTATCATGAAAAACCCAAAACATATCTAGCTTTTTCATGCAAACATTTACACATAGTTACGATTTGTGTTGTTGTTTTTGAAGTGAAACTTCTTTATCGGGGTTGGAAAAAAATTTAGTGTAACATTTTTTCGTTACGCGTGACATTTTTCCGTTACGCGCCATCTTTTTCTTATCCCTACCACGCGTGATTGACGTATTTCTGTAAAGTTGCATATTGTAAATTATTTTTTGAAAATAAGGTCATAAAGAAGTATCACTTCTTACGTGTGTACACTAGTACACGCACACATTTTTGAAGTGAAAACTTCTTTAGCGGCGTTGGGTATAAAATCTTAAACTCGCGTCAGGACACGTGGCCTGATCGAAAAAGCGTAAGACGGATTTTTTTTTTTTTTAGCCCTTATATTCCATGCGTAAGACGGATACCATTCCAAAATATCAAACATGCTGAACGTTAATAATCAAGTTTTCACTTCTGCCGGCACTCCCGGAGTGCAACCCGTCTTTTTTTTTTTAAGTCTTACTTCTTACTTACCTACTTCAAGTTATGAGTTATTTTTAAAAGGGGTTTTTTCTATTGGTTTTCATTCCTAAATCATGAAAAACATACTACGTATTAGATAAGGGGAACAAAAGAAATATACCAAACAACGAATATACAGCCATATTTCAGTGTCCTTTATTTTTTTAATTAAAATAGAGAATGCTCTTCATAATGAAGCTCTTCTTTTGTCATGATAAAATAGTCATGAAATCATTGAATAGAATTGAATTTGGCTTCTAGTCATTTTAATTTTATATCTCAATCTAAGTTGTCAATATAATACGAATTATCAACAGGAAAAACGATTAAAATCAAGATCCATAATGTTATTTTTATGGGAAGAAAGTAAGAAAAGAGCGTGCTTGCGAGCAGACGTGTCAGATGTGAAACTTCTTCATCACCTTACTTCATGACGTGACGGTATTGCCATGACGCGACCTTGAAATTTTACCCTCAATTCACTCCAAAAAATTTAAATACTTGGTCTGTAGGTGTTGCCTTTGCTTAAATACAGGTTAAAAATTACTGTTAATTAAAGGTTCAGGTTTCTACTAACTTAAACCTTAGGTACTTCCGGCTTCAATCATGATTTTTAAATTAAATAAACATTATTATTTATCTAAATAGGCACGTTTACAAATAACACTCGATACGTGATACAGTAAACATATGTGATACGATGATCAACATATTATATAATCCAGCTTATTTCGCGGAAGTAAATATGTTTATTGCACAAATCATTTTAATTTTAATCAATTTGTCTGTGAAGGTCAAAGACATGCAATCGATATGATTGATTGCTTGTTTTTAATCAAGATTCAAGTGATTTTTAAAATAGAGTAGGTATTATTATAATGATATAAGATAATAAATATTAATAGTACCATTGCAGTACAGTACCATTGTTGATAGTTTGGGTTAGTATTTTAACTTTTTAATTGATCTAATTTCTAATTTCGAAGCATACCTACATATTAGATAATTTTTTTTTATAAAATTTATCTAGAAATTGGAGAAATCACGACTTTCATTTCGGATGAATTTCGATATACGATCATATTATAAACTACAATTCCTTATATTATACAAATATACATTAGTAGGTACATAATTAGTGTTTTATTATTTCGCAATAATGAAAACTTTACAATATAACCAACGCGTCATACCTACATGACTAATGTTTAGTTATCGGATTACATTGTTGTGTTTTTTACAAAAAACACAAGTGTGGTTTGTTGAACGGCGATGTTTCGTAAACATGCCATGTTTGTAAAGTACATACATACACTTATATTAAAACAATTGGAACTTATGTATCAAATTGCTGAAATAAAGGTTTAATTATAACTCTACAATGGATAAATTTGGGATAAATATACCTATATACAGTACTCCAAAATTAATAATGCGCATGCAGATCTTCGCTAATTATCGTATTTCCAGAAACACCCGAATCACCCCGAATCATTGAATCGTAAGTGCCCTAAACAATGCAGTTGCATCTTGCACCTTGTTCGAAACAAATAGGAGTCAATTCAGAGTCATACACAATCGAAAACAATTCCGGCGATAGGTGACGGTGTTCTGTCAGTCAAAAAATTCAAAAATCCGTCAGTCGTCTTTATATATTGGTGGTGACCGCACGTATTATCTCTGTTTGGAATTATATAGAGCTGCTGTTACATACTCTTCTTAGTTTTGTTTTATAGTTGAATTTTCCGGTAAAATGATTATTTACACAGGTAGCAGATAGCAGTGGGGAAAGTGAAAATTAATAAGAGCATAATGAAAGTTCTGATCATTCTACGATATCAGGAATAGAGATAATCCCTGATTCTGTAAATCCTTTGGAATGAGATTTTAATGATTAGATTTCACAATTTAAATGTAATCCAGTGTTTGAAAATATTTTTTTTTAAATATAAACTTTGTCTTATTTTAACCTTCCATACATCCATCATTACGCCAGCTTCAGTAAGACACTTTAATAGTTCTAAGTATATAATTTTCCAAGTAAATCAATACAACAAATGTATATTCGCAATCGTGTGGCTTATCCTCGCTATTAACTTATATTGAATTATCGAAACAAATTTCGTTACTTATCTCTTTTACCATAAAATCACAATAAAACTCATAATTCTAATAAACTATGCATGAAGAAAATATATTTAACCACTCTATATACATATCGTCTTCGGAGGCTCGGGGAATATGACAGTTGCCGAACAGTGACGAATTTTTCTATGCGCATTATCAGTTTGGGAGTACTGTACTTACTGTGAGACATAACTTTTGATTTTATAATTTTGTGGATGAATAGTTGTCAATATGGTAACCTATTAAAAACTCGAATTTCTATTACCCGAATCTTAAAACCCCGAAAACGGTTGTTAGAACTTTTAAAAGACAGATGTAATGAATGACAAATTTTTAAAATTCCTTTTTTAATTTCCCAGATGAATCAATTTCCAGATGCATCAAAACCAGATTTTAAAAAAGTATTTTTTTGTTTCCCGTATTCTCATAATACAGATCTCATTTTACCAGATTCTCAGAATACTTTTTTTTGTTTCCCATCGTACCATTTTCCAAATAAACTATTGCCAAATTTTCATAATCTTTTTATTTGATTCCCATATAATCGTATAACAGATAAACTATTGCCAGATTTTCATAATTTTTTTATTTGATTTCCATACAATCGTGATTATACCTTTACTATCGACTGAAAAACAATAAATTTACTTACTGACAATGTTTATCATTGTCAGTAAGTAAATTTATTGTTTTACTTGTCCATTACAGACCGGTTTTAGTGTCAAAATCGACTCAGTAGGTTAGGTTTGAACTACGACCCCACACGCCAGAACCGACTCGCTATTGTTTTACTTGCCCATTACAGAAAAGTTTAAGTGTCAAATTCGACTCAGTAGGTTAGGTTAGGTTTGAACTGTGACCCCCCATGCACGAGCCGAGCGAGCGAAGCGAGCGTGCCGCGGCAGCGGCCGGCGAGTGCCAGAACCGACTCGCTATTGTTTTACTTGCCCATTACAGAAAGGTTTAAGTGTGAAATTCGACTCAGTAGGTTAGGTTAGGTTTGAACTGTGACCCCCCATGCACGAGCCGAGCGAGCGAAGCGAGCGTGCCGCGGCAGCGGCCGGCGAGTGCCAGAACCGACTCGCTATTGTTTTTCTTGCCCATTACAGAAAGGTTAAAGTGTTAAAATCTATTCAGATATCAGAAGGTTAGGTTAGGTACGTGCTGCGTCCCCCTGGAAGGATTATGTTTTGCTGGATATCATTTATTTGAATTTCAAAAATCTGGACATTGTTTGTCTGGATATCAATTAACTGTCTTTCAAAAATTTGTGTTTTAAAAATCTGGCTTTCGTGCATATGGATTACGGTCATCTGGATTTTGTGCATTTAGATTTCGTATGTCTGGAACTCATTCGCCTGGATTGTAAAACGTCGTACAAATAAAGAAATGGGCAAATGAAATTCGGAGTTGCGATTATATGGCAAACAAAACTTCGAAATTTTAAAATTCGGGGTTATGAAAAAATGTCCAAACGTTTTCTGGATTATGATATTCGGAATATTAAAATTCGAGATTAAGATAGGTAACCTGTCAATATAGTTGTCACTGTTACCTGTCAGAACATGCTTAGCTGTCGAATACTATAAAATTGCCGCTTTCCTAATTCCTTTGACTCGTGGCCTAAGCTCGTGGCGCATTCGTAAGAATCGAGCCTAGGGTTTCGGACGTTGTTGATACGACGTTCGACCCAACTACCCTCACTTTACTAATAGTCGTTGACTTGCCGCGTTTTGTTATCAACTACCTACATCAATTAGGTAGCTGTGTAGAATCGCAGTACATTCTTATTACATTCAAACTAATATTTAACCCGGCCTCGCGTGTTATTTCTTATAATACAGTATAGTAAGTAGCTTTTCGCCCGCGTAATCAAAGGAAAACCCGCATAGTTCCCGTTCCCGTAGGATTTTCGGGGCTAGGTATAATGAATGAAAAATTCTTCCTTTTTTTCAAATAGGGTAATTGTTACCAACTAACCAGAACCTATTCAACAAGCTACGAATACCTTGGTACGAATCCAAAAAACGAGGCTTTGTTTATAAGAATATTAATTAAGATTTTGGTATTCTAGTTTTATAGCATTCGAATGCTTTATAAATGAGAATTTATTTAAGGATAAAAAACATTCGATCCTCAGGCGGGATTCAAACACGCGTCTTTCACCTGAAAGGTGATTAGGCGAAAGTCGAATCGATTTTTTTGTATTCTTCAAATATTTCCCATTAATAAAGATATTTAAATTAGAAAAGGTTTCTATGATTGTGGATGTCTTATAACTTGTTACTTCTAAATTGTTGAAAAAATTGGTTGTCTGTAAAGTCGGTTTACTGACGATAGTTGAACGTAACAACGTCTGATTGTGCTTCTTTGTCGCTCGTTCCGCGCTCTCGCTTGCACTTCAAGCCTTACATGGAACGCCTCAAAGCGAGGTAACGCCGCATGAGTCATGTTTTTTCGTGCGTGCAGCCGACTCTATCGAATTTTAAGACGTTGTCACGTCAAAAACGCTGAAACAAACACACAGATTGTGCGAGTTAAAATATTAACGTAAATACTTAACGAGATTTCAGCATTTAGCACTTAGTAAATACCTCTCCTTTGAGGCTAATATTAATATTGAAACCTTCAAAAAACGAAAAATATTATAATGTACCAACGCGCAAAGGCATGAGTATTACCTAGTTAAAAAATCACTTACCTGTCTTACTGCGTACAACATAGTAAATTCTTCTCTCTTGATATAATTGTGTCGATTTCCCGAGATTTATTCACTTATTTTTAATTAATTTCTCTAGCAAATGATATATAGAGCTAATATATCAGTCATAGTCTTAACGATTTGTTTATTATTATGTATTCACACATTATTCCACTAAAGCATTATTGATAAGATTATAATGTTTCAGTAAGCTGCAAGTTCGTTGTTTTTGTCAGTGTTCAAGATTGATTTTTGCGAGCGTGAGTGATGTTTTCTTCAAAAAGAAATCCGAAAATGTTTATTTTAAATTTTATCTCATTTATTTTTCGTATGAATTTTTAAGTTAATATCCTGTTTAATCTTAAACTGTTTTGTAATTTATTTATTTATAATTTTGATTAAACGAATAAATAAATTTTAAAAGATTTTTGGATTAATAAATTCGAAAGCGCCATTATTTACCTACATGACTTTAATGTTGTTTAAATAAATTTATTCGTTTTTGATATGTGTTTGAATTGAAATGATATCTATACTATGAAATCTTAAAATGAACTTTAAAAGATTGATTGATTTAGATTTATCCACTATATTAAATTAAATCAGGTAGGTATTATCAAATGAATAATCGAGTTAACAATTATGAATTACTAGCGGTCCGCCCCGGCTTCGCCCGTGGTACATATTTACGTTTTCTCTACATAAGAATCATCCTTGTACTTCAAGGAATATATTAAAAAAAGAATCATCGAAATCGGTCCACCCGTTCACGCGTGATGCCGTGACCAAGGAAAACGAACGAAAGAACACAGTAGATTAACTAGACAAAAATTAAGTTCTTAATAAACGATGTTTATAATAAAAAAATAAAATGAACTAATTGCTAACGGTCTTACTAATAAAATTTTACCCATTCGCTATGCAATGGATTAGTTATTGCAATAACCTGTCTTGTTTTTATGATTGACGTTTCATGTGAGCAAGAGCAGGACACAGCTATGGTAGAAAATGGTAGAAATTTATCCATTGTTTAACTTTTTATTAGTAAGGCCGTAATTGTTTTGTATAAACAGCCTATATAAAAGCTCTCTAACATAAACTTTTTTAATCAATGTCACTGCTTTTCTTTCTTGAGGAAAATAACGTGAAAAAGAAAGAGAATCTTAATACTATTATAAAGGCGAAAGTTTGTAAGTATGGATGTATGGATGTTTGTTACTCTTTCACGTAAAAACTACTGAACCGATTACAATGAAATTTAGCACACATATAGAGGGTAACTTGGATTAACACATAGGATAGGTTTTATCCCGGAAATCCCACGGGAACGGGAACTATGCGGGTTTTCCTCTGAAAACGCGGGCGAAGCCGCGGGCGGAAATCTAGTACTTATAATAAAGGAATCAATAGTAAATTATTTTGATGGGTCAGTGATCTTAATTTCTCTAATATTTCTCTAATATCTCAATTTCAATCATAAAAAGTAGAACTTAAATTTGGAAAGGAAATGTGCAAAATAATTTAATTTAGTACTTTTTGAAAATAAACATTTATTTAAATAAGACGTATTGTTAATTAAATTTAAATCAAAGCAGATAATCATAGCAATACTATATTTTACATCTACTACGAAAAATAAAACATTGAAAATATAACGTAGGTTTCCAAAAAGTTTCATCATACCACCCACAGCAAATCAATAATTTATAAAACAAATCATTTAAAAAGCATCGAAGGATAATTACTGAATTTCATTAAAAATGTTCGCAAAGTTCGCAAGGAAGGCAGTCGCTATACAGCGCCCCATTCCTCCCGACCAATCAGAGAAGCCCGCTGAAAAGTACCACGCCTACCCGCTTTTAAGAGACCTCCATAGAACCTTAATAAAGATTTATATTACACTCCAGTATGCACAGAGCTTTAAGTTTTTCCTCCGCTAATTAAACGTATGAACGTTTTATTTTTACGTTTTAACGAATTCAGGAGTTACGACGAAGTAACTATTCTCTAATCTGTGGTTACGGTTTCAACTTTCCTTTTAAAATATATTTTCAGTACGTAATCTGGCTTAGGAGCAGTGGTGGCTCAGTGGTGAGACCTCGGACTTCAAATCGATAAGTCCGGGGTTCGAGACCAGGCGAGCGCGCAGGAAATAAATTGATTCAATTTATCTGCGCATGTTGTTACATCACCACTGCTCGAACGGTGAAGGAAAACATCGTGAGGAAACCGTCATGTCGAAGAATTTAAAAGTTCGACGACATGTGTCATCCGCCAACACGCACTTGGCCAGCGTGGTGGATTATGGCCTGTACCCTCATAGGAGGCCCGTGTCCCAGCAGTGGGAACGTATATGGGCTGATGATGATGATGATGATGATGATGATGATGAATCTGGCTTAGTAATAATGCTTACTAATCGTTTATGAAAGACGATTCTGTGATATATAGGGTAATATTAATATAATTATTTTCGAATATAGTATCTACTAAAATTTGAACGCCTGAAAAAAGCCTATTTATATGGGCAATAATTGTCTCGGTACATATAATAAAAATGAGATTTTATTTTAACAGCTGAAATGTTCTTTTTTGGGAAATAGCATTTGTTCGTATAAATAATCAGAATGATAAGTACTTAATATATTTATTATTTTTGTAGAGCAGACCACCAGAATTTTCTCCTCTTACTTATAACTTAGAATTTGAAGTTAAGCCATATATTATTTATTTATGGCCACATTAACAATAAAAAAATCTATTCAGCTACAAATGGCTCTTTATCTCAAGTTGCTATGGTTGTAAACTCAAACTCACAGGCAATTGCCTGAAACTGAATCAATACGTGTGTGTAATTAAACACTGTGTTATGTATATTGTTTGCAAAACTGATTCAAGAAAGGCAGGTTCCTTATTAAGACACGTGAAAATTTATACCTTTATGAGATAGAGGCTCTACTATAAGGTTGTGATATTTATTTAATTTTCTGGCTTAATAGGTGAGATTTTTTTATTTCGATTGATTTATATCAAAACTATTATATTTATACAAAAAATTAGGTGTCTAAGAGAGTTAGTATAGTATCTTCAATATTACTTACGTTTAAAGAAGAATAATTAAATTGTAATTTCGAAATCTATTTATGAAATGACTTTATTGCATTATTTTTCTACACGTACGAAATGTGAATGAAAATTATACGTTCAAACCACTTAGAATGTTATCCAAAATTGAATTGAATTAAAAAAAACTACAATTTGCATGTTTAAAAGTTAAGATAAAATACTTGATAACCGTTCTACTTGTCTTAATTCACAATTTTGAATTGTTTTACATTAGTTTTGCAATATGATTAAGATATTGATTTGAGGAAATTTCAAAATAAAGTTGTAAAAACTAACAGGAAAACAAATAAGATACCTATTTACCTCGTTCAGAAAAAACAAACAATACTAATGCAAACACGTATTAAACGTAAATAATATAAGAAATATGTAGAATTTAGGTAATATGATGATGTCTGTGTTTATAAGCGTAACTTGTATACGTAGTATATTATTATTAGGCTGTGGCGTAACATCACAAAATCTATACTTATATACTATTATAAAGCTGAAGAGTTTGTTTGTTTGTTTGAAGCTAATCTCAAGAACTACTGGTCCAATTTGAAAAATTCTTTCGGTGTTAGATAGACCATTTATCGAGGGAGGCTCTATACGTATATTATCACGCTAAAACCAACAGGAGCGGAGCCACGTGAGTGAAACCGCGGGGCGCAACTAGTTATTGATAAAAATACACTTGTACAAATTAAAGAATTTAAATTTATAAATGCTCTTTATAAAATCAAATATAATAAAATACTAAAGAAACATTTATGATTCGGTTATAAAAATCAAAGCAAGAATTTTAATTGAGTATATTAAAACATAAATAAGCAAAACCCATAATGATAAGATTTGAGAGATTTTATCTGTAATTTGATGTTCCATATCAAAAAATCTCTATTAGTCCGGGATACATCGCCCATTTTTGCAAGTGATTACTATCAAGCTAATTTTTCGTGAGTAGCTTTATTTTGATGAGATGCCCAATAATTTCATGTACGAAGCTCTCGATTGTGGTAGCTACCAGAGGAAACAAGGATAAAATATTTTGATTTGATGGTTCTCAAATATTAATTACTAACTGAATGTTTTTTTTTGTTCAATCTCAAGATAATTATCTAAATTATTCGAAAAAATATTTGTCCTACAAAATCTATGGTTTGATCAAAGAGTCCCCCTTTCCAATGTGTATCGATAACGAAGTCATCATAAATGATTACTAACCAGCTGATTTTTTCATTTTCACTTATTTAATACTTAAATAATTCAACAGACATATTGTCCTACAAATTGCGTAATAAATATTTGAGAACCGTCAAATCAAAAATTTTTATCCTTGTTACCTCTGTAAGCTACCACAATCGAGAGTTTCGTAGATGAAATTATTGGGCATCTCATCAAAATAAAGCTACTCACGAAAAATTACCTTGATAGTAATCACTTGCAAAAATGGGCGATGTATCCCGGACTATATGTACCAAATCTATTTATTTCACACCTCAAAATGAATGTCACTGATTTACGAACTAAACATATTATATTACTAGCTGTGACCCGCGGTATTACCCGCATTGCTCAGCTCCTATTAGTCTTAGCGTGATGGTATATAGCCTATGAGGCTTCCTTGATAAATGGGCTATCTAACACTGAAAGAATATTTCAAATTGGACGCGTATTTCCTGAGATTAGCGCGTGCAACCAAACTAACAAAATTTTCAGCTTTATAATATCAGTAGATACCTATAGATATAAAGAAAACAGACTATAATCGAATATGTTACTAATACCTACGTCCCTTTTTTATCAAAAGATTTACAGATCATAATTATATTCCTGCAATAATTATAATAACGTAAATACGTGAAAATATTTCGATGTAATTTTCTTTGTGAACAAAGAATCTATATTTATGTGCTTAAAGTTAAAGCCCTAAATGGATGGATGTTTGTTACTCTTTAAATCAAAAACAGTTGATCAGATCTGTATTAAATTTGTATAGATTATTATAGTCTGTTTTTACCAAAGAAGGCAAGTGAAGCCGCAGGCCGCAGTAATTATTTAGTAATCTGTGCTACATCAAGCAATATTATAAATCTATACTAATCTTATAAAGCTGAAGAGTTTGTTTGTTTGAACGCGCTAATCTCGGGAACTACTGGTCCGATTTGAAAAATTCTTTCGGTGTTAGATAGCCCATTTATCGAGGAAGGTTATAGGCTATATATCATCACGCTACGACCAACAGGAGTGAAGCCATGGGGGTGAAACCGCGCGGAGCAGCTAGTAGCCTAATAACCATCCATGTATAGGAATGCCTGTGGATTTAAATTAATTTTGTAAATACTGATAAACATTCGAGAAGGCTACATGCATTAATGTAATAATTGATCTAGAGAAAAAATATCTTGGGATTCGATAGTAAACTCTATTTTCTTACTGTTAACATTTATTTTAGACATAAAGTCCAAGTAAATCTTTAAATAAATGTAATAATCCTTAAAAAAGGCATAATTTTTGAATAAGAAATGAATCGAGCGAAAATGTTACAATTACGTAACTGTCTTGTACATCGAAAGAAAAAGACCCAATAAATCATATACTAAAGTTCCACTTTGATTGTATGTGTGCTTGTTCTCTGTCCCGATGTCCCTATGTATGCTTAAATCTTTAAAACTACGCACCGGATTCTGATGCCGTTTTTTTTTTGATAGGTAGAGTGATTCAAGAGGAAGGTTTTAGTATATAATTTATAAGGTTTTACACAAAGCGGGCGAAGCCGCGGGCGGTAAGCTAGTTTACATATAAAAGCATATTATATATAGGTATTGTTACTAACAGATTAAAAGATTTTAGACTATTAGATTTCAAAATAAAAACGCATTGACATAGTTTCACTTACTTTTCGAAATCGGTTGTAATTATTGTTATAGCTTAAAAATTAAATATAAGTGGAATTACTAAAGTTTCGTTTTTAACACGCTTTTATTAGCTTCACTTGTTTGTTTGTATGTAATCGTATTATACTGACCCACTTTAAACGGACAGATTTAATTCAAACTTTGTTCAGTTATCAAAGATACAATAATTTTGTGAGTAACGTGCTTTTAGTTTTTAAGCTATTGCATAGCTTTTATCTCAGAATATAGCTTTTATCTCTTTTGAGTGCGGCGACCGAATGTAAAAATTCCGTAACGAAAAAACCTAACACCCCCCACTCCAACCGGCACAGCGATGCGATATAATAGCTTTACCGCGGCAGTCCTCGAGTGCCACACGTATTTTTTTTACTATATTAATGATTTTAATGTAATAGCCTATTGTAATATTTATAATTAAAGTACTTTTATAATAATCACTTGTAATGACGTCTTGAATGTAACATCACAGACTAATAATAATATACTACGTATGTAACATTAATCCAGGAAATGCAGAATTTAGTCAAGGCTGTTATTTAGGTTCAATCTTAAGGCTTATACATGCGCTAATAACCTTGACCATACTTAACGGATCTCAAACCTCTCCCGCTGCACCTTATTTTTTCCTCGCATTTTGTATTTAAAAAGATACCAATTAGTGAAACAAAAAATCCTCGTCAGGGACTGTTGTGTAACTGATAATTTATTAAACATAAAATTTTCAGAGCTCTAAGTCAGCAGGTTACGAAGTTTATAGAGTATTTGCGGAAAAATCGATGACCACGGCACATTTTTTTTCTAGAAATCTATTAACTTTGGAAAAAAGTCCTCGCGAGCAATTAAAGATCAAAGACCATCCTATTTTATATATTTTTTTCGGTATTGTGCTTTATGTTGTACCAGACTTTATAGAGGTTGAACATAGTCGAAATTGCCGGGTAACGCCTTAACGAATCAACATACCTAAGTGCAATGATTTAAATGAATACTAGCTTACCGCCCGCGGCTTCGCCCGCTTTGTCTAAAACCCAATAAATTATATACTAAAACCTTCCTCTTGAATCACTCTATCTATTAAAAAAAACCGCATCCAAATCCGTTGCGTAGTTTTAAAGATTTAAGCATACAAAGGGACATAGGGACAGAGAAAGCGACTTTGTTTTATACTATGTAGTGATGAAGTAATGAAAATTTTCAGCAAACTGAAGTAACTAGAAATAGAATTTGATATTAAGTTTTATAGCATAAAAAGGCATTTGGCCTTTTAATTGGAATTTTTTTTAAGAATAGAAAAAACGTTCACGAGACGGGATATGAACCTGCGAGTGAAAGGCAAAAGGGTTTGATTTTTTAACATGTAATCTCATGTAAAACTAACTATAAAATTATATTTCGAGCTAATTTCTGTTAAATATTCTATTTTCAGTAAATTAAGACATGAATACCTAATAAACAGTGTCATTTATTAGAACAATGTTTAATTCGTAATAGTTTTTATTTTATCAAAACATAGGTAGTAGAAAAATATATTTTATTACCTACTATTTTATGCACAAAAACTTTAATGTCCTTTCTTTATAATAATATTAGGTATTATCAAAAATAAGAATTTTCTTTATTTTTATTACAAAATGTGCGAAATCTAAGCTAAATAGTTGAGATTATAATATACATATAATGTTTCTATTGTGACTTTTTATAATATAAAAAGTTAATCTTATATATAAAATTCTCGTGTCACAATGTTAGTCTGCATACTCCTCCGAAACGGGTGGACCGATTCTCATGAAATTTTCTGTGCATATCGGGTAAGTCTGAGAATCGGCCAACATCTATTTTTCATATGTACCACGGGCGAAGCCGGGGCGGACCGCTAGTAAAATATAATATTGTTATGTCTTTATATTCAGATAAGATGTGATGAACAAAATGACCTACTTTTAAAGTATTAACTGTGTTTTTATGTAAATGTTGCCGTATGAAATATTACCTATACCAATACTAGTGGTCCGCCCCGGCTTCGCCCGTGGTACCTACATGTTTAAACTATCCTATCTCTCAAGTTGGATCGAACTGCACATGGTGTGCGAATTTTATTATAATCGGTTAAGTGGACAAACATTGTGACACGAGATTTATATATATTAAGATTAAAGCAGTTTCAATGTACCTACATCACTACATAGTATAAAACAAAGTCGCTTTCTCTGTCACTATGTATGCTTAAATCTTTAAAACTACGCAACGGATTTTGATGCAGTTTTTTTAATAGATAGAGTGATTCAAGAGGAAGGTTTTAGTATATAATTTATTATGTTTTAGACAAAGCGGGCGAAGCCGCGGGCGGAAAGCTAGTATTTTATATACTTTTGAGCTTGTAGAGTTTTTTAGAGCATTGTAAATTTTGTATTTTCTACGTCTCTGTACAGCCTTTCATCATAAATCCTTTTATGAATTAAATATCTACGTTTTTCGTGAGAATATATCAAAATATGAAGTGCTTTAATATAATAGATAAATACTGTATATCATATTTTATAAATCCTTGTACTGAAGTAAAACGTCGCAAAATAATGGTGTTTTAATTTAAATGTCTAAAAAAAGTATGTTAATTAACTAGAGAAATTTAAATAATAGATACAAAGGTGAGTTTTTTTTTTTTTATTTAAACCTAGATCTATTTTAAACATATATTATAGGTTCATAAATATAGGTAAATTTATTTATGTATACGAAAATTCTTGGGTATATTTTAGTCTATACATAATAAAAAGTTCCGTTTTACTTATTATTTGAAATCTATTTTTAAATTTTAACTATTACTCGATAGAAGTTGACAATAATGCAAAAATCTAAAAATTTGCATACTAATTTACGAACGACGCATTATTTAAAATATATCTTATTGAAATACAAGTGCGTAACTACGAATTTCGATTATAACCTATAAATTCTACTTAACTAGCAATAAATAATTATAATATCAAATTCAAAAACAAATAGTATGGATAAAATTAATTAAACGCTATTGATAAAAAAAGGTTAAACCAGCGGCCAACCCTTGCCACCTTCTTAAAAAAAAGAACGAAAATTCCATAGCCTATGCAACAAGATTAAAAAAAATTAAAATGTCAACATGAAGTTTTGAATACAAATTTCGAACGCAAAAAACTCGTCTCTTATCAGCTGTTCAATGCAGCGCTGAATAGGGGCTCGCGATTGGCCGCCCGCTTATGAGCGACACCCGTGATTGGTCGGGAGCACATGAGCGACGAGCCACGTGCTTATAAGTTACAGCTGAAACTTTTCCGCGCCATTTTCGCGGTGCGTTCGTTTTTTGAAATACGTTTAGTTTTTAATTTGTAATGGCCAATGCTGGTTGGAGAATTATTTTTATAGGCAACTGTTTTATAAGATTTTGTACTGTGAAATGTAATTTGATTTGTTTTGTATTTAATTTGATGATGTGATTGAAATTTAAAATTTTGAATTTATTACTTACGTATAATTGAATCATTTCCAAAACCACCAAAATAATAAAATAATCCGGCCGCAAATAAAATCAAACCCGAGGCGAACTCAAAAAAATAAACTCAACAAACATCACTCACGACGCATTAAATTCGTGAAAACACTCCATAATTAATCGGTAATACGTTAAAAGTAAAAAAAACGACACTTTACAGCGACAAAAACTACCACTCATAAGTACCGACTCGGATGCAGTTCAGAATGCAAATTATTTACAACACTGCAACGCGCTGCATTTCAATAAAATACAATCGAAAATAACGTACTCGTCAACCAAAGTTACTGGCTACAAAGTATCCGATAAAAAAAAAATATTTGCTTGGAAAGCGCGCATCTAAACAATACACAACAGCCTTCGACGCGGCGGCAACAACAATGCTTCGTCGAAATAAGCAAGAAATATTTAACTACCGGCGCGGGGAGGGGCGGCACTGCCCTCAGTATTGGCGCTACGGCTGTGGTAGTTATAGTTTACGTGATACACAGCTCAAATACAAATAATATAAACATTTCAGCCGAGCATGCGCCGTGGCCCCAGACAGGGACGCCACTACGCTGCCCCGCCACGCATCCAGCCAACTGTACATTATAAATAACAGCAAAATAACACCAAATTCAACTAGATTTATAAGCTTCTAGAGATGTTGTAGTGGATTCGTTAAATTGCTTTTTTATAGATTAATTTGCATATTTCTGACAGGGAAACGTTTCGGGCGGCACGCATGCGCGCTGCGAGCGGCTAAAATGCTATCGACGATTCCAAATATTTATTTTTTCTTGCAGATTTTTAAATGGACGCTCCCATTTTAATAGGCAATACGCAAAAGCAAATCGCAAGCTTTATAATATTATAAATATTGAGAAATATACGCAAGAGGTTTAAGCTACATATTTGGTTCTGAAAGAAAAATAATAAAATAATATTATTGATGTCATAAAAATAATTTAAGGGTACGTTTTGAAACATAGGGGATGATGAAGGGTAGCAATCAGTTGTGGCTTGAAGCATTTGTAGAGTCTTGAAGACGGATTTATTTCAATTATAATTCGATAGGATTGGTTTGCGCATGCGCGGCTACATTCACACCGAACCGAATATACAGAAAAACATTTTTTTTAAACCTGTCATTTTTTATCGTTTTAACCAAAATATAATTAAGTTAGCCAAAAATATAACAACTAACATCATAAAAACTTTGACGGTTAGATTAACTGTACTTGATCTACTACATACAAATGAATTCATTTTTTGTGTAATTATGATACAAATAATATTGAGTTTAGTTTCTTCCACAATTTTTGTTCGAATTGTATATCTTATTATCTAAAGGATTGTTACATTATCATTTGCATGTGTTTAATTTGTAAAACATTTAAATATCAATGATACATACTTACCTAAATAAAAAATCAAATTTAAATATAATCTAAATAATATGTTTATGAGAAGAGTTTTTATTTATATTATGAGAAGATTTTTTATTTATATTATATTATATATATATTTAGTTGTATTATTATAACAAATATTGGTGAATATCAGTTTACTTTGATAAACATTATGTATCAATTTAGATAATATATTAAGTAATAAAATTAATAAATGCGAGAGCTCTAAATTATGCATATAGGTACGTCATTCAATTAATGTTCTGCTGATAAAATAAAAATAATTAATTGCAAAGTCTATGGTTAAGGCCTCAAAAATCGTGAAATCATTAGTTGAGCAGCAGTTTAATTGATTTCCAAATCAGTGGTATCTCCTTCAATTTATTGCAGAAAAGCATTGAGAAAAATTATTTGGTAGGACATCTAATATCTGTCAACCTAAATGTATTTACTAGAGCGGGGAATTCACTAGACGGGCATGTCCGCGGGCAAGCCTGCAGGCAAGTCCGACGGGCTTCGCGCTACTATCATGTCTGTGCTTTATCAGTCAGTGTAGTACAAGTACTGCCGCGGGCGGTCTGGCCTAAGATCATTAAGTAATGGATAACACTCGCAGGCGTTTCCCCTTTTGCCGAGGTATAAGATTATTCGAATCGAAAAATCTTATGCTTTCATAAAAACTACTTGCGTAATCGATTACAAACACTCTGCGTATTCGTAAAGCATACAAAGGACGTCTGCGAGTGCTCCGCTAAAAATGCCGTTTTGCACTGTCAAGTCTTGCAGAAGCAATTCAAACATGTCGAATATAAAAAAAGATGGAATAACCTTTCATTTGTGTATATTTTTTATTTTTTTTAACGTACATTTCTAATTAAATGCAATTTCTAATAATCGTCGATGTATCGTTTAGCGATATGATCAAGACAAATAATCGAGTCATGTTTACTCGATCATTGATGCGGCCCCACAAGACTATCATGGAAAGAAAATATACAAATTTAATCTTTATGAACTAAGAGATAAAGTTGAATTTAAAACGCGATAATGAACCGCATTCCTTACGAGACTATCTTTTAAAGAAATACAAATTTAATCTTTATGACCTAAGTTATAAAGTTGAATTTAGAACGCGATATTGAACCGCACTCCCCACGAGACAACTTGGAATGAAATACAAATTTAATCATTATGAACTTAGGGATAGAGTTGAATTTAAAAACTCGTCGCTTAAAAGGTCGTAAATTTTTACGACTTTCGTGACACAAATTATTTTTGTGAATGTGTGATTGTGTTTCAATAGTGTGAGTTACCCTCCCCGCACCAAAATCAGCAGAAAGTTTAGTTAGAACATTTGCCAGCGTACTCCATCCATTACTTAATGATCTAAGGGTCTGGCAGACTGCCCGTTGGAAGTCCGCGCGATCTCATTTTGTCTGCACAGGCACCGACAGGTCCGAGCGTGTATGCTTAGTCCAGGCGGCCTGTGGACAGACCTGGCAGTGACAGCAACCCAAACAGACGTCCGCTTATTATCATTCGCCGAGTTGTGGAGTATTTTTAATTTAAAATGAGTTATAATGAGAATAAAATATTCTGGGAAGAATTTATAGCTGAATACAAAACTTATCCATGTTTATGGAAGGTAAAAAGCAAGGAATTTATGAATAGAAATGCGTAATACCGCCTATCCACATTTGATTGAAAACTGTAAATGTAAATGTTCTTTTCATCTAAGAATATTACCGCAGCACCGGTAACTATTGCAATTTTTCGCCTTTGCATTGCCATCTTGCAACACAACTAATAGCGAAGCCGTTCTAAAACAAACTGAAGAGTCTGTGAAGTGTATTGCGTCGCCAGGCATGCCCGGACAGACTGCCCGCGGACATGCCCGTCTAGTGAATTCCCCGCTTAGTACGAGTATCCGAATTTTGTTCGTGAAAAATTATAAATATAGTAGGTATAAGGTACAGGCTGATTAAGAAGAGCTGGAACGTCAACACATTTACACATTGCACATGTGTAGTGTCTGTGAAGACGCGCGCGGCGTGACGTCATACTGCATACGCATCATGAAAAGTCTGCCCGTCTCTCTCGCGCGCAGACTAGCTTATGAGAGTGAAGGAGACAATATTGTTTTTATTTTGCAATTGTTTATACATACAGGGTGATGTAATTTAAACAAAGACGTTAGGTATACTACTAACTATATTCGACGAGATAGGTACTTCGCGGCACGCGGATTAGAATATTTTTTTACTTTACCTATAAGGTTAAATTATGTAATAATTTTAATAAGTTTTGTAAACAAAATGTAAACGCCGTAAGTTAAAATTTTCATACATAGCTGAACAATACAGCTTTTATTGTAATGTAGCCTTATCTCTTAGGCGCGGGACATATACAAGCGGCGCGGCGCGCATCGGGCGCACTGCGGGCGCGCTTCCGGCGCGCATCGGGCGCGCTGCCGGCGTGCATCGGGCGCGCTATTGGCATTTTGTATGAAATAATTTTGGAAAGGCGGCGCAACCGTGGCACAACCGTGGCGTGCCGTCTCGACGCCTGTCCAAAATTCTTTCATACAAAATGTATAAGAAGGACGTGGTGCAAAACAGATTCAAGAGGTGCGCTTATGGCACGCCCGCGCCCCGCGACCCGCGCCTTAAGTGCTAGGGTTTCGCTTGTATTGTTTCTTGGAAGTGAGCGCACGTATGATTTGTATTGTTTTTATCGTTATTTTGAATATGACATGAAATTTAATTATTATTTGATAATTGAATGATTATCAATACTATATTACAATTGATTATGAGAATAAATAATTAAGTTCATCGATTGAGTTACTTTTAAATTGTAATTTTACATATAAATTATGAGAGCTTTCATATTATCTACAACGCACCCATTTTACAATTCAAGTCTACACTTAAACTAGAGTCGCATTTATTTTTAAACATACTGTATAGTAAAATTGCATAAGTGTGAGTACTGTGAAGATGCCAGCTTTCCTTAATCGACCTGTACCTACGACATCATCTGATATCTGTCAACCTGTTACGACTTACGAGTATCCGAATTTTGTTCGTTACCGAATCTCTATGTAATAGACATTCCCGGTAGGACATTGACTTTTTATTAGCAATTGATTTGGTATATCGATTCCTTTGCACAGCTTATTATTAAGGAAACTTATCTTCCGAGAAAAATACGAAATAACTGACTTACATTATGGGCGTTATTGTTTTAATTTATGTAATTTAAACAGAATTTGTTATCATTATTTATTATGTCAATTTCATTACTTGCACTTAACGACATAAAAAAAACAAATTTAAATTATTATTTTTACACTTTATCTACCTACATGATTATGTTTAATATTTACATTCTTGTAAACTAGTTTTTATTTTATTACATCTAACAATGAAACAATAGCATTTTAACTAAATAATTATTACGTACATAAATTAGAAAAGTTTTTTTTTTTTTTTAATTGTAATTAACATGCATTATTCTTATAAGTTGACATTAACATCACGTAATTATTACTTAAACGCCAACAATATGAGCAGAAATCCTAACAAAATATACGCGAAAATAAATAAAATATTGTCAGTGTTCTGTTGAAATTTTCTTTATGGCTGGTGGAAATGAAAAGATGGAGGCAGTAGCGCTTATGAGCGAGTAGGCGGGGTCCCGCCCACTGAACAGTGACGCCCTTTGCCTCTTAAAAGCGACCGCCTTCCTCCATATTATACAGGAGTTATCAACTATTATTTCCACACATTTTAATATCACAATAACCTTTTATACCTCCTCTCTGTATTTAAACAATACATTCATTGATAACTCTACAATTCGCGTTAACACACACCTTACAAACAATATAACTTCGATATTTTTTATTAACATGACGTATGGCGTATGCAAAACCGGTAAATACTAGATTAGCTCAAAAGAGCTTTATTTTAATAACAGGAAAATATAATTATAAAAGTAATAAACACAATTATTGTTAATCGTACCTACTTAATATTTCCACGTGTCTCGAGATTTGATAAAATTCGCACTCAAGGTCGGCTTGCATGTATACAAATTACAAATGTGATAAAAATGTTAATGATTAATGTACTTAATATTAATATTAAATACTGCCAAATATATAGTTAAAATCATCATAAGATGTGCTAGGTATATGAACGTACCTTTATTTTTATTAAAATTTTATTTTCGTTTACAAAATAATAAATCTTCTTTTTTTATCGGTAAAAATGTTATGTATAATTATATTTTTTTGTTTTTTTTTTAAACGCAGTTTGATATAAAGCAGACTCTAGCGGTGGATGTATCTGGTTTATTCTGCTTTTATCCGGTCAAATTTAGAGTCAATGAACAAGGTTCTGTGCTATTTTAATTTACAAGACTTTGGGTAGCCGTAGGAAACAAATATTTAAAAATTCCTTTATAGATCGTTGATAATGTGACACTTTTCTTTAATAAAAAGCTATATTTTACAAATTTATAGTTTAAACCTTATAAATAATTACTTTTTAAGCAGTCATCTACGTAGAAATAAAAAATATGAAATTGTCTGCAGATGCATATATACCTAAATTTAATAAATGATTGTTATAATATTATGTACTTTGCTAGACCGTACTTTATGTTATTAAAACTTTATCTTTACTTAAGAACGTAATTACAAATACCTCAGACTTACTCTCTTAGATCATATTTTAAAATGAAAACGACAAACTTGTTTAAGAAGTATATTTTACATATTTTCTAGTTCTCCGTAGAAAAGTTAAATAAAAAGAAAGAAAGAGGTAAAATAACGATAAGGTAAAGAAATTTTTCTTCATCTCATGAGCTATACACAATAATGGCGGCGGGAATATAGCCTGGACTATAACTAGATTTAGATCTATATAGAGCTGGGCTTTAGTTTTTAATTTATTTAAAACATCCCTCTGAGTTTGAAGGTGTTACGTTGAGAATTTAATATTGTTAGTTGTTTGTAAGTTCATTGTGATGGTAATATTTCTAGAAAGTTTAGTATTTTCACAAGCTTCGGATAGCGGCGTTTCTTGCCTTCTATGAGGATAACAGTACTTATTACCTATGTTATTACGGGTCAATATCTATCTTCATACGAAATTTTTGCCAATTTATAATATTTACCTAACTAAAGCAAATTTAGAAAATTTTTACCTATTTATAATATATTCTTATTAATAAACCCCGTAAAGAATCTGAATTTATCAAAGCATTGCAAAAATAGAAAGGGATTTCATTCTGTTTTTAGATATTATTTCAAACTCTGCCCATAGCTTATTATTCAGTTAATTCTCTGAATTAGTTACCTACGAATTTTATGAAATAAGTTATATTGCTTTTAAGTTAAAATAATAAGGAAACATTTGTAACATTAATTGTTTAGTACATTAAACTAATATTATTAGATAATATTCAAGTTTAGTACCGTAGCTTTGCTTGGATATAGTTGATTTTAATAAGAATTATTTTTTCTTAATCCTTGTTGTTTGTAGTGAATATTCAATATAAATATTATAATAATTAATAGATAGGTTGATTATACAGACTATTTCTCTAATCGTTTGGTTAAAAGTTTTATATACCTATTGTAGAGGTATAGTTAAAGCAATTAAGGTTTAAAAAGAGAGTCTACCTCCACCTTAAAAAGTCGGCAACACATCTTCGGACACGTCTGTAGATGCCTATGGGCTGTGGAGTGTGGAATTGCTTACCATCAGGCGATCCACATGCACTGATGACTCTCATATCGTACCATACGACCATCACTCTCATATAAAAAAAAAGTTTTTTATCAATCAAATACAAGCTTCTACCCAGGTGTTGGACGAATTTAGACACGGTTTACTGAGTCGCTTTTTTATAACTTTTTTCTCGTTAGAAACTTCATTTTTCATTACTTATCTGTAGTAGACAATATAGCATATGCAGCAACACAACTTTTCAATCTATTTTCTAAATAAAATCTATTTTCCCATAAATACGTTTATAAAGATATAAACTAAGGATATAAATAAGGTATAATCTAATCCATAAACTAGTGTCATAAAACTATGTTTGCAACCCTTTGAGTGTCGCAAAGAAAATGCTTAGGTAGAGTCATTTAGAAGCTAATAACTTTTGTGGTACTAATAAAAACTTACCCTTTATACTATCAGAACTAGAAAAGAGTTATATCGTTACTTTGTTTATTGGCAATAGCTTTTGCTCGTGACTTTCCTCGTTTTAACACGCTTTTATTAGCTACATCTGTGTAACCGACACAATATTATTAGCTACATCTGTGTAACCGACACAATATTATTAGCTACATCTGTGTAACCGACACAATATTATTAGCTACATCTGTGTAACCGACACAATATTATTAGCTACATCTGTGTAACCGACACAATATTATTAGCTACATCTGTGTAACCGACACAATATTATTAGCTACATCTGTGTAACCGACATAATATTATTAGCTACATCTGTGTAACCGACACAATATTATTAGCTACATCTGTGTAACCGACATAATATTATTAGCTACATCTGTGTAACCGACATAATATGTGTACTAGACTTGATTTTGACCGACTTATATGGACAGATTTAATTCAAACTTTGTATGTACATTTATCAAGGATCAGTGACAATAATTGAAATTCAAATTAAAATTCAAATTATATTTATTTGCAAGAATATAGTTACAAATTATATAACAATAATACAATAAATTCATGAGCTTAAGCGTGTTTTTTTAACATAAGTTTATTTTAAAACTGACGAGAGGGACTTTTATGTAAACCTTTGTATATAAGTACTGAAAAAATGCTAAAATTTTGTATGTAGAATAATATTACGTAAGTACCTGATTTTTTTGCCTGTAGCCTGAGCTAAGCCAGGTTGATCACCGTAGTCTTCTTTCTCTTTTACATGTCATTAACATACAAAATGACACAAAATCTTCAGTATTATTATATTAGCATATATTTTAATATGCTTTCAATATTTAAACATAGATATTATATGATATTATGCATGGAGAACAACTTAAAAAGGTACAGACAAGGTAAAACTCAGAGAAGGTAAGACCTAAGAAATTATTCCAGAATGTTCTAGAAGGTAAGAGAACATTCGAGGAATACGTTCCCATATACCTACTTGTGACGTCATCAATCGCTTTAATCATTTGTTTATATTTACAGTAATTCTGGGATTGTGACCCCTATTTATTTTTCGGATACTGCTATTGTCGCAAGGTTCTTTAGTCTATTGTGAACTTTGACCCTTATGAGAGATTATGAAATACTTCTTATAGTCTTAAAGTAACAAAGAGTTCTCATATTTTGTACTTTTTTTATTAGTATAAAGATAGAATTATGTGGTTTTTTGTAGATCCTCTTTGTTGTTTGTATATTTCAAGTGTTAGAATAGAGGTGAAGATAATTATTTCAGTTAAAATTATTTAATGTACATTAGATTGCAAGCAAATCTTTATGATATACTAGCGGTCCGCCCCGACTTCGCCCGTGGTACATGTTTACGTTTTCTCTACATAAGAACCATCCTCGTACTTCAAGGAATATAATAAAAAAAGAATTATCGAAATCGGTTCAGCCGTTCTCGAGTTATGCGCTTACCAACACATTTTTCGATTCATTTTTATATATAAGAAAAGATAAGACTAGCGGTCCGCCCCGGCTTCGCCCGTGGTACATGTTTACGTTTTCTCTACATAAGAACCATCCTCGTACTTCAAGGAATATAATAAAAAAAGAATTATCGAAATCGGTTCAGCCGTTCTCGAGTTATGCGCTTACCAACACATTTTGCGATTCATTTTTATATATAAGAAATAAGTACCTATATTGTCTGCTAGTATTTAAGTTCCAAGATAATGTTATTATTAAAGTCTTCTGAGTCTCAGTTATTCCACTTTTTATGTTACTTACCTGCATTGATTTTAGTTAATTTATTTATATAGTAGGAATAAATACTGAATATTACTTACCAGAAGAGGTAGTTGCACCATTGGTCTCTGAAAATAAAAGAAACATCGTATGATAATTCAATTCCTATGCTTTTTCTTAGTAATAAATTTGTATTTTTAATAGGTATGTAGCCTGCTACGTTTTCCCCCTCCTTGATAGTTATGTTTACATTTATGTTTAAACTAGCTGTGCCCCGTGGTTTTACCCGCATTGCTCCGCTCCTGATGGTCTTAGCGTGATGATATACAGCCTTCCTCGATAAATGAGCTACCTATCTAACACCGAAAGAATTTTTCAAATCGGACCGGTAGTTCCTGAGATTAGCGCGTTCTAACAAACTCTTCACCTTTATAATATTAGTTTAAACTAGGTACCTTCCAAAACACTTTCCAAAAAACTATATAACTTGGACATATTGATATTCTTTTCATCTTTTCAGCTAAAAGTCTTAACTCTACATGCTCCACTTACAAATTTAAAACATCTTAGCAACAAAAAAAACTTTATGATGAGGAAAACATTTTATCAACAACGTGTATTGCCAAAATAAGTGATCCACAAAATGCCTTGACCGCTATTCCACATTATCGATAAGATAATTTAAAAATAAATATAACGTTCTTATAGATGGTCCAGTGGCTTAGTTTTAAAATGAGATTTACAATTATGAAGCCCTTGTATATAATATTATAGAAGATTTAGTTTGTTTGTTTGAACGCGCTAATCTCAGGTACTACTGGTCCGATTTGAAAAATTGTTTCGGTTTTAGATACCTAGCCCAGTTATCGAGGAAGGCTATATAATATCATCACGCTAAGATAAACAGAAGCGGAGCAATTCGGGTAAAACCGTGGGGCACAGCTAGTGTATTAATAAGTAACTACCTTATTAGTATTTTCATAATCATGTTTGTAATTAGGACTTAATCAAGTTCCTTATTGCTAACTGCTTCATGCTCAAGATTTAAAATTGTTTCCCTCCAATTCCTAATTTTAAGATCTAGATATTATACTCAGTACGTAATAAGAAGAATTATTTTTACGATGTTCCTGTATAAGTATACATAGGGACATGGTACAAATAATGCAATCTTTAATTTCTGATAATAATTATTAATTATCATTGAAATAACAGTTTTTTTTTTTTTTTATAAAACAACAACCTTGCTGTATGTATGTTAATTCCTATATAGCTTTTTTTAAAGAGCTTCTTTGGCCAAAAATTCGTACTTTTAATTAGGGGAAGCCACATGTTTCAGCTAGTTTAAATTACAATAAATAAATAGAAATTATTAACCAAATAACTAATGTCACAATAAAGCTGGAGGTCCCGATAACTCGTTGATAAATTATATTAATATAAATAAAGTGTTATATAAACATTATTTTAATATGCCTATAACAAAGCATTGATTGTTTGTGTTTATTCTTGTAATCTTGGCTGATAGTCACTAGCTGTGTATGTGATAATACATCGATGTTAGATAAAATATTACGTTTGGTTAGAATTATACACATAAAATGATATATTAAATAACTATTAGATAATATATTAATATATCTTTGACTAGGTATCTAAAACAAGGATGATACTCATAGTTAACTATGATGAGACAAATTTATATGGATGAATTCCAATAAATTCTAATTATAATCATTATGTTGCTTTTGTCAAATCAAACTTACACCCTTCTTACACCATTACATTAAATAATAATAATAAGGATCTACATTATTCTATATAAATACCTTAAAAAATCACTTCAGTGTTGTGAACCGCGAAAACCGGCTGAAAGCTCGCACATTTTATTATAAGGAAAACATTAATTTATCCACACATACACCACAACCGACTAAACAAAACATCGTGAGCATACTGACAAACAGACCGATAGACAAACAATCACATGACCTGACCAGACCACCTTACTAGACTAATAAGTAATAACCAGGATGGTAAAATAGCCTAGACTCTTAGGAAGTCTGGTTTTTATTAAGGGGAGGCTCCCTAAATTTTATGTGAATTTGCATTAATATTCTGAAACAGGCACACATACAATCAAAATGGAACTTTAGTATATGATTTATTGGGTCTTTTTCTTTCGATGTACAAGACAGTTACGTAATTGTAACATTTTCGCTCGATTCATTTTTTATTCAAAAATTATGCCCTTTTTAAGGATTATTACATTTTTTTAAAGATTTACTTGGACTTTATGTCTAAAATAAATGTTAACAGTAAGAAAATAGAGTTTACTATCGAATCCCAAGATATTTTTTCTCTAGATCAATAATTATTACTTTAGTTATAAACGAAATAAGAATTGAGACTTACTTTTCGAGCTCGAACGCGATCAAAGAGCGCACGCGATATTCAACTTTATTACGGCTGTGTTAGCGTCTAGTACCGTAATCGGTCTCTCAGTGCCAGAAATTATGTTAGGGAGCCTCCTCTTAATCACTACATAGTATAAAACAAAGTCGCTTTCTCTGTCCCTATGTCCCTATGTATGCTTTAATCTTTAAAACTGCGCAACGGATTTTGATGCGGTTTTTTTAATAGATAGAGTGATTCAAGAGGAAGGTTTTAGTATATAATTTATTATGTTTTAGACAAAGCGGGCGAAGCCGCGGGCGGTAAGCTAGTAAATAATAAAACATTTGTTGGTTTCAGTTAAATAGGTATAATATATAATAATTATCTAAAACAGTGGCTTCGCCCGCTTTATGTGAAAAATAAATGAAATAGACTAGAGCTTCTTCGATAAATTAGAGAGAAAGAGCTTCCTCGAGACGTATATAGTTTCAAATATAAGCATACGCATTGACAGTGGAAAGCGTACTTTATACGTTACTTTACGTTACTTTATACCATGTAGGTAGTGACTAGCTTTCCTCCCACGGCTTCACCCGTGTAATGTAAACTCGAAAATGAAATACTTCATCGGGGTAAAAAGCCTGTATCGCTCTCTAGTCTCCGAACTACATATCTCCAAACACAAAATATAATAAAATCGTTGTTTTGCGAAATGAAAAACAAACAAAAACTTTCGCATTTATAATATCATTTATATTAGTAAGGATATGGAATATGGATGTACGTTCATTGTGATAAAAATAAAACAGTGAAGCAAAATCATCAGCTCCTTATGGGACGATTACACCTAACGAGTACAGTGGCGAGTCAAGCTCTCGGCCGAGAGAGTTGCCGAACCGAGTGGGTGTTTACACGTATTTACACTAGTGGCGAGTCAGCCCCCCTAGTCAAGTGGCTTTCTGTTAGCGTAGCGTTCAATAGAATAGACTACGAATGTATGAGATTGACGTAAGCTGTAGATACGTTTATCTACACATAATATATATATATATATATATATATATATATGTGTAGATAAACGATAATAGATACAGATAAACGTATCTACAGCTTACGTCAATCTCATACATTCATAGTCTATTCTATTGAACGCTACGCTAACAGAAAGCCACTTGACTAGGGGGGCAGTTCAGTTTAGATCACGACGCGGACGTCTGCAATGGATCGAAAAAAAAAGAATTTAAACGGGTTTTAAATCGGCTGTTACCAGATATTATTAACGAATTGTGGGATTTATTAGAAGAGGAAGATCAACGAATTTGGACCAGAAAATGGATTTTAAGGCGAAATGCCCTTGGAGCAACAAATAGCCTTTTTAATGAATTACAGTAGACCCATTCGTTATTAGCGGCCATTTTAATTGAGATTTTGATAAATTGTTTGAAAAAATACACAAACACGCACACTGCTTGATGACGAATAACGAACGAGTGGCGAGTGGCCGAGTGACAAGCGAGTGCGTGTTTATACGTGCCGAGCGGGATAGCGAGTCGCTGCGGGGGCAGATAGGGTTCCGTACCTCAAAAGGAAAAAACGGAACCCTTATAGGATCACTTTGTTGTCCGTCCGTCCGTCTGTCAAGACCCTTTTTCTCAGGAACGCGTGGAGGTATGAAGCTGAAATTTATATCAATTACTCAGGTCTACTGTCCCTTGAAGCTGTGAAAAAATCAAACTTCTAAGCCAACGCAATCAAAAGATACAGCCGTTTATGCCGCAAATTTTCGACACTTGCAAGGGAATCAAAACCTACAGGGTGCTTCCCGTGAACTCAGAATCTTGAAATTTGGTACGAAGCAACGTCTTATAGCATAGATAAAGGAAAAATTACGAAAACCATAAATTTTTAGTTACATCACATAATATATTTTTTTTTTATAATTTTAAACTTACTACCCATTTCCTCATAAACGCGTAGAGGTATTAAATTGAAATTCATACCAAATACTCAGGTCTATAATACCTTTAAGCTGTAACAAACCTTGCAGGTTTGTACGGAACCCTCGGTGCGCGAGTCCGACTCGCACTTGGCCGGTTTTTTTTTTCTTATCTGAGTTTCACAATATTTATAAAAATGGCCACGCTCGGGTAACATAGTTGTTTTCAATCGATTTTCTTGTTTATAATATCGATAGTGTGATATGGTCGAGTTGTTTAGATTCCACCTCTCCGCCTGTTAAAAGTTTACCTTTTCGTCAAATTGCTGTTTGGAAAACACGGTCCGTGTTTTATGTTTAATCTTAAATAATGTAAGGCGTAATCATAGATGTAAAACATATAACTTACATATTATCTATACTAATATTATAAAGAGGAAAGGTTTGTATGTATGTATGTATGGTTTTCACGCATAAACTACTAGACCGATTTTGATGAAATTTGGCACAGACAATCTTTAGACCCTGAGAAAGAACATAGGATACCTTTTATTGCGAAATATGTACCACGGGCGAAGCCGGGGCTGACCGCTAGTTATGTATATGTTTTTAAATATTTCTACATGTGATCGTATTAAAAGCTTGGAATTTACTTGTTCCTTCTTTCTTTTAAAATATGAGAGTGAAAATATGGGCAAAAACATGAATTTATAGTTAACCCATGCCTTTTTTCTATACATATAGTCTTCTTCCATATAAATCATAAAAACCTTTTTGAAACCGTTAATGTAAGTATACATTTTTAAATATTTCATTTTGAATACATTTATTATAATACATTACGCCCCCACTATACGCAAAATGATAATTTTCAAAATTGAACTTGATTTTAATTTAAGTTAATCAAATACAAAGCATTATTTTTATATACCCATGAAATAAATTATATAATTATACATACCTATATTAATTAATATACTAGCTGCCTCCTTGGTTTAGTGGTTGACGCATGTGCGTAGAACCGAGAGGTCCTGGGTTCGATTCCTGGTGGAGACGAAGAAAAATAAGTTCTCAGTCTGGCATGCCACAGAAGGCTGATCACTTACTTGTCCCTAAAGAAGATAGATCAGTGATACATATTTATGAATAATGCATCTGCCCCTTACTCCACTACGGGACTTCACTTTTTAAATACTAGCTCCGCTCCTGTTGTTCTTAGCTTGATGATAGGCTTCCTCGATAAATGGGCTATCTAACACCGAAAGAATTTTTCAAATCGGACCAGTAGTTCCTGAGATTAGCCCATTCAAACAAATAAACTCTTCAGCTTTATAATATTAAGTATAGAATAATTCCTTAATAAATTTATAGAGCACTTTCAATATCTTTATTTAATATTAATAATATCCTTTATCCCAAATCCCAATATTGTTAACATTGGTGCTAAGTTAAAAATATGTTTTTCCACAAAAAATCGCAAGCTCATCAATATAGATCGCAAGTCATTGAATTTTCTTCATCGAAACAGCTTCCTCCTTTGAAGGATGAGTTTTTTGTATAGAAGGCCTTGGAATAAAGCTATTATTAATCGTGTTAAATGTTGAAAATAAAACGGCCTTAGTAATCGATTAATTATTACGTGATAGTAGAAAAAAATAATATTTTGCGAGATATTGGTAGTAAAAATATAAATTATTAGATAGGATATTACGACTGAATATTATTTAAAGATACTATATTTCACTCACCGTTTCATCTATTTTATGATTATCGTCTTCATCTCGCTGGAGACACATCCAGATATCACAAATAATATGAATCACTTCACAACAATGGTCAATATAAAATAGTAAAAGTCAGTGACCACAAACGGCACCCAGCGGCACACCTTGGTCGTTCTCTTGAAATGACTGAAGCGATACGGGTCCAATGTTTTGAATACAATCTGTAAGAGAACAGAAAAACAATAATAAACTCGACTGCCAGTGGCAATAGCTTTAAGTATGTTAAGTAAGGGTTACGATGAGAGCCACACACTCGAACGCTTGACGAACATCGACCTTAAACTTTCAGACATAAGAACACGTTTGCCCCAGACATTAAAAACAGATGGTGGATGCTTACATTTTTTAATAGAATCCTAGATAATTTTAATGTTTGTACAAACATATACTTTATTATTATTGACGTTTGAAATAGTAATGGAGTTGTACACCGTAGCTGGCACATGCTTACAAATAAAGTATTTTTAAATAATATCACGGAAAGATCGTATGACGCAAATAAACATAAATTATGTGAATTGTATTGACTGTTGGAGGCAACATCACGAACAGATTATTGTAGATATTAGATTTAGCACGTTCGTTCACCTTTAGTTCTGATTCTTGTGAATATTTTAGCACATTTGCCAATTAATTGTAAGGAAAAATGAGAAGCATGTTTAATTATGCTCACGTTAACATGCATAAAAGATGTAGGCATAAAAATAGAATAACTGTGTACTGCGTACATATGTACGTGTACAATTCAGAATTATAAATTGTGTGTGTATTTGATTATCAATAGATACGATAGATGATTATATTAATTCAACTTGTATATTACCTACTATTAGTTATATTATTATCTACTATCGAAGATAAAGTCTTTCAGTGTACAAACTTCAGCATCGTTTGTAATATTATAATCAAATTCTTAATCTTCAATCTCATACTAAATCTACATGAACACCTAGTATGTATCTTCTATTCATACACAAAACATCTGCTCTATTGCTCCAGTTTTTAATTCGCCAAGAATAACCTCAATTTAACAAACACCTTTGCAAATAAGTCGGCAATTTGTGTAGGTCTCATACATTAGTCCCCCCAATTTTCTAAACTATTCCAAGTCCAATCAAACATATTTTATTTTCGTTTAACGTAATTTATGTGTCAATGCGGAAACACGAAGCGTTGTATAAATAAATTTGCATTTCGCGAAGGTCACAGCTATTTATTGCGATTATCTAAATAATCAAATTCGTAAAGCGGTCAAAGGACGAATTCTTTGCCGCCTTACACGTGTTTTCATGTCTGTCTGTGCGGATAACCTTGATTGAAAGATAGGACGTATGAATCGCGATAAACGCGTTTTTAAACCGTTATTCGTAACTTATGTAATTATTTGATTGTTATCTGTCTTGTCACAGTTTACGGACATATTTTGTCGGGATGATATAATATAGCTTGAATATAGCTAAGAATTGATCCGCTTTCTGCATAGTTATTGACGTTTTACCACAGATAATTTAGGTAATACACTATACGTGTTGTAGGTACCTAGTATACCTACTGTACGTACCTATTGTAGGTAAGAATATCATATTGGTAAAACAATAGTGTTTAAATATTAAATTATAAATATATAAACAAAAATTGCAATATTCGATTGAAGTAGAGAAAAATGGATCGAAATACGATATTCCAAACATGACATAGCTCAACCAAACACCTAAATTGTTATTGTAACAACGAAACATAACCCCCAACAGAAGTGACCTTGCATTACAAGCGTTATAACACGTCGGTATACAAGTTATATATAAATAAACATATTTTTAATGGTAAGCCTTTTGACTGTTTCTAAGCAATGATTAATACCAGTTTAAATAAAACGTTTATTTTTAAGTCTAAACAGTTTCGACTCCTATGTTTTTATGCGGACAATTTCTATGCTTTGATAGCTTAGACTTTAGAGCATTAAACCATAAAACCAACATGCTCTAAGTTTGATAGTGTACTCAGTCGATGCAATTTCAATCGCTTATTTTTTCCCTCTTCAGTTTTATTAAAAAAAAACTAGGTACATTTCCATTTTTCAAGATTCCACCATTTACATTCAGTCAAGTCCTATTTATAGCTAAGTCCTTAGAGTTAATAGACACGCATACAGAAAATACGGAATAAATTTAATATTTTTAAAATGTGACTCACATTGTCACATTATGTGAGCTTTGAGTCTAATTTTGCAAAACCACGTCCGAATTTAAACAGACATATCGGCGTCTATAACTTATTAGAGTAGAGGTGTGGTCATACTATAATGATAATTGGGGTTCCAGTTTTAATTTTTTTATCGCCTAAACCACAGCCTTGAATAGACCTACGATGATTTATATATTATAATAATAATAGATTTCCGCCCGCGGCTTCGCCCGCGTTTTCAAAGGAAAACCCGCATAGTTCCCGTTCCCGTGGGATTTCCGGGATAAAACCTATCCTATGTGTTAATCCAAGTTACCCTCTATATGTGTGCTAAATTTCATTGTATTCGGTTTAGTAGTATTTGCGTGAAAGAGTAACAAACACACACACATCCTCACAAACTTTCGCATTTATAATATTAGTGAAGGATTACTCAGTATCATAAAAAAGCAAAGAAAGAAATATCGGCGATAATAAGAGCCTGATATTGTACAAAGCCAATACAAAGCATTTATACACTATCGATTTTATCGGACAAACCCTTGACAAACCACATAAAACCGGCGACCATAAAAATCAAAATTGACAATCACGCCATCTATGCCGCCACTAATGAACTGCTAAGCATTCTCGAATCGCAGAACATGCCTACCATCTATGACACACACCATGAATCTTTGTTGTTTTTTTTAACGTCACGCCTGTTGCTTAGCCGGCCGATTGTTTACACAACACAAAAGACCCCTGTTTGTTTTTCGCTATACGTTTCCTGGTTTGTTTTGTGTGAACTTGTTTTAATGTGTGCGTGTGTTTTCACAGCCGCCTATGTGTTTAAGCATTGTACACAAAGTGTTGTTTGCACGTTTCGAGCCGGTAATAAATTTTGTCTTGTAGTTATTTTATGTGGTTATAACAGCTGAAGATCCATTATGAGTCGTTTGAACTACATAGTATTGTTAAAACGTTTGTTGTCTCATATATTTAAAATATGTATTGACAGAAAACCTATATCTTACATTAATATGGACGTGTTATAGTCAACTATTCAGATGTTTATCTTTGAAATATAAATAACGTTGGTATCATAGAAACCATATAGAAACAAAATTTATATTTAGATTTTAAAAAATGCTAATTTTGTGCTGAGTCATTATCGTCCACATTACCATAAAGTAAGTATTTTTAAATCAGCTTTATATTGTTTATTTCCTTTGTTACATTTTATGTTATCTTAGATACAATACCTATATAGATACGATCCGTCATAGTTGGTAATTTATAATGTTGTATACGTAGTATATTATTATTAGTCTGTGATGTAGGTAACACAATCAACAATTTGTAAAAATTAATAAATGTCATCAACATTCCTCTCATTTTGTTTCATAAAATTTATTTTTATGTTCTAATTTAAATTGTAGACAATTATTTTATTTAGGTACCTAATTTGTCTTTTTAGAATCTGAAATAAAAAGGTATTTGCCACTTTTCTTCCCCGACGTTTCAATCAGCTCCTTTCCAAAAAGTTGTAAAACTGTTCTTCATCTCATCTATGGTTATTGGTTTGGCAATGGTTCCATATATTTATTTATTTATTTATTTAACAGTTTTATGTACCATTACAAATTTTACAATCATAAAGGAAACATTACACAAGCACATAAGGCAACCTTATCGCTTATCAGCGATCTCATCCAGGCTGCCCAAGGTAAAGGAATGGGTACACGGGTGGCAATGTAAATATAATATAGGTAATTTAATAAATTATACCTATAAATTATAATTGAGAGGCAATCAAAATAAATTACTTAAAAAATATTAAACATGAATGAGATCAACCGCAATTACAAAACAAGCTTATTGTTATAAAAATATAAAACAAAGCCGATAAATTGATTGTTTATTTAAAAAAATAACATCTTATCAACATTTATGTAATTGTAAATATTCGCAAACGAATAAACATAATTTGCGATAAGGAAAAAATTGGTCAAGTACGTTGTGAGATAAATTTGAGGGTAAGTCATTGGAAAACCGGAAATATGTCCATCTTTTGCGATCATAATATGCTAATAAATCTGGTTAGAACCGGTTTCCGAACGTTTGATTGGTCGTTGATGGATGGAACAAAATGTGGGCTTGACAATAAGACAGTTCGACGACGCGGTTGGCGCAGTGGTAAAGTAACTGCCTACTGAGCCGACGGTCCCGGGTTCGATCCCCGGTCAGGGCAAATATTTGTGTGATGAACTCAATTATTTGTTCTTGGGTCTGGGTGTTATTATCTATATATGTATTTATTAAATATTATATTTATCGTCGCCTAGTACCCACAACACAAGCCTTAATTGAGCTTACTGTGGGACTAGGTCGATTTGTGTAATAATGTCCTATAATATTTATTATTTATTATTATTATTTAGTTAAATATGTGGTCTAAATTAATTTTACGTTATTTTAAATTTTATATGCAAATTCTCATACAATGATAATTGTATTATTTGATACATTTCTAAAGTTTATATTGTGTGGTAAAATATTACGTTAGTTTTATGAGTAAAAAAACTTGAAGTTCGAACAATTAGATATTTAACATAAATTCGCTTAAAATCTTCACGTGTTTTTCATTCTAATCATAATTATAAACATAAGTTTTCGTTATATATAATAATATTAATTCAACACTATTGTTTTATTTCCCATTTGTTGCAACCCTAGCGTATTTTCGTGTGGTAGCGTAAGTACCTACGCTGGCGGCGGCATCGCGCGACATCAAAGGCGTTTCCTTACTGTAGGAAATAATATTGTAATACTGTGAACATACTATCTATACTAATATCACAGTATTACAATCTACTGGTCCGATTCTTTTTCGGTGTTAGATAGCCCATTCATCGAGGAAGGCTACGTAGGCTATATAATTAATAGAAATACTCATACCGAATATATTCGGCACCTAAACCGTATAATTCGGCCGAATACGAATAGTGAAAAAGATGCCGAATATGCCGAATACCGAATATGTATTCGGTATTCGGCGCATCCCTAATAATTATCATCTTAGACCAACAGGAGCGGAGCACTACGGGTAAAACCGCGGAGCTCAGCTAGTTTACTTACAAAACTCGTTTACCTATCTGTCTGGAGAATGTAGCCAAATGCAAATCCACAGCGCAAGTACAAAGAAGTTTTTAAACTACATAATACATATTGTGTACAAAGCAAGCAATTATTTACCACTTATGCAATTATCTTGCGAAACAAAACAATGGACTATGGGAAAAATGCTCGCCTTTCCTAACCCGATATACATTCACACATGAAATAGCACGAAAACACTAATAAATGCACACAATGCTTGCTGTTTGTGTGTTTTTGTTTTTTATGGTAATTGTAGGCTATAGTGCATTATATTATCTGTGCTGTCAGTATATGTGTATGTTGCTTAATAAAGTAATGAACCGATTTAACTAAAAATTGGTAGATTCTATCTATAGATCTTGGACAGTTTTCAATTTGTTTAAAACGCTTATATTAGCTTCAGTCTTCACCTGTATGTATGTAACCGACACCTTTTGAGCAGACTATGTACACACAACACGTATCACTGTCACTGACCGGTGATAAAACGATAATTTTATAAAATACCCTGAATAATAAAAATTACAAAAAATAAAAATATTTTTCATTTTTTAGGTGAATGAAAAAATAAAAATATTTTTCATATTTTAGGTGAATTTGTTGTAAGGATAAAAAAACATTCTTCTCGTGAAGTTGTATCTGTTGGGCGGTAACTAGATCATACTAGATTGGGAACAAAACTTGAAAAGCTAGTCTGCATCATATCCTCCTTCTATTTCATAATATATTCACTTCACTTTTATTTATATGCTAAGTTGTACATATATTATTTCAGAAATAGTTAAAAATACATGAATTTTCTTACAAAAATATTAATTATATTCGTAACCTATACTACTAATACTAATAGTATAAAGCTCAACAGTTTGTCTGTTTGTTTGCTTGGTTGAACACGCTAATTGCAAGGACCACGAGTTGGTTTGAAAAAAAAATTCACTGTTAGATAGTCCATTTATCGAGGAAGGCTATAGCATCACGCTAAGAGCGGAAGTAAGAACAATGCGGGTAAAACCGCGGGGCACAGCTAGTCAATATGATAAAATAGGAAATTTCTAATGTTTAGTCACACTTATATAAAAAAGGTAAAACTAAGTTAATTCAGTCAACATTTTTCAGGTCCATTGGACCTTCATTGAAAAAACCTTTCCAAAAATACTTCAGTAGTAAATGCTGAAGTTATTCGTATATAGGTTAATAAACATAGGTCCAATATCAGCGATAGATAAAACAAAATGTTTATATTCGCCGATACGTAAACTATGACGTAAATCGTTTATCTTATATCGTTAAATGATAGAACTAAAAAAATATCGCATTTTTTATAACTCTTGCATGCACGTAGGTACTCTTAATTGCTTTGATTTTTATCTTTAGTTACAACAAATAATCTATAAGTAATCTTGTTAGACTAAGAATACAGTTTTTATTGGTGTGGAGATATTTATTGTTGTTTATCACCGAGCATTTTGGGCAGACGTTTGCAATAAAATTCACAGAATGTAAATTAAAGTTGATTAAATTTATTCAAAAGGCGAAGCAAAACCGTGGGCTAAAAACAAGCTTAACATTTATCACTAAGAAGATCTTTCCCATGGTACCTACAAGAGTAATTAAATAGAGTGCAGTCCAACTCGCACTTGGCCGGGGAAAAGATGTTGAAATTTGTGAACTTTATCTGATATTTACGGTCCATTATAAAAACCCTGGGTTTTAATTAAATGTCAAATGACCTTGACTCCGGTCGATAGTTCAGTGGAGAAAGTAATGTCAAGTGATTGTCCCTGACCGCTGAGTTGAGAGGTCGCAGGTTCGACACCAAAATTGAAATGTCAAAAAGTTATAAATCGCGTGTGACGTCATCACTTCCGTATACTTACAATGATCTGTCAATGCCTTGAATATGGTGATTTTTTGTAGAGAATCGATAAAAATGATTTTTAAATATCTATTTAGTTCATACCTATGTACTACCCCACTTATTTTTTCTAGGTAGATAATATCTACATGATCACACTGAGACCCTTTGGGCACATTAATTAAAAGACAATATTAAGATTATGATTAACTCATATACTAAGTATTCCTTAAGGTACTGCAAACAAAAAATACACACTTTTCTTTCGGGATTGAACCATTCCATATTGCTCCAAGATCACTCTTCGTAACACATGGTAACACGACGAAAAATATGAAGACAACCTATTTACCCAACGAATTATTACATTTTTTAAGTCAATTTAGAAATGGCTGTACACGTGCCGCCAATGTTTAGGATACATAACGAGGTCGGAAGTGTTGTTGATAGCCATTTATTTAGAATTCGAGGTTACAACATTATTTAGGTTGTATTGTTTTATCAGTACCAAGGCGCAATTTCGTGCTGAAACCGCGTATATGCTTGATTTGCAGATGGAACGTTAAATTGACGCGATGTAAGGATAGTTGGTTAGTTATTTGTAAGGATGGATTCTTTGTGTTTTTATGTGTTTATGTGGGATGTATCTGTGATTTGAAGACGTATATAAATCGTGCAACAAAATTTTCTTTTCGCTAGGTAGGTATGTGAACACATATGCGCGAGTCTAGATAATATTTTAATAAGCTTATTATTTAAAAACGACTGATTCTTCAAGTAGATAATTCATTAATTGAAAAACGTAATACAGGAGCACACTTTTAAGTAAGTCCTTATTTCAATACATATTATATAAAAGTAAAGTGAGTCACAATGTATTAAGATCATCTACACTATATAATATTATAAAGAGGAAAACTTTGTTTGTTTGTTTGTTTGATTGTAATGAATAGGCTCATAAACTACTGGACCGATTTTAAAAATTCTTTCACCATTCGAAAGCTACATTATCCACGAGTAACATAGGCTAGGTTTTATCCCGGAAATCCCACGGGAACGGGAACTATGCGGGTTTTTCTTAGAAAACGCGGGCGAAGCCGCAGGCGGAAAGCTAGTAATACATATATCAATAATCAAGTTTTATCACGAAATTTTGATATGACCTAGATACCAGAAAAAATCCCTAAACCTAAAAATAGATTTAAAAACTAAGCACTTAGCAACAAGCCACAAACACTGGCCCAGTTCTGATTCCCTTATCACTATCACCTGGCACCGTCGGATCTGATCTTCGCACATATACTACAAAAATGTTTGTTGTATATTTTTGCAAGGCTCACGATAACGCTATCGCACGCCTACACGCGCACACACGCACACATGGATCTTGCGTTTTTTATGCAGAGAAATTCATAGACGTAGAAATTTTTTTTAACGTTTTCTAAAATTGGTGTAATATATTATTGCATGTTAAGTAGGTACATGGTAGGTACATACCTACTGTAACAGCTAACAGGTGTTCTTAAAAATCGACGTAAATATGAATTTTACATCACTATCAGAAATGATAGTGTAAAATCGCTTAAGACTTGTATGAGTATGTTTCTATGCTACTATAGCTTCCTATAAAAACAAAAAAATCATACATAATTAATTCAAACCTTATCATTTGAATGCTCATCAGTTCATCACCTTTTTAACACGATTTTATTATTACTTACTACTAATCTTTATGGGACACTAGCTTCCGCCCACGACTTTGTACGTGCATCCCCGTTTTACCCCGTTCCCGCAAGAATTTCGGGAAATCCTTTCTTAGCGGATGCCTACGTCCTAAGTCCTAATATCTACCTGCATGCCAAATTTCAGCCCGATACGTCCAGTGGTTTGGGCTGTGCGTTGATAGATCACTATATCAGTCACCTTTGAGTTTTATATAATATAGATACCTATGCACATAAATATCATTTTCTCTGATATCCTATATGCAAGGCAATGATCAGCCTCTTTTACTGCTAAATCAGTTTATTTTTTCGTCTACACTGGGAACCTACTTATAATATGCACGTGATCGGTTGACCTTGACCCTTATACCACATTATTTGTAAGCACCTATGCCCTTTTAACAGGCTGCTATAATAACTTTTAAAAAATAAAACTGGAAATATGCAAAATAGTTAGATTAAACACTCCCATACATTGAATTTTCCATACATTTTGTGTTCAAAGCAAATGTTCGAAGTGACGTCCTCGTTTTGGAATACCATTGTATTCCACATCGAGCTCTGTTTACAGTTTCTAAATGAATTTTTATTAAAATTTGCGAAGTAATTTAAGCACAAATTCCAAAAAAGAACCAAATTTTTCATATTACATGTTTAGGATAGTCATATCTCGTACTAAATGTATGGGAGTGTTTGGTGTAAAATTTTTGGATATTTCCCGTTTTATTTTTAAAAAGTTATTGTTGTCATTTTACTCATTAGGTAAAGGGCTTTCGATATCAGTATAAAGTTTTTTGATATCTGCAATAGTTAGGTACGGAATTATCGCCTGTGCACACTTAACGATTACACCCTGTATAGGTAAGTATACTGTACATTGTATTGTTAAATGGTGTGCTACAATAAATGGTTAAATATATAAACAACATATTTTATATTATGTTATATATGTTAGTTATAGGTACTTGAGTTATATTAAGAAATTAAATCCCTTAATAAAAAATGTGTGAACAACAAGAACATTTTAACTTACCTACACCGTCTTAGGCTGCCATTTTGAAGTTAGAGTGAAAGTAGAGTACGTCCTAAAATTAGTAGGAATAATGTCTAAAATCAATGCAAAAGCGAAAATAAAAAAATGTGTGCGTGTACTAGTGTACACACCTTTAGTTTCTGTGATCTGTGGTACACACGTAAGAAGTGAAATTTCTTTATACCCTTATTTTTCAAAAAATAATTTACTATATGTAACTTTACAGAAATACGTCGAATCACGCGTGGTAGGGATAAGAAAAAGATGGCGCGTAACGGAAAAATGTCATGTGTAACGAAAAAATGTTACACTAAATTTTTTTCCAACCCCGATAAAGAAGTTTCACTTCAAAAACAATCAAACCATCTTACATGATATTTATTATTTTGCATTGATACATATAATTTCACATATATGACGAAATAACTACTAACAGTTAACACTTAACACTCACTCACAATACCAAAGATTTTCGTAACTCTAACCTTCAGCGGTCGGTTCCTAGTTCCTATACTGAATTGATACTTAGTACTTTATGTAATCAACTTGCATAGCACGTCGATTTTTGTCTATAAAATCTATTTTTATACACGTACGCAAATATACAAACAGGTGAACTAAAATAGACGATTTTAGAAAATTTACCTACAAATGGCATCTATTTTTAGAAAAAATAAACCAAGTTGTAACGCTCGTCAAGTCCTAAGTGTTGTTTATTGCAGAAAAAAACCACTAAAAATTCGAGTATTGTGCCACTACTAGAATATTCAATGGGTATCATTTAAGCTATCACCAATTTAATTAGTTTTGTGTTTCTTAAATAATAGGGTTTGTCCTCAAAATAGTAGATCTGTCACCAAAATGTAGTCACCAAACAATGCAAAATCAGTTCCACAATAAATCACCTAAAATCCTGAGATATAAGGTCTAGTACCAAATAAATGTTTTTGTATTTATTATAATAGGTGTGTCCTAATAAGTATTTAAGCAAACTAATTTAAAGAGATCACCAATAAATCATATTATGTTACTAGAAAATTGCATTAAGTTCAAATAAAAAATTAGGGTTGTCATCACCGTTTCAACCAAAAGATTCTGCTACTTAACTAGACTCCCAAGGTTCTAAATTTCCACTGGTAGTATAAATTATATTTAAATAAAAATTTTAGCAGAGTAGTAAATAAAACAATTAAAGTCAAAATAATCAATATTTATTGTTTAAAATAATTACCACTGAACAATCAGCGCTGGTTTAAAATAGCTGGCTTATGGCTAGCAGAATAGTAGATAAAACACTTAATTAAAGTTAAAATAATCAATATTTATTCTTAAAAAAAATAACCACTGAATAATCAGCTCTGGTTTAATAGCTGGCTTATGGCTAGCATAATTATTGTAGATAAAACACTTAAGTAATTAAAGTTAAAATAATTTGTCTCCGCCCCTTTGATCATTTTTTCATTAAAATTATAAATTGATGTATAAAATTGGTAACGAATACTATTAATTTAATATCTGAACGAAATAAAATGTTACTACTGTATTGGTGACAAAATATCAAATAAAAAGGAGTCGCAGTCAGGGAACGATAATCGATTTATTTGGTGACAGATCTACCATTCTGAGCACAGAGCTATTATTTAAGTAGAAAACTGTTATTTTAAGAACGAAGTTTATATTCATGTAATGCAATATAATTTTATTGGTTATCGATCTCTTATTTTACACATATATTAACATTAATTTGATAATTCATACCTGGGAACAATTTTTGTTTATCTGAGAACGAAAATATTTCGTGGTGATAGATCTATTTATTAGGTGATACAACTTGATGACAAATATAAATTTTGGTGATAGAAATAGTTCCCATATTCAATTGGTGATTAAAATGTTAACGAGCACAATTAATTAATTATGTTTCAACGTATTTGGTCCTTAGATTTGGTCGAATAAGGGCCGATTTTTCAATGCTTGGTTAAAACTTATCTGTCCAATAAAGTAGGTATTACACGATAATAATGTCACGTAAACTGTCAAATACGGGCAATTAGAATACGTTTTTAAAATGGTAGTTTTATACATTATTCGACGAATAAGTTTTAACCAAGCCCAGCCCTTAATCGTTATAGGTACTGCACTATTAAATAAATCTTCATCAAAAACATAACATAATATATTTATTTTTCGAATTTTGAATCGAATTCATGAGTTAAAATTCTAATGAAGAAAGTTCTACACATGTACACCATAGGAAGGCAGGCAGTAACTGTAATCTATTTATAGTATTATATCTAAAAGTAATTTTAATAAATATTATATAAATTATATTTTAGCAGGATGCGATTAAAATATAGGCCTTCCGTATTCCGGATCACGGAAACTGACTAATCCCAGAATATGTAGCATAAAATAAACTTAGAACTAAAATTGTCAAACTTGCATTGTGTATGAATAATTAAAACTAAAACCACTCCAGAAAAAAGCTAAAAATATTTCAGTCAAAGCCGGTACCCCGTAGCAATAGGTAATGACGAACGTAGGTACCTATATAGGCTACAGATTCATGATTTAGTAATATCATAATAAGCTGTTAATTAAACATAAAAAATAAACTTTGTATTATTATGATTATGACATAACATAATATGTTAGTTAGACATAAGTTTTTTAAGGTAGAAACAACTTAAATGTAAATCTTGGCGGGATTAAAAGTATTAATTATTTTTTATAGAATTTATGCATAATTGTCTAGACGGATGGCTGCGACTACATTAATATTCTATTAAAATAGTTTCTTAATTAATTTATTAATTTGTACATACAGTTACACCAACTGTAAATCTTAACTAATATAAAATAAACCGAATTTGTTGCTTACTCGTAAAAATTTGATTACCTACTAGATCTACTGTGACTTGATCCCTGTTACAAAGAAAAATACATACATGAGAGAGATCTTTTAAAACTAGTCACACATTCTTAAAAGGAAAACGAGGGCGCGCCGCTATTTATAACAAATAATATCGATGTACTTGTGTGATCTGTAAAACAAATATCTTAGATAATAAGGAATTTGAGACGAAATCTCTTGTCCAAACATTAATTAAAATAAACAAATCTCGCTAGTCACGGTCGCGGTGATTTGAGGAAAATACAGAGTTCAGTGTGAGGTTCCGTAATTATAGATTTATTTCACTAGTCACCTTTATAGTAGGGGAGCCCAAGAGGGGATTTTGGGATTTACTCGAGCGCGTCAGATTACTATAAGGGACGGTACCTTAGCTATTCATTAGTACCTCTAGTCAATATGAGCAGTTATGGTTGGTGGGTGCGCTCAGGGGCCCCGCTGGAAAATTTGAATAATCCATAATTCCCTAAGGTTGAGCTCGAATCGTCAGATTAGCGAAATGGGGACTTCTTATATTGTAATTAACCCCCCCATATATTAATCTGACGCGCTCGTATAATATTACTTTAATTTTTTACCCTTTCTTCATAGCGATTAAATCGCCACTTAAATCGTCAGATTAACTTATACTTTTTTTCAGTGACGTCCTGGAGCATGCAAAATATCAATATCTAACGCGCTTGAGTATTTCCAAGCCAATTGTTTTCTTTTTTAAATTAAAAAAAATCAAAAAACCCTTCCCCACCGCTAAAAGTGAAAACATTATAGGACCTTTTTTTCTCGCTATGGTCTAATCTACCAATTCTAATAGGTTCCCGTGACGCTCGAGTAAATCCACATTTAGCATCCTGGGCTCCCCTACTATTAAAAGCGTTTTTAATTTTAAATCAAACAAACTTATTATGTACTGTCAAGTGTCAACTGTGATACGAGAATCAGAATCCCGAAAAACTTACATACAATAACCATGGTTAGTGGTTTTTGTAGCGTAAATATAGCAACTTTGATATAATTATAAAGCTGAAGAGTTTGTTTGTTTGAACGCGCTAATCTCAGGAAATACTGGTCCGATTTGAAAAATTCTTTCGGTGTTAGATTGGCTATATTATATTATCACGCTAAGACCAACAGGAGCGGAGTACTGCGGGTAAAACCGCGAGGCACATATTTTATATGTATACTATCTCAAATTTATAAATAAGTAGGTAGTACATAAATAAAACCCTAAAATCTTTTATTTACTATTTACAACTTATCATAACTCAATGGTTTACCTTGAGGTTGTTGAAAACCGAAATTATTTGGATTTTCCATTTACATTCGCTTATTATTGATACGAGTTATTTTTGAGTCATTATTTACTCATATCTCGTTGATATTATTAAGTTTAAGAATTATGACAATTATTAAATGTCAAAAACGTATAACTTTATAAACTTTGAAAATAAATGAAGAACAATTTTTAAAATAAACATTAATGTATGTGTCCACACACAAGGAACGCGATGGTAATTAATTCACAAATCACAAATGAGCATCATTTTAAAAAAAAATAACCAATCATTAAACTTAAGTAAGTATATTTTATTTTTCATTAAAATGTGCGCAACTGGAAATCCAAGATGGCCAACTTTTCCCGCGCGTTCATACCAGTTCATTCAAACTTATGTAAGCAAGTAAATGCGAAGTTTAAAATTGATAAAATATGTATGTTCAATATGGCATATTTTGTATACTTACTATAGTTTGTCCTCTATCTATGAACAGTTCAATAATTTTTGTCGAAAACATCACTTGGGTATCTATAGTTTTTTTTAAGACAGAGATAGTACCTAAAACAAGATAGACTTAAACAAATAATATTTATTCTTATATATAAAAATGAATCGCAAAATGTGTTGGTAAGCGCATAACTCGAGAACGGCTGAACCGATTTCGATAATTCTTTTTTTATTATATTCCTTGAAGTACGAGGATGGTTCTTATGTAGAGAAAACGTAAATATGTACCACGGGCGAAGCCGGGGCGGACCGCTAGTTAATCATAAAATTTATAATATTATCTATTCTCCCTAATGCTATCTGTTATAAAAAACACTTCATTTTTAACATAATCAGCCGAATGAAGTCAAATTATGAACAATCTCCTTTTAAAAGTACAGTGAATACATATTTTTTATTATCTAAAAAATTAAAAAATAAATATTATTACCCAAATTATACGAATATATTCATATTTTTAATGCCTTTAAAGAGCAATGCACTGTCAGTTAAATAAATCTTATATATAAAATTCTCGTGTCACAATGTTAGTCTGCATACTCCTCCGAAACGGGTGGACCGATTCTCATGAAATTTTCTGTGCATATCGGGTAAGTCTGAGAATCGGCCAACATCTATTTTTCATATGTACCACGGGCGAAGCCGGGGCGGACCGCTAGTAATTAATATTATTGTAACTTTGAAGTTTTTTAAGTTCACTTAATTATTATTCTTATCGTATAGACTATAGGAGCTACCAACGTTGACAAGAGAGAATTTTAGTATAGTTGGTTCTTTGATATACTGTTTCTCTTCCTATTTCGGTTAGAGTCCGGGCTGTCTGGCTGGCCGCAGTGGTTGCGTTTAGTGCGCATCTTATCTGCACAGGAAAATATCCGTAATTTAAAGTCATTTATTAACGCGTAATTTTTAATCTTTTGCCTTTAGATAGATCCATCAGACATAAATTTTTTATTGCAAGACGTTTTTTTCGTTGTTAAATAGGTGCCAGACGCAATTTTTTATTTCAAAATCATTAAAATGTCATCGAAATAAGTGAAATTCCATCAACATGAGCCCCGTGAAGGATATACTATGTATAATATTCATTTTACTATTTACAATTTTTTAGCAACAATCTACCATGGTGCCTCCTTTTCCCAACGAACCTCAAATAGGACGTTAATGTAAACTTGATAAAAACCAAATATCATCAAATTCATATTAATACCCAAAAGTGTAATAAATATGAAACCATCTATTAAAAATATTAGTTTACTAATTATTCAATATAAGTATTAAAAAAGGATAATATAATATAAGTAATAAAGTTATTACTTACCTTTTAAGCGGACTCATGTTGATGTAATTTCACTTATTTCGATGACATTTTAATTATTTTGAAATAAAAAATTGCGTATGGCACCTATTTAACAACGAAAAAAACGTCTTGCAATAAAAAATTTATATCTGATGGATCTATCTAAAGGCAAAAGATTAAAAATTACGCGTTAATAAATGACTTTAAATTACGGATATTTTCCTGTGCGCACTAATAAACGCAACCACTGGGGCCAGCCAGACAGCCCGGACTCTAACCGAAATAGCAAGAGGAACAGTATATCAAAAACCCAACTATACTAAAATGACTTTTTTTAAGACGTTAATAGCTCCCGTACCATTACAATGCCTAAGTTAAAATACTTAATTACAATAAGAATAGCGAGATTAGATTTTATTACTAGGATATTTTCCTCAATCATACATTATGCGTATCTTTTTAATTTTTGTATAATTTTTAGGGTTCCGTACCTCAAAAGGAAAAAACGGAACCCTTATAGGATCACTTTGTTGTCCGTCCGTCCGTCTGTCAAGACCCTTTTTCTCAGGAACACGTGGAGGTATGAAGCTGAAATTTATATCAATTACTCAGGTCTACTGTCCCTTGAAGCTGTGAAAAAATCAAACTTCTAAGCCAACGCAATCAAAAGATACAGCCGTTTATGCCGCAAATTTTCGACACTTGCAAGGGAATCAAAACCTACAGGGTGCTTCCCGTGAACTCAGAATCTTGAAATTTGGTACGAAGCAACGTCTTATAGCATAGATAAAGGAAAAATTACGAAAACCATAAATTTTTAGTTACATCACATAATATATTTTTTTTTAATAATTTTAAACTTACTACCCATTTCCTCATAAACGCGTAGAGGTATTAAATTGAAATTCATACCAAATACTCAGGTCTATAATACCTTTAAGCTGTAACAAACCTTGCAGGTTTGTACGGAACCCTCGGTGCGCGAGTCCGACTCGCACTTGGCCGGTTTTTATAAGTTACATAAAAAGTTTATACATTTTTTGTATTTTTAATTGCTTTTGCTTTTTTTAATCTCCTTGCAGATTTTGTAAATTATAATTTATTTATTTAAAAACCTGTATATTATTTTTATATCTTTGACACCTTATAAATCGAAAATATAATATGAAGATATTTTTGAAGTGAAACTTCTTTATCGGGGTTGGAAAAAAATTTAGTGTAACATTTTTTCGTTACGCGTGACATTTTTCCGTTACGCGCCATCTTTTTCTTATCCCTACCACGCGTGATTCGACGTATTTCTGTAAAGTTGCATATAGTAAATTATTTTTTGAAAAATAAGGTCATAAAGAAGTTTCACTTCTTACGTGTGTACACTAGTACACGCACACATTTTATTGATGTAGGTATGTTAAAAAATGGCAATCTCGTCAGTGCAAGCGAGATAGAAAACATAATTACTCCTATTGCAGTATCTTTTTTATGTTTTAAATAAAATATTTTCTTTGTTGAATATAGAATTACTTTCTCGAAACAACTCTTGAAGAGCCAGGGTGAACTCCCTTATTTTCATTCTAACCCTCTGTTTATCTTAACGTTGTTTATAGTACGCTTAAAGTACTGATTCATAGATAGGTAATAGATTTGTATCCGTTGTATAGATAATCAATTTTATGAGATTTAATTTTTTTTTAGAATCTAATGCTGCCATTCACGACTTCTTTACGGTTAGCTTTTGAAGCTTTTGACTCGAAGAAAGTTCAGATTTTGCGGTTTTCCAGTAAAAAAAACACTGCTTGTTCCTACTACATATTATACTCTGTCCATTAGATTATTTGCTTTTTGACAGCTTCACGCCTATGAAGGATTGTATTGTCTGTGTTAAAATGTCATACAAATAATAAATTATTATTACATGGATACATACATGGAATATTATAAAGGATGTATGTAACATGAAAGTGAAGAATGACTTACCCACGGAGCTACTTACGATTGGTAGTAACACTAAAAAGTCTTTAAACAAAATTAATAATTTTTTCACAACTGTCGGTGGGAGTTTAGCTGAAGAGATATTAAAAATATTACATAAGACTGAAAACGATCTCGCGAATCAAATTAAATCGTCAACTTCTAAGATTCATTCAATGTCTTTTGTACCTACAGATTCCTACGAAATTGGTAAAATTATCAATGAATTAAAGGCTTCTAGTGCTCCTGGGCTTGATGGTATATCAAGTAGGCTTATTAAAGAAGCAAAAGAATTTCTAATTGGTCCAATGGAATACTTGTGTAATTTGAGTTTAGAACAAGGCCAATTTCCTGACATTTTTAAAAAAGCCATCGTGTCGCCTATTTATAAATCAGAGGACAAAAAAGATGTGACCAACTACAGACCTGTTTCGTTACTTCCAACTCTATCGAAGGTTCTGGAAAGACTAGTAAATTATCGGCTAACAAGTTTTCTAGAAAAGAATAAATTACTAACAAATTCTCAATATGGATTTCGGAAAGGAAAATCCACGGAAGAAGCTATATTGAGATTAACGACATTAGTATATGAATACCTCGATAAAGGGGACAAAGTTATTGGTGTATTTCTTGACTTTAAAAAAGCTTTTGATACAATTTCTATCCCGATACTATTATCAAAGTTGGAAAGCTTAGGTGTTCGCGGTCATGTTCATCAATGGTTTCAGAGTTATCTGTCTTGCAGAGAGCAGTACGTGAGGGTTAAAAACGATATAAGTGATGCCTCATCATGTAGATTTGGTATTCCACAAGGCAGCACGTTAGGACCTACCCTCTTCTTAATCTATATTAATAGTCTCCCTGAAGTAATTTCTACCGATACAGACATACAGATGTTTGCCGATGACACTGTATTGTTATTTCGCGGTCACAATTGGGAAGAAGCCCACAGTAACGCTGAGAAAGGCCTGCAAAATGTCACAGCCTGGCTTGAAGATAATTTGCTTACACTTAATATCTCTAAAACGAAATACCTATGTTTCACAAAGACAAAGACCTACGGCCCATCCACAAGTTTATCTATAAAACTTCACACATTTCCATGTAATAGGAGGTATTTGAGCAAATGTAATTGTAAAATACTCACAAGAGCTTCATGTATACGATACTTGGGTGTTCTTCTGGATGATACATTGTGTTGGAAAGACCAGATCACCAATGTTTGCAATAGAGTTAGAAAGCTAATTTACATTTTCAAGCAACTGAGATCAGTAGCGAATAAGAAACTGCTTACTCAAACATACAAAGCACTATGTGAGAGCTTAATAAATTACTGTGTGACGTCATGGGGTGGGGCCCCTAAAACAATAATGCTTGAACTTGAACGTGCACAGCGGGCAGTGTTAAAAGTTCTAATGCACCTACCATACAGGCACTTGACAGCGGATGTTTATGTACAAACTGGAGTTCTCTCAATTCGTAAGATTTATGTTCTGAAGGCTCTGCTAAGATATCACCGTTTAATAGCTCACAAACTGCCTCGAACAAGAAAACGAAAACTACGGTGCCCTGTACCTATAACTAAAACTAGTTTTGCAAGACGACAGCTAAATTGCATTGCTCCAAGAATATATAATAAAATCCCGACTAATAACATAAACGCAATAATAAATATGACTACTAATCGGTTTAAAAAATTCATTATCAACTGGCTCAAAAATCTGGATTATCTCCAAACTGAAAGTCTCTTCACTTTTATTAAATAGGTGTCAAAACCAAAAACACAATTTATCATAATATTCCACTCACTGAAACATACACACACACGCACACACTCACACACACACACACACACACACACACACACACACATACTCACGCTTATCCACCTGTCCAATTCATGTATCGTCATATATATATAATTAACTAGTGATTTTTATTCTTTAATTGTTATTAATCTGTAACTAGAATATTCTGTTTACGTACTTTATAATAAATTTTTAAAAAAACGGATGAACCGATTTCGATAAAACATTACTAATTGTAATTCACCCGTTATGCACATTCATTTGATATATCACTTAGGTAGGTACTATCACAATATTTGACAACATTCGTTTCTTTCATTCCCTATACCTATACAGGGTGTAATCGTTAAGTGTGCACAGGCGATTTTTCCGTAAGTATTACAGATAACAAAAAACTTTAAACTGATATCGAAAGTACTTAACCTAATGAGTAAAATGGCGGTAATAAATTTTTAAAAATAAATCGAGAAATATCAAAAAAAATTATCTTTAAACCCTCCCATTCATTAAGTATGAAATATGAATATCCCATATACCTACATTTAATATGAAAGATTTTAGCTTTTTTTTTCTTTTTTTGGTTTTCTGCTTTAATTACTTCGCAAATTTGAAGTGACATTTTCCACATTTTTCCGGACATTTTCACGCATTTTCCGGATATTTTCCGGGAATTTTCCAGGCATTTTCCGGACATTTCCCTGACATAGCCTGTAAATGTCTGGAAAATCCCCGGGAAATGCTCGGAAAATCCCCGGAAAATGTCTGGAAAATTCCCGGAAAATGCCAGGGAAATGTCCGGAAAAGTCTGGAAAACATCGGGAAAATCCCCGGGATATGCTCGGAAAATCCCCGGAAAAAGCCTGGGAAATTCCCGGAAAATAACCGGAAAATGCCTGGGAAATGCTCGGAAAATGCGTGGAAATTTCCGGAAAAACCGTGGAAAGTCCCTGGAAAATGCCTGGAAGATATCCGGAAAATGCGTGAAAATGTCCGGAAAATATCCGGTAAATGCGTGGAAAATCCCCGGAAAATGCCAGGGAAATGTCCGGAAAATGTCTGGGAAACATCCGGAAAATCCCCGGGAAATGCTCGGAAAATGCCTGGGAAATTCCCGGAAAATGTCTGGAAAATCCCGGAAAATAACCGGAAAATGCCAGGGAAATGTCTGGAAAATATCCGGAAAATGCGTGGAAATTTCCGGAAAAAGCGTGGAAAATGCCTGAAAATGCCAGGGAAATGTCTGGAAAATGTCTGGAAAACATCCGGAAATTCCCGGAAAATAACCGGAAAATGCCTGGGAAATGCTCGGAAAATGCGTGGAAATTTCCGGAAAAACCGTGGAAAATGCCTAGAAAATCGCCGGAAAATGCGTGAAAATGTCCGGAAAATATCCGGTAAATGCGTGAAAATGACCGGAAAATATCCGGAAAATGCCTGGAAAATCCCCGGAAAATGCCTGAAAAATGTCCGGAAAATGTCTGGGAAATGCGTGGAAAATCCCCGGAAAATTCCAGGGAAATGTCCGGAAAATGTCTGGGAAACATCCGGAAAATCCCCGGGAAATGCTCGGAAAATGCCTGGGAAATTCCCGGAAAATGTCTGGAATATCCCGGAAAATAACCGGAAAATGCCAGGGAAATGTCTGGAAAATATCCGGAAAATGCGTGGATATGTCCGGAAAAAGCGTGGAAAATGCCTGGAAAATGCCCGGAAAATGCTCGGAAAATCCCCGGAAAATATCCGGAAAATGCGTGAAAATGTCCGGAAAAAGCGTGGAAAATGCCATTTCAAATTTGCGAAGTAATTAAAGCAGAAAACCAAAAAAGAAAAAGAAAGCTAAAATCTTTCATATTAAATGTATATGGGATATTCATATTTCATATGTATGGGAGGGTTTAAAGATAATTTTTTTGATATTTCTCGATTTATTTTTAAAAATTTATTACCGCCATTTTACTCATTAGGTTAAGTACTTTCGATATCAGTTTAAAGTTTTTTGTTATCTGTAATACTTACGGAAAAATCGCCTGAGCACACTTAACGATTACACCCTGTATATAGGTATAGTAAATGGATGAACCGATTTTGATTAAATATGTCTAATTATACTTTACACGTCATGCCCTTTCATTTCATATGTCACTTGAGTCAAAATTCACTTTTTTTATTATCTACCACTTTTATACCTATATCAAATAAATGGATGAACCGATTTTGATAAAATTTGACTTATTTTTACTGATAGGTCGTTCACTTTCATTTAATATATCACTAAAGTATATTCGACAACTTTAGTTATTTTCATTCCCACTTTTACACAATAAATGGATGAACCGATTTTGATACAGTTTATTTAAGAACCAGCGTCGGAAAATATGCTGCCTAACAAAAAAACATCATCTAATTCGGATTACCTGCTAGCGAGCTACGGTGGCACAAACACACACACACACAGCGGTCAAACACTTATCACCCATATTTTTGCATCGGGGGTTAAAAATATAATATTATAAATACGACATAATTTAAAGGACATTTTATGTATAAAATTTACCTAGAAATAAGTATAATTTTAATTTGACCCCTCCCCCCTACTACCTCAGCTTACCCCCCCACCCTTGGGGACTTTCGATATGATCACTTGGACATAACTGTAGCGTATAACAGATAACTTACGTTTTATCGTACACTGTATGTGTACCATAGAATGCCTTAGCAAATGTTCGCCGTGAGTACTTAAATGGTCATAACTTTTTTATTTATGAACCGATTGACATGAAATAAACACTAAATGTTAAATGAAGATTACCACAATATATTAGTGAAAACCGCATCGAAATCGGATAAGCCGTTTCTGAGATTAGCGTGTTCAAACATACAGACAAACAGACAAACAGACAAAAAATTTTTTAACTACAGTTTTGGGTTTGGGATCGATTTAATAATAACCCCTGCTAATTTTTTTTTACATATTTTCATTGTACAGACACCACTTTTCTAGAATTTTATTATATGTATTGATGATGATGTATCAAAATAAGCCATCAACGAATAAATACGTATAAAAACGTCTTTCGTATGATATATTATTATTTTTAAAAGATTATTAATAGAAATTTATAAACGTTATTCAGGTATCAATCAGTTTAAAAAGGACTTCAATGCGTTAGGTACTTAAATATTTTTTTGAGAAATCGGTTAAAACTGCACTTTTGCATTTCGAGGCTCTGCTTTTAGAGCCGCGTTCCCGGGTCTTGTCTAATTCAGAATTGACAATTTTGTTTGCACAAAACACTAATTTGACAGCCATGATACCACAGACTAAACATAACAGAACATACTCTGTGGTTAATATATGTCACTGGCTATTCACAGTTAGACTGTAGCCTGTAGGCAAGAAGCTTATATCTAATACACTGGAGATTGCACTATGACCATTAACTTGTCACAAGAAAATATAACCTTGAATGACGTGAGTGTTGTTTTTTGTCTCTTTCTGTGGGTGACCACACTGGTTTGTATATTCAGGATTTTTCGAAATAAAAAGAACTAAAAATCATGGTCTATAAATAATAACGACATATATTTTTAACAGTATTTATATTATAATATTACTGGTCAACTTACATGAATAATTATCATCTTTATAGGTACATACCATTTTAATTGGTAGAGAATGATAGTTTTAAATAACGCTTGATAACTTTTGATCTCATACTACGATTTTTTAATTAAAATGAGTGCTACATACATTAAAACATCGTTTTGGTTACTCAAGCTTCAGTCTAAAACTTTTCAATATTCCAAAGGGAGAGTTGCATCGCTAGTGTTGATGTGTGGTAACGATATTACAGTTCTCAGAAATTCGTATGTCTTTCAGGAGCTGTACTTACGGTTACTAATGGTTTCATGGTGGTTAATTATAATATAATTAAAATTACTTTATCCACAGTTGAGACGCAGTAACAAGAATGTGGTAAATAAAAAGGTATAGCACTTTTCAAAAGGTATTTTTTTTCTAGACCGTAATCCTCAGGCTTAAAATGCAAACTGCATATTCTGGCATGTTGATAAATTTTACCCTTGATAGGCACTATGGACAGCCATTTATTTCTTTTTATTTCATTTTTGGAAAGCTGAAATAAGTAAAACAAAAAAAATTTGGTAAGTTAAAAGAACTATTAATTTCTATATTAAAGAAGAACAAACATAAAACCACATGTGAGTGCAATATCGATGTCGTGCGTTGTTTCATTACTAGTATAAAAATCTTTGAAATGGTGTTCTAAATGTTCATCATAATTTTGTTAACTATTACAATATTTTCTCTTCGCTATCCGTAAAAACTCGTCATCATGGTTACCTTACTTGTTAAATTGGTTTATTGAAAAATGATGAAATTATTAGGAAAAGAAGATAGATAGAAGATATTTAGCATGATTGATTACTAAAATGATGATAAAATTGACGATTTTTGCCATGAAAATGATTCTAAACAGGTAAATGCATGAGTATTGAGGAATATTGTAAATAGCGTAAATATACACTTGCCTGTGAAATTTTATGCCAGAATTTGGTGTCCAAAAACTTCTGCAATTTTTCACAATGCAATACATTATTTATATTCGGAAAATATTTATTAAATACGCAACAATATTAACTTAAATATTCGAAGCGACGCAATTTTTTTGACACTTATGCCATATTGTCAAAGTGAGAGTTGCTACAATTTTATTATGGTAACTACCCATAATCAGGGAGTATCGCTTTTTAATAATTGGTTCAGATACTTATTTTATTTAGCTTAAATTATAATTGTCTCATCCAACAATGCTTCTGAATGACGTTGTTGGCAATTTATCAACAAACTCATGTACAAAAACTAACCTTTTGCACAGAATATTACAGCATACATAGTAGCCTTGGGAAAACTTCGTATTAACAGTGGCAATACCAAGTTAGGTGTGAAAGTGATAAAACACAACAATTTTCTTCTTACACGTCAAATGTTCATACCGAAATCTCCAGTGTATAAGATATAAGCTTCTTGCCTGTAGGTGTTCATGTATACTGCAATCGGTTATTGACTGTCGGTTTTAATCCGAATTTGACAGAAAGAGGATAATGCTTTCAAGGGGTAACTTACACGTGTGTATATGTATATCGTATTCCTATCTAAGATAATGGTTGAAGTAAGGATGACCCTGAGACGAATTATCAAAATTATCAAATTTTAAAATGAAACTGATTTGGGTGCGAAAATGAAGCTACATTCAGTTTAGATTATAACGTTGCACCACGTTGCATGCAGTCTGGATTTTGTTCCTTTATCTTCTTAAATACTACATAGTATAAAACAAAGTCGCTGTTGCTGTCTATCCGTTCCTATGTCTACTTAATATTACATAGTGGTATTAAACAAATTGTTGTTGCTTTTGTCCGCCCCTATGTCTGCTTAAATCTTTAAAATTACGCAACGGCTTTTGATGCGATTATTATTTTAATAGATAGCGAGGTTTTAGTAGATAAATAATTTGTTAAGTTTTCTTAAAGGCGAGTAACTAGTCACGCGGAAAATTTGTTCTTATAAGTACCGACATAGATAATTTAATTTTATTTTTAAACGATATGAAACTGTTTTAATAAAAATACTTAGAAGGCAATAAAGAGAATACAAAATTACGAAAAAAAGTTCCTTATGAATACATTTTTGGTAATATTATGTCGGTAAAAATAACCGATGCATAAGATAATATGTATTACCAATATTACTTTCTTTAAGTCTTACGTTTTTAATTAGTTTTTACATACTTTTTAGTTTTTTCCAGTAAGTATTGTAAGAGGTGGATAATTAAACAATTCGTTTCAAATAAATTTAATGGTTTAATCTAAAGAAATTCAATTATTTTTTAATTATTTAACGCTAATGAAGCCTCTATTATTTAAAATTTTAATATTGTACGGTCTGTATACATTTTCATATATTTAGTACTAGCTTTCCGCCCGCGGCTTCGCCCGCGTTTTCAAAGAAAAACCCGCATAGTTCCCGTTCCCGTGGATTTCCGGGATAAAACCTATCCTATGTGTTTTAATCCAAGTTACTCTCTATATGTGTGCTTAATTTCATTGTAATCTGTTCAGTAGTATTTGCGTGAAAGAGTAACAAACACACACACACACATCCTCACAAACTTTCGCATTTATAAAAATTAGTAGGATAAAGTCTAAATACATGTATTTATAAGTATGTATACTTATTTTTATTCGTTATTTATTTTAAAAAAAGGTAACCTTCACTTTTCCATGGTTTTATAATTAGACGCTTTGAAATAAATTCACTTCTAGTTTATAATTATTATTACTTCAGAATATATCCGAAGTAGATACATAATAGGTAATTACCTTACAAAATAAGAAATATGCATTTATTTATACAGTGTGTCCCTGGATAAAGTGCAATCCCGAAAGGGGATGAAACTAGACCATGAAACATTGACTAGAAAAATATAAAAAAAAATTATAAAAAACATTGTAGGATATATTGGTATTTTAAGATTTTCAATTTCAAATAATTTTTTTCATAAAAATACATTTTTTTACCCAAGATAGTTACTTTTTTGCGGACTATTTATTATTTCATGGTCATCGCCAGGTATTAGGCATACTGTTTTTTTTTATTTCAAAGAAATAGACCCATTATTTTGGAAGAAATCAATACTATTGTACATAGAGTCCTTAATGAAACATGAAAATCTTAAAATACCAATATATCCTACAATATTTTTTTATAATTTTTTTTTATATTTTTCTAGTCAATGATTCATGGTCTAGTTTCATCCCCTTTCGGGATTGCACTTTATCCAGGGACACACTGTATAGATACATACCTACCTATACACTTTTCATTTTTAAATGAAGACTTCACATACCGTTTATTTTAGCTTTATAAAGTATTATAGAATGTATCAAAATGAGGTTTATTTTCGCATCCACGCATAATTAAATAAATCTTGACTAACAACTCCATTTAAGTAGGTATTTAATTAAAAACAATTTAAGGACATTTTCTAATGTTATAAGTTTTAGAGTGTGTGTCTGCCTGTAACCACAGAATACATCTGTAACGTTATGTAGCCGGACGGCGGACCTACCTACGTATAAGGCCTCCGGGAAGTTGGCACCGCACTTTGAAGTTAGAAAAATTTTAAAGGTTGTTCCAGGTTGTTCTAGGTTTGTTCTACATTGTTCCAGAATTGCATACAGCTGAGATTAAAACTTTTCGAGAAAAGTTAAAAAACCCGATTTTTGAGCTGGCACCGCACTTTTTAGATATCGCGATTCTGGCGGTTGTTCTGAGTTGTTCTAGGTTTGTTCTATATTGTTCCAAAATATCGCGTCCGAAAAAGATTTATTTTCCACAAAATTCGTAAAAAACCAAAAAGAAGTTGGCACCGCACTTTGAAGTTAGAAAAATTTTAAAGGTTGTTCCAGGTTGTTCTAGGTTTGTTCTATATTGTTCCAAAATATCGCGTCCGAAAAAAAATTATTTTCCACAAAATTCGTAAAAAACCAAAAAGAAGTTGGCCTCCGGGAAGTTGGCACCACACTTTGAAGTTAGAAAAATTTTAAAGGTTGTTCCAGGTTGTTCTAGGTTTGTTCTATATTGTTCCAAAATATCGCGTCCGAAAAAAATTTATTTTCCACAAAATTCGTAAAAAACCAAAAAGAAGTTGGCACCGCACTTTTTAGATATCACGATTCTGGCGGTTGTTCTGAGTTGTTCTAGGTTTGTTCTATATTGTTCCAAAATATCGCGTCCGAAAAAAATTTATTTTCCACAAAATTCGTAAAAAACCACCTCCGGGAAGTTGGCACCGCACTTTGAAGTTAGAAAAATTTTAAAAGTTGTTCTAGGTTGTTCTAGGTTTGTTCTATATTGTTCCAAAATATCGCGTCCGAAAAAAATTTATTTTCCACAAAATTCGCAAAAAACCAAAAAGAAGTTGGCACCGCACTTTAAAGTTAGAAAAATTTTAAAGGTTGTTCCAGGTTGTTCTAGGTTTGTTCTATATTGTTCCAAAATATCGCGTCCGAAAAAAATTTACTTTCCACAAAATTCGTAAAAAACCAAAAAGAAGTTGGCACCGCACTTTTTAGATATCACGATTCTGGCAGTTGTTCTAAGTTGTTCTAGGTTTGTTTTATATTGTTCCAAAATATCGCGTCCGAAAAAAATTTATTTTCCACAAAATTCGTAAAAAACCACCTACACTCTTATAAAGACCGACTCTCTAACTTCAATATGATTTCACTAGAAAATCGAAGGGACATTTTTGATCTAATTTTCGTACCTAAACTTTTAAACAATAATATTGACTGCCCCCAATTGCTAACAAGACTCAACATTCGCCATTTTTTTACGAAATTTTTGAAACATAATTTTTTTTCGGATGCGATATTTTGGAACAATATAGAACGAACCTAGAACAACTCAGAATAACTGCAAGAATCGTGATATCTTAAAAGTGCGGTGTCAGCTTCTTTTTGTTTTTTTACGAAATTTGTGGAAAATAATTTTTTTTCGGACGCGATATTTTGGAACAATATAGAACGAACCTAGAACAACTCAGAACAACCGCCAGAATCGTGATATCTTAAAAGTGCGGTGCCAGCTTCTTTTTGGTTTTTTACGAATTTTGCGGAAAATAATTTTTTTTCGGACGCGATATTTTGGAACAATATAGAACAAACCTAGAACAACCTGGAACAACTTTTAAAATTTTTCTAACTTCAAAGTGCGGTGCCAACTTCCCGGAGGTGGTTTTTTACGAATTTTGTGGAAAATAAATTTTTTTCGGACGCGATATTTTGGAACAACATAGAACAAACCTAGAACAACTCAGAACAACCGCCAGAATCGTGATATCTAAAAAGTGCGGTGCCAACTTCTTTTTGGTTTTTTACGAATTTTGTGGAAAGTAAATTTTTTTCGGACGCGATATTTTGGAACAATATAGAACAAACCTAGAACAACCTAGAACAACCTTTAAAATTTTTCTAACTTCAAAGTGCGGTGCCAACTTCTTTTTGGTTTTTTGCAAATTTTGTGGAAAATAATTTTTTTTCGGACGCGATATTTTGGAACAATATAGAACAAACCTAGAACAACCTGGAACAACCTTTAAAATTTTTCTAACTTCAAAGTGCGGTGCCAACTTCTTTTTGTTTTTTTACGAATTTTGTGGAAAATAAATCTTTTTCGGACGCGATATTTTGGAACAATATAGAACAAACCTAGAACAACTCAGAACAACCGCCAGAATCGCGATATCTAAAAAGTGCGGTGCCAGCTCAAAAATCGGGTTTTTTGACTTTTCTCGAAAAGTTTTAATCTCAGCTGTATGCAATTCTGGAACAATGTAGAACAAACCTAGAACAACCTGGAACAACCTTTAAAATTTTTCTAACTTCAAAGTGCGGTGCCAACTTCCCGGAGGTACGTATATGTGGTTTCTGTGATCTGTGGTATAAGTCCTAAATAAACAACTGCACCAATTTGGATGAAGTTTTGGAATGAAAAAAGTACATACCTGATTACCTGTAGATAATTGATTAAAACGTCAAATTTTTTAAAAACACTATACTTACCTAATATAGGTATTGTCATAGGTAGACCGTACTGAGTTTTTTATACCAACCGGAAAGACAATAACTTAGTTATTAAATAGTAAAATTAGGCTAATAGTGATTTTTAACTTGGAAACAAGAAAATACAAATTAGATCCTAGGTAGGTAGGTATAATTTAGTAGCTAAACCAACTAGGTAAGTACCTATCTATGTATTCATTATATGCTTATCCTTATCTTTATGCTATGTAGATAGGTATTATAGTCAGAAGCAGAACCTACATATTATGTGAATTATTTTTTATAAGTTACCTAACTACCAACCAACAAATTAAAAAAGTCGATTCCACATATTAATTAATTAATCAACAATAAATTACCTAGATACCCATTTTATCTCATATTTATCTACACGTTTATTTAGTATTTACATACTAGCTATTTAGCTAAGTAAGTAGTTAGCTACAGGAAAATCTATCAAAAATATTTTATTATATTTAGTATTTAAATAATACATTCGCATTCTTATGTTAAAAACCGATACCTAATAGATAAATCGGAATGGTATAATTTGTTCGTAAATAATTTACGTGGCGTACACGTAGTTACTATTCCTTAAAAGAAACGTATAAATTAAAAAGTCAACTCATCAAACCTCGCCTAAATGCATGACAAGTGACTCCCTCGTCATGTCCCCTCTTAAACAAAGTGACAATAACTCCATACACACATACACATATTATTTGTACACCCATACATGCAAAGAACCGGCTAGGTATTCGGTTTCCCGCCACCGCACCGGCGCGAACACGCACACTAAACACAACGAACAAACAATACAAACACTAACACAAGTAAATTTAAACTCACCTCAAAATAAATCCATTAGAAAACACACTTGTTCAAACAACTAGCGCTTAGCCTCGAAAACGCGTTAAAAAAACACTCGCGGCATTTCATGTATGCTCAACACTTTTCAAAATTTCGTCCCGCTTCCAGCCCCGCGCTCCCGCCGGTGTTTTCAAAATCGGAACTTTTGAATCTTTCGCGCCAATTGTCGCCGACCAAAAAGTATTTAATCTATCTCTCGTATAATCTTATTTAACTTTATCTCTGTAACTGGGTCTGTAGGTGAACAAACTCAATGTTCGCAAATTTTTTACGCACCGAATCGCTTCCGCAAACGCGATTCAATCAAATACTAGAACGAAACAGAGGCCCCAACACAATTATTAACACACGTTGGGTTAAAAATAAACTATGATTAACTGCCATTAAGATTCGCGGAGACACGAGAGCCGGGCACGTAAAAAAATATATTGTGATTGAATAAATAAAAACCGCGGGATTGTTGCTATTTTCGCCGCGACAAGCGGTTACGAATTACGATATGAATAATTAGCGAGCGAACATAGCGCAGTTGTCGTTTCATAAACCGTGCGCGTTAAAACTGAGTCGAAAGGCTCGGCCCGTGGTAGAGCATAGCGCCGAATAAAATAAACAACAATATACCTAAATACGCGACGGGCGCGGCCGCGTGTGCGTGCGCGTCTGTGTGTGCGTGTGTAAACAAGGGGCGACCCGGCTTGCATGACATCCCGACAATCAGCAACCACTTACTTCCTTTTTTTAATTGTCAGTGTCCAGCGCGTCTTGAAATTAATAGTCATAAGACATATGACGCTAAATTATGCATTTACTTCGCAAAAAGAAAACGACTTGTGTTATTCACAGCTATATTATGTTTCAATTGCTTCTTCAATGGCAGCGTGAGTTAATTGTTATGCTACAGATTTCCGTAATACTTTCTGAATTGTGTGAATAATAGATTACATAATATATTAAAATTAACAATAGACAAAAAATCAATTAAGGTAAATATATGTGATGTTATTGAATTAGTGATGTTTCCAATATACCTACTTACTTTAGTTTAGTTTTTTAGTTTTTTATTTATTTCGAGAAATAATTCATTGATGAAGCCATTACCTTAATAATACGACGATTCAGGTACTATTTACAATATGTTTGATAAATGATAAATCACTTTATAGCTCTTGAACATTTTTTTACGTAAAAACAATTTTCCAGTTTTCCATAATTACAACTCATACAAAATATTAAGTCTGCAAATTATATCGCATCTTAACCATAAATCCACATGCATGCATGACATAAAAATTATATATTACCACACACTATCCAATACAGCCCAATCCTCCCGCGAGAATAAACATATGACGTCACCGGCGAGTAAACAAACAAACAAACACATGCGCGCTCATGTTTCCTTAATACAATTATTATTAAACGTACTGTTTGATTATTTCGAACGCGACCGCCGAGCGGGACACACGACCTATGCTTTTTATGACCAATAAATAATAATCAATGCATACTGAAAACTAATCATATTATGCATAGTATAAATAAAAATCATTTCTGTATCAATCAAAGTATATCATTTTTAGTATACTCTTGTCGTTACAAATCTATTTTAAACATAATATGAATGAAGAAAAGCAATTGCAAGTACCTATACATATTATGTTCGTTTAACATACTAACTATGCTTTTCACTATCTATACTAATATTATAAAGCTGAAGAGTTTGTTTGTTTGTTTGAACGCGCTAATAATCTGGACTTTTTGAAGATTACTTATCTTTGTTTTTATCCCTGGTCAATCTGAACAGTGTCGGGATGAACAACTAGTCTAATTATTCCGTTTAAAAGTTTAATACTCATTAAAAATTGATTTTGATAAGGCAAACAACTATTTTGATTATGTTAGCTTTTCACAATGCTCACACAATATTCTCACCATACATTTTCCTGGTTTCTCGTATCAACGCTTTCTTATAGTTACATAATAAAGCCGTGTACTCACGTACCTGCCACAGGGGCAATATTGGAACAATCTCGGTTGCACGGCCCGGCCGCGGCGGTCGGAGCAATTTCAGCTGTTCTCTAAAGCCGGCAGAATTAATTATGTATTTCTTTAAATTTAAGGTAACACAAAGACAAAAGTCTTATCAATGTACAATGAACTTTACCAGTTTTAAACATAGGCTTCAAGATATATCTACACAAACATATTATACCTACCTATATTATTTATAAAGGAATTCAATAAATACCGGCAAAATATATAAAAATGTACTGAAAAACAATACAGAGAGAATCCAGAGAAGAACTTTCAAACATACATTTGGCACGCACGTCATTATTAGATACTGCTATCCAAGAAGCTTATATCTAATACACTGGAGATTGCACTATGACCATTAACTTGTAACAAGAAAATATGACGTTGAATGACGCCTGTATGTTTTTTTATCCCTTTCACACCAACTTGCCAAGTTAGGTGTAAAAGGGATAAAAAAACATACAGGCGTCATTCAACGTCATATTTTCTTGTTACAATTTAATGGTCATAGTGCAATCTCCAGTGTATTAGATATAAGCTTCTTGCTGCTATCAGATTATTATTTATTATATTGATTATTATTTCAATTTGACACTATACTTAGAACAAACGGAAAATAGTAAAACATGAATATGCATGCAAGCTATAACGAATTTTTAATTAGGCAACTATTCTTAAGAAAAATGTGTATAAATGAGTATCATTATTTTTAAAAATAAAATTTGTGTTATGCCTCGTGCACACAGCGGAATTGTTTACGCAATCAGCCGGACTAAGCAAAATAATATACATATATTTTCGTAATTTTTTCTCTATAACCACAAGTTTACACGTGTAGTTTTTTTTCCTCATATTAGACCAATGCTAACTGCTTTGAATGCTGCAATTTTTTTGTCGAATAATTTTGGCAACGCAATTAATGGTGCTGACTGCTGACGTATATACTTATATTTATTTACATAAATAAAAATAAATTATTTTGTTATCTTAATGTTGTTTTATTTTATTTACTATACATATAATATATTATCAGGAAGTTATATATTTTGTGAGAGCGTGAGACTATGCTATATTATGCTATATATAAAAAACAAATATTTTACAGATTAATAGTATTGAAAAACTTGTTGATTATTTAATTCATTAACCATTTATTTGATAGTTCAAGGCCACAGTCAAATACACGAGCGATATAACAACGAATAGGTCACACTTATCAATACATAAAAACAAGTGGTAGGTACCTAAAAATATATTCACATATTCAGTATAAATTGTACGCAGTACATCTATTTTTAGGTATAATTTTATTTTCGTACTTGTCAACTCGTTTTGGTAAGCATAATCTATACTAATATTATAAAACTGAAGAGTTTGTTTGTTTGTTTGTTTGAACGCGCTAATCTCGGGAACTACTCGTCCGATTTGTAAAATTATTTCGGTGTTAGATAGCCCATTTATCGAGGAAGGTTATAGGCTATATATCATCAAGCTACGACCAACAGGAGTGGAGCCACGGGGTTGAAACCGCGCGGAGCAGCTAGTTAAGGATAAAGTATTATATTGTAATTTACCTACCTACTACATTATATAGTTATACAAGTTGATCTGTTGAACTGATATGCTATGAATTATAATACATTTTGATATGTTTATGTAAGTTTTATATGGATGGAAATTAAAAATTATACCTAACCGACATCGAAAAATGTGGTTGTTTTGCTTATTCTTGTTTTGTATGATTTTTTATTCATTCTAAGTTTATTTGGTACAATATCGAAAATTTATCAATTATCTAAATAATTACCTATACCTACCTAAAAATAAATTAGATTTAGATCTAGTAGGTATAAGTATGTAAGTACTTATAATGAAACATAGGTAGGTCTGTACCTACCTATGTTTCATTATCTCAATTTATTTCTCCTATAAGTACTGTAATAAGATTTTATAAAGAAAAAGACGTAGATAAAAGGCCAAATTCATAAAGTATTTTTGTATGCGTTTTTCCAATATTTATATAGGTCGGACCACTTCCTGTAAGCAGGTATGAGGCATCTTGTTAACAAGAATAACATTTTAAGTTAAGTTAGGTACTTAAGTTATGAAACAGCAAAAATAGATACCTATGATAGAGATAGGATTTAGGTGACTTAATTTTTACAGGTGCCGTTGCAGATGACAGTCCGCCATTGTCAATTACTTATTAATAACTAGTTGTCCGCCCCGGCTTCGCCCGTGGTACCTACATGTTTAAACTATCCTATCTCTCAAGTTGGATCGAACTGCACATGGTGTGCGAATTTTATTATAATCGGTTAAGTGGTTTAGGAGTCCATTGAGGACAAACATTGTGACACGAGATTTATATATATTACTAGCGACCCGCCCCGGCTTCGCACGGGTGCAATGCTGATACTAAATACACTACAGAAAAACTGTGAACGTTGTATATAAAAACATAGCGGCCCGCTCCGGCTTCGCACGAGTATCACTACATAGTATATAATAAAAAGTAAAAAAACTAAAACCCAACTACGACAAAAAACGACGCTGAAAAAGTATAAAACAAGATTTTCAGAATACTGAACTGAACAAAGTTGCTAATGTAGTTGCAAGTAAATGGACACAGTAGACTCTACCAAGATGCCTTCGTTGTAAATTGACAATAATGTCATACAATACTATTCTGAAGTATGCAATATTCCACTATGTAGAGATAAATTTTCATGTTTGGAAAACCGCAGTCACACGTTGTCAAAGTGCTACGGTAGATAGGTATATGTAACGTTTGACTACGCCTTTCCAAACATGAAAATTTATCTCTATACATAGTGGAATATTGCATACTTCAGAATACTATTGTATGACATTATTGTCAATTTACAACGAAGGCATCTTGGTAGAGTCTACTGTGTCCATTTACTTGCAACTACATTAGCAACTTTGTTCAGTTCAGTATTCTGAAAATCTTGTTTTATACTTTTTCAGCGTCGTTTTTTGTCGTAGTTGGGTTTTAGTTTTTTTACTTTTTATTATTTGTACTATTTTGGTGTTCAAGTGTATTTGTGGCGCATAATATTAACAAAAGTTAAATTGATGAACTAATAAAGAAACTATGAACGAAAAGATGTGAATTATATGCAATCAGCCCATAAATACAGGTAAAGTCACAAACAAATGCTAGTAATATATATATTTTCAAAATGTGCAAGTAAAGCGCTTTCAAATGATACCAAACACGGCATATTTATCTTAACTTTATTTTTTTACTCTGTATGTTTTGTCCGCTAGAGGGCGCCACATTAGATTTTGTGAAACCCGATATAGCCTATAACCAGTGGACAATTAAGACGCTTCTAATGATATGTCATTTGTCGAATTCTGATAAGTAGTTTAGAAGTTACGAGGGAACAGATGAACATACATACATACATACATACATACATACATACATACATACATACATACATAGCCTGTCAAAATCATAACCCTCCTTTTGCTTTGCCGTAGTCGGGTAAAAACAAAGTCGCTTTCTCTGTCCCTTTGTCCCTATGTATGCTTAAATCTTTAAGACTACGCAACGGATTTTGATGCGGTTTTTTTTAATAGATTAAGTGATTAAAGAGGAAGGTTTTAGTATATAATTTATTATGTTTTAGACAAAGCGGGCGAAGCCGCGGGCGGAAATCTAGTAAAATATATAGCCGGGCGGCCGGCCGGTACCGCCGCAAACGCTACATCCCGCAATTTTTAAATCTGTAATATCTTCGAAAATATTTACTTAAATCATACGGTGTAAAGGGCCATATAGATCTATATTAAATGAACAATGTATTCAAGGTATTTAATTGGTTAAGGATTAATGCTGTATTGGTTAAAATCGCATCGAAAATTAGCCATTATTTGTCGTAAAAAGTAAATGACAAAAAAAAGTTATTGTGGGTTATCCATAAGAGATAGACATATACCATCACGGACTTTTCTGTAGACCTTTTCAATGTGTATAATACTTAGTACATTATTTTGATAAAACTCGTAGGGTTCAGCCTGCGTTTGCAATGTAAGAGGAAAAAATGTAATTTTTTACGACATCACATTAGAAACCTCAAAAATAACAATACTTCTCCACTATTTAATGGATGTTATTATACATATAAACCTTTCCTCTTGAATCACTCTATCTATTAAAAAAAACCGCATCAAAATCCGTTGCGTAGTTTCAAAGATTTAAGCGTACAAAGGGACATAGGGACAGAGAAAGCGACTTTGTTTTATACTATGTAGTGAAGATTATTATTATACCTAGTTCTTTTACAAGTTGATTTAAAACCTGACTTTTCATTAAAAAAAAACTGCGATATCTGACTTACCTATTATACCTAGGTATATGGACATATTATCAATAGGTACATAGTATAAAACAAAGTCGCTTTCTCTGTCTCTATGTCCCTATGTATGCTTAAATCTTTAAAACTACGCAACGGATTTTGAAGCGGTTTTTTTTAATAGATAGAGTGATTCAAGAGGAAGGTTTTAGTACCTATATAATTTATTATGTTTTAGACAAAGCGGGCGAAGCCGCGGGCGGAAAGCTAGTCATTAATAAAATAATTAATAAGAAATATCTGTAACACATAGCTCATTATATACAAATTATGAAAAGTTTGTTGTATGAAAAATAATGCAAGATGAGAAACAATAACCCTTTTGCGAGCAGACGAAACTACGTTAGCAAGTAAAATAGGTAATACTAATACATATTATAAAGAGGAAAGGTTTGTATGTATGTATGTATGTATGTATGGTTTTCACGCATAAACTACTGGACCGATTTTGATGAAATTTGGCACAGACAATCTTTAGACCCTGAGAAAGAACATAGGCTACCTTTTATTGCGAAATATGTACCACGGGCGAAGCCGGTGCGGACCGCTAGTAGGTAATATAATGAAACTAAAATACATTTATTTCTATTGATAATGCTCGAAGTGGCCTGTTTATTATGTAGGCTTTGTTACTAATACCAAATATTTGGACTCTTTGAGATCACAGTGATAAGATACACTCGTGTTAGATAACGCTAAAATAATACCACAAATATAATATATGTGAAATAACTGTGCATGCGACAAGCGAATGGTTGGAAAGAATATAATATGTTGTAGGAAGAATCAAGAGAAAAGTATAGGTACTAGTTTAGTACAATTTTAATAAGAACCTTATTAGTTTAAGTGATACCACTAACAATAAGGTACAATACAAATAATTTGTATAGGAAGTAATATCAGTTACAGTACGTAGGTACTAAACAATAAATTTGTACATAATATAGTACATACAACTAAAATTAGGATATTACAAGAAAAATATTGCCTAAGATCTCCATTAAGAGCTGATCTTAGAGACTGCTGCTTTTTAAACTGAATATCATCCAACCATTTTCATAGACATTTTCATAGATAAATAACATACAGCATACAATTCTACATCAAATTTCATAACTTTTTTCACGTCATCTATTTTATTAGTTTGTAGAAAAGTTTACCTAGGTAGGTATTTAAAATTGAAACTCATGTAATAACAATACAGTTTACCTATATATACTTGTTAGATAGGGAGGCGAATAGGGGAATTTTCGGTAATACTCGAGCGTGGCAGTTTATGAGAGATACCTTAGACCTAATAGAACAACCTTGTAAACTATTTAGCTCTATATGTAGTGACGCGCGCCTAGGATAGACGATCAGATTAGGAAAAAAAAATCGATAGTCTGAAATACTCGAGCGCGTCAGATTAAGATATTGGGGGTTGATTTTAGTGTTATAAGACTAAATTTAACTAATCTGACGATAAGTCCTTGACGCCGCCGAGTTATAGGGTCGTGAACTTGTAAAAAAAAAAAAACGTTAATCCGGCATTCTCGAGCGCGATTTTTTTATTTTTTATTTTGAAGAATATAATCTAAAACTTACTAAAAATACAAAATCTGCCGGTTTCCGCATGACCGGAAGTCTGGAGGAGCCATTTCGTCTTCCGAAAAACGCGTTGCAGTATACAAGTCGCGAACGATACATTTTACAAAAAAAAAAGTATAAATACACAAAAAAGGTAATTTTATTTTACACAAAAAATGTCTCTACATTTTTGTCCAAAGTTAAAACTTTTTGACTTGAAGCATCATAAAAACTTAAACTCCCGGTTTTTTGAGTATATCTCGAAAACTGAGGGTGTTAAAAAAATTGATATGAAATAACGATGATTAAAAAAAAGAAACCCAAATACCTTTTTCGGTCAGATTAAGAGAACCCACCAACATTTTTGTCAGATTAAGAAAATATGCTTTCAGGATACCGAGATAAACCTCCCCTATGAAAATCTGACGCGCTCGAGTATTTCAAAATGACTTATTTTTTTTGCATTTTCAAAAATTCATTGTAACTTATCGTCACGCCGAAATCGTCAGTTTTTTTAAGGGGAGCTTCCTTGGGGCCTACATATCACCCCTTCCAAAAATCTGACGCGCTCGAGTAAATTTTTTTTTTGTGCATTTTTGACTAATTTATATGCCTAGCCCCACCGCGCAAACCGGCAGATTAGTATACCGTTGTTATCAGAGGCACTTGGGGCATACGTAGTATGAATATCTGACGCGCTCGAGAATGCCCAAGTCACTGTTTTTTTTTACATTTTTGAAAAACCGTACACGCCAAACCCACCGCTAAAATGGTTTTTACCATACAAGCTTTTCTTTTCGAAATTATTTTATCTTTCGATTTTGATACCTAAGTCTCGACGGCGCCGTCGAATTACGCCATTTAGCTACCTCGCCTCCCCAACTATGTTGATCACATTGTCATTTGTCTACAAAGACGGAAATAATGAATTCCGTGTGACATAATTAGTTATTGTTTTCCTATGCATTCATTAAAACAATTATATTCTATCTATGAATGAATCATTCAAAATAACTATTCGACGCGGATTTCAATCTCGCCTCATGATCGAATTTATTCAGATTCTTAAAAAAAATCTCATTTATAATCCTACAATATTATAAAAGTTTGTGAGGATGTGTATGTGTGTGTTTGTTACTCTTTCACGCAAATACTACTAAACCGATTACAATGAAATTAAGCACACATATACAGGGTAACTTGGATTAACACATAGGATAGGTTTTATCCCGGAAATCCCACGGGAACGGGAACTATGTGGGTTTTTCTTTGAAAACGCGGGCGAAGCCGCGGGCTGAAAGCTAGTTTATTAAAGGAGAATGACCACGGGTGGTATCGGTAAAATTTTAGTTGTGCCACGTATTCGTGATATTGTTAATTCCTTTTTGTATTTATAATGATCATATGTATCAATATTAAGTCTTAATTATATCGGATAAATTGAAATAATAGTAAAAGTTTGTGGTTTTTTTTAATAGATAGAGTGATTCAAGAGGAAGGTTTATATGTATAATAACATCCATTAAATAGTGGAGAGGTACTGTTATTTTTGAGGTTTCTAATGTGATGTCGTAAATAATTACATTTTTTCCGCTTACATTGCAAACGCAGGCTGAACCCTACGAGTTTTATCAAAATAATGTACTAAGTATTGTACAAATTGAAAAGGTCTACAGAAAAGTCCGCGATGGTATATGTATGGATAACCCACAATAACTTTTTTTTGTCATTTCCTTTTTACGACAAATAATGGTTAATTTTCGAAGCGATTTTAACCAATACAGCATTAATCCTTAACGAATTAAATTACTTGAATACATTGTTCATTTAATATAGATCTATATGGCCCTTTACACCGTATGATTTAAGTGAATATTTTCGAAGATATTACAGATTTAAAAATTGCGGGACGTAGCGTTTGCGGCGGTACCGGCCGGCCGCCATTGCACCTGTGCGAAGCCGGGGCGGGTCGCTAGTATGTAATAAATGTAAAACTTAACGTTCATCGTAAGTTTAAACTCGATAAAGTATTTTTTGAAGTGTTGTATGTAATAAATGTAAAACTTAACGTTCATCGTAAGTTTAAACTCGATAAAGTATTTTTTGAAGTGTTGAATAAAACTATTGTTTTATTTTTATTGTCGCGAACTGCGGCTTATTTACATAAAAACTTTAATCATATCTAAAAGTACTAACACGTACTAACATCAAGCTTTAAATTGAGCTATATTTCTTCTTGACACAATAAGTTTGATTGCGATACCAATTACCAAGTGCCATAGTCACTTGGGCAATCTCCTTTGTAAATTAATGAATTCAAGTGTTAACTTTGATAATGATTAATGAGTCGCGTTATAGTATATATTATATTCTATGATAATAGATCAATTTTAATCAAAGTAATAAATATAGGTAGGCTGAATTCAAAAATATCCAAATACCTATGTATTAATCTGTTTTCTTGTTTACCCGGTTTATATTTGAATAATAATAGTTCAACTATCGGCCTTGATAGTGAAACCATAAATAGAACGCACATTTTAATTATAAATAACCGGTTTATAAATTCAAAATAATTTGATATTAATATTATAAATATAAATTGTTGCTTTTATTTTAAAAATCACGGTAGTAACACTAAAAGCTCTGCTAAAATCTAAAAGCCTTGTACCTATCTCATAAAATATTGAGCGTCATCACTACATAGGTAGTATAAAAAGAAGACATTTCCCGCTGTCTGTCTCTATGTATGCTTAGATCTTTAAAACTACGCAACTGATTTTGATGCTGTTTTTTTTTTAATAGATAGAGTGGTGCTATGCGAAGGGTTTAGATTTTAGCATATTATAATTTGTTTAGTTTTCGACGCCGCGGAATGCTAGTAAATATATTTTATTACTAGCGGTCCACCCCGGCTTCGCCCGTGGTACATATTTCGCAATAAAAGGTAGCCTATGTTCTTTCTCAGGGTCTAAAGATTATCTATGCCAAATTTCATCAAAATCGGTCCAGTAGTTTATGAGTGAAAACCATACATACATATTACATACATTACAAACCTTTCCTCTTTATAATATTAGTATAGATATAGATATTATGTATACCTTAGTTTGTGTCGAACTAGGTATGAGCAAAGAATAAAAATGGCTATAAAATTCACAAGTCAAGTAGGTATCAAGTGTGCTCTCAAGAGCCTAGTGTCGTCTATCAACGCTAAACTCGCTAATAATGCAATGAAATTTCAAGTTACAGTATAGCGCAATTTAGTAAATTAAGTTTAAAAAATCAAAGTGTAATTGGTATTATTTATTAAATAAAATTTCGTGACATTTGGCTTTTTTTTAATAAATTTAACAAGTCACAAGTCTTCTTCAAGTTGCTTTACATTTGTGTATTATTTTTGTTTGATTTTGTTTTGTTTTGTGTGTGCAATAAAGTGTTTTTTATTTATTTTATTTTTATTTATTTGTGTTCGCAAAACGTAAAAAGCATAGGCAGACAAGAAAAATTTTGACAAACTGCATTAAGATTTTTACTATTTTTCTCATACATATTACCAACTAGGTATTCCATGAATTTTTACAATTCCATATCAAACACCAAATAAAACCAAATTTCCTTATCAATTAGGTAATAATCATCACTACATAGTATAAAACAAAGTCGCTTTCTCTGTCCCTATGTCCCTATGAATGCTTAAATATTTAAAACTACGCAACGGATTTTGATGCGGGTTTTTTTTAATAGATAGAGTGATTCAAGAGGAAGGTTTTAGTATATAATTTATTATGTTTTAGACAAAGCGGGCGAAGCCGCAGGCGGAAAGCTAGTATCATACAAAACCATCGCGAACACGTAGGTACGCCTCTATTAGGCTAGTTAAAACTTAAAACAAATTCAAAACAGATCACGATTTAAATATTATCTAAGCAAATTTATTTATCGCATTTGCTAAGAAGTATAAACATCAAAATTCGCTAACAATTCACGGTCAATCTGCCAGTCGTATTGCATATAAATAAGTATACATTTTGGTAAGTCCGTTGTCCGTATTCTAATGAGTAGGTACGAATTTACGGCCTGCAGAATAAAAAAATATAGGTACCTACCTACAAATAGATGACTTTCCTTTTTCGGCTTGCTTTTATCTCTTTCTACCATTAACTAAAATCAAATTAGTTAACATTTAATAACCCTCCTTGTACGGAACCCTAAAAATGAATAAATCGAATATTAGAAACTAGGTTGGTTAAAAATAAACATGTGCCAATTAATTAAGGATTAAAATAACATCAGACTTTTTTCAGTACCTAATAAGCCTACTCAAATATGTAATTGAAGTTAGATCGATGATTCAATGACTTTAACTTTAATTTTTCCGGTCCTCCTTTTATTATTATATTCGGGTTGAAGTAAACTATGTTGCTGGTAGATAGGTATGTACTACTCTCTCTATCTCATAGATATGTTGACAAAATCCATTTCAACACGGCAACAGACAATTTTTAAAGATATACGTATTATTAAATTCTATATACGTATAATATAAAAAACAGAAATCATTACTGGAATCTTGCTTTTGACTCGGGATAAGTAGTATATTTTAGCTCATGATCTCTCTTTCGCTGTAATTTGCCTTTTTATACATATTATATTATGTACATGTATTACGATATGTATTGTATGTATTTATTTTACTTATGGTATGTATATATGTATAATTATAGGTATATACGTATGTATATATATGATATATATTATTATATCTATGTATTATTTATAGTATATTTATTAGTATTTTACATAATTATTGCGTATACTTTTTACCCACCTCCTTTTTTCTATTATGTTATCTCATCTTCAGTTGGTTGCCTGGAAGAAATCACTTATAAGTGATAAGGCCGCCATCTGTGCTGTGTCTTCTTTTAGTATAAGTTTTCTTTTTGTAATTTTTTTTTGTGGGCAGTACAATAAAGTATTTAAATAAATAAATAAATAAATAAATTGAATTACTGTCCATTTAGAGTAAAAATTTAAAATATTCAAACTAGGTTAATGCCGCCAATTACAAATATGTACTTCAAACATAATGCCATAAAAGAAAAAACTGTAAACGGAAACATAAACAATAATAAAAATAACTAAATCACCATAGACAAAAAATATATTTTTTAGTTGCTATGCGAGTTGCGAGTTAATTAAAAAATAATAAATAATTCAGTGGTGATGGATGGTGGTCTAATATACACCGGAGCAATATTTCACAACGAAAATCACGCCTTGCCTATGAATCGTTTACCGGTTTACGTGTTGATATGTCTATTGTGATTGTAGGCGTATTTTAAATACTATCCATAAAAAATTAGCACACGTGTAACCGGTGTTATGAATTCGTGACATAGAGAACGAATATATCGAAAGTAAAAATTTACATTATACACTGCTCGCTATGTTTTATATTTAAAACTACCGGTTCAAATAAAGCCGCCAATGTACACAATTTTTACAATTGTGTCTTGTCGTAAAAATTGTCGTTGGTTTTTATTTATTTTAGCTCTAAGGCCTTGTGTACACAATCAAATCAGTTCATAAAGAATTGACAAATTTATTCTCCTGGAGCGACGCGCGACGCTCGAAAAGTAAAAGAATTATACTTTATGCAATCTTAATATCTTAATACTATTATTGTGAAGTATAAACATAGATAATAAATAGTTTTCATTTCATATATTATCTGTTGTCACTTTGATTCTTTGACACTTGTACGATTGCGCTATTATTCATTGTTCGTTGTTCAATAAAACCGCTCATCATATTTTCTCGGACCTTTTATTTAACAATCACTACGTTGCATGGTGTCAGAAGCGGTTGTAAAGTATGTAATAAGAAAATATATGAGAAAGCTGTGAAATGACGACATCCGACGCAGTGGCTGGAATAAAGCCGCCAGCTAACCTACAATTAATTGACGCCGACAAGTCAACGTGTTGGACAAGGTGGGTGCAACAATTTGACTGGTATGCCACAGCAATACAATTAGACAAAAAACCAGCCGCAATCCAGGCAGCAACTTTTATGGCGGTCATAGGCCCAGACGCCATCGAAATATTTAACAGTTTTAACCTTGTCGACGCGGAAAAAAATGATATTGAAATCATTAAAAATAAATTCAAAGAATATTTCGCGCCGAAAAAGAACATATCTTTTGAACGATATGTATTCTTTAAGATCGAACAAAACGAGGACGAAGTATTTAATGAATTTTTAATCAAAATAAAAACTCAAGCAAGTAAATGCGAATTTAACAACTTACTGGATGAAATGATAAAGGATAAAATCGTTTTTGGAATTAGATCAAATCAGGTTAGAGAAAAATTACTAACGGAAGAAAATTTGGACTTGACAAAAGCAATAACGATCTGCAAAACTAGTGAACAAGCATCTAAACAATTAGATGAATTTGATAGTAAAAATAAAGTTTTTGCTGTGAAAAATAAAAGATCTAACGAAAACAAGACTTTTGACTGCCGAAGATGTGGTACTAACCATAAAAGTAGAGAGTGCCCAGCTTTTAACAAATCTTGTACCAAATGTTCCAAACAGGGTCATTTTGCTAATATGTGTCGCACAAAAATGAAACATAATAATTACAAACAGAAAAATAGAGTAAACGCAGTAGAAGAAAGCTCTCAATCCGAAGATGAAGTGTACATATCCGCTATAAGGTCTGGAGAAAAGAAAAACTGGACAGAAAAATTACAAGTTGGCAATTTAAGGATTACAGTCAAACTAGACACAGGAGCAGAGTGCAATGTGTTACCAAGACACTTGATGAACAAAACAAAGGCAATTTTGAAACCAAGCCGAACAAAAAATTTAATAAGCTACACAGAAGACAAGATGGCAGTTCTAGGTGAAACAGAGCTACTATGTAAATTAAAGAATGAAGAAACAAAAATAATATTCAAAGTAGTTGAAGAAAAAGTTTCTCCAATCCTAGGACTTGAGACCTGTGAAAAATTAGGACTTGTCGCAAGAGTCAAAACATTGAAGGTGAGCCAATATACTGATAATATATTTGAAGGATTAGGCTGTTATAAAGATTATGTGTATGATATTGACCTAATTGAGAACCCAAAGCTTGAGATTAAACCGTCAAGAAGAGTACCCCATGCTATAAGAGCCGAAGTTAAGCAAGAACTTGACAGGATGGTAAAGTTAGATGTCATAAAACCAGAAACGGAGCCAACTCCTGCTGTGAGTCCTATGGTAGTTGTCAGACAAAAGGACAAAATAAGAATCTGTATAGATCCATCAGATGTCAATAAAAATATCCTCAGACGTCATTTTCCACTCACAACTATAGAAGAAATTTCAGCTGATATTCAAGGTTCTAAATTCTTTGCATTATTAGACTGCACAAAGGGGTTCTGGCAAATTAGACTATCAGAAAGAACACAAAAAATATTAACATTCGCTACCCCATGGGGAAGATATTCTTTCAAGAGACTTCCATTTGGAGTTTCATCAGCACCAGAAATATTCCAAGAAATATTAACAAATCTACTCAGTAATATAAAAAATGTGAGAGTATCGATCGATGATATTTTTATACATGCAAAAACTAAAGAAGAACTACGCAAAACTGTTGACAAAGTCATTGAAATATTAAAGAAATCTGGCTTCAAACTTAACAAAGACAAGTGCATCTTTGAAGCAACCAAGATAAAATTTCTGGGACACATTATTTCAGCTAAAGGTTTAGAAGCAGACCCAGGCAAAGTAGAAGCTATTCAGGCAATGAAAAAACCTACAAATAAAACCGAGTTACAGAGACTGTTAGGAATGATTACATATCTCAATAAATTTATCCCTAACATGTCGGATTTGACAAATCCACTTAGAGACCTGTTACACAAGAATACAAGCTTTACATGGGAAATTCATCATGAAAAAGCTCTTGATAAAATAAAACAAGTGCTTCAAAATCCCCCAGTATTGAGACTATATGATGTCAACAAACCTGTAACATTGTCTGTAGATGCAAGCTCAAAAAATCTCGGAGCTGCACTTCTCCAAGAAGGACAACCAGTAGCCTATGGAGCAAGAGCATTGACCAAATCTGAACAGAATTATCCACAGATAGAAAAAGAAGCGCTCGCCATACTGTTTGGATGTAAGAAATTTCATGAATATGTTTATGGTAAACAACTGACAGTAGAATCCGACCATAAACCACTAGAGACAATATTTAAGAAAAACATACAATCAGCCCCCGCAAGACTTCAACGAATAATGTTTAACTTAGCACCATACTCACCCAAGGTATTATTCAAAAAGGGAACTGAAATTCCATTAGCAGACTTCCTTAGTCGAGACTGTGATGCGTCTAACTTGAGATATGATCCAGAAGAAAACTTAAAAATCGCAGTTATACTACCTATGTCTCTAGATGCTAAAGAAGAATTAATTAAGGCTACTAAAGAAGATCAACATTTACAGTTACTAATGAAGACTATAAAGCAAGGATTTCCTGAAACCATGAAAGAACTACCTACAGAACTACAACACTATTTTAACTTTAAAGAAGAATTGAGCTATCTGAAAGGAATTATATTCAAAGGTGATAAGATTGTTGTTCCGGCATCACAAATCCCTAAAATGTTAAAAAATATTCATCAAGGACATCTTGGTATACACAGCTGTTTGAGAAGAGCTCGACAATTTCTTTATTGGAAAGGACAATATAATGATATCATAAAGCTAGTTAAAGGGTGCACCGTCTGCGAACAAACACAAAGAGATAACATTAAAGACACAGTCTTAGTTAAAAAGCTTCCTACACTTCCATGGCAAATAATTGCTTCAGATTTATTTGAATTAAAAGGAAAAACTTACCTTGTTATATGTGACAGCTACTCTGGATATATTGATTTTCAAGAGCTAAAAAGCCAGTCGTCATATGAAGTGATTGAACAACTTAAAAGATGGTTTTCTACCCATGGTATACCAGAAGAGTTACAAACTGACAATGGAACACAATATATGTCTAGAGAATTTAAGACCTTTCAAAAAGAATGGAGATTTAACCATGTCACATCTAGTCCACATCACCATCAAGGTAATGGACTTGCTGAAAGAGCAGTTCAAACAGCAAAAAACATACTAAAAAAATGCAGCATTGACAAGTCAGACGTGCAGCTTGCGTTACTGAACTGGAGAAATACACCTAGAAATGACCTATTAGGCTCACCTAACCAACGACTTTTCAGCAGAATTACAAGATCACCAATACCTGTAAGTGACAAATATTTAAAACCAAAAATCATACAAGGAGTCACAACTGAACTACAGACATTAAGAGAGAAACAGGCCAATTACAGTAATAAACATACTACAAGACCAGTAAATTTGGAAATTAATGATAAAATCAGACACAAGGTAGCTCACCAACACTGGGAAGGGGCGAGAGTAATAGAGAAGCCCAAAAATCTACCAAGATCTGTTATTATACAAACAGATAAAGGACAAATTTTACGAAGAAACTTAAGTCATTTGCACAAGACACAAGCTGATATTCCCAGCAACAGAATAGCTGTACCTGAAACTAAATACACAGAAGAACCAGTAGTACAACAGATGCCAGCTCAAACTCAATCACCGGGTGTTCCTGCAACAACCCCAACAACTACACATCCATCAGAGATGCGAGAGATGCTTAGCTCTAATAATACACAGAGTTCTAATATGGTGACACAACCAGCGACTGCACCACAAGTCTCAAGATATGGTAGACCTATAAAACCTATTAATAAACTCAATCTCTAATATTGTTAAAAAACAATAAGTACTGTAGTACTATTTCATGTATCTTAATCATTAACATTAAGTATCAGTTAATTATAACTTGTTTACTATAATTTTATAAGAACTTGTTCAGTAATCATTTACATTAACATTGTTAATTAGAACTGAATGCTTTGCCATGTATCTTGTTATATAATCATATGATAGATATAATTTTTTAATTACTGGATAAGTAAAAATAAAGAAATTTAATACTTTAAATAAAAATGTTCATTCATAGTGTATACATATATTAAAAAAAAAAAAAAAAAAAAAAAAAAAAAAGTTTGGTTTGTTATGGTTGTTTAGTTTGTTTACAAAGAAAGGGAGATGTGAAGTATAAACATAGATAATAAATAGTTTTCATTTCATATATTATCTGTTGTCACTTTGATTCTTTGACACTTGTACGATTGCGCTATTATTCATTGTTCGTTGTTCAATAAAACCGCTCATCATATTTTCTCGGACCTTTTATTTAACAATCACTACGTTGCAATTATAAAGGCGAAAGTTTGTAAGGATGTATGGATGTATGGATGTTTGTTACTCTTTCACGTAAAAACTACTGAACCGATTACAATGAAATTTAGCACAAATATAGAGGGTAACTTGGATTAACACATAGGATAGGTTTTATCCCGGAAATCCCACGGGAACGGGAACTATGCGGGTTTTCCTTTGAAAACGCGGGCGAAGCCGCGGGCGGAAATCTAGTTAGCAATATTATCACAATGATACATTAATATTTGAAATAACTACTTGAAATTTAAACAGGGGTCTATGGTATAAGGTACTTGCAAGAAGCTTTTATCCAATAGGTACACTGGAGATTGCACTATGACAATTAACTTGTAACAAGAAAATATGACGTTGAATGACGCCTGTATGTTTTTTTATCCCTTTCACACCAACTTGCAAGTTGGTGTGAAAGGGATAAAAAAACATACAGGCGTCATTCAACGTCATATTTTCTTGTTACAATTTTATTTAATGGTCATAGTGCAATCTCCAGTGTATTAGATATAAGCTTCTTGGGTACTTGGTAATAATTAGGTACTGTGGGTACACATTTTCTTGTTCATTGATCGTGTTTTATCATGTATAATTATACATATTTATTATTATGTTTAATAATACATATTTAATTGACTTACAATTGCGTACGTCAGTGCCTGTAAGTTTTCTTTCTCATTATTGAAAATTAAATATTTAATACCTTGTAAAATACTAGGTCCACAAAGCGTCATCTAACGTTAGCATTTAGTAAAAGCTAAGATTAAAAGTTATGATTACGACGTGATTATTACAGAGGGCGTTGAAAATATATTTTAGTTTGAATTTTTCATCGATAAAATAAATAATAAAAATAAATAAGAGAGAATTTTATGAGAAAGTGTAATTTACATTTTTACACAAGACGTATCTACACAAAACGGTTCATTTTAGTTCAAAATCTTTATTGCCATGATGATATTGTACAGTTGGAAATTTTAAACAATATTTTATTTTATGAGAAAACAATGTCTTTTTTTATTGTTTTAATGATAATAATTTTGAAATAATAATATTATTAGCATACACTTAAAATCTTAGCTTAAAATAGTGTAGATTACAAATGGCATGGCTGTTTGCTAAGTTTCCTTTGCTTACTGCTATTCACCTACGATTAATATATGGCAACAAAACACGTTCAAATATAGCCAACAAAAAAAAAACTTCGAGGCAGCAAAGTAAATGGCGTCTCAACTTGTTTTTTATTCAATACAATTGTATTTCTAATTTAATTGCGGCTTTTTATGTGTAACTGTTTATGTGATATTGAATAAATCAGTTTCCATAATGTTATATTGAAGTTTAGTGTCTGTTTCGTCGTCATTTCACCGTTTAGTGTGAAACAATGGCGTCGAATGATTCTTTACAATCCAATGTAAAAGTTGATGAAATACATGACTTTGGTGACTATGAAACCAGTGAAAAGAGCAAGTTTGATGCCGGTGAAGGAGGCAAGCGTCGTCGAATGAGTCACGCTTATCGAAAACTTTCGAAATTGGGATACGATCCAAGTGTGCCAACTAATTTGAAACACGCAACATCTAGAGAATTCAAAGGTATGCATAGTTAAATTGATGTATAAGTGTATTATTTTCATAGCTTATAAAACTCTATCTTTACCAATACGTTAATTTCAGCCTCTCAAACGTTTTGGTGGGAAAACTGTTAACCTATCATAATCAAAGTTACATCGTTGTAATGGAGGTCACTGCTGTTTATAAACATTTGGTGCATATTTGCTTCGTTTTGAATATGCATAATAGTTAAATTCTCAGTTCTTCATTAAATATACGATATTTTGTTATGTATATGTCTGTTACCATGAAATATGATTATATTGCAACACTGACCTTGTTACAAGACTCTACTTTCTATTTACTATTTCACTTCATTTGTGTTCAAATTTTTAAGATAAGCATTTTTAAGAGTGCCCGAACTTGGAAGGAGGTTCGTAGTGTAGCTGAAAATGCCCCAAAAATTATTCAAGTGTGGCTCAGACAAAACCTTCTTACCCTAAATATTGTAAAAAGTAAATACATAACTTTTGCCCCCAAACTTTCTTGCCCCTCTCAAGTTTCAACATATCTGCACACGATTGTCTCAGGAGCGACCCTTGTGTTCAATGCAATTGTATGAGTCTTGAAAGGGCCACTAGCTTGAGATATCTGGGTGTCACACTTGACCCCCGTTACCTACATTTGAGGTATTTTGTCCGAAACAAAATTTTATTTTGAGTGACTGACTGCCCTGCAACTATAACATACAGCTTTGTAAGTTTTAGTTATAGTTCAAACTTAGTATCAAATTAGGTTTTTCAATCATTCATTGGTTGCCGATCTTATGATCTATGCGACTAAAGACTTCACGGCTAAACTGTACATTATAGGGCGTGGATGCCAATACCATTTATAATTATTATTTCCTATAACTATAAGGAATATGTGTTTTTATATTTTGTGTCCATAAATCAAACAAAATTAGCTACTACATTTGATTTAAAATAAGGTACCTATGTGACTTAAAAATCAAGCTGACTATGTGAATAATCCTCTCCGTAAATAACAATCTTATTATTAAAAAGTACAACTAATACTAGTAAGTAATGTTTATCAAGTAAATTAAATAATTTAAAAACTATTTAATTTTATTTCAAGATATACTTGCAGCTAGGAAAGTACCTAATTTCTACATTGGGAGTCTTGTTTGTTTTGGTTTAATGTTAAAAAGACCACAATCCATCTCCTTAAGCGATTTTTCTCAAATAAGTTTAGTAGTTTTGCACCAAAGATGTATGGCTCCATAACATGTAACATTTGGTTAATATTAAATTAGAAAAAAATGTAGATTTTTGTCCTATTGTTTTACAATGTTTTAACATTTAACATGATCACCTAGTATTACTTTGAATTCATTATATGACTTTGCAATTAGTAATGATAATTCTTTAAACTTCTTTTTTCATCACTTTAAAACAAATTCCACTATATATTGTAAATTGAGGAAATTTTTAGACGTCTTTTAATCCATGTGATCATAATTTTATTGTTATGTACATATTTAATTTAATAAGAATGAATGATAACACTTTTTAGGATCAAAAGAAAAAGAAACAATACAATTAGACACAAACACTAAATACAACTACACACAAAAAGGTAGCTTTATCGCTAAAAGTGTGTCTTTTAAAGTTTTAAACATCCTTAGGTCAAGGTTTATAAAATCATGTTTTAGGAAGAGGTTGATAGTGCACAATACAACAGAATATTCTAATAATAGCATTGTTTACTACAATGAACTTCTTGATTGACCGCTTCCTTGGTACACTGGTTGATGCATGAGCGTAAACCGAGGGGTCCTGGGTTCGATTCCTGGTGGAGACGAATAAAAAAAAAATGTCTTGGTCTGGCAGGACAAAGAAGGCTGATCACCTACTTGTCCCTAAAGAAAATCGATCAGTGAAACAGATGTATTAATCATCTGCCCCTTACCCTTACCCTTGGGGACACGGGACTTCACTACAATGAATATTATTTATGTTTCAACCTTAAACTTATTTGAACTAGCCCATATCAAGATGTTGTATTGAAAAACATGCTAAAATACTAATCCTTTGTAATAATACAATAGTTGAGTTGAAACTTATTGCAAACTAGGTCTTATTATAGATTTGCCTTGACACCATAGGTGATGTGAAGAATATAACAACAGAAATGCTAAAAATAAATAAGCATAGCGTTAGTTTTGGTATGTTAAATTGTGAAGACAAGTTTAGTAGGTAACTAATTTTGTAAAAACTATAGAGAATAATAAAATTTAGGCTTATATGTTGTGAATAGTAAAGATGCTTCCTGGTGCAAAAGTATTTTTGCCTTATGCCCGCCTTTCACTAAAAAAGGGTAATGAGCGGAAACTGAGCTAATGATCTGAGCGGACCGGAGTAAAAATAGTTGTGCACTTCCACTAAGAAATAGTTTTTCTAGAAAGGGGTGTAGGCCTTCCATTGGCAGCGAGAAATTGCGAGCGGAAACTAGTCGGGAAACTAGTCGGGTGGCGGCGGAGTCCGTTCAAAACTAGTTTTCAAGACCATACGCAGCAGACTCCGTTTACACCGCTCACACCGCTCCGCTTTACTCTTTTTCAATGGAAGTACTTGTATGGAATATAGTGTTGCTAGTCGAGCGGACTACGTAAGGAGTCCGCTAGGAACCCGCTCAACTCTGCGACCTCGTTTGAAACTCTTTCAACTCGCTCGCTCCGCTCGGGCCACTCTTTCTTAGTGGAAGCACTTGTATTGACTTGGTCGTTACCAGTTAAACGGAGTCATTAATGGGTCCGCTCCGCTCGCAGTGGAAGGCGTGCATTAAATCTTCACAAACTGACAAAACTTTCCTGTTCCTATAGGTATCTAATTATTATTAATAACTAGTTTAGGGGTTAGGGATGTTAAAATTCCTCTATAGTATCAGTATCAGTTCAAATTTTTATATAAAACTTCATAAACTTTTAAATCATTATTTTAAAAGTGGAAATTATTGTATAGTTCAGTATGGAGCATTTCACAATAGTCACTTCACATTTTTATATTTTCTAAAACTACATCTATAATTAAGGATAAAGTTTTGTACTTGAAATAAATAATATTAAAATATACTTTTGTAGTACATATTTATTTACAACTTGATATTCAATAATGATGTTAATTAAATAACTGAAGCCAAATTTTTTAAATAATTGTACATTTCGTCATATAAAAATCAATCATAGAATGTTTGGCTAATAATAACTTTGAAATGAAACATTTTGTATAAGGTATGGCAAAAAATAAAACATACTATGTTAACTATATTTCAAACTGATAAGTATGTAATTTAATGAGATCAATTTCAAAAGAAGTTTTATCTTTTATATAGATTATAAAAACACCAAGTTAAATAATACAAATAAATACATAAAATGTCTATTACGAATTTGTATTCATTTGGGCTATTTATTCACCTCAATGAAAGCAGATATAAAGTTCTTTTTTACTTCATAACATGTTTTCAGTGTAGTAAGTGTTTAATATCATACTAGTCTGTGATCATACCTATTGATGTTTATTGAGTTTTATTTCTGTGATAAATAAATAAATAAATAAATATCTGGCAATAATAAATAAATATATGGCATATTTTTTTTTTTTTGTGTGGTGTTTCTCAATGTTAGCCAGAAGGGCTTCTACATTTTAACGCGGACGCGGGGGTGAACTGAAGGTTCACCCTGGTAGCGACATGCGCAAGGGCGTCCCCCCTTGACGGGGATCTCGAACCTCGGCTTGGGCTGTCGCTTGAGTGGAGGAGGCCGGAAGGGCCCTATTCGGACGGGCGCTCACCCGGGTGGGCGCGGGAACGCGGAACAAGGGACCTCGTCTTCGCCGGCGAAGACGGTGTACGCTTTCTGCTGTGGTGTGTGCGGTGTCGCGGTTTGTTCGACGTTTGGCTTCAATCGCCGAGTCTAGCCGTGCGTTAGCTTTGGTAATTTCATCGTCGGAGTCGTCCAAGACGTGCCTCGGCCGCCTGCGACGATGAGTGGATCGGGTTTCGCGACGTATGCGATGGCCTTTGTCACCAATGGGTTCGGGTGTTTTTTAGCCTTGTCGAAGTAGCGCTTAGACGCTTGCTTCATCCATTGGGCTATGGTGGGGAGTTCTAAGTCCCTATGTAGGTCCACGTTACGCACGAACCAGGGCGCTCCAGTCGCTGTTCTCATGAACCGCGACTGAATCGTCTGGAGCTTGTGTATGGAGCTGGGAGCGCAATGCGCGAAAACTACACTAGCATAAGTGAGGATTGGACGGACCACCGTTTTGTAAAGTGTCACCTTACTTCTAAGGGACATTTTACTGCGTTTGTTAATAAGGTAATAGAGCCGGCTCAGAACATAGCTGGCTTTCTTACGGACTGCCTTAATGTGGGCGCTAAATGTCATGTGTGCGTCTAGAGTGACGCCTAAGAATTTGGTGTGCTTTTGCCACGGAATGACTTGGCCATAGAGTTTGACACTATCTATGGCCTCGATATATGGCATACAAACAGAACTTTGAAACTAAAACTTATTAGTTATTATTACTTATTACTTATTAGTTATTATACCAGCACAGAGGGCCACCATATACATACTTACGAATTTTGATATTTGTAAATAAGGAATTTTATTTTTCAAATATATTGTATTAGGTTCCTAACCGCAACTACGACCATGTAAATTTATATGACCATGTAGTCAAAAAAATTTACATGGAAATAAAATGTTCCACTACAGTAAAAAAATAGCCTTTGTCACTCTCTAGCCTCCTAACCATTTCCAGAACAAAAAAGTCATATCATAAATTCACTCCGTTGCAATGTTAAAGAAAGACATAGGAACAAAATAAAATATTTCTGCATTTATCATTTTTATTAGTAAAGATATTACTGAAAACTGTATCAATAATCTATTATTCATTAATTTCAGAGAGAAAACGCAAGCTCAGCACTGATTCAAATGAGCTCTGCGTATGGGGGGAAAACACACGTCCATCGAAACTAAGCAAGATATGGCCAGTCTTCGACTCTGGAGGATTTGGAGACACATCCATCCTCACCGTCAACATACTACAAAAGTCACCACCCATGCAGAACCCATTACTGTTTGATGGGAATAGCGTGGATGTTACCCAACCATTGCTGGACTACATTGGCGGTATCAACGCGTCGTGGAAACAAACCCAGCTATCTAATACCATACCACGCGATGACATCACGAAGAGAATATATTCGTCAGTGTCTAGGCAGTTGCGAATAATCAACGCTCACTTCCAACACGCTATGTACAGATATAAGTATCCGAGAGTAACAAGAGCGAATGTGCTTCTAGAAGGTACTAGTTCAAGAAAACTGTCCACTCATTTTAATTTGTCCTTGAAAGCGATCAAGTTTCAAACGGCGCCGAGAAGACAGTTACCGTGCTATGGTAATTTGGAGTTGCCGTTGAAAATTAAGCAGGAGCGCGCAACGTCGCCGCAAGTGTATCAAGGGATTAATAGAAGTGTTAAGGTTGAAATGGATAAAGTGCAAAGTGATGTGAAAGTGAAAATTGAACGGGATAAAGAGAGAGATCGATATAGGGAGAGGGATAAGGACAAGGATAAAGATAGGTGAGTTAGCTTTAATTTTAAGTATAAGTAACTAGCTGCGCTTCGCGGTTTCACCCGCGTGGCTCTGCTCCTGTTGGTCTTAGCGTAATGATATAATATAGCCTATACTCTATAGCCTTCCTTGATAAATGGGCTTATCTAACACTGAAAGAATTTTTCAAATTGGACCAGTAGTTCCTGAGATAAGCACGTTCAAACAAACAAACAAACTCTTCAGCATTATAATATTAGTATAGATATTATGATGATAGGAAACAGCTTGGGTATCTCTATGGAAGAAAGACTAAGCTTGATTTATATTTCATATTGTTAGGATTTTTTTTCGTACACACGCGTTTTGCCTTGTAATGTCAGAATAGGCATGACGAAAGATTTTGAAATCCTCTTCCATAATGTGTGTATACGTTTACTATACAAGAAAAACCCTATATTTCGGTAATATACTTAAATTTAACGAAGATAAAAGCCATTTTCCAAAAAATATTTATTAACTGTGCCAAAACAGCTCGCTGGTGTCATGGCGTAGGCGTGACGTCACACTTTGGTAAATACGTAATTATTTGTACGCATTGCGAAGAAAATTAAAAAAATATTTATTTAATATGTGTTATAGAAACGAATTTCAAAGTTTATAAGTGGTTTGCAGTATTGCAGTGTGAATCCACATAAAAATAATGCTCAAAAATGTGTTAGTAATTATTTTAAGCGAGAAAATAATAAGAAATGATTGTATAAAGTTGGCGCGGAGAACCCCGAACCATGTATTCGTGAATTCGCAATTATATTTCTGTTCTGAGTCGATAAAGCATACGTGAAACAATAGAAAATAAATAAAAATGCGTATTCTCAACATATTCATAACAACAAAAAACATCTGACGTGAGTTGTTTACTTAAGCGTGACGTCACGCGTGTTTTAGTCAAAATGGCCAACTGCAGTATTTCAATGTTTTATTTTATTGATAATCTCATTAATCTTAATGTTTTTAAGATTTCTAAGTCACTATATGTAATTTATCTATTATACATTTTCCCTTAAAAACACTAATACGATCATTTATGGATACTGTCGTCATGCCTATTCTTATTTTCTTTTATTATTCAACTAGCTTACCGCCCGCGGCTTCGCCCGCTTTGTCTAAAACCTAATAAATTATATACTCAAACCTTCCTCTTTAATCACTCTATTAAAAAAAACCGCATCAAAATCCGTTGCGTAGTTTTAAAGATTTAAGCATACAAAGAGACATAGGGACAGAAAAAGCGACTTTGTTTTATACTATGTAGTGATTATTCCTTGTTACTAAAGTCTACTTACTAAAAAATAATGTATAAAATTTAAACACAAGTTTAATACATATATAGTTTAAGACAATCTGATCTATGCAACTTTGCTTGTAAAATAAAGTTTGCAAGTTTTCATTGCTGCTTTTGGTTGTAGTGCTACGTTATATAGTCCATTTAGGTCCATAGACTTCCTAGATGAATGGACAATCATATATAAATAATTTTTTTATTCAAACAAGTATGTATGTAGTTCCTGAGATTAACATGGTCAATAAACATACTCTTCAGCTTTATAATATTGAATATAAATTGTATTATTTAGCCAAAGATTAATGTTAAACTTGATTTATTTCATATGAGTTCCAGTTTTGTTGCTACAAGAAATATGTACCTACACTAATACTAACCGTAAATATCAAAATTCATATAACATACTTTATCAATTCATTTTATAACAAGGCGTTATTTCTGGTTTTGTTTGGTTAAGCCTAGAATAATAAAATAAGGTCTATGTTACTTGTTATAGCCTGTAGGATATAGATTGAGCTTCCTAAAGTAATACAATTCTTTTTGAAATATGTTAGTAGTTTTTGAGTTTGTTATTCCTCTTTACTGATTGATTGAATGAAACTTATTAATGAATCTGATCGTTGTCGTCATCGTCGTTATAAAATCAAATCTTTCAAATTCAAATTTATTTGCAAGAATGTAGTTAATAATTATAGATGTTTTAATTACAATATTATGTGGCTAATACATTCTACCCATCGATTGGGTGTGCAAATATTAAAATAGAAAGTCTCTCTCTGTCCACTATAAGAATTGCTTTTTGACAGCTCGACGGGTGATACCAGAAGTGATGTACAAAAGATTATCGATTGTGATACCATTTCAATTATAAATTCAAAATATTATCATAAATCAAATCAGGTACGTAAATAATAATTACAATGTAAACATACTAATAAGATATGTAATAATAAGACCACATATCTATGCATTTTATGTTAAAACTAAACTAAACTAATATTTTATTATTTATTGGTTTCTATCTTACAATTTGGTTGTCTTTATGTTTAAATTTTATAACATAATAGAAGAGTTTTTCTGTATCGGATACATTTTACAGAGTATTTCTATCGATTATTATAATCTATCGACCCATCATTGAATACAGTGTAGACATCACTAAGTGGGCGGGGCCTGTCCATGAAGTACAATAATTATTTGTATGACATTTTAACATAGACAATACAATCCTTCATAGGCGTGAAGCTGTCAAAAAGCAAATAATATAATGAGAGTTTAATTAGTCTAATAGGGAATATGCATAAAATTTGAAATGGCCTAAAATATTTTTTTCTCGAATACTTATTATCGTAATATTATAATGAAATGGATTTTTTTTTTATTTACTTATTATTTAAACCCCTAAAATAAAATTAAAAAAGTGCAAAATAAGGGAGCGAAATTCAAACTTCCAAAACGCGCCACAACTGGTCGAACGAAATGTGACGTCATCTGAAACGACATTGTATTCATCACTCCACAGTAAACACAAGGTAAACACCCACTGGACGTGTCATGTGACGTCACGCAAAGCGCGCGCAAAATGGCGGCGTTTGAACTGCTTAAATTTTTTAACAGTTATAAATTTCATTTTTAAAAATATCTAGAGTATTTTGAAGCCCATTTATATTTTTTTCTACGTTATAATATAGTAAACTATTAATTTAAGACAAAAAAGAAAAACATGAATATTCCCCATTATTTAAATGTACACACAGGTTCAATTTTCACAATTACACGAACATACTACAATTTACAACGATTATATCACACACAATTCAGTTTACACTACTTCAAAGTCATAAATTCTTCAATGTCATAATAACACATCAAGAACATCAGTTAAAATACCATTTTTCATTATTACACCCAGATCACATTCATCGCGGCATTCGTGCCAGCAGTGCCGTCGACGTGCGCGCATCAAACGCTGCTCGATCGGCGTGCAGTGCCGCCGCGAGCGCGCCGCACAGGCCGCACCCGCGGCGCCCGGCTGGGGGCCGTTGGCCGCCACCAGCGTGCACATGAAGGAGCTCAAGTACCACAGGTGGGTGGGGTTGTTTCTTAAGCCTTGTATCCACTTGAGCATGCTCAGGCGAATGAGCGGCTCATTTTGCCGAGCCGCTCAACTGGAGGCGCCTGAGCACGCGCGGCCCGAGCATGCTCAGGCGTCTCCACTTGAGCGGCTCAGCCAAATGAGCCGCTCATTCGCCTGAGCATGCTCATCTGTAAAGCCTTGTATCCACTTGATACAAGGCTTTACAGATTGCTCGAGTGCCAACATTGCTGAGGGCGAGCACATGGCCAGTCCTTCTCGATTGACGTGCAGTGCTACCAAAGTGTTATTGATGGAGCGTATCGTCGGATTATTCAGATCATACTCATGACAGCAGCGCTCGCTCATTTCTGTCGGAGAATTTAAATAACTCTCTATAATTTGTTATAATTATGTAGGTATTTGAAAAAATATTAAATAATGAGTCAGTGCGAACACCTTGCGCGGTCGATGGTAGTACCGAGACTATCCCACCAAGCTACTAACTCAAGGAATATAAACCATAGAATGGCCCGTAAACCCATGCATTCCATATCAATTAAATCTCGACATTATATTGTACACCATAGAGTACCTTCTAATAGGAAGGTACTCATAGGAACCGAACGTAGGAACATAACAACTACTCTGTTGTAATTCTCTCACGCTAACTTAAAATAATACTAAAGAAATACTTTCTAAAAGTCGTTGTAACAACTTAATTTTTTGAATGATGTTTCTTCTCCGTTTTCTATCAGAGATGTTTGAAAGAAAGAAAGAAAGAAAGTAAGTAAGTAAGTAGTATGAAATTCCAGGGAATTATGAAACATAACCACGAAAAGCGAATCATAACTCTAACAAAATGTTTGTTTTCCAGGCTAATGCGGGTCGAGACGCATCCGAACGGCGGCGCTAGTGTCGTCTACTTGCATCAGAACGACGTCGATATGCTCAGTTCGACGCAACAGGAGATACTTGCTAAGGAATTTCTTAAGGTACCTTTTTCTTATATGTTATGTTGTAGATGGACAATTCATTTTGTTATCCGTTTACTAAAATTCAAATAATGTTGTTTTATTGCATGTGTATAGCATATTAACTGACTAACATCTAATCAGACTGTGATTTATTTTTGGTTTGCCTCTTGCAATAGTTCTTATTTATTTCATTAAGCATATATGTAATCATTGATAACTTATTTTACTTTACATTAATTCATAGCGGAACATGATAGTCAGAAATTACTGTTTTTTAAATCTGTTGTGTACCTATTTAAAAGTTCAAGTACAACATCTGCCTATTTTTTGTTACATTTAACTAATTTTGCAATAATTTGTCATACCATTTATTAAAATGTTTTGTTTTCCGCTCCACCAGTTGGTGTTCTCAGAAGACAGCGATGGTTGGGCCAACTTTGTCTGCGGTGTGGTGCGGGGAGCTGCTGCCCGTCTACCCTGCCTGCTGAAGTATCTGGCTGAGAGGCACCCCACCCTCACGGTGAAGGCTGGAGTGCTGGCACGGGCTTCGGATATTGAGACCACCACGATTAGTCGATATTATCAGCAGGTGTGTAAAAAATTCCAATTATATATAAGTAGTAGGATAATGTTATACCACTACATTTAGGGCTGATTTTTCAATCCTTGGTTAAAACTTATTCGTCGAATAATGTATAAAACTACCATTTTTAAAACGTATTTTAATTGCCTGTATTTGACAGTTTACGTGACATTTTAATATTATCGTGTAATACTTTAATGGACGGATAAGTTTTATCCAAGCATTGAAAAATCGGCCCTTAGTAAATATAATCAGTGAGTAGAGCTTCCTATATGTAAAGTAAAAATAAATTAAATAAAAATGCCTTTAATAATTCGAATAGCATGTATATTGTATATGTATGGTAAAGGTTATGGATAAATAATTATATATTCAATAGTAAGATAATATAAAAAAATTTGATATAGAAGTCTGCTAACCTTTGTGTATTAGTAGATAATGTATGCAATTAAAAAAAAGGCGGAAGACGCGAGTTCTATTCCCGCCTCGTGATCTATTTTCTCTATTCTTTAAAAAAAATATAATTTGAATGCTATTAAACTAAAATATCAAATTCAATTATAAAATTGCTCAATGAAACCGTTAATTCCCAGGTTCAACAAAGCTACGCAGCAGGCACGTTTCGCAGTGGACCCTTACACCAGATCTCTTTAGTGGGCACCGTGCACGAGGAGGTCGGGGGTTACTTCCCGGATATGCTGAACATGCTTGCCGAGTGTCCGTTTCTTAATTTGGTATGTTTTTGTTTGATTTATGATGTTTTTTTGTTGGTTAAGAATGTTAGAAGACCGTTTAGGTTGGATGTTCATTTGGAAAACAATGAAATATATAGTAAATGAAGTAAAAGTGAATATTTTAAGAACAAAATCACGGAAGGTACAATTTTCTGAAACATATTTCAATTTTTTATATACCAATATCATCAACTTACGGTTATGATCAACTTAATAGGTAATAATAATAATAGACATAATATATTTATTAACAGAAAAAAAAATTGTACTTTTTATTTCCTGAATAAACAAACATATTTTTATAAATATAAAAAAGGAAATATGGGCACTAAGCAGATAACAAACAAAATTATGTTAATCAAGTTATTAAGTTAATCTATACATATAATAAATCTGTAGAAGGGTCAATTCTGTACATTGAAAATATTGAAAAAATAAATAGCAGGGGGTGTTACTGGATCGATACCAAACCCAAATATGTGATTAAAAAATTTTTTGTCTGTCTGTCTGTCTGTCTGTCTGTCTGTCTGTCTGTCTGTCTGTATGTTCAGGCATCACGTAAAAACTAACGGTTCGATTTCGATGAAACTTGGTATAATTATACCTTATTATCCTGGGCGTAAAATAGGATACTTTTTATCCTGGAAAAATACGTAAAAAAAAATTAATCTTAATTTTTCAGTTTTATCCATAGACGTTGTTCTGTAGAACCGCGAACACACGTTGCGTATTATTATAGGCCTAGCCGTATTTGGGTCCAATAGATATTTATAAGATGTCATTGTCAGAGTTACTCAAAATGGAGAAATAAACCATCCACGCGAAGACCGACATCCGCGCGGACGGAGTCGCGGGCGGAAGCTAGTTCTTAATAAATTATTTTACTACAGACGATGCCCTGGGGCCCCATGTCTGCGGTAGAAATGGAACCACAGGAATCAAACGACGGGCCCATACTGTGGATCAGACCGGGTGAGCAGCTGGTGCCCACCGCTGAACTCGGCAAGAGCCCTATTAAGAAGAGACGGTATGTGTACATTGAGTTATAGTTGTTTTCATTTAGCTTATAGTACGAGATCCAGCAAGATTAGTGCGTTCATCGTTTTTTTTGCTAAAACCAAATTTAATGTGTATTTATAATTATGAGAATATAATATATCGACTACGTTGTCAGTCAAAATTTGGCCGCCAGCATTTGTCAAAGTCATTTAGCAAGTCGTAAAAAAGTGTCTTACATACATGGAGCGATCATCATCATACAACCCTAACTTATTTGCTCGGTGTATATGTCAAATGTTAAATAATCGTTCCTAAAACTAGTAATTTGGGCGTGCTTCATTAACCGTCAATGACTTTACGATTATGTTTGTAGGGATTTTTGAAGTGAAAACTTTTTTAGCGGCGTTGGGTATAAAATCTTAAACTCGCGTCAGGACACGTGGCCTGATCGAAAAAGCGTAAGACGGACTTTTTTTTTTTTTTAGCCCTTATATTCCATGCGTAAGACGGATACCATTCCAAAATGCTGAACGTTAATAATCAAGTTTTCACTTCTGCCGGCACTCCCGGAGTGCAACCCGTCTTTTTTTTTTTAAATGTTATTGTTATATTCCAGGACGGGCATCAACGAGCTGCGCAACTTGCAGTACCTGCCGCGGTACAGCGAGGCGCGCGAGTTCCTGTTCGAGGACCGCACGCGCGCGCACGCCGACCACGTGGGCCACGGGCTCGACCGCATCACCACCGCCGCTGTCGGTGCGTGCACCTCAATCTATACTATCTTCTTAATATATACTAGAATTCCGCCCGCGGCTTCGCCCGCGTTTTCAAAGGAAAACCCGCATAGTTCCCGTTCCCGTGGGATTTCCGGGATAGAACCTATCCTATGTGTTAATCCAAGTTACCCTCTATATGTGTGCTAAATTTCATTGTAATCGGTTCAGTAGTTTTTACGTGAAAGAGTAACAAACATCCATACATCCATACTTACAAACTTTCGCCTTTATAATAGTAGTAGGATATACTACTATTACTATACTAATCTATACTAATATTATAAAGAGGAAAGGTTTATATGTATGTATGTATGGTTTTCAAGCATAAACTACTGAACCGATTACAATGAAATTTAGCACACATATAGAGGGTAACTTGGATTAACACATAGGATAGGTTTTATCCCGGAAATTTCACGGGAATGGGAACTATGCGGGTTTTCCTTTGAAAACGCGGACGAAGCCACAGGTGGAAATCTAGTATAATATTATCTCAGGAACTACTGGTCTGATTTGAAAAATTCTTTCGGTGTTAGATAGCCCATTTATTGAGGAAGGCTATAGGCTATATATCATCACGCTTAGACCGACAGGAGCGGAGCAACGCGGGTGAAACCGCGGGGCACAGCTAGTGTTAAATACGACGAGCATCTCAGTTTATTGTATACCTTTGCAGTACAATAAGACGTATAGATCGTAGTGCAGCCGTACCTTGTATGGTACAGGTGTGGTATGGGGCGTATGTCGTAGTGCTTTTGGCACCGAGCCGTGCAGCCCGTTGTACAGCTAGACGTACCCATCGTAGTGGTGTCGTTGACGAGCCTCGCAGTTCGCTCTACCCGCTGCCTTCTGTACTTGCTCGGACAAGCGGACGCTTTTTATTTTTTTTTTATTTGTGGTGTCTCTCAATGTTAGCCAGAAGGGCTTCTACATTTTAACGCGGACGCGGGGGTGAACTGAAGGTTCACCCTGGTAGCGACATGCACAAGGGCGTCCCCCCTTGACGGGGACCACGAACCTCGGCTTGAGCTGTCGCTTGAGTGGAGGAGGCCAGAAGGGCCCTAATCGGACGGGACAAGCGGACGCAGGAGTTCCCGTTCGAATAGATTAACCATAGTGGGCTAAGTCCTACTAATAATATTATAAATGCGAAAGTTTGTGAGGATGGATGTGTATGTGTATGTTTGTTACTTTTTCACGCAAATGCTACTGAACCGATTAATATGAAATTAAGCACACATATAGAGGGTAACTTGGATTAACACATAGGATAGGTTTCATCCCGGAAATCCCACGGGAACGGGAACTATGCGGGTTTTTCTTTGGAAACGCGAGCGAAGCCGCGGGCGGAAAGCTAGTTTCATATATTTTTAAATGTATATGTGAAGTTAACCCTTATATATTATACTGGACATGTATTACGTAAAATATTTATTTATACTTTATTGCTCTTAGATAACTTAAATATGAACTTAATCTAATTATAAATTAAAACAAATGGCGGTCTTATCGCTAAATAGCGATTTCTTCCAGACAACCGGAGTACGGAAGGAGATTAGTTAGAGGAAAGGAAAAGGGCAGAGCATAAATATCTATACTAATATTATAAAGAGGAAAGGTTTGTATGTATGTTATGTATGTATGTATGTATGGTTTTCACGCATAAACTACTGGACCGATTTTGATGAAATTTGGCACAGATAATCTTTAGACCCTGAGAAAGAACATGGGCTACCTTTTATTGCGAAATATGTACCACGGGCGAAGCCGGGGCGGACCGCTAGTAATAAGTAAGAATATATTCTCAAATATTGTATTAATAGCATTGTTATTATGTGCAGGTGTGTTAAAGGCGATCCAATGCGGCTCGGAACAGGAGCGCGGTCGGATCACTAAGGACGTGGTCGCGTTCCACGCGGCCGACTTCAACAAGCTGGTGCAGCTGCTGCAGCTCGACCTGTACGAGCCGCCCATCTCGCAGTGCGTCACCTGGTCGGTATATTATATAGCTTACTATTCAACAAGCTGGTGCAGCTGCTGCAGCTCGACCTGTACGAGCCGCCCATCTCGCAGTGCGTCACCTGGTCGGTATATTATATAGCTTACTATTCAACAAGCTGGTGCAGCTGCTGCAGCTCGACCTGTACGAGCCGCCCATCTCGCAGTGCGTCACCTGGTCGGTATATTATATAGCTTACTATTCAACAAGCTGGTGCAGCTGCTGCAGCTCGACCTGTACGAGCCGCCCATCTCGCAGTGCGTCACCTGGTCGGTATATTATATAGCTTACTATTCAACAAGCTGGTGCAGCTGCTGCAGCTCGACCTGTACGAGCCGCCCATCTCGCAGTGCGTCACCTGGTCGGTATATTATATAGCTTACTATTCAACAAGCTGGTGCAGCTGCTGCAGCTCGACCTGTACGAGCCGCCCATCTCGCAGTGCGTCACCTGGTCGGTATATTATATAGCTTACTATTCAACAAGCTGGTGCAGCTGCTGCAGCTCGACCTGTACGAGCCGCCCATCTCGCAGTGCGTCACCTGGTCGGTATATTATATAGCTTACTATTCAACAAGCTGGTGCAGCTGCTGCAGCTCGACCTGTACGAGCCGCCCATCTCGCAGTGCGTCACCTGGTCGGTATATTATATAGCTTACTATTCAACAAGCTGGTGCAGCTGCTGCAGCTCGACCTGTACGAGCCGCCCATCTCGCAGTGCGTCACCTGGTCGGTATATTATATAGCTTACTATTCAACAAGCTGGTGCAGCTGCTGCAGCTCGACCTGTACGAGCCGCCCATCTCGCAGTGCGTCACCTGGTCGGTATATTATATAGCTTACTATTCAACAAGCTGGTGCAGCTGCTGCAGCTCGACCTGTACGAGCCGCCCATCTCGCAGTGCGTCACCTGGTCGGTATATTATATAGCTTACTATTCAACAAGCTGGTGCAGCTGCTGCAGCTCGACCTGTACGAGCCGCCCATCTCGCAGTGCGTCACCTGGTCGGTATATTATATAGCTTACTATTCAACAAGCTGGTGCAGCTGCTGCAGCTCGACCTGTACGAGCCGCCCATCTCGCAGTGCGTCACCTGGTCGGTATATTATATAGCTTACTATTCAACAAGCTGGTGCAGCTGCTGCAGCTCGACCTGTACGAGCCGCCCATCTCGCAGTGCGTCACCTGGTCGGTATATTATATAGCTTACTATTCAACAAGCTGGTGCAGCTGCTGCAGCTCGACCTGTACGAGCCGCCCATCTCGCAGTGCGTCACCTGGTCGGTATATTATATAGCTTACTATTCAACAAGCTGGTGCAGCTGCTGCAGCTCGACCTGTACGAGCCGCCCATCTCGCAGTGCGTCACCTGGTCGGTATATTATATAGCTTACTATTCAACAAGCTGGTGCAGCTGCTGCAGCTCGACCTGTACGAGCCGCCCATCTCGCAGTGCGTCACCTGGTCGGTATATTATATAGCTTACTATTCAACAAGCTGGTGCAGCTGCTGCAGCTCGACCTGTACGAGCCGCCCATCTCGCAGTGCGTCACCTGGTCGGTATATTATATAGCTTACTATTCAACAAGCTGGTGCAGCTGCTGCAGCTCGACCTGTACGAGCCGCCCATCTCGCAGTGCGTCACCTGGTCGGTATATTATATAGCTTACTATTCAACAAGCTGGTGCAGCTGCTGCAGCTCGACCTGTACGAGCCGCCCATCTCGCAGTGCGTCACCTGGTCGGTATATTATATAGCTTACTATTCAACAAGCTGGTGCAGCTGCTGCAGCTCGACCTGTACGAGCCGCCCATCTCGCAGTGCGTCACCTGGTCGGTATATTATATAGCTTACTATTCAACAAGCTGGTGCAGCTGCTGCAGCTCGACCTGTACGAGCCGCCCATCTCGCAGTGCGTCACCTGGTCGGTATATTATATAGCTTACTATTCAACAAGCTGGTGCAGCTGCTGCAGCTCGACCTGTACGAGCCGCCCATCTCGCAGTGCGTCACCTGGTCGGTATATTATATAGCTTACTATTCAACAAGCTGGTGCAGCTGCTGCAGCTCGACCTGTACGAGCCGCCCATCTCGCAGTGCGTCACCTGGTCGGTATATTATATAGCTTACTATTCAACAAGCTGGTGCAGCTGCTGCAGCTCGACCTGTACGAGCCGCCCATCTCGCAGTGCGTCACCTGGTCGGTATATTATATAGCTTACTATTCAACAAGCTGGTGCAGCTGCTGCAGCTCGACCTGTACGAGCCGCCCATCTCGCAGTGCGTCACCTGGTCGGTATATTATATAGCTTACTATTCAACAAGCTGGTGCAGCTGCTGCAGCTCGACCTGTACGAGCCGCCCATCTCGCAGTGCGTCACCTGGTCGGTATATTATATAGCTTACTATTCAACAAGCTGGTGCAGCTGCTGCAGCTCGACCTGTACGAGCCGCCCATCTCGCAGTGCGTCACCTGGTCGGTATATTATATAGCTTACTATTCAACAAGCTGGTGCAGCTGCTGCAGCTCGACCTGTACGAGCCGCCCATCTCGCAGTGCGTCACCTGGTCGGTATATTATATAGCTTACTATTCAACAAGCTGGTGCAGCTGCTGCAGCTCGACCTGTACGAGCCGCCCATCTCGCAGTGCGTCACCTGGTCGGTATATTATATAGCTTACTATTCAACAAGCTGGTGCAGCTGCTGCAGCTCGACCTGTACGAGCCGCCCATCTCGCAGTGCGTCACCTGGTCGGTATATTATATAGCTTACTATTCAACAAGCTGGTGCAGCTGCTGCAGCTCGACCTGTACGAGCCGCCCATCTCGCAGTGCGTCACCTGGTCGGTATATTATATAGCTTACTATTCAACAAGCTGGTGCAGCTGCTGCAGCTCGACCTGTACGAGCCGCCCATCTCGCAGTGCGTCACCTGGTCGGTATATTATATAGCTTACTATTCAACAAGCTGGTGCAGCTGCTGCAGCTCGACCTGTACGAGCCGCCCATCTCGCAGTGCGTCACCTGGTCGGTATATTATATAGCTTACTATTCAACAAGCTGGTGCAGCTGCTGCAGCTCGACCTGTACGAGCCGCCCATCTCGCAGTGCGTCACCTGGTCGGTATATTATATAGCTTACTATTCAACAAGCTGGTGCAGCTGCTGCAGCTCGACCTGTACGAGCCGCCCATCTCGCAGTGCGTCACCTGGTCGGTATATTATATAGCTTACTATTCAACAAGCTGGTGCAGCTGCTGCAGCTCGACCTGTACGAGCCGCCCATCTCGCAGTGCGTCACCTGGTCGGTATATTATATAGCTTACTATTCAACAAGCTGGTGCAGCTGCTGCAGCTCGACCTGTACGAGCCGCCCATCTCGCAGTGCGTCACCTGGTCGGTATATTATATAGCTTACTATTCAACAAGCTGGTGCAGCTGCTGCAGCTCGACCTGTACGAGCCGCCCATCTCGCAGTGCGTCACCTGGTCGGTATATTATATAGCTTACTATTCAACAAGCTGGTGCAGCTGCTGCAGCTCGACCTGTACGAGCCGCCCATCTCGCAGTGCGTCACCTGGTCGGTATATTATATAGCTTACTATTCAACAAGCTGGTGCAGCTGCTGCAGCTCGACCTGTACGAGCCGCCCATCTCGCAGTGCGTCACCTGGTCGGTATATTATATAGCTTACTATTCAACAAGCTGGTGCAGCTGCTGCAGCTCGACCTGTACGAGCCGCCCATCTCGCAGTGCGTCACCTGGTCGGTATATTATATAGCTTACTATTCAACAAGCTGGTGCAGCTGCTGCAGCTCGACCTGTACGAGCCGCCCATCTCGCAGTGCGTCACCTGGTCGGTATATTATATAGCTTACTATTCAACAAGCTGGTGCAGCTGCTGCAGCTCGACCTGTACGAGCCGCCCATCTCGCAGTGCGTCACCTGGTCGGTATATTATATAGCTTACTATTCAACAAGCTGGTGCAGCTGCTGCAGCTCGACCTGTACGAGCCGCCCATCTCGCAGTGCGTCACCTGGTCGGTATATTATATAGCTTACTATTCAACAAGCTGGTGCAGCTGCTGCAGCTCGACCTGTACGAGCCGCCCATCTCGCAGTGCGTCACCTGGTCGGTATATTATATAGCTTACTATTCAACAAGCTGGTGCAGCTGCTGCAGCTCGACCTGTACGAGCCGCCCATCTCGCAGTGCGTCACCTGGTCGGTATATTATATAGCTTACTATTCAACAAGCTGGTGCAGCTGCTGCAGCTCGACCTGTACGAGCCGCCCATCTCGCAGTGCGTCACCTGGTCGGTATATTATATAGCTTACTATTCAACAAGCTGGTGCAGCTGCTGCAGCTCGACCTGTACGAGCCGCCCATCTCGCAGTGCGTCACCTGGTCGGTATATTATATAGCTTACTATTCAACAAGCTGGTGCAGCTGCTGCAGCTCGACCTGTACGAGCCGCCCATCTCGCAGTGCGTCACCTGGTCGGTATATTATATAGCTTACTATTCAACAAGCTGGTGCAGCTGCTGCAGCTCGACCTGTACGAGCCGCCCATCTCGCAGTGCGTCACCTGGTCGGTATATTATATAGCTTACTATTCAACAAGCTGGTGCAGCTGCTGCAGCTCGACCTGTACGAGCCGCCCATCTCGCAGTGCGTCACCTGGTCGGTATATTATATAGCTTACTATTCAACAAGCTGGTGCAGCTGCTGCAGCTCGACCTGTACGAGCCGCCCATCTCGCAGTGCGTCACCTGGTCGGTATATTATATAGCTTACTATTCAACAAGCTGGTGCAGCTGCTGCAGCTCGACCTGTACGAGCCGCCCATCTCGCAGTGCGTCACCTGGTCGGTATATTATATAGCTTACTATTCAACAAGCTGGTGCAGCTGCTGCAGCTCGACCTGTACGAGCCGCCCATCTCGCAGTGCGTCACCTGGTCGGTATATTATATAGCTTACTATTCAACAAGCTGGTGCAGCTGCTGCAGCTCGACCTGTACGAGCCGCCCATCTCGCAGTGCGTCACCTGGTCGGTATATTATATAGCTTACTATTCAACAAGCTGGTGCAGCTGCTGCAGCTCGACCTGTACGAGCCGCCCATCTCGCAGTGCGTCACCTGGTCGGTATATTATATAGCTTACTATTCAACAAGCTGGTGCAGCTGCTGCAGCTCGACCTGTACGAGCCGCCCATCTCGCAGTGCGTCACCTGGTCGGTATATTATATAGCTTACTATTCAACAAGCTGGTGCAGCTGCTGCAGCTCGACCTGTACGAGCCGCCCATCTCGCAGTGCGTCACCTGGTCGGTATATTATATAGCTTACTATTCAACAAGCTGGTGCAGCTGCTGCAGCTCGACCTGTACGAGCCGCCCATCTCGCAGTGCGTCACCTGGTCGGTATATTATATAGCTTACTATTCAACAAGCTGGTGCAGCTGCTGCAGCTCGACCTGTACGAGCCGCCCATCTCGCAGTGCGTCACCTGGTCGGTATATTATATAGCTTACTATTCAACAAGCTGGTGCAGCTGCTGCAGCTCGACCTGTACGAGCCGCCCATCTCGCAGTGCGTCACCTGGTCGGTATATTATATAGCTTACTATTCAACAAGCTGGTGCAGCTGCTGCAGCTCGACCTGTACGAGCCGCCCATCTCGCAGTGCGTCACCTGGTCGGTATATTATATAGCTTACTATTCAACAAGCTGGTGCAGCTGCTGCAGCTCGACCTGTACGAGCCGCCCATCTCGCAGTGCGTCACCTGGTCGGTATATTATATAGCTTACTATTCAACAAGCTGGTGCAGCTGCTGCAGCTCGACCTGTACGAGCCGCCCATCTCGCAGTGCGTCACCTGGTCGGTATATTATATAGCTTACTATTCAACAAGCTGGTGCAGCTGCTGCAGCTCGACCTGTACGAGCCGCCCATCTCGCAGTGCGTCACCTGGTCGGTATATTATATAGCTTACTATTCAACAAGCTGGTGCAGCTGCTGCAGCTCGACCTGTACGAGCCGCCCATCTCGCAGTGCGTCACCTGGTCGGTATATTATATAGCTTACTATTCAACAAGCTGGTGCAGCTGCTGCAGCTCGACCTGTACGAGCCGCCCATCTCGCAGTGCGTCACCTGGTCGGTATATTATATAGCTTACTATTCAACAAGCTGGTGCAGCTGCTGCAGCTCGACCTGTACGAGCCGCCCATCTCGCAGTGCGTCACCTGGTCGGTATATTTTATAGCTTACTAGCTTTCCGCCCGCGGCTTTGCCCGCTTTGTCTAAAACATAATCTACTATATAAAAATAAGTCGGGTTTTCCTTCCTGACGCTATAACTCCAGAACGCACTAACCGATTTCCACGGTTTTGCGTTCGTTGGAAAGGTCTCGGGCTCCGTGAGGTTTATAGCAAAGAAAAGGTGTCTCTGGTGGCGAAACGGAGTTCGCCCGGTTTGCTAGTAAATTATATACTAAAACCTTCCTCTTGAATCACTCTATCTATTAAAAAAAAACCGCATCAAAATCCGTTGCGTAGTTTTAAAGATTTAAGCATACATAGGGACATAGGGACAGAGAAAGCGACTTTGTTTTATACTATGTAGTGATAACACTCAGGTATCAATCCTCATTGATCTCTGAGTTTTTAGATACAACGGTGAATGAATTTTCGAAATCGGTCCAGTAGTTCCAGAGATTAAAAAGAGTCGCATCCCTACTACATTGTCCTACAATGAGTACAAATGCGTCTATTCAGATTTGTCTGTCCGTACCAAATTTTATACAAATTGGATTACCTTTTTTTTTTCTTTTCAAAATAAAAAGAAAAGCGTGTGTACCCAGCACGTGTACATGAAAATTTACTCTCAATGCGTCTAAAGAAGTTTTACTTCCTTGACATAATTTTTTTTGTTAAGCAGAATTTTAATCAAATATTCTATATTAGAATTCCAATAAAATAAACTACTTTTTATTTATTTATTTTTTTTCTGCCATCAGGTTAGAAGAAGCGAAACTTAACCAACTTCGTCGAGAGGGAGTGAGATACTCCCGACTGCCGCTATGTTCGGATGATATCTACTTTCTACCGAGGAATATTATTCACCAGTTTAGAACCGTTTCCGCTGTTACGTCGATAGGTGAGATATACATACGAATTTTTTGTTGTAACTTGTAAATATTACGAATTTTTTTGTTAAGTGGTAGAATCACTTGAAAATAAAAAAAGAAAAAGTAAATTATAATATTAACCAATTTTTCATTATGTCACTTTCGCTGTCTGACTAAACACTAATCTTTGCTGCTCCGGTCAAGTTATAACAGATAAAATAAAAGGATGTGTCTCTTAGGTATAATTTCCTTGTACAGGAATTGTTTTAAAATCAGTGTAATTACTTTTTTAACAAATAACTTTACTAATAGACAAATAAACAGACAATATATAACTAATTTTTGCAGCCATACAGACGTACGACTTTTAAATATCTACTATATTAAAGTATTTATAATAATAATTATTATGCTTTATAGCGTGGCACCTGCGTCTCAAGCAGTACTATCCATCATCTGAAGCATCATCACCCGCTGATGAACGACCACCACCTGACGCACCTGTCATCAACCATACTGGTAATTTATTTAAAATTTTATTTGAATAGTGGCTTTTAATGTAACATAGTTTATTTGAATGTAATGTGTGTGTAACGTGCTTTAAAGTGATTTTGATGAAGATAAACATGCTTAGTAGAAAATGTTGGTAGAACTAGATAATAAATAAAATATTACACAACATTTCCAATGATAACTTTCTGTTTAATTTTATTATTTTTTAATCAAATGTATTTTTATTTGCAGAATCTAAAAAATCCTCAAAACACAAGAGCGGCGTGATCGAGATGAGAGCGCTTAGTGCGAAGTTCAAAGAGAAGGATGCGCTTAAAATTACCAATGTAAGGAAAAGCTTGGACAAGGAGAAAACGGAGAGGCGCTCGGATAAACACGAACGTAGCGACAAGACTGAACAGAAGGACAGACACACACACAGACATAAAGACTCAGACAAGCATAGATCGGAGAAATCCGATCGATCGAGCGACAAGTCTGAAAAAAGTACGGAAAAATCGGATAAAAATGAAAGCAGAACTGAAAAAGAGAAACTGGAAAAACTCGAGAAAGAGATCAAATACGAGAAACCAGAAATGAAAACGCCGGAAAAGAGAGATCCGAGATGCGAAGATAAAATAAATTCAGACAGAGGTGAAGTCGGTCGGACTTCGGAAAAGTTTGAGAAAACTGAAGTGAGAAGTGACAAAGAGAGATCTGAGAAGAGTGAAGTGAGAAGTAACGACAGGGATAAAGCATCAGATAAATCCGACGTCAGAACGGAGAGAGAACACAAAGATAGGTCGGAGAAATCCGACAGGGAGCGGACTAAAGACAAATCCGACAGGCGGTCAGACAAATACGACAGAGAGAGGATAGACAAGTCTGACAGAACGGACAAGAACGACAATCGGTCTGACGGCAAGGAGAGAGAGAAAGATAGGAGTGAGAGAACCGACAGGACGGAGAAATCTGACAGGTCAGAGAAATCAGACAGGTCGGAGAAATCGCACGACCACCACAGGCGGTATCCGTCGAAACATAAGTCGCATCACAAGTCTGACAGAAGAGAGAAAGAACACAGACACAGAAGCTCGATTGACAGGAAACACGATAAACACAGAGATAGTGGGAAAGACAGGAGTGACTCAAAATCAACGCCTTGTAAAGAAAGTGCTAAAGAAACGAAAACGTTAGACATTAAGACGAACAGTGTTAAAGATGACAAAGTGGACGGTGCGAAAGAGACGGCGAACGGTGCGCCCGCGTGTGCGAAAGAGATGAAGAGTGAACTCGCTTGTGAAAATTTACCGCAAATAGTTCATCGACCTCCAGATTAGATGTGTGTGTGTTTGTGTGGATCGCTCAGTGATTTTTTACTTAAGTCAAACGTGTTAGGGATTCATTTAGACTGGGGCCAAATTTTAATGGAATGATTTATGAGAACTATTGAATGTCAGGCTTGGTTTTGAAAGACAAGTAAAGATTTTTAAAAGTTACATGTATTTGAAAAAATTGTTAATCAAGTAACAAAAAGGTCACAAGTTCAATATAAAATTTGATATTGTGCATCTTTTAAGAAATCCAAATGTTTTTAAAAATACTTTATAATAAAATAATATATCCAAATTATGAAAATTTATATTTCTTTTAAAAATATTTGGTAATCTTTTACTATAAAATGGAATTAAATAATCCGCCTGTTTACTTTATAATGTCGGCCTTGAAAAAATAATTCATACGATAAACACTCATACTGCAAGGATTCGATCTCAAGACCTCACTGTGCGATCCACGTCACCCTGTAAATGCCTAAACCGAAATTAGTGTAACTTTCTTGTAAATATAGGTTAAGGAGTCTCTGAGAGGCTAGGCAGTGTATATGGTTGAGTACGCAGTTTTAGATATTTGTTTTTTATTTAGATGGTAAAAGCAAAATTTTCATGATTAATAAAGTTTTTTTTAGGATCAGCATTACATATTTTTTTGTTTGTAAATGCTAGTGTCGTTTAAAAATTACTGCGTTTAAAAATCGTCTCAAACTACATTCAAGTTAAACATCTATGTAATGTAAGAAAACATTTTTATACTTATAATTTAAAACATTAATTATTCCGAGCAAAATAAATTTCATTTATATTGAAAGTATGTATTTTTAAAGTTTAACATCGTAAATTGGCCGAATTTTATACTCTAAAACTGCGTTATGAATGTGATTAAAAGAGTTTTAATGAAGACGACGATATAATAAATAAATTATAAGAGGAAATTTAAAAATATTCACGCATAATTCTAAAGATTGCACTAAATCTACGATTGATATATTCTAATAGAATAAGGGTTATACTTATGTTTTTTGTGATTTTTAATAATAATTTATTTATTACGTTAAAGTTTGCTAGAACGGTAATCTAAGTTCTCCATTATAGTATTAAAAGTAAGTTATGAAAAAGACGTTTTACATTTATAAAAAAGCTTCCAACTTGCCAGTGAAATAAATGAGTTTGAAGCCCAGCTCTCTCCTAGTGACGAAAAATTAGGTACAGACTCAAAATGTTTTATATGAGAAAATTTAAATTATCAAATGTATAAGAAAAACACCAACTTGATTGTAAAACCCACGAGGCCACGATAAGTCATGCTCATTCACACAAACGTGATTTATATTTTAACGTTATTACGTTAAATAGTTATTTATTGTTTCTCGTACATATATTTTTTGAAAATAATAAATAGATTTATGATAGTAATGATGCAGTTTTATTTTTACCCTGACATGTAATTTCATATTTATTGCCATTTTTTTAATATATGCCACAATTTATACATTTTATGGTACTCTTATTGAGTAACTATACACGCACTTGGCTTAGTTGCACCACATTTTAGTTAATAGTTACGATTAATGTCAAATTTAACAATAACAGTAATTGTGACTTTTACAGTGTATTTTTTAGCATCGAAGTGTCTAGTCGTCCGCTAAACGGATGAATAAAATAAATTAGTCGTCCGATTACCGGATGAATAAAATAATTTAATCGTCCGATTACCGGATGAATAAAATAATTTAATCGTCCGATTATTCGGATTACTAGATAACCTTTTAACACTAAAGCTAGTTGGGTTGGACTAAAGCAAAGGGGGCGCAGGACTTTGATTTTTGATGGAGTTGGTGTCATTATAACACCTATTTATTATTGTTTTATCGTAAAGATTACGCATGTTTTATAGGAACAACTTTTCTCTAAAATCAAAAATGGCCGAGATATTCGCCCTCAATTCGTTAGGTTAGGTTTAGGTTAGGTTAGCCTTTAGGTTAGGTTAGGTTAGGTTTCTTAAAAAAAAAACTACACAGAAATAGGAGCCCCGCGAAGCGGGGCTCCGTCGACGCGCAAAAAAAAATCAAGTTTAGGTTAGGTTAGCCGTTAGGTTAGGTTAGGTTAGGTTTCTTAAAAAAAAAAAAACTACACAGAAATAGGAGCCCCACGAAACGGGGCTCCGTCGACGTGCAAAAAAAAATCAAGTTTAGGTTAGGTTAGCCGTTAGGTTAGGTTTCTTAAAAAAAAAACTACACAGAAATAGGAGCCCCGCAAAGCGGGGCCCCGTCGACGCGCAAAAAAAAATCAAGTTTAGGTTAGGTTAGCCGTTAGGTTAGGTTAGGTTAGGTTTCTTAAAAAAAAAACACACAGAAATAGGAGCCCCGCGAAGCGGGGCTCCGTCGACGCGCAAAAAAAAATCAAGCTTAGGTTAGGTTAGCCGTTAGGTTAGGTTAGGTTAGGTTTCTTAAAAAAAACCTACACAGAAATAGGAGCCCCCGAAGCGGGGCTCCGTCGACGCGCAAAAAAAAATCAAATACCTACGTGTGCCCTCCTCCCCCCTCTCCGCCCCCCACAAAAAACCTATAATACGTGCGGCAGTTCTCTAAAGAAACCCCGATAACCTAACTATATAGATAAATAGATGTTATCGGACGATTAAATTATTTTATTCATCCGGTAATCGGACGACTAATTTATTTTATTCATCCGTTTAGCGGACGACTAGCGCTGTCCTTTTAGCATAGCCTATGTGTGTGGTGCAACTAAGCCAAGTGCGTGTATAGTTACTCAATAAGAGTACCATAAAATGTATAAATTGTGGCATAATATTAAAAAATATAGTTCAAGGCAAATGAACTTTGTATTGGACGCTTCTAACCTGTGCGTCTGACAGTTTTTTAACGTTAACAATAGCCTTAATCGGTAAAAAACGAGCGGTTATAGTAACTGTTAAAATTATGACGTCTATAAAATTGTCAAATCGTATGTTCAACTCGTATTTTCCCTGAACCGTTATTTTAACTCGTTTGTTATTGCTAAAGTAACATGGTGCAACTCAGCCTTTATAAAGAAAAGTATATCAAAACCCAAACCCTATAAACAACCTTCACATCAGTGAAGCCGGTTTGAATTAGTAAAAAAATCCGATAGATGGCGCTTTATTAAAAATGTGACATCGATGATGATCAACTTACTGTTAACTTGTAGGCCCTGCGCAGACGACAGACTATCCGTGACGCACTTTTTAGTCTGTGAAAATAGAACCTATGAAATTATATGCAGTAACGCACACGACGCGCAAAAAGTCCGGCGCACAAAAAATCCGTGTAATTCGGGCAGACCGCACCGCGCCGCGGCGCGCCGCTCCGCACAAAATGTGTGTGAAAAGAATTGAACGTTTGCTTCAACGCGCGCTAACGCAGACGGCGCACACTTTAGTCGGCAATCAGCATTTGCTAGGGGTGGACGTAACGCACGCGATCTTTTATCATGGCGCCAGAGGTATAGGTAGAATGTAGTAACACATTTTGAAAATTTGAAAAAATTTGCCGGATGTTGTTTCAGAATTGAATGTTTATTATTAGTTCATTGAAATATTACATTTTTTAGGCCTAACCTCGAGTTTTTTAGAGGACGCATTTTTGTTTTTTTGATATGTAGGGGGGGTCAGTATGAAGCTAAAACCAAGTTTGTGGGGTCGCCACCCTTGTCCCACGGCCGCCATCTTGAAAATAGCGGTTGAAATGGTTTTTACGATATATCTCTTAAACTACTTATTTGATAAAAAAATATCGTTAACATTATTTGTTGCAAATTAAATTCTCTACAACTTTGGTCCAGTAACTTTTTGTCGTAGAACTATAAATAAAAAAGTTATAAGCGAAAATGTTCAGAAATTAGAGATGTTTATATTTTTCAATAAAACTTTTTTTTATAATTTTACGAAGAAATGATATCAGACCATTTTTGTAGATTGTTTTTCGAGGAACAACTTTTACCTACAACATTTTTTCATTACGTCAATAGCTAAGGTTTTACAGCGCTCAGAAGTGAGTACTATTTTTCAGTAGTAACTATCTATACTTATAATAAATCTGTAGAGAGGCCAATTCTGTACATGAAATATATTAAAAAAAAAACTATGAAGGGGTGATAAGGGATCACTACTGATGCCAAAAATGCAATCAGTAAAATTTTTGTCTGTCTGTCTGTCTGTCTGTCTGTCTGTATATTCGTTATAGAAACAAAAACTACACGACGGATTTTAACCAAATTTGGCACAATTATTCTTCATACTCCTGGGCAGGTTATAGTAAAAGAATCATGTAAATCGGTGTAGAAACACCAAAGTTATACATGAAATACGCTATAAGTCATCGTGCGAGAATACAGAATCATGCCATAAGGATTATTTTTGTGTATCAGTTGCCGCGTTCGACGCGCTTCGCGGCGGGAGCTATAAAAAGGCGGCGGGTCTGCACCCGTTTCGCGTTGTCACGGCATCACGTGTGAACGGCTGAACCGATTTCGATAATTCTTTTCTATTATATTCATTGAAGTACGAGGATGGTTCTTATGTAGAGAAAACGTAAATATGTACCACGGGCGAAGCCGGGGCGGACCGCTAGTACATAATATATTGGCTATTGGCTCTTTTCCCAGACTCCACAACAATGGAAGCACACTGCAGAACATTTCAGCCCTGCTTTTCGACGTAAAAAAAAACGCGCTTCCTGACTCTATCTCCTGGGTGGTGAGGAAAAGATTCAATAATTGATTATTAATGATATTGCAAAATTAATTATTAAAAATATTATAATAACAAAAAAAAAACAATTACTGATGACAAATTATTATTTACACACATAATATAAGTAACTATACTATAGATCAGAGTACTGAAAATTAGTACTCACTTCGGAGCGCTGTAAAACCTTAGCTATTTACTTAATGACAAAATGTTGTGGGTAAAAGTTGTTCCTCGAAAAACAATCTACAAAAATGGTCTGATATCATTTCTTCGTAAAATTATAAAAAAAAGTTTTATTGAAAAATATAAATATCTCTAATTTCTGAACATTTTCGCTTATAACTTTTTTATTTATAGTTCTACGACAAAAAGTTACTGGACCAAAGTTGTAGAGAATTTAATTTGCAACAAATAATGTTTCTCAATGTTTTTCATCAAATAAATAGTTTAAGAGATATATCGTAAAAACCATATCAACCGCTATTTTCAAGATGGCGGCCGTGGGACAAGGGTGGCGACCCCACAAACTTGGTGATAGCTTCATACTGACCCCCCCTACACATCAAAAAAATAAAATTGCGTCCTCTAAAAAATGCAACCCCAAATGTAACTTTTCAATGGAGTATATGGAACTGCCCCTTCAGAAATCTTTCCGAAAGTATAGGATGTACCCAAAATTCTCTATTTCTTTTTCTTTTTCTGTACTTCATGTACAAAATAATACTTCGCGATCTCTGCACGATTTCCATAGCGTCTACGTCCCTACAACTCTGCCGACAAAATGATCGAAGATGTGCGTCGTGTGCGTTGTGGTCCGGGAGCCAGAAGCAGATTTTATGACCAAGTTCCTCTCAAGCGGTAATTAGTAAAATGCATCAAAGTATAGTATTATGAAGCCTCGTGAACGTCAGCTGGAGCTCGGTTGGGGGGGTGAGCGGTTGTAGCCTCTCACGCACGTAAGAAAAAAAAGTATATTCATTCATTTCCTCTCAGCTAAAAATTTGTCAAATTGTAGCTAACCCAATATCTCAACGAAAAATAATAATCAGCTGGTTACAGCATGGTGTATTATACGTCAGCTGGTGTCTCGAATATAATGAGACATTAACAAAATCATCGAGATACGTGGAATTCCATCAACATAAGTCCCCGTAAAAGATAAGTAATAACTTTATTAATTATATATTATACTATTATTTTTTTAATAATTATAGTTAACTAATGTTTTTAGTGGGTTATTTCATATTTGTTACACTTTTAGGTAGTTATGTGAATTTGATGATATGATAGTTATTTTTAAATGCAGTTTATAATACATATTTGTAAAAACATGTTTACCGATGTGGCTGAATGTACGTAGTACCCCGATCATGCGCACAACTAACCACCTCCAAGTACCTTATTACTGTCTATATTATGCTAGCGTGTGTTGCTTGAATTTTTAAAAATAACGATAATAATTAAAGATACGTCATTTCATCTCAGATGAAAATTTGTGAGCTGATTGTTAATATACTGATGCGATAAATAAAAAAAATCAGCTAGCAATAATTCGAGGAAAACCTAGTCAGTTGATGCATATAAATTGGCAATAGATGCTTCTGTCTAACTCCTATGTAATAACTTTCAAAGTATCAGCTGACGGTTTTTCCACCAAGATACAGCCAGCTGACCTATATATATATCCACAGTTACATATAAGCTATCATCAGGTAAATTTTTGTTTGAGAGGAAATCACGGAAAATAATTTTATTTTTTTCATGTTCGAGACACCAGCTGACGTATAATACACCATGTTGTAACCAGCTGATTATTTTTTTTTCGTTGAGATATTGGGTTAGCTACAATTTGACAAATTTTTAGCTGAGAGGAAATGAATGAATGTATTTTTTTTTCCTACGTGCGTGGGAGGCTACAACCGCTCACCCCCCCAACCGAGCGCCAGCTGACGTTCACGAGGCTTTATAATACTATACTCTGATGCGTCTGACGAATTATCTCTTGAGAGGAAATAATTAACCAAATTTGCACCTGGCTCCCTAACCATTGAGTCTGTGAAAAATCCGCGACCGACTTTTTGCGCGCCATGCAGACTTTTTGTGCGCCGCAGACTCGATCGCACAAAAAGTGTGCCGTCTGCGCAGGGCCGTATACGTAGTATATTATTATTAGTCTGTGTGTTAACTCCATAGTTAACTCATTTTGAAATTTGACCACGCGTGGCGTGCTTAGCCACGGGTAACAGCTATATATTATAGTTTTAATATGAGCACATGAGTAGAAAATGAGGGTGCTATTTTACGCTTTAAAATATATTATTACACGGTTCGCTTAGTTTTTGAGAGCATGAAAGTGTTATCTGCAGCAATAAGACAGCAATAAATGTCAAAGCGTAGCGAAATTCAAAAATTTTGGCAATAATAGATTGATCGCAAAGCCATGGCTAGCAAATTAAATCATTAAAAGTCGGTGCAAACGGGCCACCGACCACGGCCAGACACAGCCACTTGACACATTTTTTTCATATACTTAATTTGTACAGTCGCACACGTGTAGCCGCTAGCGATCACTCGCTACAGAAGTGTCCGCAACAAAATATATGAGAAAATGTGTGGCCCGTTTTTCCGACCCGTAGTGTCATTCTGGACGACGATTTTGCATTGTGCAAATGCCAAGAATAACTCGCAATTAATAAAATCTTGGTAAGCACTCAAATATTGTGCACTGTGGTTGTACAGTAGGTATATACTTTGCCGATTTACAATAAAATGCAATGCAATTACATATGGTGATTATGCTAACCAATTTAAAATATGAATAAAAGTATTGTTATTAAGATATTTATGTAGTCTATTTTTGATTAAAATTCTGGTTATTACTTATATGTTATTATCCAGATATCTCACTTTTTATGAAATGCTATATGAATAAAAGCTAACTTTTCAAGCTAACTAAAAAAAGCTAAATTTGACTACGGCTTATATTGTAAAAATAATGCTTGCAATTGATGCGCTAGTGTCGTTTTACTAAGTATCGTCCATAGACGGTATCGTCATCAAAAATTTGGAAACAAATGTACGGGGTGGTGAGAATAAAAACAATCTCTTTCTGTTTATGGATTTTTATTAAAAATTTCTTACAAAATCGTAATGAAAACATTTTTACGAACTGTGTAATTAAGTACAAACAATTATGAAGTTTATATCAGTCAAAGAATTAAGCTTATATAATGAATACACTTGGATTACAACAAACATGCATAAATAATGAACTTTTATAAATTATATTAAAATTATTGTACAAATATTTCTTCTAACTATACTTAGATCCAATTTTTATAGCATATTTTTAATCTTATAACTAATACATGTAAGTAACAGATATAAATGGCACAAAGATATTCGAAATAACATGAATAATTATTTTACATATTATTCAAAAATTATTAAATAGCATATATTAGTGGATATTGTATTAGTGGGTTACAAAATATAGTTAGTACAAACACAGATATTCATGTTTAAGTGCACTTGAAAATATTTTTTGTTTCAAAAAAATTATAATAATTTCTAAAAATAATGAGTCCATTTTATGAACCACTGCTGAACTTATTTAAAAGTCATAACTTTGTTTTAAAGTTAACAACAACAGTGCGTATTTAAAAGTTGTTAAAATGTATATGCCAGAGAAATACAAATGAAAAATGAATGAAAATTTTAATGTAATAAATATTAATTAACTTGATGGAAATGGTGATAAAAATTGGGTTATTCTAAACAATTCTAATACTACTATAGGGTCAACCGGGGCAAATGCAACTAAAAAATAACAAGTTTCAAGTTTGATCGGTTGCAGTTATCTCCTTTTATATTTGGTCATTTATTTGACCCATTTAGTGATTTTTGTATTTATTCAAGATTATTTTCAACCAATCAAGCAATACAGTAGTCTTATAAATAACTGGTAGTGAGAATATTTCCTAAAATTGGTAGAAAAAGTTACATTAACCCCTAGTCGGGGGTAAATGCAACTAACTGCCATAGCTCTTCTTCTATTTCATATAAAACAACGAATATAGAATATATTTATGAGATTTCATGTTATTCATAGGATTTTGAACTGGATTACCGTGTAGCAAGGACGAGTTTTCAGGAAAAATCTTATTTTTCTGATTGTGGGGCAAATGCAACTATTTGTTAGAGAATTAGTGTGGGGAATGCAAAAAACTTATTCATCGATATATTTTTATTATTCTATATATATATACAATAACGTTATCTATACAATAACGTTGCGATCGTAGATGGCGCCGCATTATTTAGAGGAAAAACTCATGTACCTACTTTGATTTACCACTTTAAATCGCAACAAAAAAAAATAACAGTGTACTACCTACTAAGTCAATTTTAGTTTTTGGTCAGAACAAATAATATTCTTTGTGTTAAATATTGTTAAAAACGTAAACCAAACAAAAAACGTTTATTAGTTAATCAACCGTTTACTAAAAATTACTTGAACAATCACAGAACTATCCTACCTATCGTTTTTAGTTACTTATATTCTTTAACCACGCTTTATCTAATTTGAATTTTACTTATGAACCCGTCTCTGGGTATAATATCGAAGAAATAATCGATGGTTCTTCTTTAATTAATCATAAAGAAAGTATATTTTGACTACCAAGAAGGATACATAATAAAAATATCGACACTGTCACATCACTAGTGTTTTTAGTTTCATACAAAAATATAAGGGGCTATTGTAACTAACCTCACAGTTGCAATAACCCCACAGTGAAATTTTCATGAGGCAATTGTAACTGCATCAATAACACAAAATAGAGTCAACTAACGCACTAAAAATATAAATGAAATAAGCTTAACGGCTTGTGATAATCGTGTCCAATCAAAAACACCTGCAAAAAATCACTCCTAAACAATTTTTTTGTCTGCAAAACTCGACACCTGTTTTTACGCACACCAACTTCAAAATAGCGGTTTGACACAATGGCCTATCAATCAAATAGTTTTCATCGTAGGGGCACCATCTATTACTTGTAAGATTTATTAGTCGTTGAGTTATTGAATCATAGGTGGCGATTTATTACAACAACTCTAATAAATTAGTTATGATAACTAGTTGCCATAGCCCCATAGTTGCATTTGCCCCGGTTGACCCTATATGTTTAATATAAGCAGAGATAAGTTTTTAAAATATAATATTTAATAACATTATGAATTAATATTCATAATTCATATTAAAAAGCACCATTAAAATGCAAGAACAGTCAAACATTATGTTTATTAGTAAAAATTATTATAGGAAAGAGAAATACAATAATATTTTAACAGATACAATGTTTTCTTAGTCACTATGCTAAAATTCGAATAAGATTTATAACAAATCAGATCAAGTTGGTTTTATAGTTTTCATATCAAAATATTTACAAACCTAAGAATTTTTTTGTCAAATAAAATTGAAATGGGTTTAAAATAATAATAAATAGACTTTTTAATCTAACGTAAATAAAATCAAGAACAAATTTATATAATAATAGGTATGTTTCTTATACTTATTGTCATGACTTTTTAACTTATATACCAAGTCATACTTATGTTTTTGACTAAAATGATAAGGGTAATTAAATATGTTTAATTTCACACGGCAAGTAAGATTAAGGCGTTTAAATTACTGCTTTGGTAACGAAGAGATGTGCTGGTAACAATCACTGGAAATAAAAAAGAAAAATTAATTAAATTAAATTATATACTAAAGTTCTATGTCAATCTATACTAATATTATAAAGCTGAAGAGTTTGTTTGTTTGTTTGAACGCGCTAATCTCAGGAACTACTGGTCCGATTTGAAAAATTCTTTCGGTGTTAGATAGCCCATTTATCGAGGAAGGCTATAGGTTATATATCATCACGCTAAAACCAACAGGAGCTGAGCAATGCGGGTGAAACCGCAGGGCACAGCTGGTATCTCATATATGAGGATTTTTTTTATTTGTATATATTTTTTCCCGAAAGACTCAAAGTTTTTTGTTTATTTATGAATATTCATCTTGAAAAAAAAAATATATTGAAAACGATAGTTGTTTTATTGAATTTACAATGTCAATGTATAATTATTTTAAAATAATAGGAGTTCTTACCACAAATCTGTTAACTTTCGGCGCGAAAGTTTTGGTGACTGTAGTCGTTTGCACTTTCATGTTCTCGAACTTTTCGCGTAAGCTGTCAAACAATAATACAAGTTATTATGTAAAATAGCATTAAACAGGAGGTTTTTATATTTACAGATGTAACATTTTATGATAATAAATGCTCTTTCGAGCCGGGTAGCCATTATTTATAACAGAGCAAGTCTACGCAACTAAATTTTATAGGTTAGTTTGGTAATTACCATACTCATACATATACTATCAGGCAAATGGTCCTTCGAGCATGATAATAATTGTCTCTATGTAGTGCTCACCGAGTCAGAGCCCCCTCTTACAAGTCCCTTAATAAATATAGCATATTAAGTACTTAGCAAATGGTCCTTCGAGCAGGATGTAACACTTTTTTCTATCCTTTATAAATAAAACATAATTACCTCTTAGCAATAGCCAGAGAGCCTCCTCTATCTTGTATAGTACTGATACTAAATGGTCCTTCGAGCCGGATATACACTTTTTCTTATTTTAAATAGCAGAATTAGTTTACAGTTAAGTTTTATTAACTAATGTTGACAAGTTAGTATGTATACCTTTTAGCAGTGGCCAGCGAATCTCCATCCTCTTCTGTTTCGTCGCGCGGGACAGAGATAGGACGAGTTGGTGTTCGCTCACTCTCTGACCAGTTCTCAAAACGGTCGCGGAAACTCTTTGTACGGGCGAGCTGTTGAGCCTGTAGGTGGTTAATTCAAATTCAAATTCAAATTAGTTTATTTGCCAAAAAAACATGGTAATAATAATATAGTGGGTATTTTAGATTTATTTGTGGGTTCAATAAATATGAAATGATTACTTTTTGCAGACGTAATTACGTTTTTGTTATATTTTATTTACAATATACAAAAGGCGTTGTTAAGTTATACTTAACACTTTAAAAAACTTTTATTCCTCCTATATTTCGTTTTTATTTTAGGGCAAATAATAAAATGTTTAAAACAATTGTAAAATGGTTGAAACAATTGTAAAATGTTTAAAACAATTGTAAAATGTTTAAAACAATTGTAAAATGTTTAAAACAATTGTAAAATGTTTAAAACAATTGTAAAATGTTAAATACAATGTAAAATGTTTAAAACAATTGTAAAATGTACCAAATCCCATTAAATATGTATATATGTGATATTGTAGTTGTTAATAATGGTCCTTCGAGCCGGATCCGATTTATTTTTTCTTTTTTCCACATTCAACACTAATATAATCTTAAACAAAACAGGTCATTTATTTGTTCTCACAACGCGCTGTGTATCGAAGTTGTCGTAGTTAAATTGTATTGCATGCCGGACAAATTTGTGTGGCTTTTGGCATGTCAATTTATTTGTAAAATGTAATTCTTTTTGATAGTTAAATAAATAAAAAAAGACGTGTGGCACTCGGGGACTGCCGCGGTAAAGCTATTGCATGCTATGCCTTCAAGCCACACCTCCGCCCGTCCCAGTGGGGAGCGTGAGGTTTTTTCGTTACGGAATTTCTGGATTCGGTCCCCGCGCTCAAGGCCCGCGATAGAAGCTATGCAATAGCTTAAAAATAATGTACTCATAACGGGGTATAGCACCTGCACCAATGCCTCATCCCTTTCCCTGGTCTCCATGTGCTCCTCGTCACTATCGTCGCTGTACTCCGAGCTGTCACCCGTGTGGGTGTGCTCCCCGGGGGGAGGGGGGGTGAAGCGTTTTAACGGCTTTGGACCTGCTAAGGGGAGATATGGTTATTTTAGATCTGTCTGAACCTTTAACATTTACAAACAATAACACGCACAATTACCGAAATATGACAAAACACAGAACAGATTTTGAAACATTGATTTGAAAAAAGGGAAAAATTACTTATTTTTGTGTTTATTCTTTTTTGTGTGTGTTAAATAAAGAATTTAAATAAATAAATAAATATTTTACTTCACTTGCCCATTTATGTACATAATATATCATCGGGCAACGTGATTTACTAGGCATTATTATTAAGGACCGGCCATTATGAATAGTGCCCGGACTTATGAAATTGCCCGTAACATACCAGTAGATGTATTGAAAAATTTAAAATTACATTTTTTGTGTGATTAAAACCAAAACCCACAAATTCAGAAATTCAGAAAAACCAAGGTTAAGTAAATAGTTCATAGCAAATTCTGGCTTTATCTTCATTTATTCCTTACCAGCAGGCTCCGGTCTCCTGGTCTGCTCCTCCATTTCCCGGAAGACGTTAATCATCCTGGATGCGGTGTGTCTGCTGGCGGCCAAGCCAGTGTCGGCTGGGGTTTCGTCGCTTCGGACTACGCTGGGCTCGTGGTATATTTCTGGGGATGGGGATTTTGGCCGCTGGAAACAAAAATATTTAATGAAATTCATTGTTATAGATATTTCGTTAAAAAAGATGATAAATAATTTTTGAAGTGAAACTTCTTTATCGGGGTTGGAAAAAAATTTAGTGTAACATTTTTCGTTACGCGTGACATTTTTCCGTTACGCGCCATCTTTTTCTTATCCCTACCACGCGTGATTCGACGTATTTCTGTAAAGTTGCATATGGTAAATTATTTTTTGAAAAATAAGGTCATAAAGAAGTTTCACTTCTTACATATGTACACTAGTACACGCACACATTTTTATTATTCTTAGCAAAAACTAGTGATTTGGATGGTATGTTAAGTTTTCTACCAAAATTGCGAATCTTTTTCCATTGTGAATAAAAATATATTTTTATGATTGATAACACATTTAGTTATGTATTGTAATATGTAAAGATCCTTTAAATCTATATTTTGTGGTAAAAGCTATGTCTATTCCCAAGGTTCGCTCTATAAGTTTACTAAAATTAATTCAAATTAGTTCAGTAGTTTGGACGAAAAAGTAACATACACATTGACACACAGATATATTAATTTTCGCAAGAATTACTTTCGTTTTATAATACTAATATTATTTACCTGGGTTTGCCTGGGCGGAGTCATCCTGAACTCCTTCCGTTTAGTCTCAGGTTGGTAAGTTTCGAAGAATTTGAACCGGTCGGAAATATCTGCCGTTTCTATTTTGACGTCTTCTACTTTGTCTGCAGCACGAACTACGTCCTTTGGCACGAATGTCTGGAAATTGGGAAATTAAGTCTTTATTGGTATGAATGATAGTTTTAAGTAACAATATTATATGAGCATGTTTACTTAAACAATAATGGGTTCAGAAAAGTACCCTGACCTTTTTAGGGATATTAAATATTGTGTCTAAAAAATATTGTAAACGAAGAAAACTATACAATAAAATCGGGTTTATTGATTAAATGGATGTAAATGCTTGAAAATGATTTTTTTTTGTAATTCACATATGACGAATTATCTCTTGAGAGGAAATAATTAACCAAATTTGCACCTGTCTCCCGTACCAATACTTAAGTAGAATCACAATAAGATAATCGTTACTGTGCAGACTCCGAAAATATTGAAAAACTTATCTAATGACTATAGAAAAGAGTAAAGAAGACAAGATAGGAGAAAAAGAAATTATTTTTTAACAAAACTAACCAATTCCTTCCGTTTGGGCGCTTCCTGTGGTGGGGGGGAGACTGGAGGCATTGTTTTGGCATTCGCGTCTAGTTCAAGAAAGATGGACCTAGACTTCTTCGCTATGCCTGGAAATGAAAACATATATTATTTTTTATTATTTAGAGATTTATGAATAAAAAAAAAGTTGTCGATATATGGATAATGGATGTGAAGTGCTTGAATGAAGTATAGTTAAAATAACAGTTAGACACATTACAATACGAGCATCCATTTCTGATGTGAACTTGAATAAATGACAGACAGAGAAAAAAAATTGTTTTAATAAAGGTGTATACTGTAAACCTAATACTAATACTGTATAGTATTCACATTAATATACTGGTAAGTTGAATTACAAAAAATCTGTTATAACTACATTAAAAACTATTTCTTTGCAAATACAACAACTACTACTATTATATTTATATAAAATACTAGCGGCCCGCCCCGGCTTCGCCCGTGGTACATATGAAAAATAGATGTTGGCCGATTCTCAGACTTACCCGATATGCACAGAAAATTTCATGAGAATCGGTCCACCCGTTTCGGAGGAGTATGCAGACTAACATTGTGACACGAGAATTTTATATATAAGAGATATACCTACCCTCATTAAACACAGCGCGATCTTCCAACTCTCTATTCTTAGGAGGTTGGTTTTCATCATTAAAGACTTCGCCGTTTTCAAACCTCTCCTTGATGGCTTTTGCTTTCTCTGCGTCCAAATCTAATTCCTTTGCGATTTTCTCTGATGAAGTTACTCCTATTAGAAAAAATAATTAACGACTATTAACTACTGGTCCGATTTGAAAAATTCTTTCGGTGTTAGATAGCCCATTTATCGAGGAAGGCTCTAAGATATCAATATATGTATCATCACGTTAAGACCAACAGGAGCGGAGCAAAGCGGGTAAAACCGCAGGGCACAGCTAGTTAATTATAATTTTGGAAATAATGCATAATAATGTTTAAAATAGACAATGTAAAAGCAAATCATGTTTAAATTTAAGACAAAATAATGAAATAAGTAGTGTATTTCCATACCTTGTTCACTCTGCATAACGGATTGTTCATACATCTCTTTGATTTTAGCTTGCTTTCCCTGAAACAGATATGAAGTAAATATTATTATCGTACTAAATTATAAATGTGGAAATGGGAAGTGTGATTTGCGTAAAAGTTTAGATCAATTTCATAGATATTTCTAAAGCCACGATATACTATATTGTACTACAGCATGCAGTCTAGTGACGTGTGGTGTAACTTAGTGCTTTAGAGTACATCATAGTGTATGTTGTTGACTAGTGCATTATAGTTAAAATCTAGTTGCATTTTTATTACAGTGCACTGTATAGTGTAGTGTTTTGTAGTGTAGCGGAGTGTAGCGTAGCCTTATACACGGTATTTTCTATTTCAAAGTACATGGTATTTTCTATAGAACAATACAGGGTGTAGCTTTAAGTAGTATAGTATTTGTTATAGAAGAGAAGTATAGTATATGTAGGGCAGTGCTGTACGGCATACTGTAGTTTCCTAAAGAACAGTGTATTTTTTTACTGTAGTGATTGCGGTCTAGTGCACTATAGTTTACTGTACTTTAATATTTCGATCTAGTTTACTGTACTTTACTATTTGCTCACGTTGCAGTGTAGTGTGTTGCAGTTTAGTGTAGTGTAGTGAGTTGCAGTGTAGTGTAATGTACTGTAGTGAGTTACGGTCTAGTGTAATGTACTGTAGTGTGTTGCGGTCTAGTGTAATGTACTGTAGTGTGTTGCGGTCTAGTGTAATGTACTGTAGTGTGTTGCGGTCTAGTGTAATGTACTGTAGTGTGTTGCGGTCTAGTGTAATGTAGTGTGGTGTGTTGCGGTCTAGTGCAGTGTAGTGTGTTGCAGTGTAGTGTAGTGTAGTGTTACCAGAAACAAGCGGCTCCTGATGTTCTGTATCTCCTGTTTGCGCTCCCGGTGTCGCTCCTCGTTCGTGTGTTGCCCGCTCTCGAAGCGGCCGACTATTTCGCTCATGTTGCAGAAGGAGACAGGTTGTTCACGGTTGCCAGTGTGCTTGTACGAGTTTTTGAGTACTTCATCCTCGTCTGTAGCGGAAAAATAAACGAAAAAAGTGTATTTAAAAAAATATTAAAAAAACACGCTTAAATTCATGAACCATGTCATCTCACCGATCCTTGATATGTTTACAAAATTTGAATTAAATCTGTCCGCTTAAAGTGGGACAAATATTTATTGCAATATACAATAGTAACAAACTACCAACTCAAAAATATTTTAAGCTATTGCATAGCTTCTATCGCGGGCCTTGAGCGCGGGGACCGAATCGAGAAATTCCGTAACGAAAAAACCTCACGCTCCCCACTCCGACGGGCGCGGAGGTATGGCTTGAAGGCATGCTATGCAATAGCTTTACCGCGGCAGTCCCCGAGTGCCACACATTTAAGATATTATTTTTATTAAATAACATATTTTGTTATAGATAATAATAATAATTAATCGGCGTAGGGATGTGACGACCCCATCGCCCACGGTTGGAATATCTATGGTCTAAGTGACAATAGATATTTCACCCGTGCAGTCAGTCAACCCGCAGGACACCTTGTGGCGGGGTGTCGGGGAGTAGCGACCCCGCGGGAACCGAGTGCTCCCGGGGGAGGCCCCTGTCTTCATCTCCGGCTCGCCTTCACCGGCCGGTCGGAGTGAAGCCTGACGAGGACAGGACCCCCACCTCTGGCTTGCCTTAACCGGCCGGCCAGAGTGGAGTCGCGAGAGCTTTTAGCTCGAAGGGTGGATGCGAAGCGTAAGTGGCGAGTGGACACGTGATGCTGGACCCTCAGGGAGCGCGTGATCGTAGTTTAAAGTCCAGGGACGCCTCTCCACCCTTAGCTGCTCACAATATGTTGCCCCCTTGTCGCACTATTGCAGCGACTTATTTCGGGGGCCCATACAGTGAGAGGGCGAGTCACCACCTGCCAACAATTTTTTGCTATATCTTAGTAGAAAGGCAGGTGCCATAGTCTTCCATAGTCCTTAATTCCGGTCCATTAACATCCCATTCCATAGCCCAGTTTATTTTGTTTCCTTATCTTGCAATAGTCCTACATTGGCCGCGGACTGCCCAGGGCTGTATCTCTATAGTGCAGTCATGGGCAGGCTGCGGCTGGTGTCCCACAACACATTAAAGTTCTCGAAAGGGCCTCTGCGTGTTGGATCCGTGTCCCCACGTAAGCCTTCCAAAGGACCGGGTACCTTCCTTATGATGGTACCCGAGTATTATGGAATTGAGATACATAATAATAATTAATTACCATCGCCATCCTCATGTTCACTGGAGCTAGGTTCGACGGCGACGCCGTTCAGGCACTCGTCAGACACACCGATATCCATTCCCTTCGCTTTAAATCTGGTAAAAAAGCAACAAAAATGTGTTAGAAAAAAATATGTTAAAAAAAGTTAAGTGCGTAGTCTCCTAATAATATAAAAAAGAGCGCACGAGTACACATACAAAAATATTAAACTAAGAGTCATGGCAATTAACAACTTTTAATGATAAAAATGTTATCAATAATGATTAGACTCATTAATTTACTTGCACATAATATTAAAACTTATCACAATTGTTTTTCAAAAGCTATTTCAATTTCCAAATAGAACTATACAAACCCCGAACTCAAATTAATAAAAAAAAATATATAAATTTATATCTTAAAGCTTGTATCCTTTAGCAAATATCCTATATAAGGGTTCACATTCCACAATCACTGATAACCATAATTACTCAAATTCAAAACAAATAAACACTTTTACAAGTAATTTTTATCATGCACTTCCAATTTAAACATTTTCTCAAAAACATTAACTTCAAAACCAACCTTAATATTTCAAAAATTAACACCAACAAAACTCTCTCACATCATTCATAACACTCTAATAACTAAAAAAATGAACGAACCGAACTAAAAAGGAAACGGCTAACGGCTTCGATACATTATTTGATATGCTTTCTTTATAAAAAATTCGATTCAAATAAAAATCAACCTTATCACCTTACGAATAGGTGTACTCTTTAATGTACATTTCTTCTCGAATTAATAGAACATTGGTTTAACTAAAAATGAACCTATTACTCTATAAATAAAGTTCATATTCGAACGCTTAGCAAAATCGTGGAACACTATTGATGTAATAATTTCGTTCCCACCGTTACATTGCGCGGTTATAAAGCTTATATATTAAAACACGTTTAAACGAATGCAGCAATGAACTATGTTTTGATACAAGTTAAAAATAGATTGAGTGGTCTGGAATTAAAAATAGTGAACAGACGGTGTATCTATGACGTCAATGAGTAGGGAACTTCCTACGTAATAATATTATAATATTAATTATAAGTGTTATCTGTAAGACTGTGACTCACGTACTTTCATTTTATTATATTTATTAATTTTTTTTTAAATTTATATTTATTCTATGACTACATTGCTATCCATATATTATTACATCATAATTCATATCCCTATAATTATTTAAATGTATATAAAGGTAAAAGAATTTGAACATCAGCCAAGTAAGATTTTTAGTTCCATACAATGAAACAACATAATATACCTACATAAAATATAGGTAATAACCAAAAATAATTTTCGTTACATTGAAATTAAAATGAAAAGTCATTTATTTATACATACATAACAAACAAATAAAATCGGTGGTAATTATTATTTAAAAGTATTTAAATTACTAGAAGTAGATAAAAAAAACTATTTATAAGCACAAAAAAGTTCACAGGAATAAATCAATTTTGGGTTTAAGTTTGAGTTAGACAAAATACAACTTACTTAGCAAGTTTGGACAGCAAAGTAGCACTTTTCTCATGATGATGCCGTTCCAGCACTGGAGGTTCTTCCACCTGGGCCTTCTTCTCGAACACCTGGAAACGGGACTTCACGTCCAGGGACGCCAGCTCTTCCAGGCCTAGGTCTGGTTTGTCCGATGCTGCAAAAGGGGATACATTTGAATATATTTTTAGTAATTTTATTGAAGGGTGTGCAATATTATAGTCTTATAGATGAATAAAATAATATTTTTTGTTTTGTTTATTTTCTTTTCTCTCTATCTTAGGGGTAACCTAGCGATAAAGCCGTGTTTTGCTTATTTTGAAGGTATTATTTGCTTTTCCTGTGTTTATTGTAAATGTGATAAAGGATTTTCATTAAATAATCATCTCAAAAATATTTTTTTTAGTTTGGTAATTTAAGCTAGAATTTGCTATTAAAGATAATAAGGAACGGAAATGAAACAATTTGAAATAAAAGTAAAATATAAGTGGTATTTTTTGAAAAATGTTTCTTCATGCTAATTTATACCTTGAGGAATGTCTGTGCAGAATAATTTTTAAACTGCCAATGCATATTATTCTTCTTTTCAAATTTAAGTTAAAATAATCACTTGCACTCGAAGGACCAGAAATAAAATATTATACATAGGTAACAAAAGAAAGAATAACATTTTTTACCTCTAACGACATCTGGCGGCAGCTCCACGGGATTACTTTCACAAATTATCATCTGATGTTTCTTTGGTGCGGCTGTAACAAAACACCTACTATAAATAAACTGTATTATTATTAATGTAAAAACTTATTAAAAGACAAATACCAGAGCGTAGCAACTAACCATTTAGTTTATCAAGTAAATAGTAAATCTATCAAACACGCAGTCTGCCATTTAAAGTTTTTTACGCCGATAGATGTCGCTACTATTAAAACAACCTCTCGTATATCGCGCTATCGAAGTTTTTTTCCGCGTATTGATAATAAAATTTTCCCTCTGTACAGGTATCGCTTCTCGGCCTTTTGGCTAAGATCAAAGTGTAGTATCTGTTCTTTTCAGCTTAATATCTGAAAGTTCCCGCACAGCGGGACCAGTATATTAAACTGATTTTTGTAAACCGACGGGATGTTCGGGGCTCGCTCCACTCCCGTCACGGGTCGGCCCGGCATTGCAGTGCCGCCGGGATCGGCCCACATAAATAACTATATCTTATAAGTATAAGTAAAATATGAAATAAGAAGGTATTTCCCAGACTATTCCTTAGATTGAATGACAAAAATTGCAAAAACAAAACAGAATATTTTCTGCTATTGCAACTGAGATACCAAAATATTTTATGTTTTATTTCTTTCCATTTGATTGCTTTACACCAGTCTTTCCCAACGTGGGCGATAACGCCCCCTTGTGGGCGCTGCAGGCCTAAAGGGGGGCGGTAAGAGACCCAGAAAAAAAAGGGGGCGTTGTGTAGGGCTTTGGGGTCGATTTATAATTTCATCTACCTAGCTAGGAAGACTTTTAGACGCCGACTGAGCTCTCGACTTCGAGAGTCGACATCTTGTGAACATCAACTAATATTAATTATTAAGATATAGCTCAAACTCGGTTCGATATAATAGACCGCGGACAATCATGTTTTAACAAGTTTTTGTTAAATAATCCGATTTGTACATTCCTGTATCAATCGGCTGGTTCTATAATACTTGTTCTTGCTTGTCGAGTACGATTGGGCGTCGAATGAGATAAACGAGTTTAAGCACGTTTGTCTTATTCCTGTTGGTGCGTGCTGCTTATGCAATCCTATATAAACGACGTAAATTTATTTTATTTTCATTTGCGGTTTCGCGCATAATAGATAAGCAGTACTTGATTTCAACACTTACGTATTTCTCAAAACAAAACAATGTCGGAAGTAAAAAAGAAGAGACGGCAATACTCTGCGGAATATATTAAATTCGGATTTATTGAAAATCCCACAAACCCGTCGTCGCCTTTGTGTCTTCTATGTCTAAAAACATTTTCGAACGAAGCAATGAAGCCTTCAAGACTGCAAGATAATTTGAATAAAATGCATCCAGATAAGAAAGACAAGAATGTAGCATATTTTCAAGACCTAGAGAAGAAGCATAATACTCAGCCAAGTGTATCAAAACTATTTTCGGCGGCTGCTCAGCAAGATGACGACGGACTTCGAGCTTCGTACAATATCTCTTTGTTAATTGCTCAAAAAAGGCAAACCACACAACATCGGAGAAGAGTTAATATTGCCAGCTATAAAGGAAGTAATAACTGCTGTGCTTCATAAACCGGCCGCAGATATTATCCGAAAAATTCCTTTGAGTAATAATTCTGTGCAAAGACGAATTGATGAAATGGCTGAAAACATTGAAGAATCATTGTGCAATCATCTGAGGACTAGTCAATTCTCAATTCAGCTCGATGAGTCCACTTTACCAACTAATGAAGCGTTGTTGCTATCTTACGGGAGGTTTATTAAAGATGAGAAAATATGTGAAGAACTATTGTTTGCCAGAAATTTGGAGACAGATACAAAAGGCGAAACCAAATTCAATACATTGGAAAAGTTTTGTGAAGAGAAAAAGATTCCTTTGAAAAATATTATATCAGTTGCTACGGATGGCGCTCCGGCTATGACAGGGCGCCATAAAGGCTTCATAGCATACTTAAAGAATAAAATTCCAGATGTCCTTGCTATACATTGCGTTATTCATAGACAACATTTGGTTGCTAGAAACTTAAGTGAACGACTATTTCAATCACTGCAATATGTCATCAAAGCAGTCAATAAAATCCGTAGCAGCTCTTTGAATGATAGATTATTTCATCAACTTTGTGCTACTAAAGACGAAGATTTCAACCGTTTGTTGCTTCATACTGAAGTTCGTTGGCTGTCAAGAGGCAATTGTCTGATGCGATTTTACAACCTGTTTGACTCTGTGATAGAGTTCTTGGAAACTAAAGATACAGAACTGCGCAACAAGCTCATAACATCAAAGAATGATATAGCTTACATGACAGACCTGTATAAATTGTTCAACGACATGAACCTCCAACTGCAAGGCGATGAACTAAATTTAATTAAAACAAAAAATGTCGTTGCTGCTTTCGCAGCCAAACTGCTTCTGCACAAAAAGAATATGGGCAGACGTGAGTTTCACAATTTTCCGAATTTATCGGTATTCTGCAGTAACGACGACTTGTTTGCCTACTGCCAACATTTGGAAAACCTCCACATTGACTTCACCGAACGATACCAGGACATTTTAAACTTGGAAATACCAGACTGGGTGTTGGATCCATTTCAAATGTCAACACAGCAATGTCACCTCAGCTGGAAGAAGAACTTATAGAATTGACAACAAACGAAGAAACAAAAATCAAGTTCAAAAATGGATATCAAGAATTTTGGCTACAAAAACCGATCCCGCAATTGTACCCTGGATTGTGGTCAATTGTTCAACGATTCTTGATAGCATTCCCATCGTCATATTTGTGTGAGCGTGGATTTAGTGCTGTGGCAACGCTGCTTATTAAAAAGAGAAATCGTTTGCGTGTTACCGAACGTGGCGACATGCGGCTGTTTTTGAGTAAATTGGAACCTGATATCAACAAACTTATTGAACAGCATCAGATACAACCTTCACATTAGTTTTTATATAAGAATTGATTATGTTTGTTTTATTTTCAATAAAAGATACTCTGTCCGAATACTATAAAATTGCGTTTCAATAATCAGTTATAAGTACTTAGCGGTTTTTAAGTATGTTTAAAAAGGGGGGCGTTAAAAAATAATTTATTCTTAAAGTGGGCAGTAGACAAAAAAAGGTTGGGAACCCCTGCTTTACACTCAATTTTATCTGGTAAAGTCTCATACTGAATTGAATATTCAAAAAATTAGCATCATTTTTGTATTAATAGGTATTAATAAATCCTAAAATATAATCATCTGTGTCGCAAATAAATAAAAATCTAAATACGTAAACATTTCCAAGCTCCAAGGGATTACAATAAGTTAAAAATAGATTGATAAAACTAAATTATGTAGGTAAATTTTAAACTTACATTAGTCTTATTTAAATATGTTATCTTTAGTAAACCTTCTCCGTACGTCTGGTTGTCTGGAAGAAATCGCTGCGTAGCGATAAGACCGCCAATTGTTTAAATGTATTCTTAGGTTAAGTTTTATTGTAACTTTCTTGGAGCAATAAAGAATAAATAAATAAACCTTTAATTGCTTTTAGCATAATCAACATTCATTATGAATTAATTTATCATCTTTTCATACTAAGTTAGTAAAACACTTATTTCGCTTGCAAAAGTCTCAATATTTTATAAATTCGGAGATATTTTTTATGTTGTATATCATATATGTAATTGTAACTTGCAGTTGTAATTATTATTTATTATATATTATGCAATCATTTCTATATTTTAGTGATAAAAAAACAAGTTCTATAAGGAACTTCGCTTATCTAAAGAGAATTATAAGGTTGTCGCGTTTTGTGATGATTTATTTAAATTTATTACTGGTTCATAAATATAATTTTAGTTGCTATAGCTACGCCTCGCTAATGTACCTATGCTTTTTTAAATGTTAAAAAAGATGAATAAATGATAATGATAACAAATTAAATTATGTAGGAAATTTTGCAGAACTATTATATAATAATTGGCGAAAAAATAAAACTTTATTTTCGATAACAGTAAGTTTTGACTTTGTAACTAGATGGCGCTGTAATAAATTTATCTTTAACTAGCCGCTCGTCCCGGCTCCGCCCGGGTTGATCCGGGATAAAACATATAGCCTATGTTCATCAGATCATGAGCGATATTTTTAAATTGGTCCAGTAGTTTCCGAGCCTTCTATTTAAACAAACAAACAATCAATCTTTTCTCTTTATAATATTACTGTAGATAATGAATCCTCACCATCAATTTCATCATCATCATCAACGGGTTTTGGCTCGAACAAATGCTTGAAGTGCGGCTTGCAGTACAGAGTTGTGTGGTCGCTCTGGTATGTTTCTACACTGTAATAAAGAATAATTTGGGTATTTTAGTGTTGTATTTTGGGGGAATTTTTAGTTGGTTTAAAAGGGATATAAATACCTATTGATCAAGCCAAAATATATAAAACCAACTATTATATTTAGTATTTTTTTGTGTGATAACTTTTTATACTAAAAGTTGGTGAAAATTGCCATGAAAAAGTCAGTAAGTATAACGAGTTCTGATATCAGAGACTAATCTAAGTTCCTGTCTCTAAAAGCATAAGTCGGTCAATCAATTAGTTAGCAAGCTAGTCAACATTACAAAATGTATGCAATACTTTAAGTTAAGTACATAATTCAGTAAGTAAGTAAGAAGGTAAGTAAGTCTCATAAGTGATAAGGCCTCCTTTTGTGGTTTATTTACTTTTTGGTTTAATAAGTAAGGAAGACAGGGATTGTCCTAGTTCAGCTACGGATGCTAAATCTTTTGTGTACATATATAAAATCCGTAAATTAGTATAAGTTTTTATTAGAAAATAAATTATTTGTATATTTATTTATTATTTATTTAAGTAAGTACTTACGTGAGCTGTTTATTGCACTGCACACAGCGGAAGCACTCCTTATGCCAAATTCTACGTTCAGCCTTGACTCTCTCCATGGCGTACACGGGACGGGAACACTTCGCACAGTTTGGGTTCTCCTCTGAAGCCTTCATCTTTTTGAACAGCTTTTCCGAACTTTTTGACTGTGAATTAAACGTATTATGTTAGTTTAACATTAAAAGTTTTAAAGGAAGTTACTTTTAAATTTGAACAACTAGACAATGTAAAGAAAAATGTTCTGCGAGAACCTATATTAATAAAATTTTGTGTTTAAAAAAATGATTAAAATTGCTTTCGATTTTTTCTTAGACCTATACACATACACACTCTATATTTCCAAAAAAATGGTGGAGCCGTTTCAGAGGAGATTGATTACAAATACTGTGACACAAGAATTTAATTTGTAGATATAATTAATTAATAGTTACCTATATAAATCAAGAAAAAACAAAATATTATAAACTTGACTCGATAAAAACGACTGATCGAATCTAAATTAAAATTGCCACTAGACCATACCCTTAAGCTTAAAAAAAACAAGAACATGAACGTGATATCAAATTATTATTCAAATATACCAATGTATTTATCGACCCGGAAGTCTATTTTATGCTGCTTTTAGTATTTTTTGCTTGTTTTAAAGTAATCATGATAGTGAATTTAAATTAGAAATAGTTTTTAAAAATATTTTCCTTAAAATAAAAAATGCACTGATTGTATGCATCTACATATTATGTAATAAAAATGAATCGCCAAATATGTTGCTAAGCGCCAAACTCAAGAACGGCTGAACCGATTTAATCACACGAAACATTAAAATAATATTAAACTCACAAATTAAAATAATAAAATTGATTATGCAATCCGCGTTTGAAAAAAAAATGTAAAAAAATATTTGTATTTTAAAATAAAAAGCACCTAATATTTATTAAATCTTTATACATTACATTTCATATTTTACAAGAATAAATAAAAATAAAATCAAAAAGTATCGACGAGGATGGGATTCGAACCCACGCGTGCAGAGCACATTGGATTAGCAGTCCAACGCCTTAACCACTCGGCCACCTCGTCATATCAGACAGTTGTGAAATTATAGAAAGAGTTACGCAATGTGTTTATAATGTATGAAATGTATTGTATTTAATTGTATATCTCCCATTTATCGATTGTAATAAGCACATGAGAATCATTTCACTGTTAGATTGTAAATAATTTTATAATATTTTATTTGTAAGTGTATACACTTCAATGGTAATAAAAAATGCTATAATTTATAGAGAAAAACTGCCCCGGCGGCCGGCAGGTGTTATTCTGCTCTACTGATTGCCCCTTTTTTGTGTTTTGCATGCCTTAAATAGTAGGTTTAAAAAAAATTGCCGAATTCGTCAAGCCGTTCTCGAGTTTTCACTACACACTTTGCAATTCATTTTTATTTATATAGCTATATGCCATAATAATTAATAAGTTTAAACACATGTTTAAATATAGCCTATAAAATTCAAATTCGATAAAACATAATTAATTACCAGCGACTTTACATCTGTTATTGTAAGAGAAGGTAAATATTAAATAAACATAGTTTATCTCAATCATTCACAACCTAAACAAAATATATAAATAATGATGATAGAAATATTTTTGGTAATCGCTTGGAAATGAAGCGAATAAATTAATACATTTAATCCTATTTTTATGATTTGATATGTATTTTTTATGATTTAAGGTATATTATGTGAACTATAAAGTTAAAAATTTCTTCAGAAACAGTGTATCAGTATATACAATTAACATAGCAACATTATCAAAGATCCATAGATAAAAAACTCTATAATCTATGTACCTACCACAGATATGGACCCTTCATCCTTGTGCCGTCTACTCGACTTCTTCTTCTTGACCTGCCTCGTCTCCGTCACCTCCTGGTAGTGTGTGACCCTCGACTCCGACTGGATGACGCTCTGCGACGCCTCCATTGTGGTTGCCATCTTGTTTTATCTGTCAAAAATGTGTGTAAATTGGCGGGAATAATCTTATTACTTGACAGTTGACACTGGCAAGATAGAAAAAATAATTTTGATCATAATTATAAAAACGTAAGTATAGGTCTACCAGAATCTGATGGCATATTTATATTTAAAAAATAAAAGATTTTTATGTGGCAACTTTATTTGACAACTATCAAATTGGTTGTCAAATTATTTGTGTTGATGATTAATTTTTAGGATTTTGTCTTCAAAATCTTCGAAATGTCGATAAAACCGCTGCGATCACAAGCAAGAGGTGTTGTTTACAATGTGTATAGAAAAATATTCGATGAAGAAGGGTCAAACACATCACAATTTTCAATTTTAAAGCTCGTGAAAGATTTTATTGCTAAATTGGACTTACCCGTTTTGATACTTTAAATTAAAAATGTTATAAATAGGTAACTATAATATTGTTTGTTGATTAAAATATAATTTTATGAAAACTTATTACAGGAGTTTCCAATTCGGCTATTTGTCAAGTCCAAGGTGTACAAGACAATTTTATAAAGTGTTAATACTTACGAAAATAAACATGATTTTATTTTATTATTGTTTTATTTTATAAAAAATGATAAACACTTGTTAAATATAGTAAATAAGTTTTGATCTGCATTATCATTACATCCATATTTTCACATGCCATAATGATATATATTCAAATATAGGTATGTGTAAATACATAATATTATGTATTACCTTTAGAAAAGTAATATGTATATTATACATGTAATAAGTACCTACATAATATTACGTGGATATCTCATTATTAAATACAGTATTATCCACTTGTGTAATGTGACTAATGATATTGAGGACAAAATAAAAAATACGCAGTATCAAGATCGTTCAGTCCATTTTCCCTAGGGTTGCAAACTCAAAATTTTGATTTCCCTAATTGCCATCAGATTCTGGTTTACCTATAAGTTTCTTTATGGTAATTCGGAATTGCGAGAAGATTTTCATATGTACGAGCAAGTATTACGAGTATCTTCAAATATAATTCATATTATGTTCGTTCGTAGAAAAAAAGACCATTTCCACGTGAGCTAGTAGGTTAAAGCTTCTATCAAAGCCATGCCATTCTCAAATAAAACAGACCTAAATAGCTGTAATACTAGCTAGTTCAAAGAGATAGGTAGTTTATTTATACGCGAGCATTTCTGTTGTAACGATTCCACGTCAGTGACATTTAGACCCAACCATATTTCGCAGCATCGTGTAAACGACTTTTTTAATAATACATAGTACCTATCTGAATCAATCTGAATACTAAATAATAAATATCTTCTTGATCCGTTAGGAAAATTATGTATAATAGAGAGAGAGGAGGAGAATTATGTATTATATATAAAATATAATGGATAACTTAACATTCACTACGATAAATCGCACCTCATAATTTATCGGACATGAAAAAAATATCGTTCCGACTAAGCGTGAACGTTCTGAGACAGGAAATTTTCTAAATATAACGCGTCCCAATTAAAGATACGTGTAACACGACACTTTATTTTTCTTCCCATTAAACGGGTTAAAACTGGAGAAAATATGTTTTCACTACTGTAAAATAATATGTTAAGAAATTTCTGACGTTTCTTTGGAATTTTCGCAGAGATGATTCTTTATGATGCAGATGTTTAAATTGAGGACTGTCATATTTAAGTGTTTGTGAGAAAAAATTTAATTGGATAGCAGATAAATATTTTTTGAAACGACTAGAAAAGAAAAAAATTAGAAAATCGATTAAGAGAATGAACTGGTCCATTGCAACCAAAGGTTGTCACATAAGATCTAATGGCATATTCTGCACGAAAGTATGATAGAATTCAAATAAATATATCTGAATTTCATCTATAGTTTGAAATCGTGATACCAAAATCTAAAAAAAACACTATTCTTTATATCTTGTGTGGGGGTTGCAATAAAAAAATCATTATCCTCTCAAGAATGCTTCTAATGTGCATGTTTAAAAAATTTACCTATTTTGCACTTAACATTAAGAATTATATCTTTTATCTTAACAATACATGTGCTTACACACACGAACTAGAACCAAGATCGCTTAATTCCAACAAAATAGCATTTTATAGCCTACAATAATTATAGCTCTGTTTCGGCATAATTTTCCTCGAAACCTGGTGATTGACACGCTTTCAATCAAGCCAATTGTTTATAAGCTCGGACATCTGTTTTTCAAATATGCTATGAATTATCGGAATTTGTATAGGAGTTTTTTTGAAATAAATTTATTTTTCAAAGTATAATCTTATAAATACATATATATAAATCTCGTGTCACAATGTTTGTCCTCAATGGACTCCTAAACCACTTAACCGATTATAATAAAATTCGCACACCATGTGCAGTTTGATCCAACTTGAGAGATAGGATAGTTTAAACATGTAGGTACCACGGGCGAAGCCGGGGCGGACCGCTAGTGTGATATATAACTTTTTAAATAGACTAATATTTAATGGTACGGACCATATAAAGAATTAGACTGTCCTGTATATATATAGACTATATAATAATGGGCTTAGAAAATTAATTAAAATATAATTTCACATTTTTGGCAAGCTAAATTTTAAGCCTATTTAGTTTTTATCTAACCTAAGCATTACAAATATAACGGGGCTTCTCGCCAAACCGTTGCGTATAATCTTATTATTATGCAAAACATTAACTCATTGTGTTTTAAAGGTTAGTTTTAATCTAGTCTTCTAAAAAACCATTGCGTTACTACATTTCACCTTTTAAGCGAGTTTCTAGATGTTTCTTTCTAACGTTATCCTGGAAGTTTCCATACTTATTTATCTATTACATTCCTTCATTATTCTATTATGCTTTAACAGTCAATCGATGGAATATCACTAGGTACATAGTATAAAACAAAGTCGCTTTTTCTGTCCCTATGTCCCTTTGTATGCTACTTCCCTTTGTATGTCCCTTTGTATGCTTATAAAACTACGCAACGGATGCGGTTTTTTTAATAGATAGGTAGATTCAAGAGGAAGGTTTTAGTATATAATTTATTAGGTTTTAGACAAAGCGGGCGAAGCCGCGGGCGGTAAGCTAGTGTTTATATAAATTAAGGAACTACAGGGTTACCTAAGTTTAGCAATATCTGTGAATTGCCATTATTTTATAAATACTACTGTTTGAAAGCTGTAACATTCCGAGTGAAACAAAATATAAATTCACGTCCGCTTGTTTATTTGTAAATTTAGATTGTGTGGGCGTTTGCGAAGCGATTGAAGATTCGGATGAATTTTGAAATTTCCCTTGAATTCGCTTTCACCCGATGTTATCCATCCAATGTTAAGAAAACATTGTGTGTTCTGTTCATGACGTTGGTACTAGAAGTTAGAAAATAGGTTGGTCGGGGTGAGATATATTATGAAATACCTAGCCTATATACCTAAATTTCATATTTTGTCGTCTATTATATTTATTTGTGATATTGTTCTTATGTTCATTTTTCAAGAAACAAAGAGATATTTATGGTAAATTTTACGCAACATAGTGATCGCATACGCATATCTGTGCCAAATCATCAATATAGTTAAAAGTATAATTCGCATAAAAAATGTAGATATTCAAAGGTGAAAGAATTATTAAATCAGTCCAGTAGTTCTAAGATCTGCGCGTTCAAAGTTCAAACAAAAAGATTTTTCAGCTTTAAATTATTAGTATAGATTAGGTAACACAAATTGCATCACTTTAGTAGGAAAAAAAGCTGAAGTGTCATTTCGAACATCAATTACAGTGCGCAAACGCCGAAACGAAAACCGTTACAAATTCAAAATTAAATAACAGTTATTCGTTTAAAAGTATCACAGCGAAACGTCCGCAAATTAATTGATACTATTATTCCGATTTATGCGAAAGCGTGAAGGTGGGCAATTACTAGTCGATTTTTTCGCGACAATGCGTCTTGCGTTCATTTCTTTAATTTGCCGTTCCTTTACACGAATGCAAATTTATTGGATTCCATGAATGCAGAATGTTTCATGTTTTCCGTCACGTGGTTGCAATGCTTGCTATTTCTTCGTTTCACTACCATTAAACGGATACGTAGGTTATTCATCACTGTACCTTACTGTACTTTGGAGCTGGAGCTTTTAATTACATCATGACAGTTTTAAAATTTAACTATGTAGACACAATTAAAATTACAAAAATCCTCTTATAATATTTCCTCTAGATACTTAATATGAATTAAACATTAATATATAACTATTACATATAAAACATTTATTTAACAATATTATGATTCTGGCGACTTCATTCCCTCTACTTCGTTCATCCATCCATATGAAAACATTTGCCAAGCAGTTCATAACTGTCAACCATTTCGCCACAGAATTCCGATTCCGGGAAAGCAACAATAAAACAATCCGAAACACTCCTATCTTAGTCTTACTTCCTTACTACAGAACATTCTTTACACCCAATAAACTGGGTATTATGGGCATTGGGCAGTTACCAGTAACCTACTCTCGTTCAGTTCAAAGGACCTGCAATTATATCACGTATGCCGGAATGAGTATAATGTTTTCACCTGCCACTTGGCAGTACGCCCCGGCTATTTCAAACGGAAAGCGCATAAAGATGGGCCGACGAAATGTTTAGTTCGCTCCGTAACATCATATTTTGCATGCCATTCTATCTGGTGTATTCTGGTTTTTATCGTGATTGCTTACTTAAATTAGCTGATAGGTGGTTTGTAAAAATTGGTGGCATGTGAAATGGAGTGAAATGACATAAATCTTTATATTGATAAGGAGCAGAATAGAGTATAGTCTATAGACATCTATCTTTGCTATTTTATTCAAAATCAACTTAAATTGTGTATGAGATAATATGTTTTTATATTGCAATTTAATTCTACTAGATGATGTACTACTTCACTTTGCATCTTCTTATCTTCTCATAACCCCTCGAGTTCAAATTTACACAGCAACAAATTAATCTAATCAATGAATCACGTTCCCCGAAATTTAGGGATTATTTTTGTCTATGGCAACACCACGCACCTGCATGATGCGCCAGCGCATCGATTTGCTAATTTTAGCGCCCACAGTTATGTCACAATGGTGCGTACATTGGCTCATATAGTTGCGTTTCCTGGTTGCACTTAGGTTATTTGAAGATAATGATTTGTCAGGTAGCTACAGCCACATTAAATATGATTGATCGCTTTTCGACTCTATGATTTATGAAACGTTTAATGGTCGCATCCAAAATGATTTCTTGGAGATAATAATATCACTTGAAGCTTTCTTATCTTGGAGTGAGGTTTTTGTATGGTATTTTTCGGTTTCAATAGCCAATAATAAAAATACAATAGCTTTAAATATCGTGGATTATTTATCAGAGATGTCTTTGCGACACTACCATAAATATTAATGTGGTTTTGGGGTTATTAATTCTTGTTTCGAATACCTAAAAAATACTTATCTACACTTATAATAATTAAATTAAGAGTATCCTCACACTCTTGCTGTAATCTCATATATTGGTGAACACGACAAACGTGATATTTCAGCACGAATAGAGAAAAAATATGAATGCAAAAAATATAACAAAGAACACGACAGTTAATTCGAAAACTGTCCATTAACATTGTTCAATCAATCAGTGTTTAAATTGTTTTACCGTTACTCATTCGTTATGAATTATGTTATCCAATTATTATTAATGCACAAAAATGGACTCTCCAAATTGCATACCGTTCAATTTTCGACCCACTTCGAAAGGGATAAGTCATAAATCAGCTTATTTTACGGGAGCAAAACAAAGACCACACAAAGACTTATGGTTATCATGCAAGCCATAACAATGGCACGTTCGACTCACTCGAAAAGGATGATATTACAATTTACAATGTAGTAAATTAAAAGGTTTAAAGTAAAACAGCTGTTCTTATGCAGCGTGGTGTGTGTGTGTGTGCTTTTATTGTTAACTGATGCGTTGCGTTCAACGATTTTTGTGGGTACCCTATTTTTTCTGAAGTACAAGTGCGCTCGGTTAATCCTTATAACTGTGCCAAGAAAGGTTCCTTGTCCAAGGCGGATTCAAAATAAAAATGTTTACTTTCCTATAAATCTTTTCAAAAGCAGTAGATAAAAATCTGTCTTTACAGTTATTGACCACGTGACTCCAATAACTTTGTTTTATTTACTGAAGACATAACAATGGTATTTGCATACATACATCTGTATAATGTATGATTCATACGTCATTTGGGTCACAGTTTTAAGGCTTTCGCAAAATAAAAGTCGCGACTGGATTTTATGAGGATGCATTTTTTGAATCACGTGATCTCCTTTAGTTAAATGGAAGCCGTTAATTTGCCTTACCTTGTATATTCGCATTCCTGACTATTCATTGTAAATTAAAATTCACTCATTATGACTAGCGGCTTAACTCGCGTGGTTGCTAGATAAAATTCCTCTAGGTAGTAAGTGGTCTGTATTTTTGACAATTTTTCATTCCTATCGATGAATATCAATATTATTAATTAATTAGTGTTGTAACACTTTATAATTCTATCCTGGTGGCAGCTTGTTCACTTTATAAGTCATCTAGATTCTTGAACAAAAACCAAATATAGATAGGATTGTACAATAATGCTTCGTCCCTGAAGATAATATAAGTTTGTGAGTAAGTTTTACAGAACGCTTAGATAAATTATATAAATATGCTACTCTACATCATTTTGTGAGGGTGGAACTGTGTCGTCAAACACTAGAAGTAATATCCTTGACCCACAACTTTTTAGTATAGATATCACTCATTCATCTTCATCATCTTCCAAAATACCCATAGTAGTGACACAAGCTGTGAGGGTTTACCTTTAATCCTCTTTGAAATGTGGATAGGCAAATGTCACATGTTATAGGACGATTTGGTTTTTGGACATGCCGGTTTCCTCTGTCGTCTCGATGTTTTGCTTCGCTGATTTTCATATAACTAACGATGTGTATTGAAAATCCACAGTGAAAATCGAACCTAAGTATAGATTTTGAACAAAGTCAAAGTCCTTATTGATTCACCAGTGCTCTACTATAGATATGATACCTATTATATCGTTGTATGATAGGTACCTTTATTATAGCATACCTGAACATTGGCTGAATACTTTGTTTACATTTGACGCGATGTATTTTGACTTGGCACACGATTACGTCTCGTGATTCATACATTGATTATAATTTCAAAAATTCATCATAATAGTTATCTTAATAATATCAATTACATTGTCTTTATTTAGAGATTAGTTCTTTGTTGCAAAAAACGTTGATTTTAAGGTAAATAATTTACCTTTTAAGACTACTATATCACAGGAAGGATAAGATTCCACTGTCCAGGAATAATAAAACAAAATAATCTCTAGAAGGTGGCATGTTAATTTTTTTGACGTTACACAACCTATAATTTTAACGGACGATCAAATAAGAAGCTTTTATTCTTGCAGTCGTATGTAAATTTAAATATTATACATCTATGCCACTATACGGGTAAGTAGATACTAATCGGTTGCCCTTTCAAAAAAAGTTGCCTTGATTGATTAGAATCTAACAAGTTACAAAAATGGCAATACTAGCTTTCACTGTACACATTGCAATGCTCACTTTAACGTAGGTTTTCCAACCATATGATAAAATTTAATACATTTAGAGATGAACCAAATCGATTTATTATGGACTGTCAATTATGATTACTTTATATGGACAATAGACGTTGTCTTATTACCATGATAACTCAAAAGAAAATTATTTATTTACTTCCCTTGTATGTGTCTATTATGAAAATATAATTGAATTCAAGCCAAGTAATATGTTTCCTTTGGATTCTCATTCTGCATTTTTCCGAAACCAGAATTGTTGAAAAGGTTAATAAGGATCTTTAAATATCTAAATGACTTCTGCTTCATGCAAACTACTCTCATTTAGTTAAAATTAAGTATCACGCGATATGTATCAGCTTCTTCAGAGTCTATCATTAAACTGTTGAGAGATTCTAATGATGATAATGGATAATTTGGTAATTTTGCCCTCTAACGCGAATAGTTTATTATGAATGGAATAACTTTTAACTAATCGAAGCTAAGGTCTATCATTAGTATAACTCAACTTTCTAAGGTATATTAAATCTTTGTTTATAATCCGTTTATACCAAAGTACCTAAATAATTAAATATAATCACACAAAATGTTAATCTGCGTCACTATCAGTTGCATGTTTTCGTGTAATTTTCCTATTAGCATATATTATAGTCTAATTAGCTTATCCATAGTAGAGCCATTTTAATAGGCAACATTTGACAGTTCAACAAAATTCAAGAACGTAACCTAGTAACGACGACATAGAATAACATGATATTTCGTTTTGTTATAACTGCACATTTGCTTGACTTTTTTCAATTACGACTACATATCTTCTTTATATATAAAAATGAATCGCAAAATGTGTTGGTAAGCGCATAACTCGAGAACGGCTGAACCGATTTCGATAATTCTTTTTTTATTATATTCCTTGAAGTACGATGATGGTTTTTATGTAGAGAAAACGTAAATATGTACCACGGGCGAAGCCGGGGCGGACCGCTAGTTTATAATAATAATGACCGATACAAGTAATTTTAAGATTTCATTTTACTGATAAACCATTCTAAACATAATAAACAATTTCTGAATTGAAGAACTGACGTCACTACAATTTTGTATCAATAAACCTTTTTTCTTTTTAAATACCAGAGACGTTACTCTAAAAATCGAAATCTGACATCAAGAATCGAATGCATTGATTACTTGTGAATAAAAATCATCATAAATTAATAAATTCGATTGACAAATGTTTCAAATCCGTATCGATTAATATTTAATTCACTTTAATCGATGTTTTTAAGCAGGTCTCTTCGAAGATAAAATTGATAGACGTCAAATGTTGCCTATTAAATTGGTTCGACAATACATATTTCAATAACGGTGCATTTACACCAAACGAGCAAATGCACATTCTAACCCCACTATATATGTCAAATTCTTTTAGCGTACGCCGGCGAAAAGCATTATTTCTTTGTACTTAGTGCGTTTGAAAAGATTCTATGCAATGTTCTAATACTGAACAATACTGAACACGAGTTTTCGTTTACACCATGGACCAATAATTATGATCTCAAGATATTGGTCCATGGTTTACACTGAAAGATCACGACAGAATGCTCTTGTTCTATCTCTATGTTCGTTTGGTCTAAATGCACCGTAACTCAAATACTTAGATAATTAAAAATATTCAACAGTTCGAATTAGCACTAAAACTAGATTTAAATCAAGTGTATTATAATTCGAATAGAAAAGCAACAAAAGCACACATCATCGTAGATTAAGCAATGACTCACGATAGAGATCGAAGCGAGGTACAAGGTTCCTGTTTGATACAAGTCAATATTGATTACAATACATGTTTAGCCTAATTCAATCACGGTCAATCGAGGCAATTGTGATGCTTTAAGCTTATAATGGTCAGTGATTTTTTGAAGTCTGCTGTTTCATGTGGATTCGTTGACATAAGAATAAAGATAAGGTTTGTGTATAAGCTTCTCTCTCATTAATATCGCAATTTTCATGCAGGTAGGTATGTTTTCTCCATTTTTTTCAGTTCAATTGTTTCTTACAGAATCTGTTTTTTTATTTTATTCATAATGTGCTCATAATTAATATGTAAGTATACGTAGTATCAATACGTAAATATAGTTGTATTCATAATTAAGTTCTCTTTGTTACATTCCTGCATAATTTCTTTCGAGATCAACAAGGAAAATTGGCTGACGCGACGGGATAATGAGTATTTACTTGGTATTTACAAAACTGTAAATACGTAAATTGCATAATGACAAGCACTTTTCGACAACATTGAGTAGGTGACAAAATCTTGGCAGTCACATTTGGCAGGATTCTTCCCTGACACGTCAAAATGTAACGAGTTATTTCAATTTTGAAATATTGGAATGGGAACACCAGGTTAAGGTCATGTGCAAAAAATACGCGGGTAAAATTAGCTAATTGATACTTTTTTTCGGAGCACGTGTAAGATAGGTATTGTAACTTTCAAAAGTTTGGGTATAGGGCATATAGAGCAGTTTCAGGGGGTTCAAGAAATCTAATAGGAGATGGGTGATGGCTGATGGTAAATCATAAATTCCGATCGTAAATATCCACTTTCATTAATTGCAGATGTTGCCACACAGAAACCAATTTTTTATTTAAATAAGTAAGAAGTGGCTAGTTAGTTGTTGTTGTCGTGGTCGCTATTTCGCAGTTAGTATCTATCTATTCCTTCTTTGTCAAAGAATTTAGTCATAGTTACTTTGTATTCGTACAATAAACGGAAGAATAAACTTTGCATATATCTCTACACAGGATACAGGTAGGTATAGCCATTAAAAGTAATATCCCCGCTAAGCTCCGCTGATACCAGCAGTTCATTTATAACTCTCTTCTTCAATCTTATCAGACAATTATCCGGAGAATGTGACATTACCTAATGGTGTAAGTTTATCTTACGGTACTTAGCTATCTGCTTGCGATAGTGACAAATTATACTCAAGTGTTGAGGCCATTTCGGTAATTCTATTGTTATTTTTTCGTTACTCGGAGCATTACCCAATATTTTGAACGACATTCCCGACTGATATTATAAGTTAGTGTGTGAAGTGAGTGAATAATCTTGAAACCATAATAAACAATAAGCAATTTTTAATGAAATTTGGAACATGTATACTGTATAGTACTTGGAAGTCAAGAAAAAAAAACTTGATGCAAGTAAAATAGCCAATGGAAAATAATTTGTACTATAGATGTCACGCGATATCCTGACGTGCATGTGAACGCAAAGGCTTTTTTAAAAACATTTTCATTTGCATGACAAATAATACCTACGTAAAATTTAAGAAAAAAATCTTATTAACACTAGATCTCAATATTTCATTGATGTGCTTAGGACTATTCATAAATTAATATTAGTTTCTTTTCCTTTAACAATATTATAACATATTGTTACTGCTATATTCTCATTATGTATTTATACTGTCTACATGTATGTAAAATAAATCTTATATATAAAATTCTCGTGTCACAATGTTAGTCTGCATACTCCTCCGAAACGGGTGGACCGATTCTCATGAAATTTTCTGTGCATATCGGGTAAGTCTGAGAATCGGCCAACATCTATTTTTCATATGTACTACGGGCAAAGCCGGGGCGGACCGCTAGTAAATAAATAATAATCTAACCAACCTTTCATTCATATCCAAAATAATGACAAAGCATCTCAGGGATATATGATATGTTTGAATGAATCTCAATGAATATCAATTAAGACAACTAAAAGAAGAGAAGTAGTTTTAAAGATTTAATCATACCATAGGGACGTAGGGACATAGAAAGCGACTTTGTTTAATACTAGCTTACCGCCCGCGGCTTCGCCCGCTTTGACTTAAACCTAATAAATTATATACTAAAACCTTCCTCTTGAATCACTCTATCTATTAAAAAAAAACCACATCAAAATCCTTTGCGTAGTTTGAAAGATTTAAGCATAGAAAGGGACATAGGGACAGAGAAAGCGACTTTGTTTTATACTTTGTAGTGATTTACCTGTATATCACATTATATATTATACTGTAATATTTGTTTTAATATCACCACATAGAAGGCTCTACATTGGAAACGGACCAATACTGAAAAACATATATTACCTAATAGATAAATATTCAATTAAGTAAATGCCTGTACTAATGTTAATAAATTAAAATAAATAACTAATTTAAATAGTAAAGAGTTACAATAACACTCTTATAAATCATAAAATTTATGACAAAGAGAGTATTTTTATACATATTAAATTATATCCAGGATGTTAAGTTTTAACATTATTAAAATAGAATAAGGTGGTATTTTTATTCATCAATCATATAAAATCACACAAATATTCATATGTAGATTAATAAAATACCTATTTAAAGTACTAATTTTGCTCTTTACGCTTCTACATTTTGTAGACTGTCTTTAAATATAATATAATATAGACTGAGATTATCATTTATCGGGATAGTCTTGGTTGTATGTACATCTACTTGTATTTATGCAAATTATCATAAAGTAAAAATATTTATTTTGAACTGAATAAAATTATTAATTACCTAAAACATATGTAAGTATAATTTATAAAATCATAAAATATAATGTGGTTTGCACAAAAATGCGATACCTATTATATTCAAGTACCTCTTAGATACAATCATTACCTATTAATAAATAATTAAAAGTTGGTACATACTTACAGAATTAATTTAAATTATTGGAAAAAAACTGCTTAAAAATATTTCATAGTCAGCTATTAGATAGTATTCTAATTTCGAAATTAGAATAATATGTGCAATACTTTTTAAAATAATTCATGATATTTCGAACTGAAAAAGTAAAATTTCTAATTCCAATAAGAAAAAAGCTTAAACCTAAATAGGTAGTTTTTAACGTATTACGAAATCGTAATACGTTAAAAATACTCTCAGTTATTTAGGCTAAGGTAAAAAGAGTGTAATTTCAGGTGTTCAACCCTCACCTACTAACACAAAAAGCATCGGAACAATATTTCGCGTTAGCTCATCATCCAGAATTCATCTATTTTAAGAAACCACGGGATAAATCAATTTATGCAAAATAATATATTCGCGCCAAAATAACAAGTACCGACCATAAAGAACCCACTCATGTCGACGCAACTCGATCGGAATGCAAGCAATGCAACAGATGATGCAGCTTCAAACTTTTTTTCATTTTTCAGACCTACATAATATCAGATATTTCCGGGAATGCGACCGGTTTAATATATAAATAAGAATATTTTCACGTCCGCAATCTTATTAGACAACACTTATACACTACATAAATAAAGTTTAAGTCAAAAATACTTACGTTTCAGTAAATTACAATAAACATTAAATTCAAATATTCTCAAAAACAACACACACGTTCACTTTCTACACCACTGCACTGCGTATGCGATCTGTCAAACACTGGGCTGCCAGTTTTCGTCTGCACTTTACCACTAATGTTTTTGTTATTACTAAAACCGAATAAGAATAAATTGTACTCTAAGCGAATATTTTAATCGCATTAGTTTATTAAATTAAATTTATTTGCCGTATACCACATTATAAGAGTAAATAAATGTACCGCGCTAGAAATTCAAGTATGTGTTGCCATGAAATTAAATCAAATGTCCCGGCAGCGCTGCTTGATGAAACACAATTTTCTCTGCTAGGTTACCAGCTAAGCGCGAGAGGTTCACGTTACCTACCTCTTATTATTATTAGCCGTACCTAAAAATAGGGCAAAGTATTTAAAAATGCTGGTTGGCACAATTCCGGTCGAGAGTTAGTAATCGTATTCGCGTAGTGTCAAATGTGAAATTATTCTAGATTTCATAATAATACATTTATGTAATCGTGTTTTACGTTCCAAAAAAAAGTTACATTGTTTATGAATAATAAGTTTACGTGTAACTAATAAATAATTATTTGAAAAAATTGTTATGGAAACTAACAATAAAATAATTTTCGGTTTTAAAGATGTGTGCTTTCCATATTTTCTTTCATCCAATATATATTAGAATAATTGACGACTCATTCTTATTTATAAAAAGTGTTGTTGTCACAATTCAACTAGAATAATTCAACCGATTCTAAACTTATTTTAACAAGTCGTGAATATAATAAATAGGTATAGATATAGTCTATAGATATCAACACATAATTTTAGTGGGTTCTATTTGAAATAAAAGAACGATAACAGTAAACATTTTATTGTAAATACATTATTGTATCTTTGCACTCGCGATGCGTTTCTTGTTCCAATTGGCTTGTCGTGTAGATACTAAAATTTTCTTTGTTTTTCAACGCTGATTATCGTTTAGGCACGTTTCGATTACACATCGCGAGTTTAGATGTCACACAATACAAGCTTATTCTGTTATCAATTCAGTCGGCTCATAATGCACTTATTCTAGACATTTCCATTGAGCTCAGTACTCGAATGATGATGATTGTATCGAATTAAATTATAGTAAATAGAATTTTAAATTAATTAAATACACTTGCTAAATCAATGAGACAGTTTCGCTGTTTTATAGATCAACAAAGCAAGCTATAGAAATGAAGAGCTGGTTTTCTAGACAGTTTTTATTTAACAACTTATGTCTTCAATAGAATAAGCATCTTTCTGGCTTTATTCTTTAAATTATATCTCTATCACATTAAAATGCTTAAAGTAAAATGTTATAAATTATGTGAAAATATTTAATATTCCTACATAATTACGATAGAACGCAAGTGAAATATTAAGAACAAGTGAGAATATTGGAAATAAGTGTAAGAGTGAATTCGCAAACGTGGTTAGAGTATGAATTATCTATGGTGAAAATAGTTAGAAAATATTTAGGCAACTTGAATGTGGCAATATTTATTTCAGCATTTATCAAAAATACATTGGTCCTAGATGAATATTAAAGAAAGATTAGGAATACTCAACTCTGATCCAACATTTGACAATAAGAGGATTTTTAATTTTTTTTAATACGTAGATTAAAATTTATAAAGAAACAGTTTTTCGTCCAATATGTTTCTGAGTGGTCGAATAACCAATTGCAAAAAGCATAATAATATAGGTACATAAAATGTTCATTTCATGAAATGATATGAATCATAAACCCCACGAGCCATTTCAAATAAGTTATAGAGGCGAATCAGCGTATCTAACCGCTATTTTAAAGAGTAACATTTTATCTAAGATTTTTTAAATTTTCGCTAGTCATTCAAAATTTATAACTTTAATAGCGTAGAAGAATAGTATTTTTGTTAACAAATGTAACTATATTAATTATTTTTTATTACGTCGTAAAACTGATGACTAAATTTGATCTATTTAAAAATAGATCTATAAGAATAGAGAATTTGAAACTATTGAGTTTTACACTACAGCAAAACATTATTAAACATTCGTATATTTTGAAAAGGCCAATACTAAATGGTTTTTCCCCATGACTTTTGTAATTTTATAACTGGCACCACAGGACTCTGATTCCGTTGACATTTACCTTATATACGAATTTGAACATTTTTGAATTAAGTGAGTATGCTAGGAGGATTTAAAAGAATGTTTCAAAATTTGTTAATAAGTACTTACGTTAGAAAAATATTGATTTTATAGAATAGAAAATGGTAGCGTTGAAAATTGTCATTTAATTACTATTAAAAACGTTTACAACTATAATTACTATCGATGAGCAAAACAGTTTTCATAACAAGGATTAACAAAATATTTAGATAGAATATTATATAAGAGAAAACAGATAAAATAAAATAGTATAATATTTTCTTCATTCATTCGCGTCACCGACCCAATAAATTGTTACCATGTTAAATAATTATAATATTTTTGTAAATACCGTTTATCATGGATTATAACGAAGTTATTATATTTTGCACAAAGCGATATGTTTTATTATTGTTAGCACTGCATGTGTTATACTTTATAATAATAATATTATGTAATAATATGCTTCCACATCTAAATATTTTTATATTCAATTATTGTGATATCAAATACTATTCTTATATTCACACCTAATACATATTATTTGCTCCAAACGAATTCACTAACTGTACATAAAGCTTTTTATAAAATAAAATCTACTTTAATACTAGTTAAACTAAGCTACGTTCGCTTACGATTAAGTGCCGCCATTTCGCGCGGAATACTTCAAAATGGCGCGTATTAGATGAATGCAAAGGAATGTTAAAATTTTGACATCACAGTGAGTCGAATAACAACGACTTTCGATATAAATAAATAATGTCTCGATCACATTACGTCACGAAATGCAAAGGAATGGAACATGACATAATAATATGTTTGTAAAACGTTAAAACGCTAAAACCAAGATGAAGCGCCTCCCAACTTCGTTGACAACTCGCCGATCCCGCGCCCGAACATGTTGCCCATCTGCGAATATATATCTTATTTGTATTTTTAAAGGAGATATTTTATTACACATATTGGAATATTTAACTTCAAAATTATAAAGGCGAAGTATCCTACAGTTTTCTTCTATACAATACACGAACCTAGTTCTGTAGTGTATATAAACACCGCGACTGCAAAACTTGCTTTCATTTTATTTTTACATAGAAGATAGTAATATGTCGTAAAGCACACAATATTCTTTACATTCGCATATGGTTAAAAATTAGAATTCTTACTACAAATAGTTACCATAATGATCTACAAGAAGTACAAAAATTAGGGTTGCAAGTAACAAAATATTAAATAAAATATACCTTCCCAACAACAGCAGACACATTTCCAAGCTTCGCGTCTTCTGTAAGTGATTCCAATTTGGACTTCCCAGCCTTGGAACCATCTTCTGATCCTTCGTCTCCGCCGCTATAATAAAATATTTAATTAAGAATGATTATTAATTATTGTAATTTGAATTATTAAGATGTACTTTGACGGTACACATAGAAGTGAATTTTTTAATTGAAAATTTCTATTGGCTTATTTATTTAAAAACTTAAACTGCATTATTTAAAATTTATATTTTAGCCAGGAATTAGACCCGTTGATTTTGGAAAAACAACACACTTTATTTTCGTTTGATAAAACGTTTCGTTCACTGATGTTCAAATGCCTTATTATAGCTTTATCAATATGTTTTTCAGAACTGCTCTCCAGGATTTTTTTTTCTATTTGAGACACTATCACTTGGTATCTCTATTAATGAAGATTATTATTTTTCTCCACGTTCGATTCCTTGTCAAGCAACATTCTCTCACCCGGTATCCTGTTGCGCGAGCAACAAGCTGCATGTTGCTTCTTCAGTGTGCATGCGAGCAGCAACCGCTTGGTAGGTCTTGGAGTTCAACTTGTCATCTATCACGCCTTGGAGTTCGAAGTCGCTGTACATTTTCTGGAATGGATTGAGATAACTTATAGAACTTGTGTGTTTAATTTTATATCTTTCTTCGCATATAGTATAATCTACATCCAAAAGTATGTGGGATGTAAGGAACCACAATAACAATTTCGATCAATGTTCTTTCTTATATTTTAATAGGTAACTGGAAAGGTCATCTGAAGTGTTGCGCTTTAATAACAATACTTCTTATGTGCGTGGTAACAAACATAGAATATAAACTCTAATGCTGAAGATGAGTGGTACAATAGTACAATATCTTTAAAGTCTAGGGGGTCTTCAAGCGTAGAGTGAACAGGTGGCTTCTAGGAAAGCGCGTTCCATCTTAGACTACATCTCAGCTTAACATCAGGCGAGATTGTGGTCAAGCGCTTCCCTATTACCAATAAAAAAAAAAAAAAAAACGATGATACTGGTTATAATGAGAATGATATTTTAGACGATGATAACTGTAATTAATAAATAATTGAACTAAAAGATGACGTAGAAGATATAGAAGAAGTATCTTAACAGCAATAGATAAAAATTCAACCTGATACGGTTGATGACGATCATAATAATAGTCGTGTTCAAGATAGAGATGATGGAAAAGATTATGGAAAATAATGTCGAAGATTATGATGGTTTCAGCGATTGTTAATATTCTGATGAAGAACAAGATAAAGGGTGATGAAAGAGAATATGATTATGACGCAGAAGATGATGATGAACGACATTATTAATATAATGATGATGATAAAGATAGAAATAATGAAGATGCTGAAGATTGTGATGATAAAAATGAGCAACTTAAAGAAAAAAAAGACGGGTTGCACTCCGGGAGTGCCGGCAGAAGTGAAAACTTGATTATTAACGTTGAGCATGTTTGATATCCATCCGTCTTACGCTTTTTCGATCAGGCCACGTGTCCTGACGCGAGTTTAAGATTTTATACCCATTACAGAAAAAGTGCTCAACGCCGCTAAAGAAGTTTTCACTTCAATAATAACGAATAATAACCTTAACGACAATAGACAAGCAGGCGACTTGCTGCGGGTGCAGTGCGGGGCGCTCCTGCAGCCAGTTGCCGATGAGGTTCATCTGCACGCCGTACCACTGCTCGAACAGCTGCAGGATCCATAGCTCATCCGTCACCTGAAAATTCAAATTCAAATTCAAATTCAAATTCAAATTCAAATTACATTTATTTGCAAGAAGGCAGCTACAAATATAGGTGTTGTTATTACAATTTTATAGTGCTAATACATTCTACCCACTATCTGGGCGTGATAATATTTAAACAGAAATAAATTAAATTAAAATAATCGTTCGCGTCACAAATTCTTAAACGTCACCACACTAATTCTTCATTGTCACAAATTCCTGCAACAGGATATTTAGTTTTATAGCATTCAAATGCTTGCTAGAGAAATAGTTGTTTAATCATCGCTATAGGTGACGTGGAATAACCAAGACAAATATAAAAGAGGAATAGAATAAATTTGATTGCTGTTGCAGAATCACGCGTGTCTCAGCGACTCACACAGATCAGGCGTCGTGTCGCCTCGTGACCGAAATTGTTAAATTCTTTTAAACGGAGACCTAAACAATAACACAACTTTCTTTTATGTGCAGATTGAAAAAAATATATTTAATGATACATAATAACGAAAAATACTGATAAAAACTACAGAACAATTCGTCTAGTGAACACACATCGAAAATTTGTTTTCCATTTTATTAATTACCTTCGATCTAATCTGATCCATGGAATTCCTCATGAAGTTAACGTAACCCTGGCCGATATCCTTCCCCGATCCAGAAACATTCGCGATGGTCAGAATAGACCCGATCAAGCTGGAAACATAGTTTATAAGATTATTACGTATTTAGAATTATATTTGGAACACATTAAGACAATGAAAGCAGAAAATAATGCTACTGCAACTAATTCCAACATTAACATTTTAAAACATAATTTTACTTAAAGAATTAACGAAAACAATGATTATACGACACCACACAGTATATTTGTGCAATTTTTAAACACAAAAAATTATCCTAAATTTCCAGTCATCTGGAAGTTTTGAAGAGACATCTATAAAATGATTTTATTGATCTTGATGTACTTTTTCCGGTAAACCCACCTATTTTGAACCAAATGACTGAAATATAATATTAATCTTAACAAAACAGAAAATGTTTGCAGTTTTTAATACCATTTTATTGCCTCTTCAAACTCAAACTCAAACTCAAACATTTATTTATTCAATTAGACTTCTTCTAGAAGCACTTTTGAAACGTCATAGGTACATATTTTTAACATTTACCACCGATTCGGAAAGCAGTATCTACGGAGAAGAATCCGCAAGAAACTCCATAGTTGCTCTTTTTAATCATGTCAGTTTTACAATTTAATTTTACAAATTACATATGTAACATCATACCTAATTTATAGTGATATGCCAAAGAACTGTCCTGTGGTTTTTACGCGACAACCCTCCATGGGTTTTTATCGTCCATATATTCCTTAATACTGTAATAGGCTCTCTGAACTAGTACATTTTTTATATAAGTTTTAAATTTAGAACTACTAAACTCTTTAATATTATGAGGAATTCTGTTGTAAAAGCGTATACCTTGACCCATAAATGAATTTTTAACTTTAGCTAGCCGGAAAAATGGCATTTCAAATTTATTTCTGTTTCTTGTGTCATAACAATGTCTATCTCCTACTTTTGTGTGTAAGTAAGCGTTATTGTGTACATATAAAATATTATTAAATATATACTGCGACGGTACAGTAAGGATACCAGTATTCTTAAAGAGATCTCTTAGTGAGTCTCGAGCACGCAAATTATATATAGAGCGTATGGCTCTTTTCTGTAATATAAATATAGTTTCTATATCTGCAGCCCTGCCCCATAGTAGAATTCCATAGGACATAATGCTATGAAAGTAGCTAAAGTAAACCAATCTAGCCGTCTCTTCATCGGTGAGATGCCTTATTCTTCTAACTGCATATGCAGCTGAGCTGAGCTTAGCAGCGGTGGTGGTAACATGGGCCCCCCATTGAAGCTTCTCATCTAATGTCAAACCAAGAACGGAAACTTAAAAGACGTGCATCTACTACATCTACCTCAATCGTGCTGAGACTTCGTGATTTGAAGTTCTTTCTTTTTTACTACGTTTCAACCGTATTATTTTTTATAGAACAATACATTTAAAAGCTTTACTCAAAAGTAAAACAAAATGCACATCGATAAAAATACGAATTGAATTACCCTTGATGATTGTGTCCAAGAAATCTGGCTTTTTAGTTGTGTTTTGCTACACAAAGCTATTATCAACTCAATTAGAGGAAAGTTTAAAAATTTGTTAGTGGACGAGATTTGGATGGTATGAATGTTGCTAGAAAGGAGGAAATGGAATTCGAAGAAAGTTAAGATGACAAAGTGTGAAAAATCATAGGTAGTGCTAAGATAACAGGTATTTAAAAGAAGTGAAGAACAAAAAATGTCAGCCACCATGTAATAGAGGTTTTTTTTTTTTTATATCAGAGCAAGCAAAGGAGCAGGTGGGCCACCTGATGTTAAGTGGTCACCACCGCCCATAAACACTTGTAACATAAGGAGTGTTACAGGTGCTTTGACGGCCTTTTATGGACAAATAAGCTCTTTTCTTGAAGGCCCCAATGTCGTAGTTGTTCGGGAACACCGCAGGTGGCAAATCGTTCCACAGTTTCACCGTACGCGGAAGGAAGTTGCGGGTGAAGCGGACAGTGGTGGAGCGCCAACCATCCAGATGGTGCGGATGGAACTGGTTTTTACGGCGTGTGGTCCGGTGGTGGAACTGTGCGGCTGGTAAAAGGTGGAATAATTCCTCAGAGCACTCCCCATAGTAGATTCTGTACAGTATACAGAGAGACGCAACGTCTCTTCGCACTGACAGTGGATCGAGCCTATCGGAAAGCCTACGGTCATCGACAATTCGAGCTGCTCGACGTTATAAAGTAGATAAAAATAAATATAGTATTATATTTATATAGTATAAAGGAGATCTGTTAAATTAGATATTATGTTGAAATATCCCTTCACGATGTTTGTGGTTAATTGTTAATTGCCAACCGATGTTTATGATACTTTTGTACTTACAGTGACGTCTAGTCACCGTAAGCCCCCCTGTAGGTCTTAATAAAAGAAACGCATTAGACCAAACAACCTGTTTAATATTTGAAAAGAACAACTCCAATAACGACACGAGAATCATAAACAATCCAGCTCAACTTTTCTCGTCGAAGCAATGCTGTGAAAGGTATTCTAGAAGTGATTAAGGATAAGGATTATTTAGACAAAAGCTTGGAGCATTACCGACGTAGTCAAAAGAAATTCCTATATTATGAAAGAAATTTTCCTACACAATAAAGAGCAATCCATCTCCACAAAATTTTTTCAACATGAAAGGCAAATAAACACATTTTCAACATGTTTAACAATTACCCTATCAACATTTTTTTATTGGGTATAGGGAAGCGCTTGACCACAATCTCGCCTGATGTTAAGCTGAGATGTAGTCTAAGATGGAACGCGCTTCCCTAGAAGCCACCTGTTCACTCTACGCTTGAAGACCCCCATATTGTACTCTTCGGGGAACACAGATTCAGGAAGCATGTTCCAGTCCCTCGCTGTTCGGATAAAGAATGATAAACAATTAGATATTATGTAAATGATTTATCTTACCTTCCTTCATCGAAGCGCGCGATCTTAGCAAGCGTGGCCTCCAACACAGCAGAGAGTCTCGTGGTCATGCCGGTCGCCATTGCGTGCAGACACGTCTCGATCTGGGCATCCATTTTAGCATGGTACTGGTACTGTGAGAGAGGTCGGTGTTAACATTCTGTGTGTGTCGTGTCCTGATGTTCATGTCCCTCGATGGTACCGGTTTGTGGTTGATTATTTGGGTTGAAGGGATTGTTAGCGGTTCGTTTGTAAGGTTATCTAAGTATCTAATGCTCCAATTCAATGACAGACGGTTATTTTGTAACGTGTTCTATTTATATTTTACAAATTCTGCGTTGTATGCTGGAGATATAGTCTTTACAGATAAGGAGAACACTGACAGTTCAAGTTCTACTTTCATTTTCATTTCATTGAATTGTTAAAAAATGAGCAACAAATTTAAAGACTAACGATTAATAGCTAGCCATATAAAACAGAAATACTTTCGATAAAATATTATTGTGGAAGCTAAACAATATAGAAATAAAGACATCATACCTTCTGTGGCTTTCCTACTATCATTTGGCATAAAAGCAAAGAACACTGCAAACTTTGTTAGAATTGTAAATATTGGTATATCACAGGGATCTATCTTAGGTCCAACATTGTTTTTAATTTACTTAAATGGTGGCATCAACACATTTGATATTTTTATACGTTTTTCGTGTTACAAATAAAGACACACAATATAATTACATTATATAGTGATTTTGAACAATAAAATCGCATAAATAAACCTTGAGTTAGCAACTGTGCCGCTAACTCAACCCGAAGCCGTTAACAAACAACCCAACAACACAAATAATAACGAATCAAAAGCTCCATCACGATCTGGCAGTCTACATGTATGTGATGCGTCAATGTTGAGTTGCGTTAGCGGTAGCAGTGTGAAGCCAATTGATGTGTTGTTAATTTGGACCAGCCCCCGAATTGCCCATGTATGTATGTAGAATGTTAACAACCAACGGTGATAATAGCAAGGATGGTTTAAATGAAAAATGAGGTTTTTAATTTTTAGGGCTGCCAGAAATAGTATATTTCAATTTTAATTTTTGGTATGCAATCTATATGAAATTGATAAAAAGCTGTAATTAATTGTTATAATTGCAATATGAAATTGAATAATTATAATAATTAAAAATTAGACATGATAAAAATAGATATTCTTCCAAATATTTATTTCACACATGCATTATAAATTAAAGTTGTGACAGCCCTGCGAAAACAAGTGAAAATTCGAATTATAGTGCGTAGTGGAATGAATTATAAATGAGCAGTGAAATTAATCTAAGCATGATACTACGGCCACACTACCGTGATATGCCAATAATTATTGCCACAACTTTAACAACACCTAGGTGTAACCACGACTTATGGCCATAATTCTACAATGCCAATCAATATGACAAATGGCGGTAGGCAATAGCTCCGGCGGCGGTATTCTTTCACACATCAAAGAAGATTACCGCGGTAATTATTGCGTATGCGGCCACACTACCGTTTGTCCAGTGTGCAATATGAGCTCACCGGCGACGCACGTATCGACCGACATGGAGTGGTCAAATGAAAAAGCGCTCGATGGCGCTAATTTTTGGAATTCTTCTCTTTGGGATACCCGACAGAAGAACTATAAAAATCGCAGTGTACACAATGATGCGTGGCGTCGGATCAAACAAAATTTATCATTTCCAAGTACAATAGATGATTTGAAAAAGAAAAAACCCTTTGAAAAAGAAAGAATCCTTGATGAATTATTACAGAAACCATATTATATATTAACTAGCGGTCCGCCCCGGCTTCGCCCGTGGTACATATTTCGCAATAAAAGGTAGCCTATGTTCTTTCTCAGGGTCTAAAGATTATCTGTGCCAAATTTCATCAAAATCAGTCAGTTTATGCGTGAAAACCATACATACATACATACATACATACAAACCTTTCCTCTTTATAATATTAGTATAGATTATTAACTAATATTTTTTTTGCTGCGGTAAATGCCAATAATTACCGACATATCTAGGTAAACTCTAGTGTAACCACATCAGTTCATGCAGTAATTTAGACGGTAATATAATGCCATAATTATTGCGGTAACAGCCCGGTAGACGGTAAGGTAGTGTGGCCGTAGCATTAGTGGCTGTGGTTGATATGATAATTTTTTAAGAGCTCTACCTCATTTACTGCCATGGCGACGTTTCCAGCTATGCACCCAAGTTAATATTGAAATGTCTGAATTGAGACGTTGCCAAACCGTCGCCTAGTTAGGTAAATCTGGCAAAGGTTTGGCAACGTCGCTATTCAGACATTTCCATATTAACTACTTGCATACATAGTTGGTAAATATTCCATCGTATTCGTGGTAAACATTAGTTTGAGCAACAGTTGATCAACATGTTGCTGGTAGCTGCAGATTAGAATTTGAATAAGTAGAACTGGTTTTAATGTTGCTCCAGGCGAGCATATTTCAACACGTTATAGATTCTGCAACATGGAGAGTTGCAAGCAACATGTTTGTTGCAACTCCACAACACTTTTAAATATACGTTATTAATTCTGCAACACAACTTGACAGCAGCTCGCAATATCTGGGCGAGAACATTTCAACGTAAAACACTTTAACACGCAGTGCTAGTAACATGCTGATATTTGACAGCAACATACTGACAGCAACATGTTGACAGCAAAATACTGACATCAACATGTTGACAGCAACTAGCAACATGTTTACCATTGCCACCAAATATTTACCATAAATTTTATAGGCATGAGGCAGCTCTTTATCACAGAGAGGTACATACGATATCCACGCCTTCCACAGCACACAGCTTCAGCGCTTGGTTCTTAGCGTCAAGGGCCACGTTCACCATGGCGCAGATCTCAGCCGGTATGATGTAGTCAGTTGACATGAATGTCACGCTTTTCTTCAGCCACGACTGGAAGTATAGACAGATAGACAGATAGATAGATGAAACGTTTATTCATAGAACAACACAATAAAAAAAAAACACACACACGGAGTAAAAGAGTACCATTAATGTGTACAGTGTTCTACGAACAGGCCTTGGCTCAGCATAAATGTCAGAGTTAAAAACCCTGACGCTGATATTCTGCCAATGCCTCTTGAGGGCAGAAAAATAAAATAGACTTAAATTAAAGTATAGGTTTTTGGTGATTAGGAGGAAGGGATGTTTTAGTAGCAAAAACTTTGTCCTTACAAAGTTGTTCCTATAGCTATCTAATCGTCAATAATGTTCTGTAGGATGATTTCATATTAAAATTTTATTTTTGTTTACGTTTTATTGCTTGTTCATTTAACCAGATAATTAGTTTTTGACGTAATTTTTAAATTTGGTCTTTGTGGATTAAATCCCTTTGTCTTCATCTGTTAATAGTCATAACTGGTGATATAATTGTTGCAACTGCTAAAAATTATAACTGGTGATAACTGTTACAACTGATAACAGTTATAACAGCTGGTGATATAACTGTTACAACTTGTAACAGTTATAACTCGTAGTATAACTGTTACAACTGCTCTCTGTTAAACATTTGGTAATTATTTAACTGTTATAACTGCTAAAAGTTATAACTGATGATATAACTGCTAAAAGCTACAGACCTGGAAAGCAGCTTCAGTCTTCTGTATGCAGGTCTCCATCATGTCGCTGGCCATCAGCTTGAGCCTCTGCTCCAGGTGCGAACGAAACTCTGGTTCTGGCCAGTGCAGGTCTCTAATGAAGCTCTGTAGAGCATCTAGCTTCCAGAATAATTCCTCGCTTGTTGCGCAGCCGTTTCTATTAGATTATGTTTCTTATTGGGTACTTCGTGAAATAAACTGAGAAAAATCTTCAAAATTTTAAGATACAGTCGACTCTCGTTAATTCAAACCTGCGATAATTCGAACCTCTCTATAATTCAAAGTTATCACGAGGTCCCTACAAAATCTCTTTATATTTCGAACTAAATCCATACATTTTTGTGCACTTGGTAATTCGAATGAAAATATCATTGCTATATAACAAAACGACGCGTTAATTCGAACTCATCGGCGTCCAACACTCGACAATTCAAAGTTGCAGAGAGGTAGGTACATTTTGCGACAAGTTCAAAACTTGTTCAATGAGCCGTTTTAACGTGATAACGTTTTTAAAATCGCTTTAGTCGGGTGACATGTTCAGAAACTTGTGTCACACCTAAAACCTCACGAGCGCGATCGCAGGTATAACGAGAGAGAGACGGACCGATTTCCCGTCTCATCTCGAGCGCTGCCACTGCATTATGTTATCACGTAAACATCTCGATCGTAAACCTACTTTACAAACAACCAATTTTTTTTTTGTTATGATTAGTTTGACTTTACACTTCTCACGAATTGGTATGTTTAGTTATCATTCGGTTACTGTAGAATAGCATTTAATAAATAATAATTGATTAACAATTAATAATTCGAAGTTTTATTTATTTTCTCTCACAAATTTCGAACCATTTGATATTTCAAACTCTTGATAATTCGTAATATTTTGAGAGTCCCTCGAGTTTCGAATTAACGAGAGTCGACTGTTATGTAGTAGGTTCCTTCAGTTGTCTTCTTTAATCTAAAAACTTCAAACAATATGACTATTTGCCATAACTGAATACTACAAACGACTATTCATAAGCACTTGTAAAAGTTTACATAAAAAAGTTTTTGAGTTTTAGTAAAGTATACGAAAAACGGAATATAGATTTAGTCTCAATTGCATTTTTTGACGTGACAACGTCTTAAATTAGGTTGCGACTGGGAGTCACTTATGAAAAAGTGTAACGCTCGGTAACGTTACGATGAGTCACCGAACTAGAGAGAGGCCCGCGGTCTGCCGCGCGCGCAGCACATAAATATTCTACCGAGAAAAAGACGTTGTCACGTAAAATCTTCGCCCGTAAAACCGACTTTACAGGCAACCATTTTTTTGACGTGACAACGTCTTAAATTAGGTTGCGGCTGGGAGTCACTTATGAAAAAGTGTAACGCTCGGTAACGTTACGATGAGTCACCGAACGAGAGAGAGGCCCGCGGTCTGCCGCGCGCGCAGCACATAAATATTCTACCGAGAAAAAGACGTTGTCACGTAAAATCTTCGCCCGTAAAACCGACTTTACAGGCAACCATTTTTTTCAACATTTCCTAATTCTACTAACCCTTTAATTTCCCAGCGTTCCTTTTCAAAGCCTTTATGCAAGGACTGCGATATAGACGACTCCATCAAGTCAACATATCGCACCACAAGTGGCGCAAATGTGTCCCGCAAATGTTCGTGGAACCGACCGTTTCTTAGGGTTTCTGGAATTGAGAATATATTCTTAATTTCAGCTCAAGCTAAAGTTAATGATGATACTATAGCGTGAGAAGCAGATGATATTTTAAGTTAAGTACAGAGATGTTTTTTGATTATTAAAAAATATAGTCAACACGTTAAACTTGTTTTTAGAATAACAACAACTAATATTTGACAAGTTAATATCATAGGTTATTTATTTTTGATAAGTAACTGAGGTCAATTCAGTCCCTCAAAATTTGAAGGTTATCTTATTGAGAATTCTCTTTTTACATATTTAATCAAATTAAATTTTTTATATAATACACTTTCGCATAGGCGCATTTTCTCTAGGTTTCTAAAGGTACTCTAATTCATTCCTAATCGTATTGTTCACATCATGTAAATACGATTGCAACTATACGATATCTAAACCGTCGTATTTAAGGGACTCTATCGCATGATGATGATGATGATCGCATTCAGGATACGTTAACAATAACTTAGATTATTTTGTTTATTGTCCATTGTTTAATATGAATGAAATTCTATGATGCAATGTTGTATTTAAAATCAAATCTATCATGGTGCTCATTTATTAACTAGAAGGGATCATTATGAATTCACACATCACAACATTCTTTTATTTCATTTTTTATCAGTTGTGCTCCATTATCAGTTATCAAACCATCTAAGTCACTAATTAAGTCAAATTTTTATTTTTCTTTCTTCTTTATTAAAGAATTAGGCATATAAAGACTTCCAGGGTTATTATTCATCTTTATTAGCTATTTTATCATATTTTAGAATAAGAGCTAGCGCGCAAGAGCAACTTTTGTCTCCGCAACTATTTTATCTCTCCCATCAACTCTATGGGGAGTTGCGTCGGTACGTGCGCGCACTTTCTTACTAGCTCATAGAGTTGATGGGAGAGACAAAATAGTTGCGGAGACAAAAGTTGCTCTTGCGCGCTAGCCCTAAGATGTCCAGGTTTATAATATTGCAAACGCATCCAATGATGTTCTAAATTCTAATCTAAAACTATTCTACGTAGGAGGTCCATAACAAAACGTGCTTGCCTTTCATCTTACCATCGGAGCGCAAATAGTCATTAAGTATTTGGAACAACGGGAATGAATCCCAAGTGTCTGGTGGTTGTTCAGCTAAAACCCTGTCCATATCAACGGCGAATAATGCCCAGAATATTTCCGCGTGCTCCGTAAGAAGGTCGGAGAACCACGCGAATGCCTGTATAGGAAAAAGATTGTGAATTTTTAGTTACGAAAGTTGTGTAAGTGTGGTGGTAATTCTGCTTGTAACACGAAGGAAATTTTGTGCTATTCATGTAGAAAGAATAAAGCGTATAATAGGTCACTGTAAGAGGTGAAATTAAATTTTATATCATAGAGCTAGAAATTATCAAATTGGAAAACTTTATTTTGTTTTCAGAACTTTTAGAGTGTTTGTTTATTTTTTATCAATTTTGTAGATTTTAATAAAAAGACTCAAAAGAGATAACAATAAGAGTCAATATAAACTTCATCATGGAGTAATAAAAATAAAGATAGAGTATAAAAGAATTGCAAATTTCATGAATCAAATTGGTTATAATAATTTAAATGATGTCAATTTAATAAATAGTTCTAAGCAAATAAATGTGCCGGTAAGAGAAAAGAGACATGCATCTATCTACCAATCGTTGAAGACTAACCAAAATGTGATTCGTATAATGTGCGTAATATCTATCTATGAGTCAAAGCTAATTATCAAAAGCTTATTAATTAAGGAATGGTGTTAAATGTGTAGAAAAACCCGCAGTCAAATTCTTTAACAGCAAAGGGCAAACAGAATCTATTAAATCATTTGTAGATAATATGCCCATCTTCCAAGATGGAGATATGTAGTAATATAGAATTGGAAGAGGTTGAAAAAAATAATCCAAACACCTTTCATTTTAGACGTGACTTTAAAAACGCGCCAATTGTAACTTTATCGAGAAAAAGTAAAATAAATTTTGAGTAATGCCTAGAATGAAAAGTTTAATCGTTTGCGCAGCGTCAACTTACTCTCAATGTTAGTTCAATTATATATCAAACTAAAGGTAGCTACTATAATTTTATTCGGCATTTATCTATGGCATTTTGTTAAAAAATTTAAATTTCTACAAATTCTGATCGACGGATATAAATATCGAAGTACTGTATTCATTTTGCCTTTTCCTGTATTCCCTTCATCATTTATTTTTTTATCCCTACCCCTTTTGAAAGTCATTTATTGTTTGCGTAAGCCTTTTTTTATAAACAACTGTAAGTTGAAATTGAAATTATGAAATTTTCAGGATTTTGAACTGCTAACGATAAATGCCGAATAACGTATCACGCACAGTATTTAATGATTTCAGTATCCGCTGGCACATCTATACAATATTGACTGCCTTGCATGTTCCACATGCAATGGTCTCAATCTAATCTAAGCCGCAAGCGAGTGTCTGATCACGAAACTATTTGCGAATTATGTTCTCGTCCGTGACCAACATAGTGGGAAATGATCAAGTCTGTGAATTTAAGTGATCGTTAGCCGAGCATCCAAAGTAGTTACATTTTGTTGACCGGTTGATTCCGATTTTGCGTTATAAACCTGCGGAGAAACAAAAAATAAGACAGAAGTGGAATATAAGGTCGTCAGGCTTGTATGTCTGTGAGTGAATTTGTATTTATTACACACATTGTTGATATTTATCTTTGCTGAGGTGTACACCAAATATTTTATATTGCGGGTAGTACAAGAAATGTAAAAAGATCGTTGTAAAATCATTACTTATGTAACACGAATTCAAAATACCTATATGGTGATAGGAATCATGAAGATCCTTTCATAAGTTCTGATCAAATGGTTAATAAATATAAGAGAGATGAATTTTAAGAACTCAATGACGTTAGATACCATAATAATTATATAAAGTCTACGTTGTAGGTTAGTAATTTGATTAACCATACAAATTCACTCCCAAAACAAAGCAACACGAAACACATACAATTTTACAAGATAACATTGATACTATTCAGTTTGCTTCTGATTGAAATGAAAAAGATAATCAATAGAGAACAATAGTTATTGGAAATTGTTGGAATAGTGAAATAGATATTGAAAAACAAATTCAACAAATGTCCGATATTATATTTAACATTTTGAAGAAGCATAACCATATTGTCAAAAAGTATGTTAATTGGTGTTAATGTAGAATTTAAAATACCTTTTTAAAATATCTTACACAAAAATTATTGGCATGAAAATTTTAATCATTACCCTTAGTTAAAATTTATTTTATCTTATTATTCAATCAGTTGCAAAAATGTAAACTGCAAATAATTTTGTTAAATCTATTACTGTAGACAGAAATTAATAGAAATTGCGTCTTATAGCTGAAAATATTTTTTAAAACTACGAAATGAAGACCTAATATTGAATTACCTCAAAATAACTTGGATAGAGATATTTGATCATGTCCTAAATTGGCAGTTGAAATTTTTAATATACTCGTTTCAAATAGCATACCTACTGAATTTTACTATATTTATATTAAGTATTTTACTGTAAAAAATTGTTTTCGTTGCACTTTATGGTAAGATAGAGAATAGAAAAGCAAGGAAAATGAAAAAAGTCAGTTAGAAGGAACAGTTAAAAATTATTTTTTGAAGAGTAGCATACACTTTTTGAAATATTTTCAGCTATCATTGAACTAAAAGTGATAGGACAGGGTGCTATGACATCACAACTGTGAATTTTTGATGTGCGACATTAAGTTTTTTTGTCTTTTATAAAATATCGAGTGAAAGCTATTATACTCCAAATTATTATTTTCGTAGGTAGATTCTTTACGAAATTTTATCTAAAATTTCAATCAAATTGTCATAGACACTAGCAAAAATTCACGGTGTTTAAAATTTATAATCATTTTTAGCATGTATCAGAATTAAGTTCCATTTTTCTATCAACTCAAATCTGAGACATTTCTTGGCTTAGAAAAGACGTTCCACCATTCACCATAATACCAATAACATCAAAAAGTTCGTTTATTTCATTTTCAATCAATTTAACATCAGGAACATCTTTCCCTCCATCTATATCTACACACCGATTAGCTCCCAGTTCAAATAAATCAATAATCAATACCTCAGCATAATGTTCTTCGTTTTGTTGTAACAGATCAACACAAAGTTCCGCCAAACGTATGAGATCTTCTAATTTCTTCGCTGGCGTCACCATTGTATCGCCTCGAAGATCCTCTGATCGTAATAGATTTATTTTTGTATTAACTAGTATTTAAGAAAAGTTTTTGTTAAGCCCGTATTGTATAAATTTTAATTTTGTATCACGTACTTACCTTTGTCGTCCTGATTAAAATATATTCTTGTAGATTATGAAGAATCAATCAAAATGATGAAAAGTCAGTTGAGAATCAATTATAAATTAAAAAGAAAATTTAAGAGTGTAGGAAAAGACTTCTCCCAACAAAACAGATAGCTTAACAATTCGTAGACCATTTCTATTTTTCTTAACAATTTCCTCCGTTAATAAATAGGTATACCTTCGATATTAGCTTTTTGGCTTAACGTCGTATAGTTAAGTAACGCGGCGTTTTCCAAGCAGTTTTGGATCAGGGCTCTAACGTCTTCTGGTGCTACTGGAGTCACAACATCCTTCATTAGAACTCTTTCCAAGAGTAATAATGTCGCCTGAAAAGTTACACTAACCTGTAGTCTCCATATCTTCTTGTAAAGAACAATTTACGAAATTCAAAATATCATTTGAGAGGGTCATTTTTGGAAATTGGAAACAATGTTATTTTCGATATCCTTTGTTACTACGTTATTTTCATAGAAACAATGTAATTTACTGTAATGATACCCTTCGACACTACATGGTACATATATAACTGAGAAACATTAAAAGTTACTGAGATATTTTTAAGCAATGATTAAATTCATTCCTCTTTTTGAATCGTCATAACATAGGTTTAATATTTACCGCTGGTTCGGAAAGCAGTTCCTTTAGAGAAGAACGGGCAAGAAACTCTGTAGTTGCTGTTTTAAAATTATGTCAATTTTACATAATCATGACATGATGCAACTGGAGGTTTATTTCTTATTACAGATCAATTATCGCGTCATTTGTCTCTATTGACCTACCTTCAAAGCCCCTTCCGGTCTACCAAACGGGAACGCATATCTAAAGTTAGTGATCTGATGTTGCAGCAGTGTCTTGAGGCGCTCCTTGATCTCCGCGAACTTCTCCTTCTCCTGGACCGTGATGCTGCCCACCCCGTCGGGCCTGCCAGGCAACGTGGCCGTACTGTGAAAGGCTTGTTGAGTACTCTAGTAGGGCAAGCAGGGGGCAGGAAATTGCAGTATTTTAAAGATTATTTTCTGGTTATTCAGGTAAATTTATCATGAAATGATGGTAATTGAGTAAAAATCTATTTTTAACCGAAAAAACTACGAAAGAACTCGATTTATCAAACGATACCAAGTGACCCATATTCCGGAGAAAGGCCTGTCAGTTTTTTGCTTGTTGTAACGATGCACTACGAATTTTTAAAATTCAATTTTCCGGCAATGCGAATACCACAATTTCCTTGTAAAAGGCAGATATTAGTATGCAAAGGACATTAGTTCACAAGAAGCACATATAATAGATAAAGTGCATAGACGTTGTGTTATAGGGGGTTAAATATTTTTACTTATAGAAATACACATATAGGCTCATTCGAACTGAATACTACAAACAGTATTGGAATTATAAATTGTGAATGTATTCGGTGTTATTAGTTATCAAAGCAATACTTTTAAAAGTCATTACAATAAATTCATTCGAGTTTGGTTTGGTATCACATTTAATTTAATTTTTGTTAGTTGTAAACTTGAAAATTTGATTGTCTTTACCAATCCAAGTAAATCTAATGCAGAAGAACATTAAGAACGAAAATATGAAAAATTAAATGCAATGAAAATTGAAGTCAATTTTGCAATACTTTACATGCTTGATTTTAATTATTCCAATACTGTGTAATGCGGTACACCAAATATATTGAGGTTACAATTAAGAGGATAAATGTTAAGATTAAGAAACAGATAGGTATAAAAAATTATTTGACAAAAGGTTGTTAGTAAGTAACGATAGTGTCACGAATATAGAGATAGGTAGGTAGACACAAGAGTCTAGTCAGAATCATGCTTTCTAACATTGAAAATGACACAAACATACTTTGTCGACTTGCTTGAAATCTTTTTAATAACCACTATATTTTCGAGTATTAAAAACTTACTTATCTTTTCTTCTTCAATTAGAAATGTTTCATCAGCTCGTCAATTAGCATTTTCATGAAAAACATTTTCAAATTTTGATACTTAATTGACAACATTCACATCATATTTAAATGAGCAACTAATCAATATCTCAGATTTAATATTGTCCTATCACGTTTTTAACTAGTCGCTTTTAATTCACCAAATACTTTTAAATCATTATTAAAAGCAATTCCCTTAACATCAAATATGTTTTTTAACGTTTGCTTACTATTTGCTTCTAATTCATCAATAATATTATCAAGCATTACTGCTATAGCGTCATTTTTTGTACGTTAACGTATTACTTCTAATTCATCAACAACATTAAAATCATTAGCAATTTTGCTTACATCTAAAACATTGCGATTTAAAGCAATTACACAACTTACCTGTTCCCATGTACGTGGTTAGCGCAAAATGCGAAGGAATAGTGCATTAGAGTCGGATCCACCATTTGTGTGGCACTTTCAGCCACATCCAGTAGATCGGAGAGGAAACACAAGTGTCTGTAACAACCTCGTACTCCGTATCTTGCGCAGTATTCGTCTAAGACGAATACTTGGCCAGGAGAGAACCAACCCTGGGAATTAATAATATTTATTATCTCACATGAAATCAAATACACGTTAATGAATATAGTTATAGAACTAAAACACGCTTTGATAAGATATAGTAATGAAACTTGTGTACCTGCTCTCACTAATCCTTGATAAAATGTATACAGTTTGAATTAAGTCTGTCCGTTTAAATTGTACCAAAACGAATTATAAGTTTTATAATAGTTTTCTGTTACGTTAAAACCTAAACAATATTTTTAATTAAATAGACACTTACCAAGGAGCAATAAGGATCTTGAAGACGATATTTCAGTGTAAGAGATTGTAGAATAGAGAACAGTTGATGATGGTCAAACTGACAAGGATCTGCTTGAATATAATCTTCCATTCCATGCTTACGAGCTTTATCAGCATCTGAATATTAAATATTGTATTAACCCATTGAGCCCCGAACGGCCCGATCGGTCCACGACACAAAAGATTTTCTATTGTGTCATTGATTCCGGGGCCTGAGTTATTAAGAATTGTTATCATACCACAGACACTAGGAACAGGTGTAAAATTCGAAATATCATTACGAAATAGTTACTAATAAATGCAATCAAACTTTTGAACCAGATGAACGACGTAGTACAAGGCACTATTAAAAAATATAGAATGAATAGAAAATAAACAAATACGGCACTTCTAATCCTTTATGAATCTACTATTAACCTTCGGTTTTAACTGTGAATGATGAATCAAACAATCCTCAAACCATTTAAATTTTACATCTTTCGTATTGAAGTTACGAATTCAATAAAGAAGTAACAGAATTGTTAACTTCCAATTTAACATCCCAAAAAATGCTCTTCTTAACTTACTAATACAGTCACGAGTATATAAGAATATTGTAATTAACAAGTGGACTAAGAAGTGGACCTTTGTTGTTCTTTAAAAAAATGGATTATTATTATTAACTCACCCCCCATAATCTTAATATGCGTATCCGAAGTGGTAGGCGGTGTGGGTTTATGGCTCTGTCCCGTAGCTCTATACAGCGCCATCACCCACAAGTGGCATTCGTTCTCATCACTCACCCCCATGAGAACGGATTCCCCATCGCGTACTGCGTTCATGAAGTATTTTGCGCCTTCCAGTTCTGGGAATATTGGAATTATCGAATACATAGAGTATATATTACAGTAGTATATGTATAAATACTCTAAGATCGAATATATCACCAGAAGAATACGGGGAAAGTCAGGTTTAAAATAATATTATGCAATGAAAAAACTATCTTCAAAAATAATATGACAACAAAAATACCACGCCAGGAAAATCAAGTTTATAATGTTATGTGATGAAATGAAAAAAATAATGTTAGAGACAATTGTCGTGGTATTGGAGACGCATGTGAACAATTTAATGCTGAAGTACTTTTAATAGATAACAGTTTTAAAATAAGTATAAATATTTGAAAAGGAAAAAAGGAATGAGATGATGATGATGAGATAAATCATAATGCAGGATATATTGTGAAAAAAAATGGAACTCATAATTAAGTGAACACGAATCTAAATAACTAACTAAGGTGTTATGTAGTGAGGAAAGTATATCTATTAAAATTTGCCACTAACCTTGACCGACCATAAGTTGAGCTGAAAACAAAATGGAAGTGTCCATTAGTAAATTTTATACTTTGCTTCTTCAAAATCTATGTAAATAATCCGTCATTAAAATAAGCAATACCGTACCAGTATTAGTGTTAACATCTTTAAATTCTTAACTATTAAAATAATTAGGATTCCTTATTAGATACGATATTTCCTCTTTTCCAAAGGATTCCTTATTAAATACATATTCTACTCACCACTAGCCAATTCAATATAATCAACAGTGAACCCGTCAAGTTGCATCATCTCCGCGGGTTCCGACTTCTTATCCTTGTACGAACAAAGTGCGAAGGTGTACTGGCTCACTTGCACCAACACCATGTATCTTCGCTTCCACTTCCTCCAGACCGCTTTGCCGATTACGTGAAGATAGCTATAGGGAAAATACTTAAAAATTAATATCATTTTTAACAATTACTACTATGATATTACTAGCTGTGTCGCGCAGTTTTACCCTGTCCCATTTCTATAACTCATATGTTATTCTGGTAAATAAGCTACATTACTGCCAAGTATAATCATATCCGTTTAGTGGTTTTCCCGTGAAAGAGCAAACATACGAACATTCATCCTTACCAACTTTGACATTTATAATATAGGAGGCTCTGGTTAAGATATAAACGTAGAAGCAATACCAATTCATCTCATTTATGGAAAAATCTTTAAAGTTAATACTTATCTCTATCTATATTACTAATACAGGGTCCGGATTCAAATCCAGAGTGATTATCAATTTATCGTAACTACAATATTTATGGTAACCAAAAATTTTACAGTATTGCTATATTTCAAAGTCTAAATTTTTAAGTCAATTGTATAACTACCCGCAATGCTTCATATTCAGAGGTTTGTCCATTCTGCAAGCTATTTTGATCCTTAAATCTTGATCGGGAAGATTCTTCGGTACCGTCATGCGGTGCCATTCTGGTGCCTATAAAATTATTTTAATGAAATTAAACATTTTCGTTAATAAGGTTTTCTTGATCAAAATAGAGAATTTTATCAAATTAAATAGAAAGAAGATCTATATTGTGACGAATACAAAGTACTTTTGGTAGAAACAGTTATTTAGATAATGTTATAGCATCTACATAATCTGTATCCTTTCAAATATTTTATGCTTGAAATAACAGAAATAGAGATTCGTCTTTCTAATGTTTTATGCTTGAAATAATAGAAATAGAAATTTGTCAATACCTTGCTAGATAGAGGTGTAGGTCGCAAAACAACTTTTCCTAGTTCTTTATCTTCTAACGCGAGGACTCCAGGATTTTCAGTGTAAAGTTTCACTTTGACAGCTGGTAACGGCTGAGTTGTACTAAAGTCCCCTTGGGTATCCCACCTTTGATGTTTAGAAGAGGTTCAAAATCGGAGAATAATTGATATAGATTTCATTTTTTTAAATAAGTGTTATATGCTGTGTGGTGATAATAATATTTAACATTTTTGTGTAAGTGGATTACTCAAAAAAGATTAATACTGACCAGTGTTTTAATTTGATTCATCAAAATACCTAGCAATGTATTATTATTATATTATGTATATAGTTTTCGACAACTGCTAATGGTAGTCCGGGATACATCGCCCATTTTTGCAAGTGATTACTATCAAGCTAATTTTTCGTGAGTAGCTTTATTTTGATGAGATGCCCAATAATTTCATGTACGAAACTCTCGATTGTGGTAGCTTACAGAGGTAACAAGGATAAAAATTTTTGATTTGACGGTTCTCAAATATTTATTACGCAATTTGTATGACAATATGTCTGTTGAATTATATAAGTATTAAATAAGTGAAAATAAAAAAAATCAGCTGGTTAGTAATCATTTAAGATGATTTCGTTATCGATACACATTGGAATGGGGGACTCTTTGATCAAACCATAGATTTTGTAGGACAAATATTTTTTCGAATAATTTAGATAATTATCTTGAGATTGAACAAAAAAAAACATTCAGTTAGTAATTAATATTTGAGAACCATCAAATCAAAATATTTTATCCTTGTTTCCTCTGGTAGCTACCACAATCGAGAGTTTTGTACATGAAATTATTGGGCATCTCATCAAAATAAAGCTACTCACGAAAAATTAGCTTGATAGTAATCACTTGCAAAAATGGGCGATGTATCCCGGACTATGGTAACTATTTCTAAATAAGACATTTAAAATCAATGGTTTATACTTACATTGGTTTCGATGCTTCAGCTTGATCAGTTTGCAGTTTGTCACCTCCTTCTACTTCCATAGTACAATAGACAATTCTATTGGGCGCTAAAGATTTAAGGCCTTTAACTTCCATAACCACTACCTATAATTTTAGGGTACAATTTATACATAAATCATGGTAAATATTAACTCTTTTGTATTTAATGTTCCTATACGCTGTTATGTTTTCTTAGTTTGTGATTTTTACCTCGATTTGAAAAGTAAGAACCACATCCATTTTAGTCAGCTGTGTGTCGACGTCACCGCTGTCGCCTTCACCAGTTAACTTGTTCGCTAGAGATCCTTGTGATCTGAAACATAGCTGCTTACTCAACCTTGGACTCGGGTCTGGTCCAGCATTTCTATTTATTTTACCACCACCACATTTTAGTCATTCATTATGTTGAAAAGATAATATTATCTCATTTATAATGATTTCCTCATTATTATTATCATTAAACATTGGTAAATTACAATAATATTCACAAAGTTGACAATTATACAAAACATTAAACATCATAAAGATTAGAAATGCAACATGAAACACATAGGGCAATAATGACACAGGAGAAAACATTCACAAGCCCAAAGACAAAGGTGGCATACAATATGGAACCATCACCAAGACCAAGAGTGATTAAGCATAGCAAATAGAGAATGTTACATTGATTATGGAACGTACCAACTATGTTAATACTAAGGATCGAAAGGGTGATATGGATAACTGTACAGCTATAGTCAAAGTGTACGCAAAAGCCCTATTTCTGAAGCAAGCGTCTTTGAAGACTTCAATTTTACTTGTGTAAGAAAAAATAATAACAAAGAAGAAGAAAAAGTGAAAATAAAACGAGAATGTAAAGCGAAGAAGTGTGTGAGTCGATGTGTCCTTGTATGCAAAGTTTACGCTTTGAGTGTTAGTTATTGGCTACGTATAAGGTACGCTCATCAAAAGCTTTCTTCATACTTTCGACTAGCAGTTTAAGCTGGTTATCCAAGAGTCCTAACATTCATTCATAGTATCTATTCATAAAAAGCATTCTGGCGAAAAAGTGGAAGCGGATCCATAGTTGTCATTTCTTTTTCAATTATTTTTCATATTTCAAGAATTTAGAGACCACGTTTACATATGCGTTTGGGGTTCTATATCATCCTCATTATCATTTACCGATGAAGACACAAAACAATGATACACTATAATAAAAATGAAAATAGTGAGAGATCTATTATAGGGCTGAGTGTAACCAAAATGTCTCTATGTACTTGTATCTCCATAAGTGTAAGCTATCTACGCTATGTCGGTCTAAAGCTACAGTGGTCTGTATAATGACAACATTTGGATAGTATAATTTACAAGGTTTCGGGGTAGGGTGTCACAAGTCGGGCTACACAAGACACGTGCGCAAATTATTATTTAAGGACTCATTACTTGTACTTCCTTCACACCGTCCAGTATCGTGCCAGGGGCAGAGAAACCAAAACAGAAATGAACAAGTAGAAAAAATACAAAGATATAGAGCATCAAAATAACAAACATAGGGAGAATTTGGAAAACAAATATTGAAGTGTTCAATGGGATACCAATTATTGAAGATATAATTCTGATAATACATTTTTTGAGTGGGATTAGTTTGAAGGGTCACTTAATTTTATTGAATCACTTTAAAATATAATAGTATTTAATTATAATAAGTATATATAAATCTTAATAATATTGATTATTTCGGTTCGTTAATATTATATTTCATTTACTATGTTACCTACTGAGGGTCGATAATTCAAACTGACCTGTGATTATACCGCTTGATTTTATGGAGGCCATACTTTGAGTCTGCCCCGCCCTTAGAGACGGGCAGAGACTCAAGATTGCCCATCAACATATTGATGGAAGATTTCAGTTCTTCTATGTAGAGTGACTCCATTTCTTTGAGAACAAACTTCGGCATCAACTTGCGATTCTGAAACAGTGTTTGATAGTAGAATATACCTTCTTATTTCATAATAGTTATATATGGCTTTATAAATGAAGAACCCTCAACATACCTTCTCCATTTCATTGACTTTCTGCATTCTTCCATCTAATTCTCTTCTTATGGCTGCCGCTTGTTCATCCGCCGAATCCAACTATACATGAGAATAAACAATTTAATTCACATTTATATTCATTTCATTTTATTTTAATTTTAACGCCTCCTATAGCTAAGTAGGATCACCAATCGACAATTATACTAACTATACAAAATTAAAAAACCACAAGAAAATCTTTGTAAATTCCTAACATAACCTGAAAACACGATTAATTCAAACTCACAAGCGCTGCGTTAAACAATCCAACTTACAAGCAGCGCGTTGAAAAGCAGCTGATGCTCGAACTTCTTGACCCCTAGTATCTGCTGGAACATGTCGTACAGCTGCTCCTTGCTGAGGATGCACTCCGCGTTGAGGCTCTGCTGCTGCGCGCGAGACGGCCGCTTCGACTCGTCGTCTCCTGGTATGCCTGATGGCCGATCAGTGTATATTTCGTGACAGGAGAGAAAAGAAGAGGAGAGGAGAAGGAAAGAACAGATGAATTGAACAGAAGAGAACGGAAGTTGTGTTGGTTCCAGTGATGGCAAAGCAAGGTTACGAAAACGAAAATAATGTTGCAAGTATAGTGCTTACTTCGTCATTTATATTAACTGACAAACGTAGTGATAATAAAAATAAATGCATAGGATATAGATATTGGAACAGTACAGTATAGTATATTATTACTGTCTATAATATATACGATTAAAAGAAAGCGTGCATTGTTTTATATTTATTTATATTGTAGTAAAATAATGATTTTCATAAGTACTAAGGTGGGTAAACTGAAAATAAAAGTGTATGTAAAATATGTGTAAATTAAGCAAAATATGCTAAGTTTAAAAGCTTCTAAGTGTCAATAACGAAGTACTGTTTATCATTAACAATGTATGTGTAATACTGTTGAAATGTTTTGTTTAATAATATACATAACATTGACAATATTAAAATTATACTAAAAGAAACAAATGCATCAACTGTTACTGTTAACAGTTATAAAAAATATTGTTATACACAATAAGCAGATATACACGTATAAGGCATTAATAATAAAACATTAACTACAACATCCAAACATGAAGCAACATCACAAGACCAAAGCTGAAAAGTATGAGAAAAGGAAATAATGAACAGTTGTCATATTGTGATACCTGGTATTCCTGGGAGTGAGAGAGAGGCATCGTGAAAGAGTGGGACAGAAACACACACAGTGAGACAGACGCAGGCGACACACATTGATTTCAAAACATTATACAACAATAAACATCACAAATTAAAATCTAAGTTAAAATAACTGATTATCGATTTATTTCAGTAAAGATTTATCTACCATTGGGTTTGGAATACTACAAGTAGCATTTTAAAGATTTAGAGCTCGAAATTTTTAGCAAGATTGCAGTTATCTCAAACAAATTAAGTATAATATGACTATAGGAAAGGACTCGAGGCGTTATTTTTTATACTTTTTTGGGAACATCACAAATTATATTATACTAACAGTTTTATAAAAACATTGGTGGGATCAAAATTTACACAGAATGCAATTCAGACATGTCTAACATAATATGTTAAGGGACGCTAAGCTATCAATAAAAAGGACGATCACACAAAAAGTCTGATCAGTCAGTTAGGTTTAATTTTTTTTGGAAGAACATCTAAGTCTATGTATTGAATACATTTACCTGTCGTAGAATAGGCTTGAAAGAACTAATAAGTTAGCACACGGAAATTAATAACACACATTCAAAGGCATGTTGCAAACTCAAGCATTATTAACTTCACACAAATGGCACCATGCTAATAGACATTTTATTTTATTATGTTGCTCTAAAAACGTTTCATTGTTCGAACAAATAGCAAACATTTTAAAAGCAATTTCAAATTCATCTAGTGAATTGTTCTGTCTATTATTGTTATTTAGAGCTAGTGTTTTGTGAATATTTGCTCTTTGTCCAATTTTAGCACATTTATGTTAAACTATTGCACTATTAGTAAAGAAAACTGGAAAAACAATACACTCACCCGTTCCCTTCATGATGCAGTCCAGTTTCGCCAGCCATGTTGTTACAACCGTATCTTTTGTTAAACCATCTATTTCAGCTTGAGATTTGAAAATGCATTCGCTAAAAGAAACGGTTTTATAAGTACCTTATACATTACCTTTAATTTATTCAGTATTATGTTTATGTATAGAATGATCCTCAAATACTTACTTAACACGCTTTTCAATGTTATTTCTAAATACTTCGCGGAAATCATTATGGGTACATGCACCAGCTTTCACCATTTGCTCAACCCTTTCAGATTTCAGAAAAACATCATAATAGGCTTGAACTGCGTTTTGGAAAGCTTCATCAGCCAGGATTTGCGTTTCTCCTTTGAGGAAGGCCTGTTAATATAAAACGTGATAGTTTAAAAAACTGTAAGCACGCTATTAAAAATTCTTTATCGTATACAAAAAAAAAGGTCAGACTTTTTAATGGATAACAAATTGTTCAAAGGTAGAACCTATCCTATACAGCGAGAGACAAAAGTGATACAAATGTTAGTAGAGTAGTACAGTTTTTACCTGAAATCTTGCTTGTATCGTCTCCAACTGATGCATAGTCACTTTAGTATGGCGCCTCGTCATATCTGTCGGCTGTTTAGCATTGAATGGATGCGCAATACATCGTGAAACGAATACGTACAGTTGCAACCTTCTCTTCTTGTCCTCTTCTATCTTTTCGATTTTCTCCTATAGTAAAATTAATTTGTTATACTTCATCTTCATTTTAATATTTGTTTGTCAATTGGGATATTCCTATATTATGTAAAATTGATTACAAACCCTTAATTAGTAAGGTTATGATCAGGGGAGCATCCGTGATGGCTACGATTCGATCATTTTTTTCCTTGTTAGGCATTTATTTTACATTAAAGTATAAATAAACATGAAATTAAATTTTTCAAAATGTAATGCTTCACATTAATAAATTATATTTTTCTAGTTTCCTGAACTACACAGTACCTGTGGATCCTGATCTTTATCTGAATGGCTAGTTCCAGAAGGGCTGGGTGATGGAGCTGGCGCCTCACCAGAGCTGGCGCTCCCCGTCGACGTCCTGCGAAGGAACGATCTGAACGATCGATAGCGTTAAGTAATCAATGGTTATGATATCATCCATGTACGATGGCAAATCACTTGGCTTCAGAAGAATTTATATTTCGTGTAAGAAGAATTGTTAGTGTAACTGTGTGATTGGCCAGTGTTCATGGAAAGTTTATGTTGTGAATGTACGTACCTACTATATTATATCTACTCTAATATTATAATATACATAATCTATGTCATTTCTACTTTGATATTAACTTGATAAAAGGATAAAGATCATTCTATTAATAATTCAGAAGTAGCAGTATTATAAAAGCGACCATTAAAACTAATATCTACGAGTAACCCAAACATGGTTCGTGAGACGAAATGGTCGTGAGTTAAAATATTCAAATTTGATTATTTATTATTTTATATTGTTGACACTCTATTTAGTAGCTTACAATTAAAAGCTTTGTAAACATAACTGTATCATATTACATTATTTCCATGTTCATATTCTATATATAAGCGTTTACGTATATAACTTCCAACATATAGAAAATTATCATCTGCAAAATCTTTCCCACTTTATATTCATGTCACTTCAAAGCTTTTAACTGTTTAAGCATTTCATATTCTCGTTAGCTCTACTTACGCATGTTGTGGGGGGGCGAGGGCTTGCACCTCCCTCTGTCTGGTTGCAGGGTGGAGGGGGGCGGCTAGGGGTGCAGTAGTTAGAGGACTTGCGCCTGTATAAATCCCACAGTTATATTAAACTTTAGCTGGGACTTCGGAATTAATCCTATTGCAGCAAATTACACTTCTTGGATACAGGTTAATTTTAATGTTTTAGATGAGAAATTTAAAATGAGAATAATTTTGAATCGTAAATGTTGTAAAGCGTTGCTCACTTTTACGCAATATTTTCAATGGAATAAGTTCGAGTTATAAAGTGTCCGTGTGAATTATGAAATAAAAGACATAATGGAAACACAAAAGAACCAGAAAATGGCACTCAGGGCATTATTTCAGTTGAATGAAGTTGGCATTCTATAACAATGAATAACTCTGAAGTTAGTACATCTTATTCCGCAGACGATGTATTAATAGACCCTATATATCTTTGTGGATTTTTCTCGGGTGTCCTATTTCAGATCCGTATGCATTTTACGGCAGAAATAGTTTATGGTTGTTGAAAAGAAAATCTATCTATTATATTGAAAAGCTAGGTTCCGAATACTTATTTTACATTCATGTCAAATCTAGTTTGCACTTTTTGTACATTAAATTTAAAAAAAAAAGGAATTATAATGGCACATGCTTTAATCAGAACGTACAATAAAAAAAATTGTTTAAATTTAGACCAGATATTTTTTTCAATCATTGTGTCATAACTTTCGACATACAATCATAACGTGTAATAAGTAATTTTTAGGAATATTTCAGCCATACACACGCATAACATTTTCGGCCATATTTTAAATCATTAACCAATACTTACCAGGTGGTAGCCCGGCAGTAGAACCCCTTGGTATTTCTGGTTTACCCCGCACTGATGGCCTGCCACCAGCCAATGAACCGGGAGGAACAACTGGGAAAAAAAAATTTAATTACTTGTAAGTAATATGTTTTTTCAGTCGTTAAAACGAGTCTTCGTCTTTTACCTTTTTTCTTATTAGATATTTAATTTTATAGCATTCAAATGACATACACGAGAAATTTTAAAAGAATAGAAAAAAATCGATCACGAGGTAGGTTCGAAAACTGACATTGAATTTTTTCTATTCTTTAAAAATTTATAAGTATATTAGTATATTGTTTAGGCATAACTAAAACTTTACGACTATTTATTTAAGACCATTTGTATAATCTCTATTTTAACTGACAGTAAAAATGTAAACTCATCATGATTTTGTTACGTTTTTCCTTACCTTAATAAATCGAAGAAAAGGTGATGGTCCAAAAAAAAACCCAGAGTCGATTTAGACAAATTGGGTATCAATGGCTTTATTATATTACACAATTTACCCCACCGAAAAATTAATGCCCATATCCATGGGGTATGAGAGTTATAGGCTAACAAAGTATGTATGAAAAAATCATGAGTAACTTGTTATTTTTACCAGTTTTTACAACAGCAGTATACTATTAAACCATCCATCAGCCGAAGGACGTCCACTGCTGAACATAGGCCTCCCCCAAGGTGCGGCTACCCGCGACCTTCACCAGATCGTCGGTCCACCTTGTGGGGGGCCTACCAACACTACGTCCTCCGATTCGCGGCCGCCATTCGAGGACCTTTCCGCCCCAACGAAAAAAAAAAAAACGCCGCTGGATGCGGGTGGCACAGGACCGATCGCAGTGGAAAACCTTGGGGGAGGCCAATGTCCAGCAGTGGACGTCCTTCGGCTGATGGATGGATTAATAGTATACTGCTGTTGTAAAAAATGGTAAAAATAACAAGTTACTCATGATTTTTCCATATATACTTTGTTAGCCTATAACTCTCATACCCCATGCATATGGGCATTAATTTTTCGGTGGAGTAAATTGTGCAATATAATAAAGCCATTGATTTGTCTAAATCGACTCTGGGTTTTTGGTCCATACATTTTTGGACCATCTCCTTTTCAAGAAACTATTTGCCATAGATTGATATTAATAAAATAATATCGATAGCAAATAAAATATTTTCTAGCGAGTCAACTATAAAGTTATTTTATTTTAAATTTTATATATGATTATTCCTTTCTATATGTGTTTTGTAATGAATGCTATAGTTTATTTGTATTTCGTCTTTTTAGGTCGCAATGGAGCTATTTTATGGTATTATTTTTATGTCGACAAATAGTAGGCTAGAGAGTGAAATAAGCTTCTTTTTACGGTGGTGAAACATCTCATTCCTATGGGAATTAGTTTAAGCCGTAGGCGCATACATAAAGAAACCACGCTAATTTTACAACCTCTTTTTGCTTAAAAAATACACGCAAACGAACATTCTGGCGATTCGTTGTGAATATAAAAAAATATTTCATATTGTCAAGGTCAGAATATAACGATTAAACATTTTCACGAAAAAGTAGGTATTCAGTATTTTTATAGGGTTCACTTTGTAGGCTGGGTTGGTATTTGTTATTCCAGTAGGAATAATAATTTTTCCTTGTCCTTTGTACTCATTCTCATTGTTGCGATGCTCTTTGATGAATTTCCTTGGTGTCTTCCTTTAATTGAAAAGCGTCTACACGTGAAAGTGTAATTTATTTATTGTTGTTTATTTAGGAATCGTTTTTTAGTTAACACAGTTTTTCGATATACCCTCATTTCTTCGATAATATAGATATCATAACCATATTATATAAACACGATAGATGACTCAAATGGACCACTCTGCTTCGAGACGCGGAAGTTATACCTACGACGTTTGTGTTAAATATTGCTTATACGTGACATTACTCTTGGAAATAAATCAACCTTTAAAAGGATATATTGCAATTCTGAGTGAACAAAATAATGCGAATGAATAATGAGAGTGGAATTATCTGTGTAAGTATGTTTTAAGTTGTTTCTGTTTTGCCGGTAGCTTCATTTCCTTTTCTAAATAATAAATAAATAAATAAATAAAAATAAAAAGCCTTTTATTTTCTACTTAAGCATTTTTACAAGTTTCAATTAATTAAAACATTTTTTTTTTTTTTTTTTATCTATGATATACCTAGTTACATTTAGTTCATAAATTTATACATTTACACAAAAGTAAGTTGTGTTGTATTATATTATGTAGTAAGTATAGCCGTTCATTTGTTATTTAAATACAATTTTTACTGTATGTTATATAATTATGTACATATTTATACACTTATATTTTCATTATACATTATCTGTAGAAACCCCATATTGGGTAAAGGCCTCCTCCAAAGATGCCCAAGTTTCTCTGTCTTGTGCAATCATTTTCCAGTTTGGACCGGCAGTCCGTATGATCTCGTCTTCCCAACGAGTCACTGGTCTTCCTCTATTCCTTTTGCCTATCGGGCCTTTCCAAAAAGTTACTTTCGTGGTCCATCTCTCGTCCTCAAGCCTCGCAACATGTCCAGCCCATTTCCACTTGAGTTTTTGTGCATAGTTTAAGGCGTTGGTGGCTTTGGTTATTGACCTTATTTTTGTATGTCGTACTTTGTCTATTTTCTTTATATTAAGCATGCTTCGCTCTAGTCCTCGTTGACATGTTGTGACTTTCTTTTTTAGGTTCGAGGTGAACTTCCAGGTCTGGCATCCGTACGTCAAACATGGTAGAAGGCTTGAGTTCATAACTTTCGTTTTTAAGAATGTAGGAAGGTTACTTTTAAAAATTTCTTTCATGCTCCAATATTTATTCCAAGTCTGTTGTACTCTTCTCTCGACTTCCGATTCGTTGTTTTTCCTATCAAAACTTATTCTCTTCCCTAGGTATATGTATTTATCGGTATAGTCCAGTGGCATTTCATTTATTGTTATTGGTCTTCTCCTGCTGTTTGTCATTATCATGGTCTTGGTAAGATTCATCTCCAATCCCACTTTAATACTAGCTAGATGCAATGATTCGATCATGCGCTGTAGCTGAGAGCCAGTTTCGGAAAACAATACTATGTCGTCTGCAAATCTTAAGTGATTCAGATAGTCACCCTTTATGTATAATCCCGACCTGCTCCAGTCTAACTTGCTGATGATCTCTTCCAGGATGGCTATAAATATTTTTGGAGATAGCGGGTCGCCCTGTCTGACGCCTCTCTTTATAGGAAAGCTAGGTCCGAGAGTTTCTAGCTTTATTCTACCCTTGTTATTAGTATATATGCTTTGGATGACCTTTATATACACGTCTTCTACTCCTTGCTGTTTTAAGCTTTCCCATATACTTGTGTGTGTTACCATATCAAATGCCTTGCGGTAGTCAATAAAAGCTATGTATAGTGGCCTTTGTTGTTCTTGGTACTTTTCTATTATTAGTTCAATTGTGTGGATATGGTCAGCTGTAGAGAATCCTTTCCTGAAACCAGCTTGTACTGTCGGCTGTTTTAATTCCAGTGTAGTACTGATTCTTTTATTAATAATGGATGAAAAGAGTTTGTAGAGGCTAGGTAACAAGCTTATTGGTCTATAGTTACCAATATCCTTCGGGTCGCCTTTTTTGTAAAGAAGAACGATATTTGATTCTGACCATTGAGAGGGTGTTTCAGAAGTTTGTAAAATTAGGTTAAATAGCTTTGTTAATGGTACTGCTAGTATTTTGTGTGATATTTTGAGTAATTCATTTGTGATGTTATCGGAACCAGGGCTTTTTTCTAATTTCAAACTTTTTATTGCTTCGATGACTTCCATTTCATAAATTGGCTTCACATTACTATCAGTTACATTGGTGGATCTTGATATTGTATTTTGTTTATTATCGCTGTATAGTTTCCTGTAGAAGTCTGTGGCTACATTTATAATGTCAGTTCGTTTGTGCACAGTTCTATCTAGTTTCTCAAGTCCTTCTATCCAAGTCCTGCTTGTTTTGAGATCCTTAAATGCCTTCTTTGTACTTCCTGTGTGTTTTAAGTGCTTTTCTATTGTATTTTGTCTATATGTGGCGTAGTCCCTTTTTATGTATTTATTTGTTATTTTGTAGAGAGCCGAGAGTTCGTTTTTCATTGATCTAGTTTTATTTTTTGTTCTTTGTAAGTCTTTTCTTCTTTTTAATAAAAAAGCTGTGCGATCTGTTAGTATTCTGTGTTGTTTATGAGATTCTCTTCTATCTTTTCTAACTTTTTTCAAGCTCTGGATGATAGCGTCTTTTATCTGTCGTAATAGTTTTGTACTGAGATATTCTGCCAGTTTGTAGTTGGGTAGAGTAGCATTTTCTCTAGGTTTTCATTATATCTGGTTATTTCTTCTTTGTTCGTTAGTTGGGTTACAGACTTGTTTGTGAAATTGGCTCTGCTTTTCATTTGTTTAGAAATATTAACTGATGCTCTTATTAGCCTATGGTCTGACGGATAGTTAACGTTCATGACTTCAAAATTTTGAAAATATTTCCTTTGGTTGGATAGCATATAGTCGATCTCGTTTTTGTGTTGCCCATTCGGAGATCGCCAAGTCCATCTCCGATTATGGTTTTTCTTGAAACACGTGTTGATGATGGTTAGGTTATGTTCACGAGCATAGTCCACGAGTCTCTGCCCTCTGTCGTTTCTTACGCCATAACCATGTTTCTGCACTGTGTGATATTCTCCTTCTTGGGGAGCACCGACTTTCGCGTTAAAGTCACCCATTAATATAAAAGTATTATATGTTGCTTGTATTGCCCTGTCAATGGTTTGGTAAAATTCCTCTATCTCTTCCTCGGTAGCGTTGTCAGTCGGTGCGTAAACTTGTATTATGGATAGCTTGAATCCTTGAAAATTTAAGTTTAACATTGCTACACGATCTGTTAATCCAATGAAACTCTCTATGTTGTTTTTATGTAGCTTTTTTATAATGAAGCCTACTCCGTATTTACCGGGTGTGCGTCCTATGTGGCAGAGTATAAGGTTATCGTATTCTTCTATTTTATTTCCAAGTCGCCTCACTTCTGAAATACCTATTATATCGTAATTTATTTCCTTTATTGCTTCTTCTAGTTCCAGTAAGCGATCGTATGTCGACAGGGTCCTGACGTTATAAGTTGCTATTTTAAGTTGTGTTAAAGGTTTATTTATTTTTTTCTCTATCTGTATGTATTTATTCTGTATGTATTTATTTGGAGGGTTGTGGTCATTATCTCCCACGGGGACCGGCCGGGTTGGGAGAGTTTTATCTTTTTTTATTATAAGTTGGTTTTTGTTATTGTTATTGTTTTGTGTATAATTGAGTCGCTCGATGGTATTCGCGGTGGTATTTGGCGTTTCGATTAGTTGCTATTCTAGGCTGCTTTGATTAAGTCCTGGGCTTTTTCTTGGTTGTGGGGTCCGCTTTATGTAAGATGACATGGATGTGGAGGGTGTCGATCTTATGTTCGTAGTAGTTTTATTTTTGTTTAGAACGGCGCTTGGTGAAAGTGTAAATTTAGATTTCTTTTTTGTTTGATTGCGGTCGACCGTCCCTGTTAGTGTAGAGTTGGACCTTGAGTGTTCTGGAGGGCTAGCAGAGAGGGCTCGTTTCTGGTTAGAGTTCGAACTTTCTTTTACGATCAAGCGATCGTATTTTAAAATGGCTTTATTACCCTTCTCTCTTTGTTCTTTTAATTGGGGTATTAATTCCTTTCGAGCTTCTAAAACTTTACGTGAAAAATCCTCTTTTATATAAGAACCTGATCCGTTTAGGGCTGATCGGCGCTGTAGGATTGATAGTTTTTTTCCATAAGTCGTAAGTATTAATCGGATGGGTCTCGCCTTTGTATTTTTCCTTCCTATTCTCCCAACAAACTGAAAATCACGCTTTTCGCAATCCAACTCTAACTTAAAGTTTATAATTTGTAGCAATATGTCTTCCAGTTCCGAATAGCTTTTTTCTTCTTCTGATATTCCAAAAAATATGAGATTGTTTTGTCTTAATTTTCTATCAATATTTTCTATCAACTTTTCATGCTCCTCTTGTTTTTTCTGTATCTTATCTATATTTTGGACTAAGTTTTCCAGCTTGGTGTCTAAGTTTGCGTTGATTGTTTTTGTTATATTATCCTCTGCTTGTTTTAGACTAGTATTTATATCTTGCTGTATTTGCAAGCGCAAGGAATTCAATAAAACGCTTATGGTTTCAGAGTCTGACATTTTAATGAATTAATTTATTTCACCGCCCTCTATCGGTCATACACTGTTCCTTGTATTTGTTTGACCTTGATCGATTATACAGTAATTCTTGTCTAGTTACCTAGATGGCGCTTTCAAAGATAGCCTTGTTAGGTCGGTAAATTAATGAGAATATTGGTGTCGTCGGTAATGCAGTTTGTTTACAATATGTCACGAAGATCGTTAGATCGTTTGAATGTTTACCGTACTTTACCAATATAAAAAAATTATTTTCCTTTCTTATTGTAAGATTTCTGTTTCTTTGTGGTTTACAATAGCAATTATATTGGTATTACTCACAGTTATTTGTAAATTCGTGGTTTTCTTGCTGGATTATTGAGTTTGCGCCGACTTCTGTAGTGAAGTGGTTGAACAGCTGATCGAAGTTTTGATCTTGCAACTGCTTTATGAGGTGGTGTTTATTTATTCTTCATCAGTTGGCTGTATGTTGGTACGTATTCAGACACACTATTTACTTGGGTATATACAGTTACAATATTTTTAAATATAGTTTTTTACGGAGCTAAGATAAAAGTCAACTAGTGCCTTTAGCGCCACCTAGCGATTCTAAATAATAGAAGTGCATAAATATTAAGTTCGATATGTGTATTTGAGAAATAAACTAATACAAGTAGTTTCATGCTTATTGTTAAGCGATTAGTCACTTTTTCACGGATTTAAAATGCGTTTTTGTGGTTACCGGCTGAATCAAAGTCAAGACATTTTACATATTAGGTACCTAGTGTCTTGATCGTGATAATTGTTAAAACTACCCTCATTTATTATTTATCAATTATATTATGTGAAAAGATTCACGTGTAATAGTGGTATAAAAGAGTACTACATATAATTATATATCTACATTTTGGCAAGGTTCTAGTATAGTGGTGGGTTTTGTTGGAATTCAAAATTCATAGCTAATTAAAAACATTAACAACACTTTAATCAAAGTTAATCTGCACAAGAAACGTATTTAAATACTAGCGGTCCGCCCCGGCTTCGCCCGTGGTACATGTTTACGTTTTCTCTCATCCTCGTACTTCAAGGAATATAATAAAAAAAGAATTATTGAAATCGGTTCAGCCGTTCTCGAGTTATGCGCTTACCAACACATTTTGCGATTCATTTTTATATATAAAGAAGACTAGCGGTCCGCCCCGGCTTCGCCCGTGGTACATGTTTACGTTTTCTCTACATAAGAACCATCCTCGTACTTCAAGGAATATAATAAAAAAAGAATTATCGAAATCGGTTCAGCCGTTCTCGAGTTATGCGCTTACCAACACATTTTGCGATTCATTTTTATATATAAGAAGATTTTCTCTACATAAGAACCATCCTCGTACTTCAAGGAATATAATAAAAAAAGAATTATCGAAATCGGTTCAGCCGTTCTCGAGTTATGCGCTTACCAACACATTTTGCGATTCATTTTTATATATAAATTACTAAATGCCAAGTATTCAAATAAAATAAACACTCAGTTAAAACTCATTCAAATCGTTTAAATACCAAAGAGTGAATGAAAATATGTTTTATAAAGAACTAGGTCACTTCATATCAGACTAGCATAAATTGTAATTCGAAATTATACCCGACGAAGATATTTTATCATTTAAATTGTAGAATTTATAAAGTTAATTAATTATTAATAAATATCCATTTATTTTGCTTTTGTAACGTTATTTTAAAAAAAAATGTCTATGGACACAAACATGGCTGAAAGTAATACGGCATTTAAAATTAACGGATAACTAAATGAAAACACGGTTCAGAAACAAGATTAAATCACTACATAGTATAAAACAAAGTCGCTTTCTCTGTCCCTGTCCTATGTCCCTATGTATGCTTAAATCTTTAAAACTACGCAACGGTTTTTGATGCGGTTTTTTTAATAGATAGAGTGATTCAAGAGGAAGGTTTTAGTATATAATTTATTATGTTAGACAAAGCGGGCGAAGCTCCGGCGGAAAGCTAGTATTAGGTATATATTTTAAACTGAAATACTTGCCTCGAATAAGACAGACTTTTAACAGGATAAAATAAATTCGAAGCGGGTGAAACTTAAAACGTTAAAAAAGGAAACAACATACCATTTCTTGCGCAATTTGAACGTTAGTTAGTTAAGAAATACAGTCATCTGAAACTTCACAGATTAAAATATGAAACATAATATTTCGTCAAATTATTCACTTTTATTTTATCCGAATATAGAGCAAGACGTGGGTTTCACTAACCGTAAAGATAAAATTGCTTTCTAATTAATTATTATATGTATTTAATTAAAATAATAGTTCCCCTAACCAATTTTCCGCTACTCAGAACAATCTTCGTGGAGCTTAGCCAACTAAGTATCTGATTGTTATAAATGGTTTCGATGTTTTCAAATTACCTAAGCAAAAACAATTGAGCTAATTAAGAATTTGTATGCTTAAATCTTTAAAACTACGCAACGGATTTTAATGCGTTGCGTTTTTTTTTTTTATAGATAGTGTAGTTATTTCATGAAGAATGCTTTAGTAAATATGTATTTTGTTAAGTTTTAAACAAAGTGGGCGAAGTCGCGATCGTTAAACTAGTTCATAATAAAAGTAATTTATTGTTGTGTCACAGTTGAGACGAAATTATAGCTCACAGATACTTTGTTGTAAATACTATAAAAACCCACCTATCTGTAATAAGCCATCTGAAAATAAACAGAATTCCCTAATTCTGTAGTCACTTATTTATTCATGGGATGTATTTAATTCTCATGGTACGGAGTCTGGACTCTAACGACCTCTTGGAAATGGAGAAGCGTTTCAACCCAGATCTCGAGAGGTCGAATAATATTATTTCGTTGGCTCGTTATTTTAAATTAAAACTTACAGCTGAATAGACGAGTGCATTAATGGTTGAAGCTTCTTTTGGTGGTGTTAAAAATATGATAATTATTATTTATACAAATTCTGTAGCAGTTAGATGTTTATCATCATTTTCAGCAAATTTACATCGTACGCAATATTATGATAATGGATAATTTTTAATGGTTTTAATCTTGTTTTTTTTAATTGTATGAATTTAATTTGTATGGAATGTAATTTTATAATACGTATTACTAATTTACTAACATAGTTTCTAATATTAATGTATACTAACACAAATATGGATGAATATCTGGAAATAAAATGGAAAATATTATAATTATTATATTAACCCAACTTTTTAGTCCAATAAAATAAGTATTCAATGTATATTTGAAACTTAATAAACATTTACACATCTTTTATTAGGTACAATTAACAAATTCAAGCAAGAACTTAAAATATAAGCTAATACCAAAAAATAAATAATAAGATACAAAAGTATTCCCTATTCAACAGAAACATAAAATGTATTAAAATACAGTACTCCAAAAGTAATAATGCGCATAGAAATCTTCGTCACTGTTCGGCAACTGTCATATTCCCGGAGCGTCCGAAGACGATATCTATATAGAGTGGTTCAATGCATTTTCTTCATGCATAGTTTAGTAAAATTAAGTGTTTTGTGCTAAAAGAGATTAATATTGATTTGTAACGATTTTGTTTCGATAATTCCTTGTAAGTAAATAGCGAGGATAACCCCACGATTGCGAATACCTATATCTTTGTTGGATTGATTTACTTGGAAAATTTTATAGTACTTTTAAAGTGTCTTACTGAAGCTGGTGTAATGATGGAAGAAAAGAAGGTTAAAATAACACAAAATTTATATTGTACTAGATTTCCGCCCGCGGCTTCGCCCACGTTTTCAAAGGAAAACCCGCATAGTTCCCGTTCCCGTGGGATTTCCGGGATAAAACCTACCCTATGTGTTAATCCAAGTTACCTTCTATATGTGTGCTAAATTTCATTGTAATCGGTTCAGTAGTTTTTACGTGAAAGAGTAACAAACATCCATACATCCATACAAACTTTCGCCTTTATAATATTATAATAGGATAAAATATGGTTTTCAAACACAGGTTTAGATTTAAACCATATAAATCTAATCATTAAAATCTCAGTTCAAAAGTATTTACAGTACTGATCATTCTTCAATATTATGACATTTACAAAAAAATCAAAATAAAAACAATCAAAATCAGGGATTTTCTTTATTTCTGAGATTTTAGATACATCTCTTCTTAATTTTCACTTTCCCTATTGCCATCACCTGTGTAAATCATTTCATCGATTAATTCAATTCACCTTTAAAAACAAACCCAAGAAGGGTATGTAATAGCAGCTCTATATAATTCCACGCAGTGAGAACACGTGCAGTCACCACCAATATTTAAAGACGACTGACGGATTTTTCAGTTCTTTGACTGACAGGCTACCGTCACCTACCGCCCGATTTGTTTTTGATTGTGTATGAACGTGAATTGACTTCTATTTCTTTTAGACAAGGTGTAAAATGCAAGTGCATTTTTATAGGGCTCTTACGAATCAATGATTCGAGTGTTTTCGGAAATACGACAATTAGCGAAGATTTGCATGCGCATTATTAATTTTGGAGTACTGTAATAACAATCCTACTTTAATATTATTAATGCGAAAGTTTGTGAGGATGTGTGTGTGTGTGTGTGTATATGTATGTTTGTTACTCTTTCACGCAAATACTATTGAACCGATTACAATGAAATTTAGCACACATATAGAGGGTAACTTGGATTAACACATAGGATAGGTTTTATCCCGGAAATACCACGGGAACGGAAACTATACGGGTTTTTCTTTGACAACGCGGGCGAAGCCGCGGGCGGAAAGCTACTCGCCTATAAACAGTGACGTCAATTAGTAACAAACCTCGATCGTTAGGTTACAAATCAATTATACCCGAGAAGCATCCTATAATGATAATGGCGGACCTGCAGGGTGAGACGAATGTCAGAGAATAGAATAACGCTAAGGAATAGAAACTGCTATCGCCAAATTATTGACATAAGCTCATGACATTTTAGTAATGGTTCGGTCACACCACCAACGGCGACGACGACCACGACCGAAATTCCCATCCAGACAAAATTTGTTCAAAATAAAAAATTAAAAATTCCCCTCATACCGGTACTCGGAAAGAAAAAAATTTCGAGGTCAATTAATAAAAATTTACGATTTTCACCGAGACGGTAAGTTAATTATATAATCATCTCGAACCAAAATTGTAGATCATAAAATTATCTATAAAAAACTTCAAATACATTTTTTTCTAGGAGCCACCGTTTCTGAAAAAAATCTATTTTTTCATTCATTGATCTCAAAAAAAAATTCCAATCACCAGAACGACAGGAAATTTTAATATTTTATTTTTAATTATGTTTTGTACAATTTTGTTAAATTGCGACTGGATGAAAACTTTGTTCGTGGTCGCCGTCGTCGTTGGCAGGGTGAACAAATCCTTAGCAAAATATCATACGCTTATGACAATTAGTATCGATAGCGGATTCTATTCCTTTGCGTTTTGACGTTTGTCGCGCTCTGTTCCTACCATATACGTATATTTTAGCCCTTAATTATACACAGCCCTTTGCTAAGGCTCTTCAGACGACCCTTGCGTAATAAGGGTGCTTACTGCACGCACTATGATCTTTAGCATGGGCATATCCTTCATATTATAATAAGCTACATATAGCTAAGATGAATACTCTAAGTTAAGGTGAAAATCTAAGCTACACGTTATAAAGTTGTCACTTGAGATAATAATATCACATAGGTAGTAAAAATGTTTATATACTAAAAAAATATACCGGCCGAATTGAGAACCTCCTCCCTTTTTTAAAGTCGGCTAAAAATTTGTACTGTTTAATATCTTTACTCTCGAATAATACCTAATTACGTAGTCAAGACGGTTTCTGTCCTTTTTATCTGAAAAAAAAATAACTCCCTTCCTCTTGAATCACTCTATCTATTAAAAAAAAACCGCATCAAACATCAAACCGTTGCTTAGTTTTAAAGATTTTATAAGCATACAAAGGGACATAGGGACAGAAAAAGCGACTTTGTTTTATACTATGTAGTGAAATTGAAAACCTCATGGGTAAAGTGTGACTTTACGCACAAATTATTCTGTATAACAGCACATCAGCACGAACTTCATCCATAAATGATTACTTTTAAGATTATTTTCCGTGATAAAGCTAAAGGGAAGTGTTTGAAGATTATGTAACGTGAGTTGCAAAGCCCACTTTGAGCGGCTTCATAATAATTGCCTGAACATTATGTTATGAATACACGTGTTATGTTGTGTCCTGATGCATCAGAGATTACAATATTTAGCTTTTTTTATTATATGATAGGCAAGCGCTTGACCACGATCTCGCCTGATGGTAAGCTGAGATGTTGCCTAAGATGGAGCGCGCTATTTGTATTCTATCAGTCTCTACATACGATAGGCTCGAAATTTTAAATCTTTACTTAAAAATATCGCCATTTTCTCATTTTATTACACTTATATTCTTTCTTCCAAATTATACATATAATAAGGTAGCGTGTCAAATTTTCCGTGTAATATAATACAGTTTCTGTTTAAAAGAGGGTAATTTCATACCTATACCTTCTTGAAGGTTCTATTGTAAAATGGGCTGACAAATGACAACCGTACGTGCTTATGTTAATTAGAACTACGTTGGAGGGTGAAATAATATAAAAAGAAGAAAATAAGTAGGTCATCCATCGACCATTCCATAAACATAGAAATAACTAGAAATTTATTTTTAAAACTTCTCACTGTATTGTGATAAGGATTAAAGGCTACTCGTTTTTTTACAACTTGAAAAAAACTATCTTGGCCTCTGTTTATGTTACTCTACATAAAATATTATATTTTACACTGTAGGGCACTCCTATTATACTCCTCCGTTGATATCCAAGTATTTTTTTACAAATAGTGTCTAACGAATAAGAAATATTATTATATTAATACACTAGTTTAACGCCCGCGGCTTCGCCCCCTTTGTCTAAAACCTAATAAATTATATACTAAAACCTTCCTCTTGAATCACTCTATCTATTAAAAAAACCGCATCAAAATCCGTTGCGTAGTTTAAAGATTTAAGCATACAAAGGGACATAGGGACAGAAAAAGCTATTTTGTTTTATACTATGTAGTGAAGACGTATTAATATCTAATTCGTATTTTCAACACGAATTCACTTTTTTGTATCTAATTGAAATTATAATTGAATTCGCTGAAAACGTTACGTAGACTGTATAATCTCCTGAAAGACGAAAGCACTATCCGCTTAACCGTAGAAAACGATCTTCTCTGTAGAGACCTTTACGAGCCAGTGCTAAATAATTAATCTATCATGAGACTAAGGATTCAAAGAGCTTCTAAAAATTCTAGTTGTATAAATACATATTAGTCTTTGACTATAAAGAGATATTTTACATTAGAATATTACTTACACTTCTAAATGCATCGAAATTAGTGCCAGATTGAATCGTATAACATTCCGTAATCTACTACTAAGTACTAACCTTCCTCACTTTGTAAAAAACTCCTTCTAAAAATAGCTCAGTGAAAACTTAGTTTTTAGAAGCACTCAAGCGGTATTGGTCTTAGAAATTGAGTAGTAAGAAAATTCGTGAAGTAAAATGTGCTAAACATTGCTTTGTAGACATTTAATTTGCTGTTTTTTCCGTAATGTTTAAATAGTTTTTATATAAAAATCTTTGACTAATGTGTGGTTCCTTTTGCTTTTACTGCAAAGCTTATTACGTTGGTATATCTATAAATATATAACTGCATTTACAGCTACAGTTTTATGGATCGTAAAACTCTTTATTTACATAGAACATTAAAAGAATGAATAAAACACAAAGGTAATTCTTAAGAAGGTGTGATGTTGGTTATGAATTACAATCGATATTATTTATTTGAAAACATGTATTTTGTAAGGAAGGACAGATATAGAGTGCTATATTTATGTGATTTCAAAAGACCAACTGCACAGTTTCTTGTAGAGAAAGTTACTTCAGAACTGCTGGTAATTGCTATCTTATGACGATTCAGTAATGCTTCGATGGGTCTTCGCTTCTTTCATTTAAAGTAAATGTTTGAGTTTGAGTTTGATTTCGAGTAGTAAGTAAGTGTGTGTGAAGTCCCGTGTCCCCTTAGTGGGGTAAGGGGCAGATGCATTATACATCTGTTTCACTGATCGATTTTCTTTAGGGACAAGTAGGTGATCAGCCTTCTGTGTCCTACCAGATCGAGACATTTATTTTTCTTCGTCTCCACCGGGAATCGAACCACACGCATCAACCACTGTACCAAGGAGGCGGTCCCGTAGTAAGCAAATACCTACTACAAATTATTTAAAATAGTCCCCTTTTCAAGTGAGCTATCTTGACTGTCATCTTTTATATTTATCACACTTTACAGCCCAACAACATCGCGTGATCGTTATTGCAAGAAATGCCTTGTTCCTTGTCACTTTACACTCAACAGTAAACAATCACTACATAGTATAAAATAAAGTCGCTTTCCCTGTCCCTATGTCCCTATGTCCCTTTGTACGCTTAAATCTTTGAAACTACGCAACGGATTTTGATGCGGTTTTTTTTAATAGATAGAGTGATTCAAGAGGAAGGTTTATATGTATAATGACATCCATTAAATAGTGGAGAAGTACTGTTATTTTTGAGGTTTCTAATGTGATGTCGTAAAAAATTACATTTTTTCCGCTTACATTGCAAACGCAGGCTGAACCCTACGAGTTTTATCAAATTAATGTACTAAGTATTATACACATTGAAAAGGTCTACAGAAAAGTCCGCGATGGTATATGTCTATCTCTTATGGATAACCCACAATAACTTTTTTTTGTCATTTACTTTTTACGACAAATAATGGCTAATTTTCGATGCGATTTTAACCAATATAGCATTAATCCTTAACCAATTAAATACCTTGAATACATTGTTCATTTAATATAGATCTATATGGCCCTTTACACCGTATGATTTAAGTGAATATTTTCGAAGATATTACAGATTTAAAAATTGCGGGACGTAGCGTTTGCGGCGGTACCGGCCGGCCGCCCGGGTATCTATTTTATACCTACCCGTGCGAAGCCGGAGCGGGCCGCTATGTTTTTATATACAATACAACGTTCACAGTTTTTCTGTAGTGTATTTAGTATCAGCATTGCACCCGTGCGAACCCGGGGCGGGTCGCTAGTAATCATATAAATCGTGCTATTCTTAGAAACCTAATTGTCAAGCATGTTTTAATTTATAGTACCTACTACCTAGGTATAAACTTTATAAGGTTTTTAATTAAAATAATAACTCTTGAACACGCACGTTTCTACACAAGGGAAATTGTCGTATTGTACTTGAGGGTCGGAAATAATCAATTTCAACATGACTGACGTCATATTTGAAGCTTTGATATAAAGAATATAATAACTGTGGGTGGTTATTTAAAAAACGAGAGAAATTGCAAATTAGGTTAGTCTTCTGAATATCAATGTATTTTTGCATCATGTGTTCAATTATAAAGATGAATCTATACCTACTTAATATTATAAAGCTGAAAAGTTTGTTTGTTTGTTTGAACGAGCTAATCTCAGGAACTACTGGTCCGATTTGACAAATTCTTTCGGTGTTAGATAGCCCATTTATCGAGGAAAGCTATAGGCTATATATCATCACGCTAAGACCAACGGGAGCGGAGCAATGTGGGTGAAACCGTAGGGCACACCTAGTTATTAATATTTAGTCGTAATGACATTTTCTTTCCCTGTCGTCTGAAATTAAGCAGGTAGTTACTTTTTGTACCTACATATTTAAATATGTATACTTTTCAATAGCCCAATAGGTATCTATCTTTTAACACAATAATATAGCGATCTCTCTCTCCAGGTAGAGCTTTCTCGTAATACCTAAATAAAAATGCCTCCATGGTTAAAAACGGACGAAGACAGGGCATTTAGTAAGTTATTAATTACCTGGTAGCTTCGCGGTCTGCTTCTTGTGTTCATCATCACTGTCCTCTTCAGATGAGCTTGGGTCGATCATTGTGTTTCTGTGAACAAATTGTGTGTAAGTTGCAAGATGTAATAACCTAATACTAGGTTCTATCAAATGTATCGTAGTTTTATTGGAATTTGAAAAAAAAAAATGGTGAAAGAATTGCAAGACATTATTTATTACAACATTTTTTCCTATTTTCTTTTCGGATAGAACTTCTATGAGACAAATGTCAAAAAATATCCTATAAGAACATTAATAAGGACAAAAGCTACACCTACACAATAATGTACTTAAATTGTACTCCGAATTTATTACTTAAAGCTTAAATATCTATCAAAATAATTGGCTGGTATGACCAATTGAGATTGAAAAAAGTTATTAAAAATACAACAAAATATACAGTGAACTTCAACATTTTGACATTGAATAAAAGCAACAATACTGCATTGTGTTTATTAATTCAACTAAAAATAAATTCGGATTCATTCATTGCAATATCCTCTCAAAGTTTCATATCGCTTTGCGAATGCAACTGTGAAAGTCTTCGTCTTTATTAAATTGTATTGTTCCGAACATTGTCGGTTTTATTACTTTTTTAATTAGAACGCTTGTTGTTTGTAGTACAGGAGCGGAAGTATTTTTAATCGACGGTGGTTCTCGAATCATGGCTTTTTTTTTGGATAAAAGTCAAAGAACACCTTATTTAAATTCATGTAGGTATTCAATATTATTTTTTATTTTTGAAGTGAAATTTTAAAAGCACGTTGAGAGGAATATTTCAAGGTCGCGTCATGGCAATACCGTCACGCCTAGAGTAAGGCGACGATTTTGGTATCTCTGAATTTTGCCAAAGAAGTTTCACTTCTGACACGTGTCTGTACACTCGCTCTTTTTTATATAGAGCTATTATACCATTGCTCATCATCATTTAGTTATCTTAATATTCTTTCAACATTTAAATAATAGCTTTCTATGTTACGTATTGAGAATAACAAAAATAAACACGTCTCTTTTAGTTTAAAAATACCACATCACGTAAGCAAGTAAAACTGCGGGATTCTACACAATATAATAAACCCTAAATCTTGTTACGAACCACGTAATACGGTTTATCTCTCCCATATCACATCATCCCCGGGGGATGAGGGGAAATTCTTGTTTTTCGGTAAACATAACCTTATCAGCATGAAAACATACATGCTTATTAAATATTTCCCCAGAAAAATCCTTTTTGCTATGATATCTTGTAAAACATGAAAATCAGCTCAGATTATTTTTTAAGACTGCGCAGTTATTAATAAGTAGGTATTATTCTATTTTCGATGCGAGTTTAACAAGATGTAACGAGGGAAATAATCAAATAAATATCCTTAATTAATAAAATATTGGAAACTGTGCACTTACGTTAATTATATATCGTAATCGTATAAATATGTTTCCCTATGCAAAATCGCAATTTATGACTTACATTGACAGAAATAAACTACATATTAACAGAAGAAGAACAATATTAACAGAAGCGAAAAATAAATTAAAGAATTAAGCTGAAAAACTTGAACCGCGTTATTTTTCAATATATTTCCAAACAGAATACAGATGTAACAATCATAATACAAGAACAATCCTAACTTCATTGCAAAAACAGTTTGTATGGATTCAAAGCCGTAAATACCTGCACTCTGTAGTCACAAGGCTGAAAAAGGTTAAAAATACAACCGAGCCTTTGCTACAAAGGGTTAAACGGTTGAAAGTAGAAAATACTTTACATATTGCAATATTCCGAGCCTTGTTTTAAACTCACTATTCACATTAACAACGAACAGTGGAAGCTTGTCAAAATGTTACATTTGGCGCCAAAAATTCGAAATTCGTTTTTGTTCTTTTTTAATTACATACAGCCAGTGTCATTTATAATTTAAAAATTAAACTGTATTTTGTTAAGGTAAAATTTATTAAGGTGATTATGGTTTATTAAGTGTAGAAATATATGAAAAAATATCTTTGGATACATTCGAGTGATCACGATTTTTAATTTTTAAATCCACTAGTACAGTTAGTGTTACATTTACTACAGACTACAACTTTCATACTTATTAAGATGTATTATATTACTGATTTAAGAAAACAAACAGACGTAATTTTAATTATAAGTATATTTATATTTTATCTATATTTTTAAATGTATTATGAAATTCACGCTTAAAAGAAAAAACATAGAGCATTCCAAAGCCGTTATAAGTAAAACAGAACGCTAGAAAGTAATCTTATTATGGCTGATAGGATTAACCGTTAGATAATATAACAATATTCTTGTAAAAATATCGTGAAGATTAATCGCACCTGTCAACGGCAAAGCTATCAATAGAGGCGCCATTTTTTATACCCCGTGAAAGAAATACACATGTTTGTATCACTTCATTAAGAAAAGATTTTATCGAAAGGTGAAGGTAAAATTGGTTATAATAAGGGTACATATCATGGCCTTTTCTTGGCCAAAAATAAATAATAAAAAAGAGCGTGTATGCCGAGCACACGTGTCAGAAGTGAATCTTATTTTCAGAAATAGGTACCAAAATCGTCGCCTTACTCCATGACGTGACGGTATTGCCATGACTTGACATTGAAATTTTCAACGCACCTAAAGAATTTCACTTCAAAAATACCTATAAATGAATATTGCATCCATGCATTTAAAAAAGGGTCTTTGACTTTTAACCAAATAAAAAGAAGAATTGAAACTGAAATTTTATTCTGACCGCGCCTTAAGAAGTTTTATTCTGGATTCATAACATTCGAGTTTATAAAGGTTGTAAATAAATGGTGTATATGTTACCGGAAATGTATGTAATCCGTCATTGTATACAATTCCTAGGAAATGTATATAATTCCTAAAATCGCACGGAAATGTGTGAAATAAATTATTTTATACACATTTCCTAGGAAATCTATACATTTCCTAAATAGCTATCGGAAATGTAAAACATTTAAGATATGTCGCAGGCAAATTGTATATAATCTGGCCGTTTACAAACCGTCGGCATTTTGTAGTTACTATGCCGATAATTCGTAATCAGAAATTTTTGGTTTGGATAAGGGGGTAGGTTAGGTTAGGTTCGTGTTTTTTTAAAACTACACAGAAATAGGAGCCCCACGAAGTGGGGCTCCGTCGGCTCGCGACCGTCTTTTTGTAGAATTTTGGAAAAAGACGAATTTTCGGCATATTAAAACAGCTAGCCGTAATGTAATACGGCGGATTATACAATCCGACTGAGCCAAATATACGCGGGGACAGCGGGACGAGGGGACTGATTACTTGCCAAATGAAAATTTGATTTTATAAGAATAAATATAAGTTGATTTTGTGATATTTACGTTAAAAGTTAGATAGTTGATTTTTTAAATATTAATTAGTAAGAATAATATGAACATAATATTATTACAATTTTACGGTATGACTGTTACCCGATTGTATCAATAAGGGCTATAATAAAAAAAATAACAACGTGTTTTATTACAGAAAGCATTTACTTTACACATTTCCTAATACAATATTGGAATTGTATACAATTCCTAGGAAGATTATACATTTCCTAGGATATGCATGCATTAAATAGTTTTTTAAACAATATTTTATACATTTCCTAAATGGTATCGGAATTGTACACATTTCCTAGGAATTGTATACAATAGGCATGACGACAGTATCCATAAATGATCGTATTAGTGTTTTTAAGGGAAAATGTATAATAGATAAATTAAATATAGTGACTTAGAAAACTTAAAAACATTAAGATTAATGAGATTATCAATAAAATAAAACATTGAAATTCTGCAGTTGGCCATTTTGACTAAAACACGCGTGACGTCACGCTTAAGTAAACAACTCACGTCAGATGTTTTTTGTTGTTATGAATATGTTGAGAATACGCATTTTTATTTATTTTCTATTGTTTCACGTATGCTTTATCGACTCAGAACAGAAATATAATTGCGAATTCACGAATACATGGTTCGGGATTCTCCGCGCCAACTTTATACAATCATTTCTTATTATTTTCTCGCTTGAAATAATTACTAACACATTTTTGAGCATTATTTTTATGTGGATTCTCACTGCAATACTGCACACCACTTATAAACTTTGAAATTCGTTTCTATAACACATATTAAATAAATATTTTTTTAATTTTCTTCGCAATGCGTACAAATAATTACGTATTTACCAAAGAGTGACGTCACGCCTACGCCATGACACCTGCGAGCTGTTTTGGCACAGTTAATAAATAATTTTTGGAAAATGGCTTTTATCTTCATTAAATTTAAGTATATTACCGAAATATAGGGTTTTTCTTGTATAGTAAACGTATACACACATTATGGAAGAGGATTTCAAAATCTTTCGTCATGCCTATTCCTTGATTTCATACATTTCCGGTAACATATATATTATATGTAACATACTCTAGCTGTTTATAATTTCGTGAGATTTAATGATTTTATATTGTTAACTATTATTTACTATGTGGCATTGTTTGTAACAAGCAAAGAGTAGGTAATATGTAATGCCATGTATTAAGATGGCAGCAAGTATACGTTTTGATTTACCTAAATCCCACAATACAACGTATTATTGATCTTCAATAAAAATATCCAGAAAATGTGGAAACGGATTATTTTCCGTAATTACACATAGTTTCAAGGCACTTTCCCGGTATTGTCATCGAGAGCGATTACATTGAATGTAGACGATGTCACGCATGTCACATATGACAGTCGTTAAACTAATTAATTGTTAACTTGTATTATATCAGACATGATTTTTATAACATTTTGATTAATGTATAAATAATTATGTGTCTTTAAACGTCCTACTCTTGGTTTCACAAGCTTTCAGCGTAACGTATATACGTCTAGTATTTGTATTATCTGTGGTATAGGTATGTACTTCAAAATATATGTAAATAGGATTTTTTATAGACATTGTACTGTTTAAAATAATAAATAATAAATAAAAAACGTTTATTTGTTTTAAAACACAGTGTACAATAAGCTTTGTTATAAAACAAATAATAAAATATAAAACATAATGATATCACGTATTCAACAGTATGAACTGTATCATATGAATCTATCTATCTACCTACATAATTTAGAGCCACGGCTAAAAAAGATGATCCCGACGATCATATTTTTCTATACGAAATTTCATTCAGTTATCGTGAAATATAATCAAACTTAAAAAAAACCCCACGTTTTTAGCAGGATTCGTCAAAACTAAAGTAAGTCAAGTGATACTCCAGTCGCCTGGTTCTGCTTACTCTATATACAAGTATTGTTTTACATCCATTGTTGGCTTTTATACCTAGTAGGTATTAAATAAATATCAGGTAAGGTGTGTTTTGTTAACAAAGTTGCGCAGCTAGAATGGAGGGAAAAATATATCTATTTATTGTATGTTTGTTACTCTTTCACGCAAATACTACTGAACCGATGACAATGAAATTTAGCACACATCTAGAGGGTAACTTGGATTAACACATAGGATAGGTTTTAGGTGAGCAAGAAACTCTAAATCGTTAGAATAGTACCTATATGGATAAATACGACGAAAATACATAAGATATATAGGTGGGTACTGAATTATAACTAAAATTATCCCTACTACTATTATAAATGCGAAAGTAACTTTGTCTGTCCGTCTGTCTGTCTGTTACGCTTTCCCGTTTTGACCTCTCAACCGATTTTGATGAAATTTGGCACAGATAATCTTTAGACCCCGAAAAAGAACATAGGCTACCTTTTATCAAAACACCACGCGGGCGAAGCCGCTGGCGGAAGCTAGTAAGTTAGTAAATTATAAATTTCGTGTCAACACTCTTGCAAACATCTATATTGTAGGTAGGTATATCTACTAATAATAATAATAGTTAAAAAAAACTAAAAAACACGCTTTTTATAGAAAACCGAACTAAAAAATAGAAAATTTTATCAAATTAGTGTATTGTCATCGGTCCTCAATAAATCTACAAAGTTTGAACGAAATCTGGCCGTTTAAAGTGGGTCAAAATCGCGCCCAAAGAAGTCGGTTACAAACAAACAAACATACAGGTGAAGCTAATATAAAGCGTGTAAAAATGTTAACTTAAATGTTAACTTTCATGTCTCTACTACCAGATCAGATCAACTATTACTATTCAAGAGCTTTTAGGTTCTTTCAAGAGTACACTACAATGTAAGTACATGAAAAAAAAATAAGTACGTGTTTCCTTGCGTAAATTATAATGACCCTTTCTTTTGTTAACGCATCTCAGACAAAGGGTTGCTAAGGTCCATCATTGTGCTATAACAAAACATTTTCACTTCACTAGAAAATTTACTCTTACCTATCTATTGTTAGAGTGAGAGGTAACTCTTTTTAACCCTTATTTTTTATGGCTCTTTTAAGACGGGTTTAAAAATTTTGTATTTCAAATCTTATACGGTTTTAACTTAGGTTTTAATAACCTTGTGGCTTAGTTTTCGTGAAAACGAAAATGATATAACATTTAGAGCCGTGCTAATTGATTTTTAAGGCTTTTCTAATTTCTTTAAATAATTACCTAATTCAAGGACTAAATTATTAAAGAATGTAATGTGAAATAGGTAATGAGACGAAATTAGATATGATATTATGTAAAAACTCTACGTTAGAAAAAATAAAGATAAGCAAATGAAAAACAAACATTTTCTATTCATTCTCACTAACAATAAAAATTATGTTATCACTACATAGTATAAAACAAAGTCGCTTTCTCTGTCCCTATGTCCCTATGTATGCTTAAATCTTTAAAACTACGCAACGGATTTTGATGCGGTTTTTTGACGTGACAACGTCTAATAATTCGATAGAGCCGGCTGCACGCACGAAAAAACATGACTCATGCGGCGTTACCTCGCTCTGAGGCGTTCCATGTAAGGCTTGAAGTGCAAGCGAGAGTGCGGAACGAGCGACAAAGAAGCACAATCAGCCTTAAGACGTTGTCACGTTCAACTATCGTCAGTAAACCGACTTTACAGACAACCAATTTTTTTAATAGATAGAGTGATTCAAGAGGAAGGTTTTAGTATATAATTTATTATGTTTTAGACAGAGCGGTCGAAGCCGCGGGCGGAAAGCTAGTGATATATAATTAGGAGGAGCGGAGGAAAGGAGCGCTCAATTTTATTCATACCGAACAAAATATAATGGAAAACTAAGTTGATAGGGTTGAATTTAATTATTCACCTGAATAGGAAATATAATTTAGTAAAATATATATGCTCTCAAATAAGTAAGCAGCTGTCCATAGAGCTATAAAGGCAGGCATACAAAAACCCGTAAGGTAAATAATTACCAACCATTCATATCCAAATTTAGATTATTTAGATACTCGGATAAAATTGTTAATTACTCTAATTAATATACTGGCGCACGAATCCTCGTTATAGGCTTCCTAGTTCCTTTTAAGGCTTTTTCTTACACTTTTTAATTTACATATTTTCTGCTTGAAATCTCAAATGAAATCTCGTTTGTTCTTATAATAGAATTCATTTTGTTGGTGTTTAGGTAATAAATTCTGGGGTAAATGGACGGTACTCCATTATAAGTAGGTAGTAGGCGGTAGGTAATTTATTGAATTAACATGAGTAGTATGGACGATAAAAACCCATGGAGGGTTGTCGCGTAAAAACCACAGGACAGTTCTTTGGCATATCACTATAAATTATGATGTTACATATGTAATTTGTAAAATTAAATTGTAAAACTGACATGATTAAAAAGAGCAACTATGGAGTTTCTTGCCGATTCTTCTCCGTAGATACTGCTTTCCGAATCGGTGGTAAATGTTAAAAATATGTACCTATGACGTTTCAAAAGTGCTTCTAGAAGAAGTCTAATTGAATAAATAAATGTTTGAGTTTGAGTTTGAGTTTGAGTTAGGTAGCCTTTACTTTAATAATTAATCAGGATCATATTCACGATTTCGTAATATTTACAATATTAACTTAAGGGGCATTTACACAGCCTGCTGAAATGATTTAGCCAAGATTTAATAATATGTCGATTATTATAGATAAAACAATGTATGTAAACATTCTGACATCGCACAATATAGGTGAAATTTCTAATTAATGTAATAATTTAAACCTTTGAAGACCACTGTATTGTACATACTTATTACATAAGTATTATCCTTTACATTATATTGAAAATTGTATCATTTTAACTAAAGCTGCGAGATCAAATAAACAGAAGCCACTGCGGCAAGCCATGTTGCCTCAAAATTATTGCGGTGTACAACCCTCTTTAATTATATACACGGTTTTCCCAACAGATTATATCTACATTTGTAAAATGGGGTTGAAATATTCCATGTTAAAACTAATTGTTTCTGCCATAAATTGTTTTGAGCTTATACCCTTTTATCTCGGATTTGTTTGTTTTTGTTTAACTACTGGACAGGGATTTTTCAAAGTGACAGTAGCTTAACTTAAGAAATAGAACGACATTTCAAAAGTAATTTCAAAGATAATATTTGTACTTATTTTATATTCTTTGAACCTAATTAATTGTTTCGCTAGCGGAATGACGAAATATCTCTATCCTCATATACATATAAATAAATACTTTATACCATGCCTTGTTTTCCTTATATTTTCCTTTTCATATACAGCCTTTTGCACTCAGTGGTACACGCATAGCCTACATAGGGATCACGTATCAACATATCCAACAGTGAAAGAATTAGTAGTTCCTGATTTTTAGTAAGTATAGAAATATAGACAAGTCCTACTAATATTATAAATGCGAAAGTTTGTGAGGATGGATGTGTGATGGATTCCGCCCGCGGCTTCGCCCGCGTTTTGAAAGAAAAACCCGCATAGTTCCCGTTCCCGTGGGATTTCCGGGATGAAACCCATCCTATGTGTTAATCCAAGTTACCCTCTATATATGTGCTAAATTTCATTGTAGGTAATCGGTTCAGTAGTATTTGCGTGAAAGAGTAACAAACACACACACACACACACACACACATCCTCACAAACTTTCACATTTATAATATTAGTAGGAAGTAGGATAGGATAGAATGTAAAATTTTAAATAGATTAGCTTTTAGCATTATAAAGGCTTGTATGTTTTGTTGGAATGTGCTAAGAAGTACTTACCTACATTTAACTGTAGTCAATAATTATTATTCTAGACTCATATCAATATACTCATACGTAGACATCAATTAGGTAGAAAAACATTTGTAAATACAAAGCTAGCCTAGAGCAATTTTCTGGCTAAGTACCTACCTACCTTATATTATTTCGCTTTAATAAATATTAAACTTTATTTGCTCTCATAATGAGGAGAAAGTATATACTGTTATTCTGTAACTAAGCAAAACTGTATTTTGAGTAAATTATTAGAGAGAAGGTAAATAAATGTTCTATTATAGGTAACAATAATATTATATTTATCGAGATTAATATCTCGAAATTTCTCTGTTATTAATATTAAACTAAGCTTGCCGTCTGTTATGAGTAAATAGCTCATTAGAATTTAACCTCCGTTGTACAAATTGTTACAAATATTCTCATATTTGAAAGATTAATGTAAATAAAATTGGATACTTAAATAATTTCTGTCTGTTTAGTCTGTGGTCAGTATTGCCATAATATTTATACTAATATTATAGAGCTGTAGTGTTTATTTTGGTTGACAGAGCTAATCTCAGGAACTACGGGTCTGATTAGAAAAAATATTTCACTGTTAGTCCATTTATCTAGGAAGGATATACCTACTCTATTTATCATCATGCTAAGTCTAATAGGAGCGGATCTATGCGGGTAAAACCGCGGGGCACAGTTTATGATAAAAATGGTTGCCTGTAAAGTCGGTTTTACGGGCGAAGATTTTACGTGACAACGTCTTTTTCTCGGTAGAATATTTATGTGCTGCGCGCGCGGCAGACCGCGGGCCTCTCTCTCGTTCGGTGACTCATCGTAACGTTACCGAGCGTTACACTTTTTCATAAGTGACTCCCAGTCGCAACCTAATTTAAGACGTTGTCACGTCAAAATGTATTTCTTTTAAATAACTCTACTTTTACTAAATACGCAGTAATTATTATTTCAATTAGATTTCTTTCAAATTAGGTTTTTATAGTTTGACTAGCACGTACATATTTACGTTTTCCGGGATAAAATATAGCTTATACGGATTCGGAAGAATCCCTCTAAGTAATGGTAAAATAAATTTTGAAATCGGTCCAGTAGTTTTTGAGCCTATTCAATACAAACATACAAAAATACAAAGGTTTCCTCTTTATAATATTAGTAGGTATAGATTACGTTTAGGTACTGCCGATACCTATACGAATCGGAATTTTATTGTATAATTCTATCTATAGCCTAATTATTTGCAACACAAAACTCTAACAAATAAAAACCGAGTTTAAATGATCTTAATGTATCTAGGAGCGGTTCGACACAGCATCCCATTTTCCTTAAGCAATCACTTTATACAAATTAGGCCAATCTCTTTAAGTATGTTTTGAAATTAAATACATTAAAAAAAATCCTCGATCATTATTAGTGTAATCAATGTCTAGAATCTTTATGAAGTTCAAAAGAAGTGATTGAAAATGATTATTTTTTGCTACTGATGTACTTAATTAACATAAGTTTATTGATTTAAGTATCATATAATTAAATCTTTCTATTTTTATAGCAAAAAATCAACCGCTATAAATAAACGCGGAATCCTGATTTTCAACCAATTAACTCTTTATGTAAAAGTTATTAGTTATTACTAAACTTAGGGCCGACTTTTCAATGCTTGGATAAAACTTATTCGTCGAATAACGTATAAAACTACCATTTTAAAAACGTATTCTAATAATTGCCCGTATTTGACAGTTTATGTGACATTTTAATATTATCGTGTAATACTTTATTGGACGGATAAGTTTTATCCAAGCATTGAAAAATCGGCCCTTAAACGAATAAACATTCTTTACGTGGCCTGTATTACCTGCAATCCTCTAGTTTACATAATATTATAATATAGCCTGCAGGCTGCAATAATATACTAACCTTTTTTATTAACAGTCCAAAATTGACCCTCACTCTTCGAAATAGACGATTTTAAAACATCAGCAAAAGCCAACCTACCAACCTTCGCATACATTACGCTAAATGGTTCATTGTTAAGTACCACCACATACTATAGGTATATGTATGTATGTCGTAGACCTTGAAACGAACAGCCCGAAAAGTTGGAATGCAGCCAAAAGGCAGCTCTACACGGGCTACGTAGCATCGATTCGAGAAATAGGAAATCTTATTTAACCCACTTTATTAAGCATTTCCCGACAGTCACTAAGCTGGCTGTATTTGCGATTTACGATACCTATTGCATTTGGATAAACTATCAACCTTTTTTATTTCAGTTTATGTTGCCTATTTCGTGTTATTTTTTTCAGGAGATTTTCTTATTTCTATTTTGCGCATAGTTCGTTGCTTATGTTATGAATAAATGAATAGACTACATGACTAATTTCCTTTTAAATTAATTTAAAGGTAAACATTTATAAAATTAGTATTATTTTGTAAGTTATATTTGGAAAAAAAGTATGTATACGTATGACTCTACATATGGACAGCACCATTTTTAAAGTAAAAATGTATGTTGAATAACTTTGATGTTGTTTGTATGTATTATCGGAACAAAATAATTCTTAGAACAGACAGAAACAAATAGATAAATAAAATATCTATTCTATCATAGACACATAGTTATCAATAAGTTTAAGATATTTTAGCATCAATGTGGCCAACAAACTTATGTTTATCCTACTCGCGCTTGAAGTTGCAGTCTATTAATAGATATAATATCTTCTATTATGAGAAGAATAATAATAGAGATAACTAAAGAATCACGTTAATTGAAAGAAACCATTTTTATAAGCATAGGTGAATAAAGAGACTATAGACAATGACTATAAATAGATTTTATAATATCGTTTCTAAAATATAAGAACGTTGAAAACGAAGTAAAAATCTAGTATATAATGTAGGAAAACTTACAAATAAGACTATTCATTCTAACATATTATTATCTGCTATTAAAACAAACTTTTACTAACAATAGGAGAATAATTTTCATTTCACGCATACCTACTACGGACTGCCGCATACCGGCGTCTTCAATACATAGTACATATATAATACTATGATATAAGTTGAATACGTAATGCATTTTAGGAAGCGACCCATATCTTGACTATCCTATAATCCTATCTGGGATTTACACCATGATTTCTTACTTTTCTTGTAGAAAGAGCGGCGTGTGTGGCCTTCAGCAAGACAAGATGATAAAATGTACAAACTATGTCTTGTAAGGATACAATTTTGTCCTAGTTTTATGTGGCGCGTATTTATTGTTTTGTATATTTAGAAAAACTATTTAAACTTATAGTTATAGGTCGAATGGTATTATTATGTACAAAGTAAATATTACTAAAATAGTTTTGCTTGCATTTATTGTTATGTAGAGCAATTTGAAAAACAAGCAATAAAGTTGCATCATTTCTTATTAAAACAAACACATTATTTTTTTTGTTTTATATGGTAGGATTAAACAAATTGTATTAGGTATATTATGACGTAATGCCACAGAATAATGTAGAGTAACCACATACAGTAAAAAAGCTATTACGTTATCAACTTCGTACACCCACTGTTATGGTTAAATTATACGAGATATCTCTTTTACTAGCGTATGCATACTTCAGCACAAACTAGATTAATATTAAAGCGATTAAACAACGCATATAGGACTTCTCAATTGCACATCTAAAAATAGTGAAAAGAAATCCAATTATTGATTAAACCTTGATTAAACTTACCAATTGGTTGTGTCCGCTGATTATGACAGAGTCTCTGCCATATCAATTCGGCGTTGAAATTTAGAAACAATGGGTATTTACAGTTTATTTACGCGGGGTGCCGTGGCGGGTCTGTGCGGGCTAATGTCACACTGTCCGCCGGCAGTGCGGTGTGCGCGTGCGTGCCGCGGATTGGCGGCACGGCGGTCGATATGCTATGATAAGGTATCGCCGAAGGCTGCGCCCTCATGGTGGGTGACATTGTAAAAACGGGGTAATGTTTAGAAACGAGGTCACCGGTTTGTATAAGCCCGCGTTTCCGGTTAGTGTTGCTGTCTATGAATGGGTTGCAATTTTGAAATTAATATCTCATAATTTTTATTTATACCTAAATGAGTTGCTATTTTCCAAATTAATTTAAGCAAACAAATTAAGGTATAGTAATTTTGTTATCAGGATATAAATGAAGATTTCAGCTACATACTTCTATTTTATCACCATCTAGTGAACGATGCTGTAATATTTTGAAGGCTCGCCTTTACTTTACGTAGTCTTACGTAACAGAGTGTTTCAGTTTAACGTAGTCAGATAATTTTCTTACTTTTTCTTATTGTATATTTATTATTTTCTGCATTTTAATTACTTTTGTAATTTGAAACAAATATTATAATATGTAATAATGCAATTTTACAGATGTAGAGACCATAGGTAGAGACAGATGCGTCATTTCTAGTATGTATTATATTTTATCTGTGCTTAAGTACCTATTCCTAGTAAAAATAAGAGCATCTTATACCGAATAGTATATAAATATAGGAGAGGATTTTTGCATATTATGTAAACTTTTGGTACACACAATCTCTTTTTATATGGAACTTTTCTATACACACTTCAAACAGGAAACTTAATAAAACACACGTTATTTACAATTATTTATTCATCATCAACGTCCGTGGACAAATACCGGACCTCCTGGTCGTTACTCACACGACCACGGAACCTCGCGATCGCGATACGACCACGGGACGACCGTGCGAAATTGTTCAGACATATCGCACTGCCGAATAAAACTGATACTAACCCTAGGGTCAGTAATATGATGAGTGTACTGCTTGACTTTGATTCTGAAAATAAATTGTTATATTAGTCCATACTATTGTTATCGTGTGTGATAATCACGAAATGGAGCAAAGTTAAATCAAAGCTTTAAAACAAGTAACGTAATATTTTTTATTTATCTAAATATTTTTTTTGATCTCTGTCTCTTTATTTTTCTCAAAATAGCTGGATCGATCGTAAACGAACTTTTATTGATGGATATTGTTGTAAATTTTGCGTAGCTTTATTCAGTTAAGACCAACCGGGAGTTATACTTAGTATATTATAATCTGTGGTTATACGAACTATCGCAATTAGGTATAATTTTTTTTTTGAACCTATAGATCCAGAGTATTATTCTTTTATTTCAATAAAAACAACATTACAGACAGAATTACATAAGCCTTATGTAATTATTTATAGCCTTATGTAATTAAAGCTCTTATGTAAGTATTTTCCCGTAATCAGGCTTTGATATTTTATTTATCACTCCATTAATCCAGCGGAATTAACAACAATTCTGGCTTGGAGCCCAATTATAGTAAGACGCAATACATTATTCAGTGAGCTTCTTTCAGTCGTACACAATTCACAGTTTTCTGCTGAAAAGCTCTTCAGTTTACATAATGTTTAAAAGCTGTGTGTACAGTACATATTAATTTATCATGAATTTTTTGTAAATGGGTGCTTTTTTTTAATTTAATTGTGTATAAAACAAAGTCGCTTTCTCTGTCCCTATGTCCCTATGTCCATTTGTATGCTTAAATCTTTAAAACTACGCCACGGATTTTGATGCGGTTTTTTTAATATATAGAGTGAATTTATATTTTTGGTTTTATGGCATTCATTCATTCTTTATAAATTTATATATATATAGAGTGATTCAAGAGGAAGGTTTTAGTATATAATTTATTAGGTTTTAGACAAAGCGGGCGAAGCCGCGGGCGGTACGCTAGTTATGAATAAAAAATAGTCTTTTGTAAATAGAAGGTGTTTTTTATGTTTTTCGAAAAAGGTATGATCAATCTTTGAGAATTAGTTTAGTATCGAAGGAAAATAAATTTCGAATGATAATTATTAACATGAGAAAATTGTTTCATCAAAATTAGAAAAATTGGCTATTTCATCCATATTTTATGAAATTTATTTGACTATTTGCCAAATTGTTTAATTACTAATGAAATAAATTTTATGTACATGATTATTAAGCTTACCTTCAGGTTTCTGTGGTTTAATTTTCCTTGTTTCAACTTGCTGTTCCTTTTTAGCTTTTTCTACCATTTCATGGTAAACATTATGATTTTCATACGTTCTTGAAATACCGTGAGCAAACTCTGTTGTAGTTGAAATTTTTGCAGTAGATTTTGTAGTCGTAGTAGGTTTCTTTGTAGTAGTCTTAGTAGGTTTTATAGTAGTTTTATCTGTAGTTTTAGGAATAACTTTTGTAGTCGGTTTTTTTATAGTAGTTGTAGTAGGTTTTCTGGTAGTTAATTTTATTGTTGGTTTTTTCGTTGTTTTCGCAGTCGGTTTTGGTGTGGTGGTTATTGTAGTAGAAGTAGAAGTGGTAGTAGTAGTACGAGGAGTAGTAGAAGTAGTTATTGTCGAAATAGTGTTCGTAGAAGTAGTAGTAGTAGTACGAGGAGTAGTAGAAGTAGTCGTTGTCGAAATAGTGTTCGTAGAAGTAGTAGTAGATGGTGTTTTGGAAGTTGAGGTAGTTTCTGGTGTAGTAAGAATAAGTTTTTGTGTTTGTGGCCCAATTTCTTCTGTGCTATTTACTGGAACGATATCGTCTAGTGGCGTCGTTGAGTCTGTAAGAAATGCGAAATAGTTTTTATAGTTTTGTTTGTTTTCGTAGAGAGTTGTAGCGTATTTGTCATTAAAAGGACGGCAAAACACATATAACAGTGTAACAAGAGTTTATGGTCGGTGGTGACCACTTAATATTAGGTGGCCACTTTGCTGGCTATACCAAAAAAATAATATACTTAATACAATATGAAGATATTCTTAATGAATTAATTATTAGTAAGTCAATCCTATTTTCGGGAAAATGCTAATAAATTAAATCATTTTTCCGTTTAGAGATTTACCGTCAATTTCATATTGTACTCGAACATGACTGGTGAAATTTACTTGTACGTACTATATATTTCGAGTTTATGATTTCTTTCAAAATCTGCCTATAAACAAATATTGTTAAATGAATGTATTTGCAATTTTTTGTAAATCTCTGATTTTGATGGTCCTATAGAAAACATAAATGTATCATTTTAAATTAAAATTATCTTTTATCTATCAACTATTTTATAATATTCTCACTAACCAGGCATAAAGATACATATTTCGAAGAAGTCCGGACAGCAGGTGTCCTCCGCCAGGCAGTACGGGGAGCAGCTACATCCGATCTCGTTCAATTCTGTCTGTCTGATTGCGCAGCGACCCACGCACGAGTCTGGCGCTAGAGGACAAATATTATTATTTATTATTAAGTATATAACAAAAACAGATTACCAATTGACACGCGATGGAATAAACTTTTTTTAGAAAATAGCTAAAAACCACCGTCAAATTGTCAGAACTTAAAAAATTTAAATAGGACCATATGGCAGGCACCACCTCCCAAATAATTATCAAAATCTGTTCACCTAGTCGAAAGTACTGATGTAACAAACCCAAAAAATAAAATTAAATTGAGACCCTCTACTTTTTTTGAAGTCGGTTGGAAATAATTTAGCATTCTTTTATTGAAAGAATTTTCATGATTGGATCGCTTGATCCAATTAGGTATATGTACTTTACCTAATTTCAATAATCCATTGAGATAAAATTCAGTATGAGTGCACCACGATGGACATAAACTAAAATTGAAGAAAGTAATACGGTCCTATAATAAACACTTACGTAATTTAGGCGAAGGAGTGACAGCCTTACTGGCTGCCTCCGTACAGTTACTGCCCTGAAGAATGGCCACGTCATCTATTGCTATGTCGCTTGTGAAACTGGATCCTCGCACACCTTCTATTATTATCTATTAGAGGGAAAATAATCAAAATCCTGTTAATATATAATTAAAGAAAAAAATAGGTACGTGGAGAAATTACGTAGGTGGTTTTAGAGGTGAGAACTTGACTTAAAGCTCTATTATTTTATTATATGTGTTTTAGCACAAGAGACGTGTGTTAAAACAATCAATAAATAATCAATAAAAAATGAGTAGAAATTACGCGTAATTTTGCTACCACGGACCACCAAAACAATTAGCAAAGACAAAATAAAATGAAATAACAACAAAATCACAAGAAAAATACCTGAAAATTCTCGGAAGAATTCTTTAGTTTTGCAACATCATCAAACCAAACGTCGCCCAAATTACCCCATTTCTCGAAAAGAATATATTTGTCTCTATTTTCAGATCTTAATATGGTTTGCATATCAACGTTTTCCGGTTTCTGATATACTCTAAGACCGCCGCAAGTTCTGAAAAAAGTAATGATGTAATTATAATACATATTAGATGTGCCATTAGGTTATTGAAAATCAACAATAGCTATAAAATATTGTATAGAATTTGTAAGCAGATGTCGTGTTTCTCTATATAATAATGTATTTAACACTCGTTTTCATCACACATTATTATTTATAGATACGACAGAAATAAAGAAAGTAAATAGTAGTAATTGGAGTGGCAGTACAGACAAAAGTAGAGAAAATGTCGTTAAAAAATCGAATGTAACAAAAAGATAGAGCATATTATTTTATTATACTTGCTTCAAATTTCTAAGTTTTTTTAAATACTTACTTTCCAAACATATGATAGTAGAATGAGAAACATCCATCTTTGGTTAATGAATTATCAAATATAGGTGATATTAACCGCGCAGTGTCGTTCTCCAGTCTTGATGTACTTTCTATATACATGTAATAACCTAAAAATTACAACATTATAAAAAACATTGATCAAACTGCTAACATCTATAAATTATTGAGTTTATGGATTTTAAACGCGATTTATACATTATTGATTACATTAAAAATTCGACGTTTCGCAAACTTTACAGTGAGCGTGATCACAGGAAGACTTAAGACGACCGAAGAATAATCGGGCTGAAAAATCGGTCTTTTCCGTTAAAGTCTTAAATGTATAATTCTCTCGTAAACTAAAACACAATATTTTAACATTTCATGAAAATGATAGAGCGAATTACTTAAATGATCATTTCTAAGGTGAAGATACGAAACAAAGAACTCAACAAAAGTTACAGATTTATTAAGTACCATCTCTCCCTATTCCCAAAGTGTGATCAAAAGACGGTCCAGTAAATAGGAACGAGCTGGGTGTCCTCTTATTCAATCTCTTCCAGTCGAAATCGTGTAGTTCATCCTGTTTCCAACCGCAGAGGTCTGGACTCTCGAAGTCACAACTTAATTGAGGAGGCTGCGAGCTGTCTGGAAAATAAATTTAGATATAGAGACTGTGTTAAAGTTATCATTAAATAGGTACCTCTTCATTATTTTGTAGCGTAGTAACGATATTTAAATTATTGAATCGTTAAAATGATAATGCGAGCGAAAGAGAGCTAGCTATCTTTTATTGCATTTTAGAAATTCTGAAGTTGATCCTCGGCAGGAATAAATTAGTTAGTGAAAATTACATGATAATTTCATTTTCTTTGCTTGTTAATGTGTATTACCAACACACGTAGGCGCGGACGCGTTCCACTGCACACCATCGCATATGATGACAGACGAGCCAACCAGCTTGAAGCCTGGCAGGCAGAAATACATCACCCAGGCGTCGCCATTACTGGGCAGACGGATGCCATTCGCTACCCTGGGTACACTGCAACCAGGGCCTGAAATGTACAGGAGATATCATCATCATCAGCAACATCAAAGCCTTATAGTTAATACATATTATGATACACCTAATCAGTTCATGAGACCATAATTAATGTTCGCACTTAATAATCGTATGTTATATTTACGTATATTACATGGTTTATTATTTTATATGGTCATTTTTATATAGAAATAACTCGAACACAGTTGCGACCTGTTAAAAATTAGTACAGTAATTCCAAAAAAATCGGAAAGTCTGATTATGTGTAAAGATTGATTAAAAATGTAAATATGTAGATATGTACTTTTAGCATAGAGTACAAATGATAGGTAGGTAATATTACACCGAAGTGCCTGTAATTTTTGTAATTTTATACACATAAAGTTCAGCTAGATTAACTAGTATGCCAATGTACTCACGAACACACACAGGCATAGGCACGTCCCATTTCCCATCCTTGCAAGTTGCGTACTTGTTCCCCACGAGCTCGTACCGTGGCAAGCAGATGAACTTGACGAACCTAGCACGCTGCTTCATGCGAACCCTGCCGTGCGCCAGCCGCGGCATCCTACACGATGTGGTGTCTGAGTATGAGCTTAATGATGCTGGAAGAAAATTAAATCCTTATCAATATCACTACGAATAAAACAAAGACACTTTCTCTATCCCTGTCCCTAAGTATGATCTTTAAAACTACGCAACAGATTTTGTTGCTGTTTTTTTAATAGATAGAATGATTAAAGAGGAAGGTTTATATTATGTACTAGCGGTCCGCCCCGGCTTCGCCCGTGGTACATATGAAAAATAGATGTTGGCCGATTCTCAGACTTACCCGATATGCACAGAAAATTTCATGAGAATCGGTCCACCCGTTTCGGAGGAGTATGCAGACTAACATTGTGACACGAGAATTTTATATATAAGACTAGCGGTCCGCCCCGGCTTCGCCCGTGGTACATATGAAAAATAGATGTTGGCCGATTCTCAGACTTACCCGATATGCACAAAAAATTTCATGAGAATCGGTCCACCCGTTTCGGAGGAGTATGCAGACTAACATTGTGACACGAGAATTTTATATATAAGATAATTCATTAGGTTTTAGACACGGCGGGCGACATCACAGCCAGAAAGCTAGCTATAAATATATCTTTAAATTTATATTTTGTATGCTATAAGAACTAAAAATATCAAATGAAATTCTTAGTAATTGAGATTTTCAATGTGGTAACGACACACCAGCTCCATCGATCTACATTAAAAGATATACTGATACGTAGTATGCTACAGATGATATTTGTATTCCTGATTGGTATATTAATTATGAATTTTAGCTTCGTTGACCACTATATTGTAAAAAAAAAGAAACATATAAACGGCTTGTATGGTGACATACAAACGATAGATTATTTTGGGATGAAATTTGCCTACCAAGAGAGACATTAATTGATATCCATGATGGAGATTTTTAATAAGTTCAAATTCTAGCAATTGCATTTTCAAATATCAGCCTTTTGAAAGCTTTTCGCTTGGAAAATTTTTGAAGTTCCTCACTTAAGTAACACAGTGATCTCTATATTATTTGCTTTAGATGTAGGCATTGCAGATGAAGTAACTTTTACTTTGCTTTTACTTATAACAACTTGAATGCTTAAAAAAATATTGTATGATATTGAATGGTTTCACGAAAAAGGAGGTTTGATAAAAAAGTCATAATAATGAAATATAATTATTGTTCAATACCGTCTACGTTTAGTTCCTTATCGCAAACTAGATGGCGCGACGTTGGAATATCTCGAAGTTATAACTCGCTTGTGTTTTGTTTTTTATTTCTTATATAAACCCCACATTTGCTAATGCCTGTCGCCATTCGTCCTTGGAACGCTAGGGCTAGGGCTTTTCAGGAATTCGTTGGTTGTTTGTTCTTGGTCGTTTGGTCTCGTTCTCAGCGTTCTGCTCGCTGATCAAAAATAATTAATTAATTGATTAATTAAAATCAATTAATTAATTGAATAATTTGATAATTCATAAATAACTTGTTTATTTCTGAGTTATTAAATTTTTATTGCGGCCAGATGTAAATAAATACATCCTGCAATCATGCCGCCGCCGAGCGTACCGCCGCTGCCGCAGCGACGGGCGACACGCCCGCGCGCACTGGGCCGCAGGGTCTATAGCCGGTCGGTTGCCGCACTTGAAATGGGCCTGGACGCCATTGCCGCTTCCGGCCAGGCCGCAATTGTGGCCCGTTCAACGGCAGCTGGCCGGCTTCCTGTGTTGGTGTCGGAACCTCAGTCTGGAGCCGGCGATGAATCGTTCCTGGCGAGTCCGCTGACGTTGTCGCCGGCCCAATCCACCGAATCCGTATCCTCAATTGCTCGTCGACAGGCCCCGGCATTCGCCGCCACGCCAACGCCGGGCACTTTAAAACGCGCCGCACAGGCACCTCTACCACGTACTCCGCGCTTTCCCGCCCCCTTACCGGGTATTCCCGTGGGACGCTTTCCCTCCCCTCCCCATAGAGTAGGAGAGAAAACTCTCACAGCGTCCCCGCCTCCTCCTCTGAACATGCCGACGATGTCATCGGGCTCTCCTATGGAGACCGGGACAACCGGCACTACATACGCGGCCATGGTCGCGTCTCCAAAATCTCCAGTACCCATACCCTCCACCTCCTCCGCTGCCGTTGAGCCCACCCCAACTAACCATATTGTGACTGCGACCGACACTGTTGCTTCCGCCGGCACTGCAAGCGCCGCGCCTCCCACCAAACAGCCCAACCGCTACCCTCCGCTCATCGTAGAGACGCTGCCCGACTGGCCAACTCACTTTAAAGAATTAAAGAAGGTCCTCGGGCACACCCCGAACGGACGTCCGTTTGGTAAGGGCGTCCGATTCATGCCTAAGACGGACCAGGAGTTCCGAGTCATCCAGCGCTACCTTACGCAGCTGGAGAGCAACACCGGAATCTCCTGGTTCTGCTACTCGCTACCCGCTGAAAGAAGCGTGAAAGTAGCGATCCGCGGCCTGCCGGCTAACACAGAACCGGCACTTGTGGAGGCAGAGCTGCGCGAGCTCGGGTTCACCCCAGAGCACGTACGCGCAATCCCAGCTCGCCCGGGTAGGCCGGGTTGTTTGATGTTCGCGCAATTGCAGCGGACTCCGGACCTGATCCCAGGCATTTACGAGGTCAGCGAACTGCTCTGTATGCCTGGGATCATTATTGAGGCATGGCGCGGCAGGAAGGGGCCCGCGCAATGCCATCGATGCCAACAATTTAGGCACTCCTCCCAAAACTGCCACAGGCCATTAGCCTGTGTGCGGTGTGGTGGGAACCACCCGGCGAAAGAGTGCCAACGTCCGCGTGAGGAACCACCGACGTGCGCCAACTGTGGCGGCGCCCACACGGCCAATAATGCGAACTGCCCGGTCTACCGCAAGGAGACTCGCAACCGCAAGGCCGGCACTATAGCCCGCACTGCTACAAGTGCGCGCACGCCCGCAGCTGAAGTCGACGCACCTGGTTCGCTCATGGCTGCCGCCAACCAGCCAGGACCGACAGGTAAACGCCGCCGTAAGCGTGGCAAGCGCACCCGCACCCAACCGCGGCAAGAAGCACCGCCAGCTGCGAAGCCCACCGCGCCGCTCCATGTACCATCTGCACCAGCCACTGCACCGCCTGTTGCATCTTCCACCAGGCCGCGCCCTGCACCGCAAGTCGCGCCACAGCCAACCAAGACGTCCAAGCCCACCGTGGTCGCTGCCCCCGCACGGGGGACGAAGGCGAAGCGAGTGATGCCGCTGGACCCTCAACTAACCAAGGTCATCAGCACCCTTAATCAGGTGCTGATTGCCATCCAGGAGCAGCGTGACCCAATACCGCTGATCCTGGGCTGTATCGCGGAGCTCTGCGCCTCTTATGGCTGAGCTTCGCATTGCTTTTTGGAACGCCGACGGGCTCTCAGCGCAAAAAGCCCGCCTCTTCAAAACCCTGCTCTCCCAGCGCCAAGTGGACATCGGCCTGGTTAACGAGACGCACCTCAGACCAGTAGACAAGTTGAAGGTTTCCGGATACTATGTCTACCGGGAGGACCACACCTCGCCAATCGGGACTGCTTACAGGGGATTAGTAGTCTTGGTCCGTCGGAATCTCATACACCAACTGCTACCAGTACCACAGCTGCAGTCGTCGTACGCCCTCGGCGTGGAAATTTGTATAGACCGCCAGCCCACCCGAGTGTTCGCCTTTTACAAGCCGCCGCAAAACCGACTGGCAGTGGCTGATGTCCGAACCTTGTTGGACTCGCCACTGCCCACGATCCTCGCTGGCGACTTCAACGCGAAACACACGGCGTGGAATTCCAACACCGTAAGCCCGGATGGTAGACGCTTACTGGACGATGCAGACCGCCACGGTTACGAGGTGCTGGGACCAGAGGTCCCAACGCACTACCCGTACTGTGCAGCCCACACTCCGGACGTCATCGACATAGCAGTAGCACGCGGCCTCGTTGCCGCACCGTCGCTTGACGTCCTGGATGACCACCTCATCTCCGACCACCAAGCCGTCCTCTTGACGCTGACAATGACTCCATTGACGACATCGTTGCCTTCTCCAAAGCATCGCCAGGACTGGCGAATCTTTGCCGAATTCATGGCTGAACACTCGCCGTCCTTTAGAGTAGAGAGCCCTGCAGACGTCGATCGACTCGCAACGGACCTCAGCGCAGTCATGTCCAATGCGCTTCGAGAGTCCAGCCTCGATGCGGCATCTACTCGTAGAAAACCCCAGCTCCCTGCCTACATTCAAGCGATGTTAGAGAAGAAGAGGAAGCTGCGTAGACTATGGCAAAACCTGCGATGCCCGACCATGAAGACGCGGCTGAACGCTCTGGCAGCCAAGATTTCAGACGCACTGGAAACGGTAGCAGTCGAATCATGGCACACCGCCATCGAGCGAGCCGGCGATGACTGGTCCGGCATGCACCGCCTTTGCCGCCAACTCTCCAGGAAGCCCTCTCCGATTAGACCCCTCATGGCCGGTGACGGAACCCCACGTTACCGCGCCGAGGATCGAGCGGAGATTTTCGCAGACTACCTGGAGACGCAGTTTACGCCTAATCCAACTGCGAATGTGCAGCATGTAGAGACCATCAAGCGACAGGTGATGGACTACTTAGAATTGCCGATACCGCCGACAGAAGATCCCGTCGTGTTCTCCCCTGGTCGAGTCCAAAGGATGATTCGACGAACTAAACTGCGCAAAGCCCCCGGTCCCGACCGAGTCACCAACGAAGCGCTACGTCACCTACCCCCGCGAGCTATCGCGACGCTGACGCGGCTCTTCAATGGAATCCTCCGTACCGGGCACTTTCCATCCCCGTGGAAGCTCGGCCGAGTCATCCTGATTCCCAAGCAAGGCAAGAACATCATGCTGCCTGAGAGCTATCGCCCCATCACTCTTCTGTCCTCGACCTCGAAAGTCTTCGAGAAACTACTGTTGCTGCACATTACGCCCCACCTTCAGCCACGCGACGAACAGTTTGGCTTCCGCGCCGAACACTCCACCACTTTGCAAGTGACGAGAGTACTGCACCACCTCGCTACCGCCTACAACAAGCGAGAACAATCGGTTGCAGTATTCCTCGATATGGAGAAAGCGTTCGACCGCGTATGGCACACCGGACTCATCTACAAGCTGTCCACGTCTACTACTCCGCGTCGAGTAGTTAAGACTGTGGCCACCTTCCTGCAAGACAGGCGTTTTCAAGTGGCGGTTGAAGATGCTTTGTCCACAGAGCGCCCCATCCGAGCCGGTGTGCCCCAGGGAAGCTGCCTGTCGCCCGTCTGCTATAGCAGATACACGGACGACATCCCAGTCGCTGGCGGAGCCATTTTAGCGTTATATGCCGACGACGCTGCGTTTATTACCACCTCGCTGAACGCCAAGCACGCATTGGTAAAGATGCAGCGAGCACTGGATGCGCTTCCCTCATGGCTGGAGGACTGGAGACTCAAGGTCAACGTGGGGAAAACTCAGGCGATTTCCATCGGGCGGGCGCGCCTTTTGCCGCCCCCGGTGTCTCTCATGGGCGAGAATGTCGAATGGTCACCGACGGCCAAGTACCTTGGTGTGACCATTGACAAGACACTCTCGATGCGGCCCCATGTGAAAAACGTGGTCGCCCAGACACGCGCCGTGCGGAATATACTCCGCCCCATGCTGGCGTCTCACCTGCCTCTCCGTACGAAGCTGTGCATATACAAGGCGTACGTTCGCACGCGTCTTACCTATGCGGCCCCTGCGTGGTTCGCACTGACCAACGAGACGGACCGCAAGTCTCTGCGAGCGCAGCAGTCGCTAGCGCTCCGCACCATCTCCGGAGCACCACGCTTCGTACGGAATCAGGTCATCTCCAGGGACCTGCGCATGGAGAGCCTGGACGACTTCGTTCGCCGCCTGAGTTCCTCTATGTTCGCGCGCGCCGACGGAGCGCGATCCCAGCACTTGCACGGCATCGCGCCATACCATCGACGACCGCCGGACATAAGAGGCCTACCACGTGACCTAATCTCCTAGGACACGACCGCTTCCTCGCCGCTGGCTGACGGGCGCTCACCGGCACTCTGTCGGCGAGCTCGACCTCGCTGAGCGGCGGGTGAAGCACTCTCGGACATTCTCCCCTGCAGCAGCTCGCAGATCGCCCGCGATACCGCGGGCTGGATCGCACTGCAGCAGGATACCTCCCGGACATGACACCTTGGACCACCCGGTCCCACCCAGTGCCCCGCCTGTAGTTGCAGGCGGCGTTGCTACCACTGAAAGGGGCCATCGCCCCAAACAGTTACCCCGAAGCCTGTGAAGGCTTGCGTGGAAGACCCCGAGTAGTGCCTGTCGCCCGTATGCTATAGCAGATACACGGACGACATTCCAGTCGCTGGCGGAGCCATCTTAGCGTTGTATGCCGACGACGCTGCGTTTATTACCACCTCGCTGAACGCCAAACATGCATCGGTAAAGATGCAGCGAGCACTGGATGCACTTCCCTCATGGCTGGAGGACTGGAGACTCAAGGTCAACGTGGGGAAAACTCAGGCGATTTCCATCGGGCGGGCGCGCCTTCTGCCGCCCCCGGTGTCTCTCATGGGCGAGAACGTCGAATGGTCACCGACGGCCAAGTACCTTGGTGTGACCATTGACAAGACACTCTCGATGCGGCCCCATGTGAAGAACGTGGTTGCCCAGACGCGCGCCGTGCGGAACATACTCCGCCCCATGCTGGCGTCTCACCTGCCTCTCCGTGCGAAGCTGTGCATTTACAAGGCCTACGTTCGCACGCGACTCACCTATGCGGCCCCTGCGTGGTTCGCGCTGACCAACGAGACGGACCGCAAGTCGCTGCGAGCGCAGCAGTCGCTAGCGCTCCGCACCATCTCCGGAGCACCACGCTTCGTACGGAATCAGGTCATCTCCAGGGACCTGCGCATGGAGAGACTGGACGACTTCGTTCGTCGCCTGAGTTCCTCTATGTTCGCGCGCGCCGACGGAGCGCGATCCCAGCATTTGCAGGGCATCGCGCCATACCATCGGAGACCGCCGGACATAAGAGGCCTACCACGTGACCTAGTCTCCTAGGACACGACCGCTTCCTCGCCGCTGGCTGATGGGCGCCCCCCGGCACCTTGCCGGCGGGCTCGACCTCGCTAAGCGGCGGGTGGCTTCACCCACGGATATTCCTCCCTGCAGCAGCTAGCAGATCGCCCGCGATACCACGCGGGCTCGATCGCACTGCAGCAGGACACCTCCCGGACACGACACCTCGGACCATTAGGTCCCACCCAGTGCCCCGCCTGTAGTTGCAGGCGGCGTTGCCACCACTGAAAGGGGCCGTCGCCCCGAACAGTTACCCCGAGGCCTGTGAAGGCCTGCGTGGAAGACCCCGCGAGCGAGCCATACATGACGGTCCTATTGCACAGAATACTCATCTTGGCTGGATCTTGTCTGGAAGAATAGGCGAAAATGAAGAATCAAATCCTAGAGTAGTAAATTTACATTTACAGGTAAGAGAAGATAATATTTTGACACAGTTTTGGGAAATTGAAAGAGAACCAGATTTAATAGGAAAGAAACTTACGAAGGAAGAAATCAGATGTGAAGAAATTTATGAGAGTACTACCACAAGAAATGAAGAAGGTCGTTACGTAGTGAGATTTCCATTTAAGGAGCCAGATCCAAAGTGTGTGTACGGGAATTCCAAGGAAGTTGCTTTGAAGAGATTTAAGGTACTTATTAGAAAGAAAGTTTAAAAAGAATTCTGACTTGCACGCTGAATATGAGAAGGTTATAGTAGACTACCAGAATCAGAAACACATGGAACCGATTTTAAGTAAGGAGGATATTGAGTATCCATTTTCCTTTTACCTACCTCATCACGCCGTGATAAGGGAAGATAAGGAAACCACCAAACTTCGTGTTGTTTTTGATGCGTCGTGCAAGGGGAATAATAACGTATCATTGAATGACACGTTACTCGTTGGACCTAAAATTCAACAAGATTTGCGCCACATTATAATGAGGTGGCGAACGCATACCTATTGTATTGTGGCAGACATCGTACAGATGTATAGACAAATAGTAGTACATGAAGATGATTCAAATTTCCAAAGAATATTATGGCGGGCTGATCCTTCGCAACCCATGCAGCATTTTACGCTATCGCGACGTACCTTCGGTACTGCTTGTGCACCGTATTTGGCGGTTAAATCACTACAACAATTGGCTCGAGATGAAGAGTTGAGATATCCACTTGCCGCAAAAATTACACTTGAAGTTTTTTATATGGACGATTTGTTGACCGGTTGTAATTCAGAAGAGAAAGCTATAGATATTTATAAAGAGATGAATCAATTAATGTCAAGAGGTGGGTTTAAGCTCCAAAAGTGGTGCAGTAATTGTCCAAAATTACTGAATCATATCGAAAATGATAATCAATCTTCAAAAGATACATTTATTTTTAAAATCAATGATACAATTAAGGTGTTGGGTATTTCCTGGAATAAAAACATAGATAAATTTGAGTATACTTACAATTTACCGGAGTTAGATGAGCCTGTAACCAAACGGAAAGTGTTATCTGATATTGCGCGCATTTATGACCCTCTGGGTTGGGTTGCTCCTGTCCTTATTACGGCGAAGATCTTTATGCAAACACTGTGGAAATCTGGATTGAATTGGGATGAAAATCTTTCGTCAGAATTATTAAACCAATGGCTACACTTTAGAAAAGAGTTAGATGGTATTCGAGGTATAGCTGTTCCTAGGTGGCTTTCTACAACGGATGATGATCCAGTTGAGCTTCACGTATTTGCTGACGCTTCTCAGGTAGCTTATGCTGCTGTCGTCTATCTGAAAACCATGGACACCGATGGTAACACTCACGTAAATGTAGTCACATCTAAAACTAAAGTCGCCCCAATTCAGAAGGAGATATCCATTCCGAGAATGGAACTATGCGCGGCGTTGTTGGCTGCCAAATTAATTTCTGAGGTTGCACAAGTATTGCAGGTACCTAAAGATAAGTTGTTTGCCTGGTCCGACTCGACCATAGTGCTTGCATGGCTCCGTGGAGAACCCAGCCGTTGGACGACGTTTGTAAGCAACAGGGTCTCCGAGATTTTGACTGTACTTGATAGTGATCAATGGAACCATGTTGCCACAGACCAAAATCCAGCCGATTGTGCCTCAAGGGGTATATCCTCTCGAGAACTAATTCATTATGATCTTTGGTGGCATGGTCCTAAGAGCCTACACGAGAACCAAGTTTATAGTACATATTTAGATGTTGACACTGATGTTGAAGTACGACAGTTAAAGGTACTTACCAATACGACGCGATCTGGTGAAGAATTTATATGGGAGCGATTTTCAAATCTAACTAGAATGTTACGAGTTTTATCTTACTGTAGAAAATTTCTAAAACTGAGGGAACCTAAAGAGTTAAGAGATGTTAATAAAAGAATTACGACCAATGAAATGAACACTACATTAGATATAATTGTAAAAGCTACCCAAAGACTATATTTTGAAGATGAAATTAATAAGTTAATGTCTCGAACCGGAAGTGTTATAAAGGAAGTCCACTGCACACTCTCGCACTCTCGGTCGAATACAACTGTCTTCTGTACAGTTTAATAAGAAACATCCTCTAATTATGCCCAGTGAGTCTCATCTCACTAGGTTATTAATATTGGATGCGCACCACCGAACACTTCACGGGGGTCCACAACTTATGATAAATTTCTTGAGAAGTAAATTTTGGATCCTACGAATTAGAGAAAAGGTGAAGAAGTGCTACAGAGAATGCATGACTTGCCTACGTTATTCTCGCCAGAATAACAACCAATTAATGGGCCAGTTACCTAAGGTTAGATTGACTCCGGATAAACCGTTTAGGTCATCAGGTGTTGATTTTACCGGGTACATAGATATAAGGTTTTCGCCTGGTAGAGGATCGAAATCCTATAAAGGCTATATTTGTCTATTTGTTTGTATGGCGACTAAGGCGATCCACTTAGAGGCTGTGTCAGACCTTACCAGTTCTGGATTCATAGCTGCATTCAAACGCTTTGTGTCTCGAAGAAGACACTGCCGCGATCTGTACAGCGACAATGGGACTAATTTCGTTGGTGCGGATAAAGAGCTGAGTAAAATGTTATGTCAAGCGAAATCAGAGTTGGCCGACGAAATTAGTAATTTACTTACCCAGGACGGAACCACTTGGCATTTTATACCTCCACACGCGCCTAACTTTGGAGGGCTGTGGGAAGCTGGTGTTCGTTCAGCGAAAACACACCTGAAAAGAATAGTAGGAGACGCAATACTTACCTTCGAAGAACTGACAACTGTGTTGACCCAAGTAGAAGCGTGCTTAAACTCCCGTCCAATTTCTGCAATTAGTGATAATCCAGGTGACGAGATGCCCCTCACACCTGGGCACTTCTTAGTTGGTGAACCATTAGTTTTAATTCCTGAAAGCGATTATTCAAAGACCTCTCTCACAGGCCTTCAAAGGTGGAAGCTTACTCAACGGATGGTTAATAATTTTTGGAAGACGTGGTCAAAAGAGTATTTAGTGACGTTAAATAATAGGTACAAAATATGGTTTTCAAAAAAGACAGAACCTGACGTTGACGATATTGTTATTATAAGGGACCACAATGTTCCTCCAGCTAAATGGTTATTAGGGAAAATCGTTGAAAAACATCCGGGTAAAGACAACCTTACCCGAGTTGTAACAATTAAAACTAAGAACGGTCTTTGTAAACGTCCTTGTAATAAGTTATGCATTTTACCAAAGGCCTAGCTCATTATTTATTGTGTAGAATTCTTAGTTAAGTTAATGTAGCAGTATGTATTTTTTTGTTCCTATTTTTTACATTGAAAAATGTTATCGTTAAGAAGTCAATATTGTTTTAGTTCACTCTCAGGTTTGTATTGTTTACGTTGAGTTTACAAGTATGTTATAAGAATTACTTTGTGTTTATTAGGTTAAATGTACTCTTCAACTGAATTGTTCTATAGGTTTATTTTTGTTTAGAAAAGCACTAGGTGCTTTTGGTGGGCGGGATGTTCAATACCGTCTACGTTTAGTTCCTTATCGCAAACTAGATGGCGCCACGTTGGAATATCTCGAAGTTATAACTCGCTTGTGTTTTGTTTTTTCTATGTCATGTATATTTTGTTTTGATTAATAATTAAATGCGAGTAGTAGAAACTACTGTTGCTGCACATTACGCCCCACCTTCAGCCACGCGACGAACAGTTCGGGTTCCGCGCCGAACACTCCACCACTTTACAAGTGACGAGAGTACTGCACCACCTCGCTACCGCCTACAACAAGCGAGAACAATCGGTCGCAGTATTTCTTGATATGGAATACTAATATATGGAGAAGGCGTTCGATCGCGTCTGGCACACCGGACTCGTCTACAAGCTGTCCACGTCTACTACTCCGCGTCGAGTAGTTAAGACTGTGGCCACCTTCCTGCAAAACAGGCGTTTTCAAGTGGCGGTTGAAGACGCTTTGTCCACAGAGCGCCCCATCCGAGCCGGTGTGCCCCAGGGAAGCTGCCTGTCGCCCGTCTGCTATAGCAGATACACGGACGACATTCCAGTCGCTGGCGGAGCTATTTTAGCGTTGTATGCCGACGACGCTGCGTTCATCACCACCTCGCTGAACGCCAAGCACGCATCGGTAAAGATGCAGCGAGCACTGGATGCGCTTCCATCATGGCTGGAGGACTGGAGACTCAAGGTCAACGTGGGTAAAACTCAGGCGATTTCCATCGGGCGAGCGCGCCTTCTGCCGCCCCCGGTGTCTCTCATGGGCGAGAGCGTCGAATGGTCACCGACGGCCAAGTACCTTGGTGTGACCATTGACAAGACGCTCTCGATGCGGCCCCATGTGAAGAACGTAGTTGCCCAGACGCGTGCCGTGCGGAACATACTCCGCCCCATGCTAGCATCTCACCTGCCTCTCCGTACGAAGCTGTGCATCTACAAGGCACAATATTTTCTTGATACGTTCGCACGCGACTCACCTATGCGGCCCCAGCGTGGTTCGCGTTAACCAAAGAGACAGACCACAAGTCGCTGCGAGCGCAGCAGTCGCTAGCGCTCCGCACCATCTCCGGAGCACCACGCTTCGTACAGAATCAGGTCATCTCCAGGGACCTGCGCATGGAGAGCCTGGACGACTTCGTTCGTCGCCTGAGTTCCTCTATGTTCGCGCGCGCCGACGGAGCGCGATCCCAGCATTTGCAGGGCATCGCGCCATACCATCGGAGACCGCCGGACATAAGAGGCCTACCACGTGACCTAGTCTCCTAGGACACGACCGCTTCCTCGCCGCTGGCTGATGGGCGCCCCCCGGCACCTTGCCGGCGGGCTCGACCTCGCTAAGCGGCGGGTGGCTTCACCCACGGACATTCCTCCCTGCAGCAGCTAGCAGATCGCCCGCGATACACGCGGGCTTGATCGCACTACAGCAGGACACCTCCCGGACACGACACCTCGGACCACTAGGTCCCACCCAGTGCCCCGCCTGTAGTTGCAGGCGGCGTTGCCACCACTGAAAGGGGCCGTCGCCCCGAACAGTTACCCCGAGGCCTGTGAAGGCCTGCGTGGAAGACCCGATGATGATGGTGTTTTATTAGTGAATCCAAGTATAGTGAATTAGTGACAGTGTACGCAGCGACAATTATTTATTTATTTATGATAAGGTACCTTACAGCTAGTGATACAATTTTTGAGATGAATAAATACTAAGCTACGTATAATTAAATAACAGGTATATAATTAAATACCTAATAACTTAATTTTGAAAAGTCGTTTCATTTAACATTCTAAGACAAAAGTGCTCGATACTCGGAATATATTGGTAAAAGACTCATAAAAAATACCATCTCTCCATTGAGATATACATATGGAGACGACACCGCCTACATCACTTATGTTCCGCTCAACATAAGCCATATGGCCAAACTGCACTCAGTCGCTTTAGCGTGATGGTCGTGTTCATGTCTTGTTTGTTTTATAGCAAAAAACCATGAAACTCATCAAATATGCCCTCGAGTGTGTTACGATATTGCACTAATAATTCAAGTAATGCGGCAAAGTGCAAAGAAATAACTTTTCATCGGTAATTAACTAGATAATCATTTTTAAAACTTGGTTCGAGCAAAATTTTTGGCGGGCGCCATTTTCCGTCATTTGACTCACTAGCCGCCCCGCGCCGCCGCGCTTGGCGCACAGATTTTCTTCGTGGTGTCTCCTCCATACGTAGTAATAATAGCTCAATGCATCTCTCTTCAATTTTACATGCTTAAAAAAATTTGCATTAGGTTTATTAAACGAATTTAGTCTCCCATTGATCGTGAAATAACTATAGGCAGTAAAACGGAAGTTGATATCACGGTTCCCACCACACAATTTATAAAAAAATAATTATAATATATTTTTTGTAGAACATATAATATATAATAAATTGAAATAAATATTAGCGATCTTCCAAATAAACAACAAAAGTCATGAAAGTAGAGCGAAATATTAGAAAGTAGAGCAGAGCAAAAAGTTAATAATATATTAGATATTAGTTTTAAAGGAATTTTAATTCAATTATTAATAGTTAGGAACTTAGGACCCTAGTTACAAGACGATAATTATGTATTTAGTTGTTTAATCCATCAGGCCCCGGAATCACAGACACAATAGAAAATCTATTGTGTCGCGGTCGGATCTGGCCTCTCGGTGGTTGAGAGGTTAAGTAATTAGTATTAGCCAGAAGTGAAAAGTTACTGTTCTTGTACAATATCCTAATAGATAATGTAGCATTAATTTTAATACCCATTTTATTGCACTACCCATATTTGTATTTATTCCTCTATTGTACCAACGGTTGTCTGAAAGAAATCGCTCTAAGGCGATAAGACCGCCAGTTGTACTTAGTTTAAGCTATCTATAAGTAAACTGTATTCTTTTTCTCTCTTGTATAAGTACAACAAAAAAATTAATATGTAATAAATAAATAAACCATGTCTTCAACCGCCCTTTTTTAGATTGTCTGTAAGTTTCCCATCACCAGGGAATCTTCCGCTCTCAGTGGGAATTGAAAAGGTCGATAGGGTCACACCTACGCTACACAACCGGAAGTTTCGCCCGAGGACAACAATGCGTGCATCCGGTTGATAATTGTTTATTTATTTCATCATTTATTTTGATTAATTAAGTTTATTTTCAGCTGATGCAATGTACAATAGTTGGTTCTTATTTTACTTACAGTCAATTTGTTAGAAATATTTTATAGAAATCGCTCGAGGCACTAAAAAGATGTTTAAAAGTGCTCAAATGTCTCGAAAGATTAGTTTTTTGACACCATTTACTTGTCAATTACTTTTTTAGAAATTTCATTAACCGTAAAAGCCATTGCCAATTAACTGTAAATTTATAGGGCATTTATTTATTGAAAATTTATTTTTCATTATTACTCTACGTATAAGTTGGTAACTAACTATACAATTCTTAGATGTACATTACTTAAATTAAGCTAAATACATATATACTCAGCTATAATTATCTCCACGATAATCACTACATAGTATAAAACAAAGTCGCTTTCTCTGTCCCTATGTCCCTATGTACCTATGCTTAAATCTTTAAAAACTACGCGACGGATTTTGATGCGATTTTTGAAGTGAAAACTTCTTTAGCGGCGTTGAGCACTTTTTCTGTAATGGGTATAAAATCTTAAACTCGCGTCAGGACACGTGACCTGATCGAAAAAGCGTAACACGGATGGATATCAAACATGCTCAACGTTAATAATCAAGTTTTCACTTCTGCCGGCACTCCCGGAGTGCAACCCGTCTTTTTTTTTTAATAGATAGAGTGATTCAAGAGGAAGGTTTTAGTATATTATAATTTATTATGGGTGTCTTCCGATATGCACTGCAACCACTGCACAGTGCTATCACTGTAGAAAAATTCGTTCCGTTATGGACTGCCAGTATACTGCCGCAGTACCCTAGAGAAATATATGACGTCATAAATCGCCGCCATATTCTACTGTGAGCACTGGCCTTTTCGAGGTAAGGTACTCGCAGTCGCAGTACTTTGATCACGTGATCAGTCCACAGAGCAAGTAATATGATCAGTCAAAACCACTCGAGTGCCTAACGTCTTATAAACAAAGCTACAGTTTAATCAGAAAATTTTAAAGTTCTGTAATTAGTTTGGATTAATAAATAAAACAATGGAAGAATTGCAAAAATTAACTTTATTAGACTGTGTTGAAAATGTTCAATACGAGCTGAAAGTTCTTTTTTATGAAAAAGTACTTACTTTTATTATATTATAAATTCAATTTACAATTAATATTAATTAAAATATTTTTAATTGGACAGTACTCCAAAACAGTTTATTTTTATGTTCTAGAAAACTTTAATACACTCATTTGAATGCTGCGTCAAAAAATGCGGCTGACAGTATACGGGATTGCGTTCCGTTTTAAACCGTAACCAGTACATAACCAGTATAACTGGCTATAAAGGAACGGCTTCACAGTATACTGAATTGACGTCACACTGTACAGTGGTCGCAGTGCATATCGGAAGACACCCTATGTTTTAGACAAAGCGGGCGAAGCCGCGGGCGGAAAGCTAGTAAACAATAAATTTAGCTTTGGAACCAATGAAAAGTTAAACTTTAGGTACTGCCAGTCTGCCACTTCGCAATTATCGACATCGCTTTCGCTTTAAAATGTGTTTTTGCATTCATGATTCAAAAAAGATATATTGTAGAACTAGTAGCGAATTGATATTTTTGGTTTTATAGCATTCAAATGCTTTATAAATATAAATTTATAAAGAATAGAAAAATGAGGAATGGCGCGAAAGGATGCGGGTTCGAGTCCCGCCTCGTGATCGAATTTTTTCTATTCTTTATTTTATAGTAGCGAATTACTAAAAAAAACTTGTTCTCTAATAATTAAGTAGGTAGCTGTAAGCGGCAATTTAGCACTAGAGATCATCAAATGAATAATGATCTGATCTCTAGACTCTAATGTTTTTTCTAGGTATCCCCAGAAATCATATCACAAAATTGCGGCGATGTGTTATGGTTGTGACGTGAAAGAAAGACAAACAAATACACATTCGGATTTAAAATATTAAATATTAGTAATCATGTCTTGCTAAATATAGACATTATATACTATTAACTAAGTATACCTATGTCCCGGCAAACGTTATTCTGCCAGCCCTTATCCCTTAGTTCTAGGAGATAGGAGATTAAAAAATAGTTTCTAGATATACTTAATATACCCAAAAATTCATAATAATCGGTACAGCCATTTCAGAGGTGTTTGGACATAAAGACATACGAAAATGTTTTGTATGTCGCAACTAAAAAAAAAACTAATTAGCTTTATCAGCCGTTTAATTAAGAGCCTAGTCCCTTTAATCGACACCGTTCAGTTAACGAACAGAATCCTGAAATTTGTTATGAAGTCTCAGTTTAAAAAAAAATGATTTTTATTAACATAATTATGTCTACCTACACGTCCAAATCGCACGATTTTTTTTAAATCTATTAATTCATAGTACTTAGTAGTTAGTGGCTATAAAGTTTTAATTATTAAAATATTTCAAATACCTAATAAAATTTTACCTTTATGTTAGGTATCATCTTTTGTACAAAATTTATCAAACTACTTTTGAAAATGTTCACTAAGACTATCTAAACCGATATTATAAGTAAAGGATCCAGTATAAAAATATTCACGATTAGTACTTATCTATAAATATAAATTAAAAAAAAAATCTCACCTGTTGTAAAAGGAACATGGGAAAATCCCAAAACAAACAACAATACAACACTATTCAATAACATTTTACACTAATTTTAAATAACTTCATAAATATTTAAAAATAAATCTGCTTAAACTATACAGTACTTAGGTATACATCGAACTAGGTTGTGTACGGCGGTCACATATTTTAAAATACTACATAAAATTCATGCTTATGTTACAATGATAAGAATATGTTATGTACAGATACACCAAATTAAATGGTGGTCGGGAATTAACCAGGAAAAAACAGCTTTGGTAAAGTGTATGGATTGTGTTTGACCTTCATATAATAACATTTTTTTTTCATCGTATCAGTAATTACCTATAATTAATTGACTAATTAGATACTTTATTTTATTGAACGATTGTAAATACTACTTGCAGCAACTGATCTGTTTTAAAACATTTTGTGTGCATTCATCGGATTGTACATAATTACATAACATTGTATTAGATTTGAATTATTTAGAAAGGAGGCATAATGTTGATGACCACCTGTCCTTTCTACGCATTTAATCTTTGACATAAACGGGATGTGCCGCTGAGTTTTATCAAAGGAAGCGGACTTTTCACTGAGTTATGAATACTATCAACTACTGTTTTGTAAAAAGCGATTAAGCAAGCCCTTAATCGTATCTTATCAGTTACCCCAAACTTGCTGATTCATAAACATACTAGAACTATGACCAACTGATTGCATTTGTGATATGAAATGACCCTACAGATTGCGATTTCTGTAAAAAAAATAATTGTGTATGCCTAAAATTATTATTAAAATTGTCTCTTTTAACAGTAGCTGGCGCCTCGCGTATTACCTACAGTTGAGAGGTCCTTGATCTCAATGCGTCAGGGGGGATAAAGTTTCGAGAGATCACAACAAAATTAAACGAAAATAACAATGAAATTTTTGAAAATTATTGTACTTTGTAAGATGGTTAAACTTTGGTTAAACTGAAACGTTTTTGAAGTTTTTTTTCAGAAAGCTTAAAAGCTCAAATATTCATGAGTGACGGAGATTTTTAATACCAAATATGACCAGCATGTGGCACTGATAAAATTGTATTTAAAATCTTGTTATTGTGGCATATTATGTTACGTAGTATAATTACTTAGCATTTACAATGTTTGTATGATTTCTGATCTGTCCTTTATTAACATATAAATTGTTTATAGCTTTGATAATATAAATTTTCAATAGAAAAAAATGAATCACGAGGCGGTATTCGAACCCGCATCTCTCCCCTGTACCTACAAGTACTATTAACTACCTGTATGTATTTAGATAGTAGCACAGAATACTTAATAGTAGCTTTGATAGTAGTTAAATAAGTAAAGGTTAGCCTTTTAGTGGTTCGGAAGTTATATTTTTTTGTGATTTGACCCTGCATAATAATGTAACTATCTACGTATTTCTTGTAAATATACAGATATAGAAAAATCCTGAATGTTCCTCTTAGTAGGTACGTAAGTAGATTCCTGATAAAAAATGTAGTAATTTCAGGGGGCGGCTTAAACAATTAAATAAATGGTAAAATACGTGCTGATTCATGTAATTCTTAGAAATGTTATGAGCAATAGTTTTTATTATACTGCATACTAGCTTCATACAGCGACTTCGCTCGCGTGGTACCGGCATAAAACATGTCATTATTGTATAATATATAGATATTCCTAGACCCAGAATATCTCTGTGCTAAATTTCATCAAGATTTTTTTAGCTGTTCTGTTATCTGTAGTAACAACAGTCCATCGAAACTTTAGCTTGGAAACACATAATATACCTACTAGCTGCGCTCCGCGGGCCCGCTCCTGTTGGTCTTAGCGTGATGTATACTTTACGTGATATAGCCTTCCTCGTTGAATGTGGTATCTAACACCGAAATTTTTCAAATCGGACAAGTAGTTCCTGAGATTAGCGCGTTCAAAAAAACAAACAAACAAACAAACTCTTCAGCTTTATAATATCAAGTATAGAGTATGTATATTGTATACCTTATTTATTTTAGGGATAAATAAAAGTCATGAAATTAAAATGAGTGTTTTATTTCAAAAATTACTAAAATACATTATTTTCATCATATTGATTATTTCTGGCAGCCCTGCACAACTTTACAATCCTGAGGTAGCAAATATTGTGATTATAAACTATAATAATAGTTAAATTCTGAATTGAATAACATTTTCTCTTAATAACTTAGTACACGATACACTTTTTATAGGAAAAACGGCACTAATGGCATAGCAATAAGATCTATTTCCTTTTTTTCATCTCGACGATCGTGTCGGTAAGCTCTTGCACATTATTCAGGTATTGTCCATTTCGGAGACTTAATTATCCCACACCTTTATTTGTGGACCATCATTTTTCTTTATTGCCTGCATTAATTGCATCTTTGTGTTTTCTGAAAATGAAAAATATTCACATGTAAAATTTCCCATTCAATTAAATGACGTCATTCAATTAACACGCTAGTCATTCAATCAAATAGCAGATTCGACCAGATGACTACGACACATATATTTGTTTCACTGATTGATTTTCTTTACGGACAAGTAGTTATTAGCCTTCTGTATGCTGCCAGACCAAGACATTTTTTTCTTAATACCCACCGGGAATCGAACCCAGGATCCCTTAGTACTATGCTCACGTGTTACTGTACAAGTTGGCTTGAACTTTTTGACAGATTTAATTTTTTCTGATCAACATTACTTTGCAATGATGAACATATTGGAACGAAGTTCCTTATCGCGCGTTGCAAAATAGGGCTAGACGGAATTTAGACCAAAAATTGCAACGACACTTTTATGCTATATTATATGTATAGATATAGTTGTTAGCCGTGCGGCATGCGTTTGTTGTTCTGTGTCTCTCTCTTTCATAGACAGCAAGCCAGTTATTTTAGTAACTTCGTTCCATCCGGATGCCCTTTGACACCTCTCAAGTTTCAATTTCTTAATTTAAAGATTTAAAAAAATGTATAAATATTAAAAAATACACAACACAAATGTAAGGCTATATACATTACTAGCTGTGTCGCGCGGTTACACCCGCGTGGCTCCGCTCCTGTTGGTCTTAGCGTGATAATATATAGCCTATATTACTCGTGGATAATGTAGCTTTCGAATGGTGAAAGAATTTTTAAAATCGGTCCAGTCAAACAAACAAACAAACAAACAAAGTTTTCCTCTTTATAATATTAGTGTAGAAAAATCACCTGGCTATATGTCTAATTAAACCTCCCCGTTGCGCGAACGTCTGCTCGCATATATCACACTGTATCTTAATGTCGGTGTGCGTCATTTCATGAAGTCGCAAATTGTATCTCTTTTTAAACGACTTGTTGCACGTCCTGGTGGGAAATTGTTATTAATGACTAGCGGTCCGCCCCGGCTTCGCCCGTGGTACATATTTCGCAAAAAAAGGTAGCCTATGTTCTTTCTCAGGGTCTAAAGATTATCTGTGAAAAATTTCATCAAAATCGGTCCAGTAGTTTATGCGTGAAAATCATACATACATACAAACCTTTCCTCTTTATAATATTAGTATAGATTGTTAGATAACACATTAAATGATATAGTCCGGGATCCATCGCCCATTTTTGCAAGTGATTACTATCAAGCTAATTTTTCGTGAGTAGCTTTATTTTGATGAGATGCCCAATAATTTCATGTACGAAACTCTCGATTGTGGTAGCTTACAGAGGTAACAAGGATAAAAATTTTTGATTTGACGGTTCTCAAATATTTATTACGCAATTTGTAGGACAATATGTCTGTTGAATTATATAAGTATTAAATAAGTGAAAATAAAAAAATCAGCTGGTTAGTAATCATTTATGATGACCTCGTTATCGATACACATTGGAAAGGGGGACTCTTTGATCAAACCATAGATTTTGTAGGACAAATATTTTTTCGAATAATTTAGATAATTATCTTGAGATTGAACAAAAAAAAAACATTCAGTTAGTAATTAATATTTGAGAACCATCAAATCAAAATATTTTATCCTTGTTTCCTCTGTTAGCTACCACAATCGAGAGTTTCGTACATGAAATTATTGGGCATCTCATCAAAATAAAGCTACTCACGAAAAATTAGCTTGATAGTAATCACTTGCAAAAATGGGCGATGGATCCCGGACTAATACATTTTAAAGAAAATAAATTAGATAATAATCAAAAATTTAAATTTTTAAAGAATATAGAACAAAATCGATCACGAGGCGAGATTCGAACCCGTGTCTTATCAATTCTCTCTCATATTAAATTATATTATGCTCTATTGCTGTGCTGAGCGGATTCAACCGTGGACGAGCCCGCGGGCAAAATCAAGTATTTCTATAACTCATGTGTAATTCTAATACCTACCTACATTACTGTGAAGTTGCATCAAAATCTGTCAAGTACTTTTTGAGCCAATTTGTTCCAAACATCTTTCTTCTTTATAATAAACTAGCTTTCCCGACGCGTTTTCAAAGAAAAACCCGCATAGTTCCCGTTCCTGTGGGATTTCCGGGATAAAATCTATCCTATATGTTAATCCATGTTACCCTTTATATGTGTGCCAAAGGACATGTCCAAAAATGTATGAACCGAAAACCCAGAATCGACAGGAATGAAATGTCTACCAATGGATTGGCATTGGATTATAATATAATGTTACCAAGGGGGCAACTCTGAAATCGCTATAGTATAGGAGCTAGGAGCAAAACAAAATAACTAAGAAATTCGTTAAAAATATATTATAAATTAGTTCATGTTATTTTATGGCTTAATATGATGTTGTTATAATGTTGTATCACTTGTTTTACAAATGATAATCATCATCTTTTACAAGCAACAGCAACGCAACAAAAACGTTGCAACACAACATAACAAAAACTGATTTTTATAGTTTTTTTTTGGCTCATAGATACTAAAATTGCTATAGTACTATATGTATTATTGGTAATTCTATGGCTATCTATTTAAAAAAAAACTGTAGTGCAGGAGCGACAAAAAACAAAGCAAAAATCGTTTCAAAATAATAAAAACACGTTATGTTGTGGATAAGAATATAGTTGTTATTCATTTATTTTTATAATTAAGTCTTATTTTGATAAGTTTTAATGATATTATATTTACCTATAATAATCTACAACAACTTGTGTTACACATGAATGTACAAGCAAAAGCAATTAATTAATTAAAAATTAAAATTATAATAACAACGATAATCACATCCACAACATGATTATTTTCAAACGATTTTTTATTCAGTTTTATTGGCTCTTATCTCCTATGCTATACCTATTATTATTTTTATTTAGAACTGTAAGTACTAAAGCAATTGTAGTATCTTGAGCCAAAAGAAAAACTACAAAAAACGGAGTCTTTGTTAAGTTGTGATTGAACATGATGTTATTATGTTATGTTGATGTTGTTTTTAAAATGTGTTGATGATAATTATCATGTATAACACAACTGATACAACATTATTACAACGTCATATTAATCTACAACATGACGTAAACTTGTGTTTGAAACGAATTTCTTACTTATTTTATTTTGCTTCTAGCTCCTATACTATAACGTTTTCTGGGTTAGCGCTTTAGCTACATTATGTTATATTTAATTATCAATCCATTGGTATATATTTCATTCCTGTCGATTCTGGGTCATTTTTTGGACATCACCTTTCATTTTAATCGGTTCAGTAGTATTTGCGTGAAAGAGTAACAAACATACACACACATATCCATCCTCACAAACTTTCGCATTTATAATATTAATGGGAAGTATAAAGTACACATAGATAAACCATCTCACCCACACACATAACGCCTCTCTACATTGTGTGTCCGTCTGTGTGCCTTCAATTGTTTCAAGTTTTTCATCACTTTGCCGCAAATGTCACAGAGGTAATCAGTATCCATGTCATTTTCCTTTAAATTAAGCAAATAATTAATATATAAATATTTCAGGACAATAGGCTATTTGACAGTATAAAAAATAAATTACTTTTTTGTGTAATCCATATATATATAAGGTTTTTGAAGCGATTTAAATTAATAAATGATATAAATAATCATTTATTTATTTATAAATCGTCGAGAAAAAACATCATATTTTTTAAAATTACCACGTGACCGAAAACATCCATGATTGGCTGCATCTGCCATGACGTCACAGCTGCGTAAATAACAAGTGATCCCAACGTTTACTCACGTCGTTGCTAAATTTCGCTTTTGGTTTTGTTTCTTGTATAACTTATTTCTTGTGATTCAAGGTGTCTGTAATCAGTTTTGTTCTTTATGTGTTATTTTTGTTTGTCATGGAACCTAATTTCGAAAAAGCAGATAGTAGAAATCTACCTAAAGTGAACGCTATAATGGTTGGCATGTTCTTTAAAAACAACCCAGATTTTTACGCTCCTGAATTGAGAAATGTGAAAACAGCTACGTAAGTTAATATTTCAATCGTCATTAATTACCTTTTTGGTTAAATGTACCTACAAACATGAATCACAATAGCACAATAATTATGAAGTATACATTTTTTAGGTTATGCCCTTTGTTTTTCATTTCAGCCATCCAGTTTATAGGATCAAAATAGACGTGTTTGTATTGATTATTTTCAATATCAATACAAACACGTCATCATCAATTTATATATATCATTATCTTACCTCAAGCAGGTAAGTAATGTAATGAGACGATTTATACTATGTATTGCAAATAAAATAAACTGCCTACTAGGTATTCAACACCATACTTACATCGAAGTGGTCTTCACAAAAAAATATAACTGTTTTAATTGAAATATCTAATATCACTTGGATTTCAGCGAGCTAACTGACACTTTCTACGCATTTTTATATCTTTTGGAGCACATATAAATAGTTTGTCAGGGGTTTTAATAGTTGTATTTCTGCATCCAGGAACTACACACCACCTATAAGAGCTCATTTTCTGGTTTTAAACAGATTAACTTAATTATACTATAATTAAAACAAAAACGAACAATAAGTACTAGGAGCAAGTTGATGTTTACGCCGCTGTGACGTCACCATGGTCGCGAGACGCCATGTTCTTCAAAATTGTGTTTTGGCGGCATATTTGAATATCATGTTTTTATTTTCTATTTTCTCAATGAATAACTACAAAAAATTAAGAAACATGTGTTTTGTGTGCTTTATAAACGTATCTTAATAATTTGAGACAGTTTTCAAAACCTTGTCAAATAGCCTATTATCACACACTGCACAAACTAATCCCATACTAATCTTTCGCTTGTGTTATGGAAACCAGATGACTGATAAACATACATATAATATAATTTTAAATAAAATATAATTAATTCTGTCTGGGTGTGATTAAGTCTGGGTGTTAATTATTATCTATATAAGTATTTATTTAAAATTATATATGTATGTTTAGCAGCCATCTGGTTTCCATAACACAAGTGAAAGCTTAGTATGGGATCAGATCGTGCTGTGTGTGAAAATTGTCCTGAAATATTTATTTATTTATAAGCATAATTCTATGTACCTGAAGATGTAAAATTAGGCTGTTTCTCGAGTGAAATATCTTGGAACAATGAGAACAGGTGTATGGCTTGTTAGCTCTAGTCTCAGGATGTTTTGCAGTTTTATGTGATGTTAAATATCTGAAAAAATATTTTAGCTTTTTATTTAATTTTGAAATAGGTACTATGTTTAGAAATTAAATTAAACTAACGGATTTTTAACGTTTTATTCTTTATATATTATTCTTTATATTATTATTTAAAGTATTTAATTTATAAATGTATAACACTAGCGAAAAATCAAAATCAAGAAAATACTACTTTTAAATGTTGATGTTACTTTATACAAGACTTGCTTTCCGCGGACGGCTTTGCCCACTTTGTCTAGAACCTATAAAATATGTATATATTAGATAGATATAGATAGAGTCATTCAAGAGGATGGTGTTAGTATTAACACCATCCTCTTGAATGACTCTATCTATAAAAAACGGAATCAAAATCCGTTGTGTAGTCTTAAAGATACATACATACAGACAGACGCGGGAAGCGACTTTATACTATGTAGTGATTAGGTTATAAAAGCGGGCGAAGCCGCGGGCAGATAGCTATATGTATACAATATAAATTACAGAATTAGGTTGCTTTTCCACCAATAATGTGCGAGGATGTGTAGCTAGGAATATGTTTGTAAATAACCAATAGTATAGTGAGATGTAATGATAAGTTAAGCAATAAGTACTAACTATATGTAATACACATGTCATTGAGTGTTGATAAGTATCAGTGGTTGGTAATTTGTCTCCTTCCAAATTAATTTACACGTGTATTACTTATAGTGAGTACTTATAGCTTTACTTATTACTACATCTCAATCGCTTCAAATGATAAATGCTTCAAACTTCAAAGTAAATGAAACAATATGATTGGTTTTTACAAACACATTCCTCGCTGCACATCCTCGCACATTATTGGTGGGAAAGGGCCCATAAGGTAATTTTTTTTTGTGCGGTGTCTCTCGATGTTAGCCAGAAGGGCTTCTACATCTTAACACAGCCATAAGGAAGTGTCATACCTATCCATATGAAAGCCGGCTCCACATATATCACATACATATTTACGCACGTCTGTATGAACGTTTTGATGTTGTTCCAACCAGGTTCTGACTTGAAACTTCTTTCCACAAATATCACATTTGTACTGAAAAACAATTCTTGTTTTCAGTGACATTTATGTGACCGTAAAATTTTAAATATAAGATTACAATTTTGCAGGATCAATTAGATATTTGTATTAAGTCTTACAAAAAATATTGGAAGAAAGAAAACATTTATTGCATTAAATTGCGAAAAAATTGGGATCACAGTTTTTACAATTGATTGCAATCTCACAAACTAGATAATAATCTAGTTGTTTTTACAATCTTATGGCGACAAATATGTATATTTTCAAGGTATTCATTGTTATAAACAATTAAATGCTATTAAGGGCAATGGAATGAACCTTATGTTTATTACCTTATACATTTTTTTGTGGCACATTTCATGATTTCTTAGTATATGAGCATAGGAAGAGCTGTATCCACATTTAAATGAACAGTAGTATTTTTTACCATGTGACTTGCTATGATTCATAATATCATATGCTGATATATACATCCTACCTGTAACAAGATTTTACATTATACATTATAATATACATATATACATTAGCTGTACCCTGCAGTTTTATCCGAATTGCTCAGCTCCTGTTGTGCTTAGTGTGATGATATAATATAGCCTATAGCCTTCCTCGATAAATGGGCTAAGAATTTTTCAAACTGACCAGTAGTTCCTGAGATTAGCGCGTTCAAACAAACAAACAAACTCTTCAGCGTTATAATATTAGTATAGATTATATAGCTATGCTGTTGCACTTGCGACAAACCCACAGGCAAAAACAACTATGATTATAGCTCATGTGTAATCACTACATAGTATAAAACAAAGTCGCTTTCTCTGTCCCTATTTCCCTATGTCCCTTTGTATGCTTAAATCTTTAACTACGCAAAGGATTTTGATGCGGTTTTTTTATAGATAGAGTGATTCAAGAGGAAGGTTTTAGTATATAATTATTTATTAGGTTTTAGACAAAGCGGGCGAAGCCGCGGGCGGTAAGCTAGTTCTGATATAAATGATAAAAACAAAAACTATAAAACATTATAAATAGCATATTGAAAATATTTGAAGCTCACCACATAATTTACAATCAAACGAGCGCTCCTCACAATGAATGTTCATCAAATGGATGGTCATCAACTTTTGAGTCCTACACTCCTTATTACATTTCTTACACCCATACATTGTCATGCCATTAACAATTTTAGTGGTTGACAATTCATTTAAATCAATTTTTGACACCAATTCATTATATTTACTACTCTCTTCAGTCATATAATGTTTCAAAAGCAGTTTCCTAGTTGGGAATATAGTGAAACACATCAAACATGTATTTACGTCTACTTCCAAAGACGATTTTTCCTCATAATCCATTTTTTGAAGTATATCTTTATCAATGTGACTTTGTAAAGTAATAACATTTGCTATTTGTATACTATTGACTGTATCGTTTTCTGACATTTTATCACCATCATTACTATTCTCTTCATTTTCAACCTTTATAATATCATCGATATTTATATTTGCTTCATCATCATCTTCATTTTGCATTTCTATCTTCACTTCAAGATAATTCTTCGTCCTTTCATCTCCCAGTTCTACAAGTTTATGTAGCAACACTTGTTCGTTATCTATAATCATTTGTCTAAACGACTGAATGTCTTCTATTTGAATTGAGCAACTTACACATATTCGTTTTGGAAAGTTTTTGTCTGTAGCGAGCTGCAAATAAATTTAATTAGAATTGTGTCCGTGTGTATCATAGTTATTGTACATATTAACTAAGCAAGCTCCCATGACAGTAAATAAAAGTTAGCAAAAGTATTGATTCAGCTTGATGGCAGCTTGTCTAATAAAGAAAAATAAATAAAAAATTTGTATCAAATTTTAAAATATAACCATGCATGCAAGATTCCAGCTGTATATCCGAGGACTTTGTTAAAGGTATTTTAAGTAGTAACTACACAGATAATGTAGACGAACAAATACAACGAAGATACATATTTACGTGCGTTGTAAATAAATTTGAATATAATATGTATACCTGATAAGATAAACAGAAAGACAACTGCTGTAAAAGGGCGCAGTCTTCTTCTATTTCGTAGAAAGAACTGGTACAGCCTTTTAAACACAATCTGCATATTTCTTCCATGATGATTAGTTCTATTCTTTAAATAAATTTCCAATAAATTGGCGCAAAGGTGTATGTATACTTTATCAAAATGTTCCAAATATGTAGTGTAGTTTGTTTAGTGTAGTCGGTGGTTTATTCACCTATTGTACATCATAATAGTATAAATTTAGTGTAACGATAAATTTACTATTATATCTAAACAAAAATCAAAACATTTGTCATTCATTCGAATTTTTATAACCTAATTTTCTTCAGATATTGTATGAGCGATGAAGAGATTGGGTAAATTTATATAGTAGTTTGACACAGGTAGTTTGAGTTGTTGAAATGGGATAATAAGTAAAATTATTTTTATATTTAGAAGTAAACTGAAATTATTGACCTTTGGAAAAATTATAAACACAAATGAAACACACCAAACAAATAAACAACAAATTATTCACACTACAGAAATCACAGAATACAGATAAGTAGAGACCAATAAACTATTTACTACCCGTTCGCTTCGAGTTGGCCGTCGATGACCGTTACAAAATGACGTCACAGGCACATCAACTGGTACCGTCGACAAAAAAAATAATAACACTCCGAAAAATAAAATAACAAAAACAGTTCGTATAATTACTTACTACAGCGATTTCCTCGCTAATAGCAGTAAAAAACTATATAAAACTTAGCAATAATAATCAAACTTAACAAAACGATCAAATAACATAACCAAAAACAACGGGAGCGATATTAATTATTAGTGATAGGGTTGTTGAGGATTCCTCTTCCGCTTCCTCTTAATGCGGAAGTTCCGCAATATTTTGGGTTCCTCAACCGTTACCGCATCCTCAAAAATTAAAAGAAAAAAATCCTCTTCCGCTATCGCTTCCTCAAAATTTTTATGAGGATGCCGTATCTACGGCAACGCACTCGCTGCAGCGCGATGCAGGCCCATCCGATCGGGCGGCAAATTTACAAAGCCTATACCGTGAAATATTGCCCACTTTTTTTGAATAATTTCAATTATTTTCGCAAAAATTTTCTATGAAAACGTTAGTATTTTATCTTAGCATATGTTTTTCTTAGATCGTGTGCATATATTGCTGTAGCAGACCCTATAAGCTTTTTTTGATGGTGGGCAATGTTGTCAAATAGAGATCGCTACAGTATTGGGTAATTTTGCCCACCCTTTTAACTTTTGTTTAAAACAACCTTCAGTGGTAATAATAGCATCAATTAAAATACTCTTCAAAAGTTATTTAATAACATATTATGAGTAAAAAAATTGGTTGTTTGTAAAGTAGGTTTACGATCGAGATGTTTACGTGATAACGTCTTATTGGTGGCAGCGCTCGAGATGAGACGGGAGATCGGTCCGTCTCTCTCTCGTTATACCTGCGATCGCGCTCGTGAGGTTTTGGTGTGACACAAGTTTCTGAACATGTCACCCGACTAAAACGATTTTAAAAACGTTATCACGTTAAAAATATCCTGTGTTTTACCCATCATGCACAAACTATCACTTGAATTTTCACCATTTTTTGCCCGCGAAATCACACATGATATTCGATGAGTTACAGCAAGTTGCTGATTTAAGACACAAACAATAGGCAGTGTTGTCAGACATATAACCTGTTTTACACCAAATACTATTAATGTTGCCAAAGTATGAAGGTATTTTTGCAATTTAAAAATTTTCTTATGAATTGATCTTCGGGCAAAGATACCCTTGTGGGCAATGTTGGCATAATATTTCACGGTATTATATGTATACTATTTGAGTCACGAGTCGGACTTTAATAGATGAGCTTTTGTTTATACATATCACTCAATCTATCCCAGTAAAGAAGTGTCCTAAATGGATTGGCTTTTGTCGAGATATTTTCAATCATTACATACGAACAAAACCTAGTCGAGTAGAGTCTTCAGTCTTCACCATCACTTGAATTATCACCATTTTTTGCCCGCGAAATCACACATGATATTCGACGAGATACAATAAGTTGCTGATTTAAGTAAGTGAAACACACAATAGGCAGTGTTGTCAGACATATTACCTATTTTACTAATTACTAAGTGTAAAGCCATATGCCAAAGTATGAAGGTATTTTTAGGGACAATATTGGCATATTTCACGTAGTTAAAATATCAATATGTAGAGACAGGAGAGTGTTTTCGTGTCTTTTGTTTTAATTTTTAATTTTAAAGGGTTTAGTTTTTAATTTTGATTATAATTTTCTATCATCCTCGTCCTCATCCACTTCCTCTTCCGCTTCCTCATCCGCATCCTCTTCCTCAAAAAAATATCCTCATCCTCATCCGCATCCCCTAAATTTGCGTGTGAAAATTTCTCTTCCTCCTCCTCTTCCTCATAATCACTTCCTCAACAACCCTAATTAGTGACGGTCGGGCGCACGTGATAGCGTTGCTGACGGTACTAACAGGGTCTGTCTAGGAGTGCGGTACGGTGAAGCGGGAAGGGTGGGAGCGGCCAACTCGAAGCGAACGGGTAGTAGTATTTATTACTACCACGATTACTACGTAAATAGAGACACCCTGTAGCACCCTGTAGATAAGAATCAGAAGCTCCATATTGAAGCGTTAAGCGTTTTCACATTATCCGATCCTATATCGGTATCGGACGCCGACAGCCGATACAATTTGCTCTTTCCACAGAACAGTAAAGTAGATAGAAGTGTGATGTGGGCGTGGCCCACGTGTCACTTGTAAGGTAAGATCACCTTACTTGCTCTCAGTTGTGCGCAGAAAAATATTCGAGTCGGTTGTCAGCTGTCAAACCTTTTTTCCATATTTATTCATTAATTAGGACGTGTTGTTCGGTATTAGAGTGCAAAAATGATAGCAGACGAAATAATATCAGCAATGGAGGCATTTCATACCATCGGTAAGTCTTATTTTTATTTATTTTACATATAATATTTTATGTTATAACTTCGCTTGTAATTTGTCAAAATTGTATACAAATATCTAGTTAAAATGAACCTTAATCCGTAAGAAATTAGTACTATTATAGATTGAACAGCAAACAAGAATTTCTGGAATATTATTGCAATAAACAAACGAATGTCGCTTTAGTGATGCTTGTGGCGCATATCGACAGTATCGATACTTTAGAAAAGACAAACATTATAAATATTAAATTTTATTTTATTTTTCCTTAGCTTTCATTTGTCCAATTTATTTATAGATTTCCCAAAGAGGCTAATTTAAAAGAGAAATTGATAAATTCAACGTGACGAGTTAACTGGATGCCGAACAGCACTAAGCGGTCTAACAAAGGCCACCGATACAGCAAACCTACGGCAGTTCCAAGATTTAAAATAATGCATATTTTCTGTTTGTATTTTGTAAATATAGATTAATACTATTCTATTCCGTTTTTTATTTAATAATCTTATATATAAAAATGAATCGCAAAATGTGTTGGTAAGCGCATAACTCGAGAACGGCTGAACCGATTTCGATAATTCTTTTTTTATTATATGCCTTGAAGTACGAGGATGGTTTTTATGTAGAGAAAACGTAAATATGTGCCACGGGCGAAGCCGGGGCGGACCGCTAGTAATAATATAAAAAGACGTACTTAGTAGTAATAAACATACTCCAAAATGTGACACATTATACTATACTCATATAATAGAAAGAAAAAAAAAATACACAAAAAATATTTATTTGTGAATTATCGATAACAAGGCTGACATCCCTCAGGGCATAGCATCAGATAAAAATCAAGTTAATGTCATTCATGTTGAGTGACACAAATTTCAACCTTATCTCAATGTGTTGAGGTTCAAAGTTATATCTATCGAAAACTAACGCCCTCTGTTGTGGAGTAGCTGGATGTTTTCGAATTTGGAATTTCTGTGCAATGAGAAACAAAACAGCTAATATACCTAGGGATGTTATACTAAAATAAACCGTAACATGGTGCGTTAGGGTACATATTGAAATGCTGAATTTATAACCTAAGTCAGTTTTTACTCAAATTAAGCTGTCCAATCAAAGGCATAGATTACTTGTAGTGTACTGTATAACTATCGGTTTAAATGTGTGGGTTTGGCGACACTGGTTTTCATACTAATTATGACATTATAGCACTTCTATATGTTTTTAATGTTCTGTGGCTCTTTCACATTATCCGATAAAATCGTTCCGACATCATCATGAGTGTTGCCAGAAATTTCAGAGAATACTATACAAAATTTCCGTATTGTACATTTTTTTTTATTAAAATAAAAAAAAATTCAACTGCTAAATCGTAGTTGTACAATGTACATACAGTAAAAATAACTTCGTTATAAAAAAACCAACGTCAAAAACGAAAAAGTAAAACATAAAAAAGATTTGACATTACTAATTACTGTATATTATTTATATGTGCTATTTACTAAATAGGTTTGATATCGGTGCCAAACCTCCTCCTTTTTTGAAGTCGGTTAAAACTGTGAGTCAATGACAACAATACAATAAACAGCACAACCAACACCCGAGTAGGAGGAGGAGCGACGCAGAATTAGTAAATAAAGATGATAGATACTAATGTCTTGAAGATACGGTTGAATTTAAGAACGCAATATATATATTTTGTTTACTTCAGTTCAGCCAATTGTCGTATATTTTAATACGGTATTAGAATAGCTGCCGTATAAATAGTATTTTTAATGCCTATAAATACTTAAATGTATGTTTTCTAAATAAAAAGGTTTAAAGAAAGTAAAGAATTTTTTACATTTAGCGAAGACTGAAAATACACAAACAAGGGCTTTTTTGCTGTTGGTTTAGGTTTAATTTTCGAAAATTGAGTTGGCAACACTGAACATTATCGTCCGATAGCACAGCTGGCATATCGGTGTCGGCTCTGATATCCGATATCGGACCGGACAATGTGAAAGACAGGTACATAAATCATACACTTTACTTACCCCCGATATCGGATCGACGTCCGACATCGATATCGGATCGGATAATGTGAAAACGCTCTTAACAGAAACGCATATAAAGAAGGTGTAAGCGAAATCATCCTCACTTCTTTATTTAGGATGCTAACGTGGGAAATATAAATGCACATTTCTAAATTTAGTGATTACTAAATTTCTTAGATCATTAAGTAATGGATAACACTCACAGGCGCTTCCCCTTTTGCCGAGGTATAAGATTATTCGAATTGAAAAATCTTATGCTTTCATAAAAACTACTTGCGTAATCGATTACAAACACTCTGCGTATTCGTAAAACATCGAAAGGACGTCTGCGAGTGCTCCGCTAAAAATGCCGTTTTGTACTGTCAAGTCTTGCAGAAGCAATTCAAACATGTCGAATATTAAAAAAGATGGAATAACCTTTCATTTGTGTATGTTTTTTTAATTTTTTAACGTACATTTCTAATTAAATGCAATTTATAATATTCGTCGATGTATCGTTTAGCGATATGATCAAGACAAATAATCGAGTCATGTTTACTCGATCATTGATGCGGCCCCACGAGACTATCATGGAAAGAAAATATACAAATTTAATCTTTATGAACTAAGAGATAAAGTTGAATTTAAAACGCGATAATGAACCGCATTCCTTACGAGACTATCTTGTAAAGAAATACAAATTTAATCTTTATGAACTAAGTGATAAAGTTGAATTTAGAACGCGATATTGAACCGCACTCCCGACGAGACTATCTTGGAATGAAATACAAATTTAATCTTTATGAACTTAGTGATAGAGTTGAATTTAAAAACTCGTCGCTTAAAAGGTCGTAAATTTTTACGACTTTCGTGACACAAATTATTTTTGTGAATGTGTGATTGTGTTTCATTGTGTTTCATCAGTGTGAGTTACCCTCCCCGCACCAAAATCAGCAGAAAGTTTAGTTAGAACATTTGCCAGCGTACTCCATCCATTACTTAATGATCTAAGCTAAATTTAGGAAAGTGTAATAACAGTGTAATATTCATAAATAAAAATATCTTTAGATAGTAGATACACTGCTTTTATAAAGTGGCAACTATATTATATTATCTGTGTTAGAATTTGACATTGACTATTGTCAACGTATTGTCAATAATAATTGTGTTGTCATAACCAAAGGCATTTTTTGCGATGTTTTGATTAGTTTCAGAAACGTAAATACATTCGGTGTTTTATTATAACTGAAATGATGTTCTATGTTTCTTAAGTTTTATAGAAAAACAAGCAATGGAGGTAACAGAACCCATCGAACGGTGTATTGCCTGTTTCAATGATGACTATGTTCCTCAAGTTTATACAGTGCAAAACGATAGTTTAAAAACGATTTTTCAGGTGAATTCTACTATTACATACTACGATAGTAAATCGTATTTAATAAAACAATACACTAATATTAGGCCAGAGATGATACAAGAATTTATTAATCAATATAATCAATCTTATGAACATTAATCAACCAAAGATCGCCAATCAAAAAAAAAACTGGTATTTTAATAACCATTTATAATGTGATAATTGATACAATGACATTTTATTTCAGACTAACAACCTGAGCCTATGTTATATTTGTAAGAGAATAGCACAGAATACTGAACATTTTATCAATAGTGTACAAGGGAACCAGCTGTTACTGCAAAGTCTACAGAGTGTTAGTATAATATATTATGCGGACAACTAATGTGAAAGCTAGACTAACAATACAAAGCTGATGAGTTTGATTGTATGTGCTGATGTCAGGAACTACTGGATATATTCAAAAATGATTTCACTTTCAAGAATATTTTAAATTATAATTTAAAAAATACTCACAAACTTATAGACCATTTGTAGTTTAACAAGCAATTGATTGAATTCAATAAAAAACTTATATCTTATATATTTATAAAGTTAAATAGATTACAGATGGAGATATAAAGGTTGTTAAACTCGAGACTCAACCACTATTAGATCTACAAAACGCAAGCACACATACAATTGATGTTTTCGAAGATGTACAAGAAGAACCGTTTCCTATTTTAGTGTTTAATAGATGTAAAGTCCAATTGAAGGTGGAAAAGGAGGAAAATGTGAATAATGAGGATTTCACGGATAATGATGTAGGTTAGTAGACCTCAATAATAAATTTTAACTAGTTAACAATAAATAAAATTATTGGCTTGTAATTTTTGTAAAAATAGATTATTGTAATTAGTTAGATCTAAAAAGTGATATTTTTTAAATTAGGGCACTTTCAATTTACGCGTCCGCGGTATCTGCGCCGCACTGTTGTCGCACGGAGCGCGCTGTACATCTAACTCACCGCTTCGGCACCGCAGCCGTCCGATACGAAACGCATAAATTGAAAATGCCCTTAACATAATTAGTAAATATGTTACTATTCTTAATATGCACATATCATTGAATCAAATTTTTGTTTCTCTATTTGTTTCAAATATGTAAATTATTAGTACATAATATAGTCTATCCATTGTTGGTGTAATAGAGTACAATTTATATATACATATTTCTAATCAACAGATTATGATGAGCCATTGTTAATAAAAGGAGAAAATAATAGTACAGAGGAAGTTAAGTTTGAAGATGATTTAATAGATAGCATTGATAAAAAATCTGTAAAGAAATTAATAAAGACAGCTACAAAACTCAAGAAAAAGCCGAAAATTAAGAGGAAAGAATGCATTTCACCATGTGACGTAGAAGGTATTATTGTGTATTGCAATGTAATTTAAAATTAATTTATTATTATAATTTAGTTGATACTGATTTTTGTTGTTTCGACATCTATATATATAAAAATGGAACCTGTTTTCCTTGGTCACGGCATCACCCGTGAACGGGTGGACCGATTTCGATAATTCTTTTTTTATTATATTCTTTGAAGTACAAGGATGGTTCTTATGTGGAGACAACGTAAATATATACATATTTACGTACGTACGTACGTGGTACATACGTACCACGGGCGAAGCCGGGGCGGACCGCTAGTAATTAATAAATCTTAGTCAAAATTGTATACTAGCCTTAATTTTGTTGCTTTGTAAGCATGTTGGATATTTTTAAATAAATGTAACTAAACATATATTTGTTACATAATAATAAGTTCTTAAGATTTTTTTCTAGATGCACAAAAAGTAGACATAGTATACATAACAAAGGCGCAATTTATGAAGGAAAGAGAGTTATTAGCAAAGAAAAAGCTGTACTTAAATTCAATTTATAAGTGTGAGGATTGCGTTAAAGGTTTTGCGTTTAAAGATATTTATGAGAAACATATGAAGAAACACAGTGAGGTATGAAGCATAACAATGTGATAACACATGTCTCATCTCATCTCATCTCATCACATCACATCACGTCACGTCACATAACGTCACGTCACATCACGTCACCTCACATCACGTCACGTCACGTCACGTCACATCACAACACGTCACGTCACATCACAACACGTCACGTCACATCACATCACATCACGTCACGTCACGTCACATCACAACACGTCACATCACATCACATCACAAACATTTGAAATTTTAGAAAATGAATTTCACTAAACACAGTATTATAGATATTTTTAATTTGTTATAATATTTATTTCAGACAAATGGTGAATACGAATGTGACATGTGTAAACAAAGGTGCATTTCGGTCGAGAAATTAAGGAGCCATGAGAAATATCATAAAATGTAGGTATTATAATGATTTCATTTTGACTGACCGGTTGGCTTGCTTGGTAGTGACCCTGCCTTCCAAGCCAGAGGTCGTGGGTTTGATTCCCACCCGGGGCAAATATTTGTGTGATGAACATATATGTTTGCTCTGTGTCAGGGTGTTAATTATCTATATAAGTATTTATTTAAAATTATATATGTATGTTTATCAGCCATCTGGTTTCCATAACACAAGCGAAAGCTTACTATGGGATCAGATCGTGCCGTGTGTGAAAATTGTCCTGAAATATTTATTTATTTTATTTATTTATTTTAAATGAAAATACTAAATTTAAGAATTTTATTCATATTCTATACATATAATACATTGATAAAAAAATTAAAAACAATTTGGCATGTCCTTATAAAATGTGCAAAGTAAAACTATTTTTATAACATTATTTTTCATATGGAATCACATCACACCACACCGCAATATGGCATGGCATGACATCACACACATCATGTCACGTCACATCACATCACACCACATCACATAACATCACATCACATCACGTAACATGATTTTAACTATTTTTATTACATTATTTTCCATAATGTACGTACGCAGATCCATTTGTTAGTAGACTAAGTAATTATTTAACACTTATTTTTATTTCAGTCGATACAAATGCACTGTATGTGGCATAATGCGAGTGTGTAGAGAAACTATCAAATGTCACTATAACACAGCGCATTCGAATGAAAAAGAAATGTTTTCTTGCTCACTCTGTAAACGAATATTTCAGTAAGTATAAATTTGTATTGATGAAATAATGTATAAGGGCGCTGTTAAAATGACGGTTTATTTGCGATTGTAATTAATTTTTTAAAAAAGATCTAAGTAACAAAATAATTTAATACCTTTTTATACTCCGCTTGAGAAATCTGCTAATTTTGACTCACTTTTTCAAATCGTTTTTTCGAAACATCCTATTCGCATGGAAATTACCTCTCAAGACACGTCTAAAGACGCGCATGATAAACTAGTTAGACTACACTAGTACTTTACTACTGGTTCTCTCTTTAATTATAATATTTATTTATTTCAGACGAAAAGTATCGTTAAGGAAACACATGTATTATTCACACAAACTGCGGCGCGTCACTTGCGACTATTGCCATAAAAACTACGTAAATGCCGATTCGCTTAGAGTGCATTTACTGAAGTAAGTAACATAAATAGCATCGTCGCCTTACTCCATGACGTGACGGTATTGCCATGACGCGACGTCGAAATTTCACTCTCAACACGCCTAAAGAAGTTTCACTTCAAAAACTTAGTATGTTGAATTAGAAGCTTGTTAGAGAAGTCATGTCACATTTATGTCATCACCTAGTTCAGGTATTGCTATAAATCGATAGATAATGATATAAAAAAGAGCGTGTTTGCCGAGTATACGTGTCACAAGTGAAACTTCTTCAACAAGATTCAAAGATACCAAAATCGTCTTCTTACTCCACGACGTGATGGTATTGCCATGACGCGACCTTGAAATTTTACTCTCAACGCCCCTAAAGAAGTTTCACTTCAAAATGTACTTAATTTATATCTATACTAATATTATAAAGAGGAAAGGTTTGTATGTATGTATGTATGTATGGTTTTCACGCATAAACTACTGGACCGATTTTGATGAAATTTGGCACAGATAATCTTTAGACCCTGAGAAAGAACATAGGCTACCTTTTATTGCGAAATATGTACCACGGGCGAAGCCGCGGCGGACCGCTAGTAATATATATAGATAATTTTCAGGAAACACGCGAAGCAAGCGTCTAACGGTGTGACTCCAACGAAGGGGCACATTTGCCCTCAGTGCGGGAAGGGATTCTATGCCGCTGCGTCGTTGAGGATTCATATAGAAACACATTCAAATACCAAGAATTATTATTGCGTCGAGTGTAATAAGTAGGTATTAATATAGCAGGTAGTAGTGTAATAAGTTTTATACGAGTATCTGTATTTATATTTATATCGGTGTTTTTATCTGTACTTTTATTTATGTAGATATTTTATCTGCATTTATGTTCATATCTATACCTGTATCTATAACCTATATTTATATGTGTACCTATTGGTTCGTCTTCTCGTACTTATTCCAAAATATGACCTCCTAGTATCACTATGATACATTATAATAATATCTTAGTTTTTGTATTACAATGCAGCAATTTTTAAATATATCTTTCATCTAATAAAGTGTGGAACCGAAACATACAAAAATAAAACATTATTTTCTCTTTTGATTTCAGAAATTTCAAAACAGAAATGTCATTAAAACAACACCTAAATAAAACATCGCCACACGTTCAGTATGTTGAGTTACCGTAAGTATTTTTAACTAAAGTCCGGTCGCGGAGCAGGAAGAATTTCGTACATTAACCTCTTACTACCTGTCACTTTCACTCCCTTGTAAATATAATGTGTCTTGCTCGCACAGGTGCAATGACCGCCGTCCTTAGGGATTGTAAACCTTTAACCTGAGAGTGTAAGATTTGTTCTTAATTGCATATATGTTTTTTTTATTGACCATACTCATACGACAAAACGTCGTTGGCTTGCTTGTCATCATCACTATCACTACTCACTATCATCACTACATAGTATAAAACAAAGTCGCTTTCTCTGTCCCTATGTCCCTTTGTACGCTTAAATCTTTGAAACTACGCAACGGATTTTGATGCGGTTTTTTTTAATAGATAGAGCGATTCAAGAGGAAGGTTTATATGTATAATAACATCCATTAAATAGTGGAGAAGTACTGTTATTTTTGAGGTTTCTAATGTGATGTCGTAAATAATTCCATTTTTTCCGCTTACATTGCAAACGCAGGCTGAACCCTACGAGTTTTATCAAAATAATGTACTAAGTATTGTACACATTGAAAAGGTCTACAGAAAAGTCCGTGGTGGTATATGTCTATCTCTTAAGGATAACCCACAATAACTTTTTTTTGTCATTTACTTTTTACGACAAATAATGGCTAATTTTCAAAGCAATTTTAACCAATACAGCATTAATCCTTAACCAATTAAATACCTTCAAAAAATCAGTGTGTACACGCACACTTTTTTTATATAATATATCGTGGTTATTGAAAAAGTTAAAATGTAACTAACTAATAAGTATTGTAAATGAATAAAGGACATTTATTTAATAAGTTAGTAAAAAACATTTTCTCCTCCAAATATTTCATGTAAACTGCACTGCATTCAAAAATGTTTGTGACCACTGTCAGTAGGTAAAGAGGTCATTGTACGAAATTCTTTCTGCTCCGCGACCGGACTTTACCCACACTTATTGTTATTTTGAAAAACTAGGCGAAATTTGGCATTCACATAGTGGCGTTTTTTTAATTTTTATTAAAAAATTGTTATATGCATATTGCATATAATGCTCATTGTAAAAACTTAGTATTTTGATACAATTTATCTTTATGGATACTTATATTAATTAAATGTTATAAACAAACGGGCTAGGCCCTTAATTAAATGGCTGCTTAATTTTATAGATTGCAATGTGAACACTGTGACAAGAGGTTTGGAATAAAGCGGGATTTAGAGAGACATATGAACAGAATTCATCTCAACATTAAGCCGTTCCAATGTGATAAATGTGATAAGGTAAAAAATTTAAAAATTCCTTCAGGAAAATATAAATTTTTATGGAGAATTTAAAATGCGATAAAGTTCAATATAATTTAGTTTAATGTAAATACAGAACACATAAATGTAAAATTTAATGTAACAGTATGGTGACAGTCCATAAAATATAGGCACATTTCTATTGAAGTTGGTCTATATTCAGACGGACACTTAAAAATTGAATAAAAATTGTTTCCTAGTAGCAACATTTACTATCTCCAGTATTTTAAGTACTTTTCCTCCAGAGCTCATAGAAAATCCTGTATATTCGTTATTTTAATTCAGGCGTACGTAAACCAATGGTCGCTAACAGAGCACAAACGGTACACGCACGAAGGTGTGACCAGACCGCGCGTGTTTCCATGTTCCATGTGCGATAAGGTGTTTATGGTGAGCTTTATATTATTATTTAATAGGATTTTAAGTATTGTAGTGTAGAAAAATAATTAGTTTGTAATAAAAGATTGGGTATTGTTATTTCATAATATGTTAAGTATTGCAGTATAGAAAAATAAATTGTGAAAACATCGATTGGGTCAGTTCAGCATAAATGTTGTCACTGTCAAAAACCTTTTTATACTCCTTTGATACGCAATCTAGATTTTTAAGAAAAATAATTATAGCAGAATATGTTGAATACAATAATGAAATATTTTTAGAAAACCTTATTTGTTTAAAAATAACTGAAATTTTAAGATAAAGATAGATTTATTGCCATACTAGTACGGGAGCTAGTAACGTTTTAAAAAAAGTCATTTTAGTATAGTTGGGTTTTTGATATACTGTTTCTCTTGCTATTTCGGTTAGAGTAAGGGCTGTCTGGCTGGCCCCAGTGGTTGCGTTTATTAGTGCGCACAGGAAAATATACTTAACTTTAAAGTCATTTATTAACGCGTAATTTTTAATCTTTTGCCTTTAGATAGATCCATCAGACATAAATTTTTTATTGCAAGACGTTTGTTTCGTTGTTAAATAGGTGCCATACGCAATTTTTTATTTCAAAATCATTAAAATGTCATCGAAATAAGTGAAATTACATCAACATGAGTCCGCTTAATAGGTAAGTAATAACTTTATTACTTACTAGCGACCCGCCCCGGCTTCGCACGGGTGCAATGGCGGCCGGCCGGTACCGTCGCAAACGCTACGTCCCGCAATTTTTAAATCTGTAATATCTTCGAAAATATTCACTTAAATCATACGGTGTAAAGGGCCATATAGATCTATATTAAATGAACAATGTATTCAAAGTATTTAATTCGTTAGGGATTAATGTTGTATTGGTTAAAATCGCTTCGAAAATAAACCATTATTTGTCGTAAAAAGTAAATGACAAAAAAAAGTTATTGTGGGTTATCCATAAGAGATAGACATATACCATCGCGGACTTTTCTGTAGACCTTTTCAATGTGTATAATACTTAGTACATTATTTTGATAAAACTCGTTGGGTTCAGCCTGCATTTGCAATGTAAGCGGAAAAAATGTAATTTTTTACGACATCACATTAGAAACCTCAAAAATAACAGTACTTCTCCACTTTTTAATGGATGTTATTATACATATAAACCTTCCTCTTGAATCACTCTATCTATTAAAAAAAACCGCATCAAAATCCGTTGCGTAGTTTCAAAGATTTAAGTGTACAAAGGACATAGGGAAATAGGGACAGAGAAAGCGACTTTGTTTTATACTATGTAGTGATATTATATTATCCTTTTTTAATACTTATATTGAATAATTAGTAAACTAATATTTTTAATAGATGGTTTCATATTTATTACACTTTTGGGTATTAATATGAATTTGATGATATTTGGTTTTTATCAAGTTTACATTAACGTCCTATTTGAGGTTCGTTGGGAAAAGGAGGCACCATGGTAGATTGTTGCTAAAAAATTGTAAATAGTAAAATGAATATTATATAATATAGTATAAGTAACATAGTGATTACTTATCCTTCACGGGGACTCATGTTGACTGAATTTCATTTATTTCGATGACATTTTAATGATTTTGAAATAAAAAATTGCGTTTGGCACCTATTTAACAACGAAAAAAACGTCTTGCAATAAAAAATTTATGTCTGATGGATCTATCTAAAGGCAAAAGATTAAAAATTACGCGTTAATAAATGACTTTAAATTACGGATATTTTCCTGTGCAAATAAGATGCGCACTAATAAACGCAACCACTGCGGCCAGCCAGACAGCCCGGACTCTAACCGAAATAGGAAGAGAAACAGTATATCAAAGAACCAACTATACTAAAATTCTCTCTTGTCAACGTTGCTAGCTCCTATATTATAATAACATTATCAATTCGAAAATTATCTTTTTAACTAATATTATGTATTACTACAATAACAAATGATCCAATTGAAAATTATTTCATTTTCACAGAGAAATTGCACCCGCAAAGCACACATGCGCACGCACACAGGCGAGCGACCGTTCAAATGTACAAAATGTCTGGCACAATTCAGCCAATCAGGTGTTCTCAATACACATATGAAGTTAGTGCATTTAAAACTCACTAGGGACGGACGACCAAAGACCGCAACTACTGCTTTAAGATAATGAAAACTAAACCTTAATACAAGGGCATAAAATCGAGAATTCTTCAAAGAACAGGTTCTTTAGGAAATATTCAGTTGAAGAATGGAAGAAGCGATTGACCAAGCAGCGAAGTAATTTTGCTTGCAAAGTGGAACATCGAATTTTCATTTTGAAATGTATAGAAGCGATAGTGGCATCGCCTAAAAAGACAGGTCGCTTAATTATACAGGACACACTGAAAAAGCTATGTTGCCAAGTAAAGTAAGTCTACATAGACCAGTGACTTAAAACTAAAAAAAAAATTTTTCATCAGGACTATCAATGGCCCATAAATAGTGTGTCATCTTGAAAAATCTTAAAACAACAGTTTTTTTCAAGATGAGGATGTCAGAAAAATACTAATGACTTGTTTTATTATTTTTTTCTTCCTAACACAATTTAATATAATATGATAATTGTTAATGTGTATAATTTTATTTATTAGAGTAATATATTGATTTTTTATTATTAAATGAATGTGTTTTATTTTTCACCCTTTTTGTACATTTCATCTTCATATGGCAATACTATTATCCTATAAACGATCTGTTAAAACTTTTGCTTAGAACTATGCTAGTTAACTAGTTACAATTACTTTTTATTATATCTTATATCGTTAATTTTTTTTTAAATATAATTTAGTAGTTACAGGAGCATATTTTTTACAAAGATTAATAAATATTTCATGTAATGCAGTCATTACCTGGATTCAGTAATCCGACCTCGTGGTCATGTTACAGATAGGTAGTAAGTGAATTTTAGAAACATTTAAATCCTGGTTTATAAAATAAGGGAATGTTTCCTATCAGCAAAATTTGCTTTCTCCAATATTGAAAGTACTTTTCTTCAGGGTCTATAGAAAATTTCCACTGTATAATATAGTTATACCTTGTTTTTTTAATTATGTAGATCTTGATGTAGATACTTGGTTTATTTTGCTCCTTAAAATTACGGAAGAAAATTTATTACTTGGACAGGGATTTGTCTGATGAATTTTAAAATTATCCTACCTACCTATGTTTTATGTCCGATTGACAAATGTTTCAAGTCCGTATCGATTAATTCACTTAGGTACATAATTAAAGTAAATTCGATATTTTTAGGCATATTTTTAGTTTACCTCCCTACAAAGACAAAATGATAGACGTCAAATGTTGCCTATTAAATTGGTTCCACTCGTTCCACTATATACACTTTAATTACATACTGAAAATCATGTAGGTACTTATAGTTTTATAACAATTTTTTAATTGCAATGTAAAGCACAGAATACTTAATAGTAGCTAACGCTAATATTTTTTTTTTAAATCACTCGTTCAAGTGAGTTCGAAATTATAATAGTATTTTATATTTTCATTGGCATCTCAACTAAATTATTAACAATAGGCTAGGTACATTTATTTAAAAAATACCAAGGTTTGCTAAGGTTAAGGAAATCTGTACGAGGGGCTTGTATCCAATAAAATAAAACAAGTATTATTTTTTAAACATTTAATGAAGTGATTACTCCTTATGCTACATAAATATTTGACATTAATTGATAAACAACATTATTTTTACAATCTCTCACATAATAACGGCAACCTGGATGTTATAATTATAATTAATAATCACATTGTAACGAAATAATTATGTTATTTAATAATGTGTACTGGGTTATATGTCAAATTATATTTTGCAAGGCCAAGAGCTGAATATATTTTAATAAATTTTAAGAGAGCATTATTATTTATTATGCGTTTTTAACTCAGATTAATAATTGTAATATACTTTATAATTATGTATAAATACAAGGATAGAGTACTTTTAATTATTGTAGATATATTCTGCTATAATCAAGAAATTGGTAAAATATTTTTTTTTAATTTAATAAGTATTTAATATTTTAAATATATTCACTACATTTGGGGTACACAATCGTTTAATAATGATCGATTATAATAATTGCAATAATTGTTTGTAAAACGCCATACATCTACGAATGTTCACTTTTTTTATAAAAATTGACTTGTTAAACATTTTTAATGATTATTTATTATAGATTACAGACGAACACTTAGTTTTTTGAAATCCACACACTTCTGTTGTTGCGTCGATAAAAGTTTTATTAAATATATAGGTAAGTAAACACTACTAATATTTGATTTATAGATAGAATCGAAAAATAATGTAAATAGGTTAGGCCAAGAATTTACGTTTTTTTGGTATAAAACTACAGTACATTGTAAAGTTTTCAAGAAATGTAAATTTGTGGAAAATCTTTGGTCTCGGATAGAACACAGAGTATTACGTATCTAATAAACATTTTTATAAATGCATTTACAACTAAAATTGATCAAAATAACCAAATCAACTTAACTAAATCATAAACCTATTAAAGCCATAAAACCAAAGTAACATTTCTTAAACTACGATATGTTGGTAATAATTCTTAGTGTTAAACAAAGTTATGAACAGAAATATATACAATGCACATTAAATGTGAAATCGACGAAATGTACCTATGCGATACAAAGCGAACATGTATATTAATCTTTAAAAGTAACAGACAGTTTAAAAAACGACTATATTAAGACGTGTCCTGTGGCGTCATTATACACAATACAACATTTAGATAAAATTACTCTAATTATTATAAGCTGAAAAGTATTTAATATCTACTAATATACTCCATTACTACAGCTATAATAGACAAAACTTGGAAAATATATTGAATATTATTTGATAAGTATAAATCGATTATGCAAATAATACTACAAGTTACTACGAGTAAAGTACACTTAAAGCATCCTAAATGGAAGACGATAATATATAGTTAACTTTAATTACCTAATTAAATCGCATTGTAAACTTAACTTGAAAATATAGCGTAAAACAAACATACATGAACGCGTCGCGACGCACCCAGAACGAAACTTAATTATAATTAATAATAATGGCACGTCGATTATACGACTTAATATTTAATAATGTCATCTTGAGTATGCGGCTTAAATAATTATTAATAGCACGCCGATTATAGGCTGATAATTATTTGGCACGCCAGTTATACAGCTTAAATAATTATGGCACGTCGAGTATACGACTTATATAATTATTATTTAGCACGTTCATTATATGGCTAAGTAATTATTTTGGCACGCTAATTATACAGCTCGAATAATAACGACACTATTGATTAAACAACTTAATTAATGATAAATAATACTGCGGATAAATACTTTTAAATATTTGGCACAAAATTTAAACGTTGTGCGTTTTGTTTGCAAGTAAATTAGAATCTCGTTTGAGATCATGTTTAGGCTTTGCCGTGTTTGGCTTGCTCCTCTGCTTGCATCTTAGTGCGGAGAGCTGGCACATCTTCCGGGATGCGGACGATCGTGTGGAATTTCTGTAAAAAGTATTTAAATTTAGAATAAATAAAAAAGGTCTCGATTTTTGTATTAATATAAAGGCGAGAGTGCAAAATCAGAATAAATTACATAAACATAGATTTATTAAATCAAATCTAATAAATAATAATAAAAAATATTATTAAATATTATTATTATTAGATTCGATTTAGTTAGTGGTACGTGGTACGAAGTGGTAAATCAATTGCATTTTAATAGGTAGTAATTAATAGAGGATTTAATATCAATATAGGAATAAATAGTAGACCTTATGAAAGATTTAACACTATATACAGAGGATTTACTAATGGTAGATTATAGAGATTATCATTACTAAAGATTGCCCGGTAGAGATTGCAACAAGGCCGCCTTGTACAAATGATGCCTTTTTGTGAAAGTTCTTTTTTTTTTGCTTTGTCCATTTATGTTTGTACAATAAATAAATACCTCCATAGCAGTCCCCGGGGTGACCCTCCACAGGTACAGCATGTACCCCGGGATGCACAGCATGGAGGACAGCGCAGTGAACCAGCCGAACGCGTGCGACCACCACGGGTACTCGTAGTTCATGTACTTGATTGGTGTCCATTGCACCAGGTTGAAGATGAATACGCTCTGGGGATAAGGTTTGTATACTAGGAAAATTGATTGTGTTTATGATACATATAAATAACAAGCACAACCAGAAATAACACAAACAAAAGAATTGGATTAGAATGTGATAAAATATTGTGTAGCTGGTTTTACAGCTTCCAGAAGCTGTGAAACCGGCTGTTTGTAAAATGATAAATAATGAATAAGAATGGCGATTGGTGAAATTGGAAATAAGGAATAATTCAATTTTAAGAACTTTGGTTAAATTTTCGATGATTTTGTGGAAAAAGCTCTCATGTCTAATTTCAAAATCGTTATATTTACAAATACAACTTTTATCATCCGATTACCTATAGTAGTAATTTTCTAGGAATGTCGATTTAAAAACAACACAATGGACATTCTAATAGCTTACAATAGCGCATCTATTCAAATGAATGATTGACCCATTATTTGCTACGTTCATAAGAGCACAGGTACCGAAGTAATGACACTATTGCGCGTGAGTTTCAATAGAAAATCTTTTCTACATTCGTACTATTCTTGGTGCTTTAAAAAAGGGCGGACTATAAGTTCTATTCCAAATTTTGCGTTCTTTGCTGCATCAAACGAATTTATTAATTAATTGCTTAAGAAGTACAATTTATAGAAAAACCAATATTTTTAAAATACGTAATGGCTTCTACAAAATGTAATAAAAATTATTTGTAACCAAAACAAAATAATATCAGTGAACATAGAAGATTTTGAGGGCGATAGTAGAATTTTTGATACTCACAATACAAATAGCAGGCGTGAAGCCAACCCAGCAGAACTTCCACCAAATGGTGGGGTAGTAGCCGATCATCTCTTTGATGCCGTCGTAGAAGCGGTTAACCCCGAATGCCCAAGAGATGGAGACGCATTCGAAGAAGATCAGGAACAACAGGCAGAAGCCAGATACGGCGTACGAGTCCAAGATTTGGAATACGTACATACCACCCTGGGAGGACAAATTTTATTCATCATTCAATAGGGATAAGTTTGTGATAAATATTTATTATAAACAACATGCAAAAGATTGAGCCCAAATAAAAATCATGACATAATGATTTCAATATGCGTACACTTTGAATTAGGGTGTAAACAAAGATTAAATTTAACTCAGCAGAAAAAAATTGCTACTGAATTCGAACTTCAACTCTCTATTTGAAAATGATACTATTTTATACTGGAATCAAAATCTTTAAAACTTTTTTACTAGAATCAAGAGTTTGCAAAAAAGGTCGTGTTCCATCGTTACAATATTGTATTCACTGAAAAGTGTTTTATATTGGTTGAGATTTGTTAATCATCTCAATAGATGGCGCGCGGTGTGTCCCTTAGACACATAAAACTTAAAAGAATAGAATAAATTCGATCGCTCTGGCGGGTCACGAGTGGCTGAATGAGTCAGGCATCCGCCCCGGAATGGCGCGAAAGGATGTGGGTTCGAGTCCCGCCTCGTGATCCAATTTTTTATATTCTTTATAAATTTATATTTAGAATCAAGAGTTACTGAACATAATACCAATCTTACCTCAGAAATACACGACAGTCCGACCAAATAAGAGATGACGCAAGTGATTGCAATGAATATTTCCTTCCTCCGTCTGAGAAGTTTGGGCCACTCGTCAATAACAGCGGTGATGAAACCTTCCATGGTACAGAACTGGCTGTCCAGACCAATGAGGAGCAACATGAAGAAGAAGAGACAAGACCAGAGAGGGGCTCCTGGGAGTTGGAGCACAGCTGATGGATACGCCAGGAAAGCTAAGCCGGGACCTGTAAGCAGTGTTATAATTGGAAGACGATATTGTAGTTAGTAACGTTATTTATTTATTTAGCCAAACCAACAGTAAATACATACAAATCTTGCAAGCTTAAATATCTTAATATATTATATAAATCTCGTGTCACAATGTTTGTCCTCAATGGACTCCTAAACCACTTAACCGATTATAATAAAATTCGCACACCATGTGCAGTTCGATCCAACTTGAGAGATAGGATAGTTTAAACATGTAGGTACCACGGGCGAAGACGGGGCGGACCACTAGTAGAAGTATATAAATGTTAAGGATGTATCCACCAATTATAGGTAAGGACAATAATTCATGTAATATATCTTAAACTCAGTTAAATAGTACCAACTAAATCAACATAACGCTTCTTATGTTCATTTATTGATATTTTTAACGTTATGTAGATATTATACGTTCTTATATACATTCTAAACTCTGCGTGGATACAAATTGTGCAATATAGATCTTGCTAAGTACAATTTCATTACACTAAATTAAAAGATAATGATGCTTAGCTATAAACTTGTTTGATGACTTCAAAGATAAAATCGCCCAGAAAAATGGTCATCTTTTAGAAAATGTTGATGATGATAAAATACCTGAAGCAGCTACTTCATCAACTGGTCGTTGTTGTTCGTGGGCCATGAATCCAACCACGGAGAATATCACAAAACCGGCGAACATAGACGTACTGGAGTTTACAGTGCAGACTATCAGAGCATCTCTGAAAATATAGATCAGTATTAGGACACTAATGCATATGAAAATTATCTGAAATTTTATAGGAGGTGGACTTACAATTGACTGGTACACATTTTAATACAGGATAAGTCAATAATTTAATAACTCAGGCCCCGGAACCACAGACACAATAGAAAATCTATTGTCTGGGACCAATCGGGCCGCTTGGGGCTCAATGGGTTAATGGTGTTATGCAAATGTACCTATAGAATTCAATATATTGACTTAAATGGTAAGTAATAAGTTACTAATAAATCCATTAAGAGCAACTTTTGTGTCCGCAACTATTTTGTCTCTCCCATCAACTCTATGGGCTAGTAAGAAAGTGCGCGCACGTAGCGACGCAACTCCCCATAGAGTTGATGGGAGAGACAAAATAGTTGCGGAGACAAAAGTTGCTCTTGCGCGCTAGCTCTAAGAGACTTCAATCGAATAGTTATTAATTTGATTCATCTGCATAAATTCGTAACTTACTTGTACACATTGTTAGTGAACTTGTTATAACTGCCAAGGGCAACCAGAGTTCCCAGACCCAGACCATACGAGAAGAAGATCTGCGTTACAGCATCTATCCACACTTCGGACTCCATAAGTTTTGACATGTTCGGCATTATGTAGAACTTGATGCCTTCCATCGCTCCGGGCAAGGTTATTCCTGGAAAGAAATGTGATTAGAAATATTGCAAATGATGATATGAAAAATCACAGGATGTCAGTTCTAGCAAAACAAGATAGTGCAGATGAGAACATCCAATTTTTTGAATACGATTTAAAGTATATGTTTCGAAAACATAATATTCTACTCATCTTTATAATAAAAATCATTTATACATAGGTTAAAGTGTTTTTACAATTATACTGACTTGAATATGTAGTAATCAATATACAATCAAATTGACATAGCGATTTAAAACTCTAAACACTCATCACTATTGTGTGATATCACAGTCCTATGCATATCTTCCCAGTTAAAACCTGAAAGCCTTCAAGTTCAAATTCAACTATTTTTATTAATGAATATGGGTACAATTCAGATCTTCCTTCAGAGCCTTACCTCTAATCAGCAGCACGGTAAGCAAGAAGTACGGGAATAGAGCGGTGAAGTACACCACTTTGCCGGTCCACCGCACGCCCTTCCAGATGCAGAAGTAGCAAAGAACCCACACGAGGAGTAGTGTTCCTGCTAGTTCCCAGCGGATGTTTCCGATGTGCTCGATGCCACTTGAGATTTGAAGGGCTCGACGTCTAGTGGAGTAAGAAGAATAGCATCAATGGACAATTTGAATTATTAATTAATTGTAAAGAATATGAGGTGATCGGTCGTTATGGAAATCTTTGGGGGAGGCCTATGTCCTGCAATGGACGTCCTAAAAGGCTGGAACGGAACGGAACAGAATATGAGGTGATGAAAACAGGTAAATAATGAAATAAAAAATAGATTACTACGAGGATTCATTGTTATGTGTTTTTACCAAAAGTGAGTATTGATAAGTAAGGACTTATTCAAATCGAAAGGTAAAGTATAGATCGTGCGTAAAGTATGTAATGGTGATATTATGTGTTAAAAAATGGAAACATTCAAAATCACTTATATTAGTATTTTAGAACACTGATCTATGGTATAATTTAGAGGAGAAACTGTTGGTTTATATCCTATAGCTATTTGATAATATTCCGATATTCGGTCAATAGTTACTTACTCCCAAAATTCCTTAACAGGGTCAGAAAGCACAGCATTGCTGATATTCCTGCCGTTGAGCGTGCAGTAGGTGGTCATGTTCATCGTAGACCAGCAAGTGAGGTTCTTACGGTCGTAGGGATTCACGCACGTGTCCGTGTTCCAATAGTTGTCGCAGTTTCGCCATGGCACGTCTGTAGAATATACGAGGTTTATATGTTGAGAATATATCCTATTATTTCAGAAATTGTGAACACTGGTAAATAGTAGTGGTCGAAATTCGTCATATATTATACGACTGTACGAAAAGTAAAAACAATGTGTATTAATAAAAACATGCGTGATTAAGTAATAACTTGAAAATATATTAAAAAGTGTTTTTAGGTGAACTTTTAAGCTGAAAATCGAATAGGGTTAGTGAAAATAGGTAGCAATAGCTCATATAGATAATTGAATGTGAATATTACCTGATCGCATCGACATAAAGAAGTAGAAGATCGCCCAAGCCAGGATAACAATGTAGTACACGTTCATCCAGCATGACATTACAGCAGCGGCGTATCCGATACCTTAAATAATATCGCAAATTTAAACATTTATAAGTTTATAATATAGACATAAAAAAATATCCTAAGAAAAAAGAGAATCTTTATTTTTGTTCCCACCGTCAAAGTGAGTTTAACAGATAAAATTAATAACCACTTAATGGCCATCTCGAAATCCAATTTCAGATAAAGTGGCAAATAACGTTAATATTGCTGGATTAGAATAACAAAATTATAAACAAAGAACATGAAACGCGATACAAATGCTCGGTAATTTTCAGCTGAAATTGCTAAAGTTAAAGCATTGTAACGAACTAAACAAAGGGATGAAAATGGGTCTAAATTACCTACCGGAGATCGTCTTTAGGGGTCTTTATAGTGTGGAGCTGTGTCGCACGGTTGCATTTTATACTGCAATTACTTTTTAACAACGTGGATTTAATTACCCTCGTTGACCTAATTATTGTTAATATCGAAAGTTAAAATGGCCAAATTATGTCGCGAGTTACATTAATTAATTTTATTTTTGAGTGGGTCAACTACTTAAATATTTGAAGTATGAAGTAATTAAATTTTAATTCAATTTAAAATGTTTTTAATAACATGCAAGTTACACCCTTCTAGTATACGTTTGGTATACGTATACGTTTACGTTACGTACGTATACGTTTCACAGCTATTTAGTTGACGACGATTTTTTTTTTATAACCCCAATAAAATGACTTAATTGAGGCCTCTACGAAAGACTTAAATAAAGTTGACAAAAAATTTAAATATAAGTACATATAAAAAAAATAAACATATTATACATATTATTTTTATCTTTGATGATGACAGATTCCAAACTCCACCTACCTTTGAATATAGGTGCAATCTTAAACACTCCCAAGCCGCCGATGGTAAGCATCTGTCCCATGGCCAATTCCATGAAGAACATCGGGATCCCTGCGAGGAATAGCGTCAAGAAGTAGGGGATCAGGAAGGCGCCGCCGCCATTCTTATAGCACAGGTAAGGGAATCTCCAGACGTTGCCTAAACCGATCGCGAGACCCACTACGGAGAGGATGAAATCCAACTTGCTGGCCCATGATCCTCTTTCAGGAAGGTCCGATTTTGTTTTGACGTCGCTATAAAAAATGTTTAATTCAAATAATGATACTGTTTAGATTTCCAAGTTAAGTATAAGCAATGAAAATAAATAGTAAAGTATAAGCAGTGTTAAAATACAAATTTGTTTTAATGATTTAAGTATTCCGAAAAATATACAATATGGTAACTTAAATTGGTTTGTGATTGTATTAAGTTATCTGTATAAAAAAGACACAAAATGGAGATAACCTACGTTATACCTACGTACATATAATTTAGACCCGTAGTAGATTGCATTTCTACAGTGTACTTCCCAAAAGCTTTATTATAAATTATAAGACTCACCTGGGTTTGCTCGCTCCTTGAACGCTCAGTTCAATGTCGTCACCGTGTCCGTCGTTTCTCGTGTCCATTTTAATTATTTGTTAATCTACTAATTAATAATCTTCCTTTACAATTTCCCTCGCTATATTACCATATAGATTGTAAGTCAGGGAGAGTGTTTTAACATTGTTATAAAGTACATGGACTAGATTAGTGATTAGACCTGTAACAATTTATTTCAATTAGCTCATTGATATATCAAAAAGTTATCTAAAGAAAACCCGTCAATGCACTTTTCAATACTTATGACATGTACTTGGGAAAATTTGAGACCTGTTTTCCTGTAGTGGCATCGAAAGGTATCTTAAAATTATTTTAAATAAAAAATTCACGTTCGTTCAGACTTCCGTTACATTTTCCTAGTCCCTCACATCGAGATGTCCCTCATCATTATTAGATATGATTTGTTTATACTTAGTCGATATATAATCTACATAGATGTATATCTGGCACCTCTTATACCCTTACCACTCTAATTGATAATAATTATACAATGCTCGCTACCGAGAGTTGTAAGTTCAACATAAAATACTATTATAAATTCATTAGAGCTTTTAACTTTAAAAGTTAGTGTGCATAGATATGAAAAAATAATAATTAATAATGAGTGTAGTACTCATTATTAATTATTATTTTTTCATATCAAGTCGTCTTTATGCATTTATTAAACCATGATCCTCACTTTTTGAAATCGGTTCTATCCGTCCGCATGAATCGCTTATGCAAAATATTTGCTAAAATGATTAGATATTATTATTAAATATCAACTGTTAAAATAACAAAACATAAATACTAACGCTTCAATAGATAAATGTAGTAACGAAGTAAAATAAACATTTTAAGTCTGAAAATTTACATATCTAAACTATTACGGCTTGCTGGCGTTTCATCTAGATTTGCAAAAGGTTAACGTCTTTTCATCAATGGAAAAGTTTCTCCGATAAATCTATACTAATATAATAAAGCTGAAGAGTTTGTTTGTTTGTTTGTTTGAACGCGCTAATCTCAGGAACTACTGGTCCGATTTAAAAAATTCTTTCGGTGTTAGATAGCATTCATCGAGGAAGGCTATATATTATTATCATCACGCTAAGACCAACAGGAGCGGAGCCACGCGGGTGAAACCGCGGAGCGCAGCTAGTTTACATATTTATTTATTTATTTAATTATTTATTGCACACACAAAAGAAATAGAGACACATAAAGTACAGATAGTAGGAAAATAATGTGTACAAACGGTGGCCTTATCGCTAGGTAGCGATCTCTTCCAGGCCACCGTATGTAATATGTAAGGAGAGACGTTAAAAGGAGGTGGGTGAGCAAAAAATAAGGCTTTAGGAAAAAAGAAAAATATAATTATAAATATTCAATATATATTATAAATATATGTATAATATTATATACAACAACTATATAGTAGTATATAACAAGAGAAAACATAATTATAATTAATATTTAATAAGTATATCATATTATAGAACAAATATATGGTAGTAGGTATATAACAAAGAATAAAATAAGATAACAGTAAGGAAATAGAGGAAGAAGCTAAGCAAGAGAAAGATAGTGTGACTTAAGAAGGTGTTTAAAACTCCTTAAGGATTGCGCTTGACGTACTTCTAGTGGAAGTTCATTCCAGAGCTTGGCAGCACGAACAGCAAAGGAATGACCATAAAATTTGGTGTTCGTGACAGGGACACGTAATATAACACATAATATAACTGTAAGTACCTATCCCATAAAACTTAAACAATGTTTTTCCGAATCTTGCGAAATCCGAATCTCCAAGACTAATAGAAAATATTGATGATAAACAATAATATTACAATAAATCACGCATGGAATAATAATTTTTTAACATAAAACTAAACCGTCCTCAAAGTATTGTCAGACCTAATATAAAACAATGGACCTATTGGAGGTACCAACTTTTAAATAAAAAAAATAATTATCAAAATCGCAGTCGCAGTCCAAAGTACTGAAGTAACAAAAAATAAGAGTCCAATTCAGAACCTCCTTCTTTTTTTGAAGATGGTTGAAAATAAAGTGACATTATGAAGACCTTATGATTCAACGCCAAGGAAAAAATATCAAGAGAAGTATTGGAAGGTGTTCTGAATAAAAACCCAGTCAAGCACTTGATGTTTTTCAAGATGAGTTATTGATTTCCATTGAAATGCCCTCAAAGATAAGGAAGAATAGCAGAATTGACAGCTCTCTGTGTACTCGGTGTATTATGTTACATTTTTACGCGTTCGGCTTACTCATTTTATCGATATTCAAGAGGGTGTGTGTAATTTATCAACTTATTTATGTTTTTTTAGGAAAAATTACTTTACTAATAAGTAGATCGGATAATTAAATCTTCCCTAAATTTGTAAGATCTTTCTAAAAATATGAATGAAATTGTGGACAGACGTGATGAATTTATATTACGAGCTTTATAAGATTGAGAAACTCTTTCTTTCTTCTAGCTTGCTACAATTTTTACTACGTTGATTAAATTATTTATTAAATTGTAGGTACGGTTTACGTTAATTATATAATAATCGATAAAAACTTCTTTGCTAGATAGATACATGGAATAAACTATTAATAAATATTATATATTATTATTATATATTATTATTTCCTATAAACTATTAATTACTGCATTATTACTTCTAGAAGTAAAATAATCCCACTTCTGATCCCATACAAACTTATTCTCGATGCCATTTGAAAAGCAATTTATCAAGATGGGATAAACGCAAGCAAAATGAACTTGACAAAAAGATTGATATGCGGGTTTGGTACAATTATTCTATTCAATATTGTATTGCTGAATCACAGACCATGTATTGTTAACGGTTATATTTTAAGACATTCGTCATACCGTGGACAGATTTATTGTTAGTTGCTGAACCTCAAAGGAATAAACTCAAATACAAACATGTATTCAACTAGACTTCTTTTAGACGTGCTTTGATTTATCTTAATACCGAAAGAAGTAAAGTGCGATATACACTTAATATTATAAAAGCTTTTTATTGATTCAGTAACTGAACTGATTCGTACAAGACTAGGTTTCCTTATTAAGTGTGTTTACCGGAAAATACTGCGTAGGTACTCGTAGGGGAGGAATAAGAAGAGTGGGGAAAGTTATAAGTTAATAGCGGTCAAAGGAACGATACTATAATCGCTAACTCGGATTTTTAATATTGTGCAGTTATCTTCTGCTTTAATATTGTTAACAAATCAATTTGTAATTCAAAGTACCTAATACAAACTGCGTTTCATTTGCTCTGCATACAACTGGATGTTGATTATGCCTTTGATATGCGTCTTTAATGTCTTTATATTACACACTTTTGGGGACGATGCCTTTATAACTTATATATTTTAGTTAAACAAAGTTCTGTTCCGTTTTACTATAGAACCGTATTGAATCAGAGAAAATTACGTCAATATTACGCACCGAAAATAAAAAATAAAAACCCACCTCCGTTTAAATCTAGCAGAAAAAAGCACACACAGAAACACACCGTACACTATAATTCAATGAACACACACAATGACATCGTCATACACATTCACTGAACACGTTCCTGAACGCAGCGGCAAACGTCAGAGGCAAGATGGCGGCGGACAATTTGACAGGTGCGTGTTGTCCCGCCTCATGCTTGAACGAGAATGTGCTTCTAGTGGCCATAGCCGGCTAGAGGATGAACATGTGATGATGTGAATCGCACAACTGTCAGTCGTTGAAAGAATTTATGAGCGTTTGCTGACAATTTAGACCCTCCGGATGGTGTCGGATCAGTCGCGGGAGCGCGATTAGATGACATTGCACCGGTTTGTTCAATTGATCGATTGTTGCCACTGCCTTTCCTACAACACCGTCAAGTGGAGCTAAAAATATCTCTTACGGTAACCGGGTTTCGAATTTAAAAACGGTTGCCATGGTTACGGGAACTACCCTCATATAAGGAGGGTAGTTTTTGCTTTCCTACTATCTCGGTGTGGAAATTATTGTTTTCCTTATGTGAATGTGAATAATAGTAGAGATATTATAAATACTTTGTTGATATCTAGCTCAAATATGTACGTACATATAGATGAGAATTGAGACTTCATTCGTCGTTATAGATTTTTGGTTAATGTCCTTGTTTCTGTGATGCATAACTTTCTATTTTTTGATTTCATTAGTAAAGAAAATTTAATAGCTGTAAGCATTATACATTATGTATTTCCTGGTTTGTTTATTTTAACAGATAAATATTGTTTATTACACAGGATATCCCTAGTTTGGAAGCCGAGGTTAACCGTTGGTGTATTTTATATAAGTAACTAGCGACCCGCCCCGGCTTCGCACGGGTGCAATGCTGATACTAAATACTCTACAGAAAAACTGTGAACGTTGTATATAAAAACATAGAGGCCCGCTCCGGCTTCGCACGGGTATAAAATATATAGCCGGGCGGCCGCGCCGGCCGGTACCGCCGCAAAGGCTACGTCCCGCAATTTTTAAATCTGTAATATCTTCGAAAATATTCACTTAAATCATACGGTGTAAAGGGCCATATAGATCTATATTAAATGAACAATGTATTCAAGGTATTTAATTGGTTAAGGATTAATGCTGTATTGGTTCAAATCGCTTCGAAAATTAGCCATTATTTGTCGTAAAATGTAAATGACAAAAAAAAGTTATTGTGGGTTATCCATAAGAGATAGACATATACCATCGCGGACTTTTCTGTAGACCTTTTCAATGTGTATAATACTTAGTACATTATTTTGATAAAACTCGAAGGGTTCAGCCTGCGTTTGCAATGTAAGCGGAAAAAATGTAATTTTTTACGACATCACATTAGAAACCTCAAAAATAACAGTACTACTCCACTATTTAATTGATGTTATTATACATATAAACCTTCCTCTTGAATCACTCTATCTATTAAAAAAAACCGCATCAAAATCCGTTTCGTATTTTCAAAGATTTAAGCGTACAAAGGGACATAGGGACATAAGGACATAGGGACATAGGGACAGAGAAAGCGACTTTGTTTTATACTATGTAGTGATATATTATTTCCTTGTGGATTATAGGTACTGCTTCAAAATCATTTGTCAAGTATTACGTGAATATCATGAATCGTGAAAAGACAATGTATGTAGAACTTTATTAAATTCTCAGTAAACTATACCTACTTATTACTTGTAGAACATAGAGACAACAAAATTATCTAAAAATATAAGATAACAATTCAAAAACGCTTCTAATAGAAATTCTAACTAATAAATGAGGTACCTAAAATTTTATCAAAGTAAAGGAAAAGGCTCTCGAAAATTTTAAAATACTCAAGTAACTAGATTTAACTATATTTTACTTTTCAGTAAGAAAAAGGTAGGTTTCGAAGTACATGAATTATTTACATTAGGATTTAAAACAAATATATTGTAACTAGCTGTTCCCCGCGGTTTCACCCGCATTGCTCCGCTCCTGTTGGTCTTAGCGTGATGATATATAGCCTATAGCCTTCCTCGATAAATGGGCTATCTAACACCGAAAGAATTTTTCAAATCGGACCAGTAGTTCCCGAGATTAGCACGTTCAAACAAACAAACTCTTCAGTGTTATAATATTAGTACTTATAGATTGATTAGTTTTGCTAATCAGTAATCATTTTATAAATAAGAACATTGTACATACATATTATCATAACTATCTCGTCTACCTATCTTTCTTTCTTACTTTCAGCTTACATTGTAAGTAACACTTATGAACCCTGACGTGAAGCTTATCTACATTATGCGATACGATATCGGATTTATATACGATGGAAGGTTTTATATAAAACCTTCTTGAGTGTCTATAACGTACAATATATTAATACAGGTACTCAAGTTTTCCGCTACTGCGTGTTCTCAATATGTATACAGGATTTTAAAATTTCGATACGCTATTTTATCTCAAAGTTGAATGGAAGAAAGCGGCTTATTTCTGAAATCTGTTCATTCATCTTTCAATAAAAATACACGGCTCTTTTTACGAAAAGAAAATAATAATTTTAACATTTTTTAACTGTCTTTAGATTGGTTGCATTCTACAAGGTTGAGGCGATTTATCACAAGAAGTTTATTTTAAAGGAGTAATTTAAATTAGACTACTTTTATGTTTTAGCTATGATCCGTATAGGTAAAGAGCAATGGTCCTCATACAACGTAGGTAATAAAATAGATATGAAATAGCAAACAGTCAAGGTACAGTTCAATTATACTAAGGAATCGATATCGTATCGAATTAAAGATCGACAATAAAATATCGGATGCTATAAGGGCGCTTTTACGGAAGGTTGAATCGGATCAACTTGTAATACACTACCCACTCAACTGAGAGAAATATTGAAATATTGTGTGTATAACTAATGTTATTTTGTAAACAAGTGAATAAATCTTAAATTATGATTTAAGAATATGTGAATACATAAAGCTTGACTTTTTTTTAAACACTAGGTATTCTACTAATAAATATATGTGTTATTTCGCAACATTTCTCAATATTATTTTTTGTTTGTTATCTGTGAGATAATTCAAAATATTATGAAAATAGCTTCATGTTATTACAACAAAGACAATAAATACCTAACAACATCATTTGTTGATCATCCTACATATTCCACTTTTTGCGTCTTTTCCCCTTTACGTTAACTTAAAGTAGTAAGCCATTTACGTTTAAAGGAAGTAAAGCCTACTTACTTTCCCGCCGAAATCCAGAGCCTAGTGACGTCAGATCCGCTCACTGTGGTTTTACGGAGTGTGGACAAAGGACAATACCCAGGGCAAGATCCTGGACAGCGCGCATGCGTACAAAACAGTAAATTCTGTACACCCTACTAAATTTTCTCGGAACTCTGTTATGAGATTTTTTAAATCGTTCCTTGTTATATTTTAATATACCTCGGATATTTTTAATAAATTATGATTGTATATTCATTACTTTAAGTTTTACTTGCCTCATATTAAGAGATGACAAATTATCTACTCCTCGTGGCCTCGTATTTAGCAACAGGTAGTAGTTTGCTAGTAGCCTTTTAAATTTATGTCTGTTGAAGCGTGATAGAGTAAGGAATTTCAATTTAATCAAACTTTTTAGATTCATAGATTGAAAATAATTACTAAGAAAGTAGATTACGGTTCATGTCTTTCCATAAAGCAGACATAATAATTATGAGTAAGTAGATATTAAATATATTCTTGTTTGTTTATAATATCAACCTACAGTGAAAATCAAAAATTTATAGCATTATGTCTATGAAATAATAAATCAATTTTAAAAAATCAGAGCGCCTTGTTGGTAGCGTTTATAAACCCACATACCTACTTTAAATTTTAATCATCAATTATGTAATGTATGATATATTGTAATGTACCTCTAAGTAAATAAGTGTAAGTATATTATCAAAAATACTAAATTTTCGATACACTCTTCTTATAAAGGTCCTTCGTAGTAACAAGTTGCAAGGACGCGTGGGTAATATCCGCCATCTTGCTTCATGATTTCCCGCCGAAATTTTCCACCACAGGATCGCAAACATAGAATGAACTTGATACATTAATTCCATAACGCCCTAACTTCCAAGCTATTATGGTAAAATTTAGCCCTTATTCGATGTACCTATTATTGTTTTAATTTAACAAAGGGTATCATAGTAGATATTGTATCAATATACAAATTAATTGGAATATTTTATACACAATTATATAAAGGTGTATTGTTAATTAACCGCTTTATATCTAATATATACTAATACTAATATACTAATAATATTATAAAGCTGAAGAGTTTGTTTTTTTGTTTGTTTGTTTGAACGCGCTAATCTCAGGAACTACTGGTCCGATTTGAAAAAATCTTTCGGTGTTAGATAGCCCATTTATCGAGGAAGGCTATAAGCCATTTATCATCACGCTACGACCAACAGGAGTGGAGCCACGTGGGTGAAACCGCGGGGAGCAGCTAGTGTGATAATATTATTACGTACTTAATACCAAATTTCATTTCAGCCAAACCCCAAAGAGAGTATTTTCAAGTATTAAGTTTATGAAAACAAACCATGCATAACTTCATAGCGAATACTTAAATGATTAAACATAACACAAACAAATTTTATCATGTTTCCCCAGCACCCATTTACTGGTAAACTCATAAAATAACATGCGTATGATAATAAGAAAGGAGATTTATTTTGGGTTCCTTCGGCTATAAAGAAAAGCCATCGTAATAGAGGTGGAGTACAAATTACTTTATGTTTTCTATAATAATATCCGAACCATGGCATTGTTTTGTATTCTTTCCTCTTGTGCTATGACATGTTAAACTTCGATTTGTCCATTGAAATCTATGAAACTTATTAGATAGATACTACTTACAAAATATGATAAAATTTTTACTTATAACATAATAATATTATGTATGAACATTGATACATTTCTACAAAGTATGTATGTAAACTTAATGGGAAAATTGTGTTTAAAGGTTTTATGGGTTTTAATCGACATTACCAGCGCCTGAAGCCTGAAGGTTTTCAATTTTAAGGATTGTAGGTAGATATGTCGCAGGCAAATTGTAATATTTCGCCGTTTACAAACCTATTTCTGTGTAGTTTTAAAAACAAGAACCTAACCTAACCCACCCCCTTATCCAAACCAAAAATTTCTGATTACGAATTTTTGGCATATTACAATTTGCCGACCGTTTGTAAAGTGACAGACGCCGTTTGAAAACGGCGAAATATTAGGTACAATTTGCCTGCGACAGATTACATGTCTGTGGATACACCAGTTTCTCTGTGCTTTCTGACATGATTATTTATGTGTTTAACTACCTATGTTATTGTACCCTTGTAAATTGTTTAAATATAGTAAGATTTTATTGTAAATACGAGTCAGAGATCAAGTTTGGAAAAATAAAAGCTATCAAGGAAGAAACTGAGTTTTCATCAACCTACATACAGTCCACAATATTCAGTGGTATTCACAATAGGGAATTCGTAGTATAATATTGGGTAGTCCACATATAAAGAATTTTATAAGTATTATTTAGTATTAAAGCATTCAAATGCTTTATAAATGAGAAAATTTGAAAATTGTCCAGTATGTTAGGTTATTATTCGATAGGGAGGTACTTATCCTCCCTAAAATTAAGTGGAGATTGCTGAATGAATTAAAATATTGGGGTAACATAATTATTCAAATATTATTTAAATGAACATAGGTCGGATTTAGATCTCATACTCTATAATCTGAACTAACTTATTAAAAGGTTAACACTTTTTATTAAGTTTAAGAAGGTCGGAGTCGTTATAGTGCTCATATTTATATTGTCAGTCATTTAGTTTCCTTTATTATTATAAAATAGTACTACTGATTATTTCTATGGGAACAAATAATTAAATTATACGTAGATAGAGGTTCAAAGGGTCCCATAACTGGAAAGTAGGTCACAGGATCGATACAAGGTCGAAATGTAGGGCCGGGTTCTGACAAATGCAATTCCTGGATGATTAATTGGTTATGGACTTATTGTTTCTTTTAAATATCTCCTTAAATGATTGATTAATAGTAGGAAGTGTTAAAAAAGTGATAAAGGAGAAATTCATTGTGATAAAGGACAAAATGGTATGTGTAGACTGCAGAGGATATTTTTGTTTACCAACTATGTATTTGCTGTCAGTGATGTGATATTTATTTGAAGATAGTTCTGTAGTTATTTTAAGTAAGGTAACAACAAACTTTTAAATCTTAGGGATATTTAAAGTGGAATATTTTAATAATTAGCACAATATTGTTTATTTTTTTTAGCATAATGTCTGCCCATGGGTATGTAATAATGATCAGTCTTGTAGATAAGACATATTCTTATATGCAAAGATGGATAAGTATAATTGATGTGACAAATACATCTTCCACATATCATAACATGGAAAATCAATTTTCACGAAAATATACGTACCTACTATATATGTACTTAGTTCATTCTGTTTATCACAGAATGAATTAAATTTGTATGTAACTTTTGAAATTTAGAAATGCATAAAATGAAGGCAGGACACCAGTTGTTGGAAACACTAGATGCATCATATATTATTTAAAACTAGTTAAGCTTTTTCTTATTGTATTCAACAAATATTATAAACTAGCTGCTCCGCGCGGTTTCACCCCCGTGGCTCCACTCCTGTTGGTCGTAGCGTGATGATATATACCCTATAGCCTTCCTCGATAAATGAGCTATCTAACACCGAAAGAATTTTTCAAATCGGAACAGTAGTTCCCGAGATTAGTGCGTTCAAACAAACAAACTCTTCAGCTTTATAATATTATAGTATAGATTTATTAACGGGTTTGTGAAGATGGGTGGATGTTTGTGTACATGTCGTTGCCATATCGTAGATTTGCTCATTTCATGAAATGGCCAATTTAGTTTGGCCAGATCGTTAAATCGTCAACGTTTCACGATTTGGTCATCCACATTTGGCCAGATCGTCGATCTGGCCAAACGTGGATGGCCATTTCACGAAATGCGACCATTTTTGCTTCTTTTTTAAAAAGCGATTCGCTTCTGGCACTCGCCGGCCGCTGCCGCGGCACGCTCGCTTTGCTCGCTCGGCTCGTGCGTTGTTTATTAAAGTCTAACCTAACCTAACCTAACTGTTTTCTATTGAAAAAACTATTCGCTTCTGGTATTCGCCGTCGCTACCGCGGCACTAACTTAAATGACAATAAACAAGTTCTTAAAATATTCTGAATTTTTTAATGTTTTATGGACTCTCTAAGATATTTTATACGATCTGGCCAAATGTCGATGACCAAATCGTGAAACGTTGACGATTTAACGATCTGGCCAAACTAAATTGGCCATTTCATGAAATGAGCAAATCTACGATATGACCACGACATACATACTATTTATGGTTAAATGTACAACATCACCCACAAAATCATAAAGTTTAAAAATTATATTTTATATTACAAAATGAAACAATACACAGGCAACAATAATTCTTCATCAATTTTATATCTATCACATCCTTGTGAAGTGTGCCATGAACGTCCTACATTGAACCCTGAATTTGACTACAGGAAGTATAGGAAGCAGTGTAATTGCTTACCCCACTCGCTAAGTGTGAACGAGCGAATGGATGCAGACGGCATTGTTGTGGGGATACGTCTCGGGATAAATATATGTATTATAATTTATTTTCCTACTTTACTTACTTTTTCTATATAACTATATACTACAAAAAGCTCTAAAGTGTGTTACAAAAAGTATCTAGATAGGATATTATTTGCTATCCTGGCTGGAAACATTTTCATTTTTTCATTTGCAGCACGTAATGGTGAAAATCTCATGAAAAGTTTAGTAGTTTTTGTCGCGAGCAGGCAGACACATGTACCTATCATCTTTTATAATATTAAGGTAGACTTTAGGTAGCTAGCTACTAGTTATTATTCTGTGCTCTAAGTAGGTCCTAGATCGTAGCTACTTAGAAAGTGTAATAATTTTTTTTCCATATCTTTGCGGGAATTTTTTCTTAATCTACATTTGCGTTAGACAGAAGATGTTTATCTCTGTGAATTGTTATTTATACTTTATCGTTCATAGTAAGTAAAGTATAAGAAAAACAAATCTTAAAAAAGCCGCCATTATTAATGCATTGTATTGAAACTTACAAGCTCTTTACCGTAGTTTTGTCCACAGTTGAAGTCTTAACTAATATTATGAAGAGGAAAACTTTGTGTTTTTTGTACGAATGTTTGTAATATTTTCACACAAAAACTACGGGATCGATTTAAAAAAAACTCTTTCACCAGCAGAAAGCTATTATTTTCATGAGTTATTTAGACCTTTTTTATCGAGCGTTTAGTACCGATATTTAATTGCTTATCAGTATATATTATACTATGTTATCCACGAACAACTGCTTTGATTTTAACGAAAGTTACAACATTTGAAATATGTAATACCTACACATGCAAAGGAGAATGGCGAAATTGGGCCTAACTGTTACAGAAATCATAATATATTTAAAATTCATTATGTTAATTTTAATAATTATTTGTAAAATATTGACTTCTGATTCTATGGGAAAACAAATCTTTGAAAAAAAAAAGATAATTCGTTCACTACCGGTCTTATCAAGCAGAGATGTCAGTGTTGTCAGGAGTAAAATAGTCAAATATTATATAGATTAATACGAATTAATGTTTATTTTTATTTTTAGTTTTATTGAATTCAAATGCTATAAAAATCAGACGCAAAACTTAACTTTTTTTAACACACATCTTAATTTATTTAGGTCATTCTATAAAATAAAAACATATTTTACTTAATCAATAATAATTATAGGTCTACCAGAATCTGATGGCATATTTATATTTAATAAATAAAAGATTTTCATGTGGCAACTTTATTTGACAATTATCAAATTGGTTGTCAAATTATTTGTCTTCTTCGCAATTGATGAATAATTTTTAAGATTCTGTCTAAAAAATCTTCGAAAATGTCGAAAAAGCCGCTGCGATAACAAGCAAGGCGTATTGTTTATAATGTGTATAAAAAATATTCGATGAAGAAGGGTCAAACACATAACAATTTTCAATTTTGAAGATTTTATTGGTAAATTGGACTTACCCATTTTGATACTTTAAATTAAAAATATTATAAGTAGGTAACTATAATATTGTTTGTTGATTACAATATAATATAATTTTATGAAAACTTATTACAGGAGCTTCCAATACGGCTATTCGTCAAGTGCAAGCTGTCCAAGTCAATTTTATAATGTGTGTATCTGTTAATACTTACGAAAATAAACATAGTTTTATTTTATTTTTATTTGATTTTATAAAAAATAATTATAAGCAATCTAGTTTTGATCTGCATTATCATTATATCCATATTTTCACATGGAATAATTATAATGAATATACAAATATAGGTATGTGTAAATAATAATATGTATTACCTATATTTTTATATAGGTAATATGTATATTATACATGTAAGTATGTACAATATTAAGTGGATATCTCATTAGTAAGTACAGTATTGTCCACTTATGTAATGTGACTAATGATATTGAGGACAAAATAAAAAATAAGCAGTATCAAGATCATTCAATCCATTTTCCCTAGGGTTGCACACTCAAAATTTTGATTTCCCTAATTGCCATCAGATTCTGGTTTACCTATATAACATTTTTATTTAGGTAGCTGGCCATTAATAAATGTCAAATTATTAATCATAATTATTGTGTCAGTGATGAGTGATTTGTTATGTTTGTTGTTTGACTTTTGAGTGAAGTTTTAGTAAGGTTATATTCAAAATTGCCTTTATCGTCTATTTTTACTCTAAAGATATAAGAAATGTACCTACCTAGTGATTGTTGATGTTTTGGTAAGTTAAAATGTGTGTTGAATAATATGTGTTGTTTATTACCTGACTGTTCTAGTGTTACACTATTATTAGCTAGACAATGTAGATAGAAAATAAACTTACCTGGACCTAGAAAAAGGCAATGCTATTCATTTAACTCAAGCAAACTAACTTTTATTTTTGTTACTTTACACCCCAATATCTCTGCTATCCCATAGAACAGATCTATAATTATTATATTCATAGAATCTGTATATTTTTATCTATTTAATCCCCCATAAATCATCAGTGTAACGATCAGGCCCAGAGTCCTATGGGAGTTTGCCATTCTCCTTTAAGAATTTATTCGCAGTAAAAATCAAACACACAAACAAAAAATATACATATATATTTACCTTATCCTACAACCTATCCCGTACCATCTCGCATGTACATCCGACCGGATCAGCATCCGCAGGTCGGCGGATGCGAGCGCTCCCGTGGGACCAGCCGCCCCCAGCAATCACGTGCTTGTCGTTGCCGCGCTTTAGTGAAAGTGTTGTATAAGAATAATGTCAAAAGTCTACTACAAGCTAACTTGTTGCTTATCTCTGTCCTAATGATTCAGATTTTCTAATCAATGGCGAATTTCACATTTTTATTGATTTAAAACAATACTAACTAGCTCTGTTATCATTTTAGTTCGTATTTTCATTAGCGTTGCATACATCTGTATGGATTTAAACACAGTTTTGTGGAATTTTCTGATTTTTTTCTTTATCTCCTTAACCGTATATCTACGCATTACGATTTTTATTATGTATCTACTTAAGTATTATACATAATATATACCTATTATGGAATAACCCTTACTAGAATAAAAATCTTACTGCATTATTGTGCATTTTTATAATGGCATTATATTTTTTTAGAATCTCTTAAAAATTATCTTTTTCTGAGGAAGACGTGGAGGTATCCAGCCTAAATTTAATTGAATACTCTAGAAAATCTACGATCCCTTGCCAAAAAATCAAACTTCTAATGCAATCAAAAGATACAGCCGCTCAAATATCGATATTCGTAAGGGAATCAAAACCTACAAGGTACTTCCCCACACAACACAGAATACAGTCACAGCACAGAATACATAATAGTAGCTAAACGGTCACAGTTACAGTCTTGAAATTTGGTTCAAAGCAAAAAGCATAAATTTAAAGTTACAACCTAATAACAATTTTATCTCTACACTATTGTTACAAAGATACGAAGGACCTTGAAGGACATTAAGTCCTGTGATAGTGACTTTTATCCAATAATTCTTATTGATATTTAAAATCGTTCCCAATTTGATATTCTGAGGATCCGTAGGTAATTAATTTATGGATATTAGCTAATAAATTGTTTTTCTTTTATCGTGGAAATCAATTGAAATTTTTACAATATTTTCAAGATTTTCCTTTTGTTACTCAATAATTCCTTCTACGTAAAAGAGGATTTTATTTCACTGCCATCTAGTGTATAAGATACGAACAAAATAGTGTCAACAATGTGTGAGGACTGAGGACTGAGGGTCTGAGGACCTCCAGAGGACAAAATATAGTTTAATGTTAGCACACTAGATTGCGTGATATTAAAATTGTCAAAGAGCGCTATCTACCTTTTTATTTACAGAAATAAATGCATGGACACTGGAGAAAAGTATACTGTTTCTTAAATATGTTTACGCTTCTGTGAACAACGTCTTTTTTAACCGACTTCGAAAAAAAGAGGAGGTTCTCAATTCGACCGTATATATTTACTTTTTATGTTTCTTCGCGGATAACTTCGTCGTTTATGAACCGATTTTGATAATTCTGTAAACTGACGTACTGACGACTTTAGGGTGCACTCACACACATCAGTCACCGTCAAGTCACCGATGACTGATCGGTGACGGTTCGTGTACGTATCCACAAACACCAGTCACCGTCATGTTGTCCGTCAGTCACGTCGCCGGTTTGACTGAATCATTGAACACATACATCAGGTTAGTCAGTGATTAGACGCGTGTCACGCTAGAGAACATGTAGCAATTATTGACGGTAGCACGACGCTGACTGAACTGAGACGTGACGGCACCGGGTGAGTGGGGATAAAAGTATGATACATGTATGGAAAGATTATTTGACGTGCCTGACCGGTGACGTCACTGATAGATTTCGTGCCGGCGACTGTCGTGTGGGAACAGAGTCATACTAGAACTATTGATACATATTTTTTTTTAATCCTGTCCGGTGACGTGCCGTGACGGTGACTGATGTGTGTGAGTGCACCCTTAAACGTGCAATAAATAATAAACAATTGAATTATTAAGTGTATTAAAAATAAATAAATTATTAAATTACCTACTAGTAAAGAAAACAAACATCTTAGGATCGAGCACAACAATCTTATATAACTATAATAATGATATTATGCAATAATTAATCTGATATTACTCTTAATCTCAGTTTCAGTAGAGTTAATTATGTCCATTCAACATTCGGAGTGTTCAATCTCAAGTTATGTAAATAATCAAATTCCGGATTTAGTCGCAGTTTTGCAATATGTGAAATCTTGGATAATAATAGCCATTGAACAATCTATTGTAAACGCAAATACACATTTGATCGAAATGGTAATAATACGTGTCAAAAGATTGTAAAGGTGTGTTTACACAAGTTTTTGTGGGATTTATATTAATTCTTTGTCGTTACTATACTACCCGTAAGCTGCTAGGTTAGCTACTATTAAGTATTCTACGCTGTTAGAATGTTAGTATAAAAAGATATTGAATAGCAACGCACCGCCGCGCCGGCACCGGTAAGTACTATCATTTTCGCTTATAATAATATGTAAACTTTATACCTATACTTATAGCACAGATAATATAATACATAGTATACTTATAGCTATTGTTGAAACTTAGAAGTTTATAATATGTAGTGCCTTGCGCGAGAAAGCGATAGAAGCTGAAACATTTTTTCAATGACAACGGTTTTAGGATATATGAGTATTATGGATCGAGAATATAATTTATCCAAATTGTTTAATTTTTCATTACAATAGTTACTGTTCTTTGAACCATAGTATAAGTTCTTAGTATACTGTTATTAGTATACTGTTTGAACTGCTTAGTATTTAACTGCATAAATTGAAGTGTTTCTTAATAATATAAAACTTATTAAACGTTAAATTATTAGGCCTTCATTATTATTTGCACAGAAACAATTTTTCCACTATGACATGACCTTTACGCAAAGAAATTATCACCACTCGGCCATTTTGCCGCGCATTTTAGCGTATTTAGGTAAATCATTAAACTAACAATATTGTGTGCATGCATGAGGTAACCACAGATTATGTCGTTTGCCTTGATGTGTGCGCAGACTTAGCATGTGAAAATTAACTCTAAAATTTATAAAATTACGAATTAACTTCAAAATTGTAAAGTAATTTCTAGGTTAACCATTTGGCAGGTTCGAGATCTTTCCATTTTCTGTAACGTTCTCAAAACATCCACGGTAAAATGTTTGTACATGAAATGTATCTATTATGTTTTGTTGTTGCCTTGGCTTATTTTAAACATATGTATTTAATTAATTCACAGATATTTAAAATTTTTAGGTTATTATTGTAAGACTTACCTAAGCAGATACTTCAGCTGCTCAATTTCCAAAAACTTTAATTAGCAATGCTAATTTCTGCTTTATATTACTTTTATTTTACAATTTCAACTCTATTCATTTCAATATACGACCTATTAACCTATTAACGATTTTGTTTTTGTTAAAAACGTCATCAAGTAAGTACCAAAATTCCTAGATCGATGGCGCGAAACTAAGCGCGGGACCTATACAAATTAGGGAGTGGTCTTGCCAGAATTGAAAAACTCAATAAAATGTGTTTAATTTTACTGATCACGTCAAAATGTGACCTTCACCGATAGACATAAATTAGTATTCAATGTACAGAACTTTTATGGGTATAAATATCGACAGTGCGTGGTTGTGAATATTAATTAAATGAAGATAAGTTTCCCGCTTTCGGCCTTTTGATGAATGACTTGTATGAAGGTGGCGGCCATGTATGAGCTTTCGTTAAAAAAATAAGATAATAGGTAGGTACAATCTTTACCTGAAGTTATTAATTGTGAACCTCAAAATTTAATTAAAATTAAAATTTGTCGTTTATTTGGACTGCATCAATAACATAATTAAAATTCTTCAGCATAATACTTATGAGTACAATGTTTTACCGACAGTTTATTTCCCGATAAAAGTAATTAAATAATCATATTGTAAATAATATAAAACAAAAATATTATTAAATTTTTTCTATGACTAAATGTTATTTTTTAAGTTGAAAAGTCTTTCAAAGTGATAGCTGGCTGGTTTCTAAATAAAAGAAAAAAAAATTGATTTCGTTCGAAATTCAAACTTTCGACGACAGATATTTTTCGTCCCGCGCAAATTGACGGGGAAATTAAATTTTAGTTTTGTTGTGATTCAAAAGTGTTTGTGCATTTAAAAACTACAAAAAAGGATTATGAAGAAGTTTTGCAGGTAATATAAATAGTTAGTAGGTACCTAATTGTCAGGTTATGATTTTCTTTCTAATTCTATTATGTAGGTAAGTAGGTAACTACTTATTGATATAATTATTTTATTATACGGATTAAAAGTCGACATTTAACATTCCTGAATTTATTAAGCTATTATTTAAATTAGAAAAACAATTGATCAAAATGGCGTGTATTACATCGATGATAAATTATTCGCATTCTTGCGGAATATTGTTTTAAGCTTTTTACATTCTATGATTATAAAAATGAGAAGAAATCACCTTTCGCATAATGTCGTTTATAAATAAATATATATTTTTAATAAATCCTAACATAAATTAATATTATTCTTTTAAATAATGGTTAATATTTGTTCGGTTTAAAGTACGTGTTTAGATGGGAATCAATTAGCACATAAGCATATTTTTTTATTTGTAGAGACTAAAATAATTACCAAGCTTTTGTTCTATTAATAGAAATATTTGATTTTTAAACATAACGTAACCTAGGTAAACTTTATTAATTTAATAAAATATTGTATACAACTCGTGTGATGATAATTTTTTTACACGCCTTTATTAGCTTCACTTGTACAAAATATTTTTAAATGTAACGAACTTTTTTACATTCGATAGGGACAGATTTAATTTAAACTTTGTACATTTATCAATGATCGATAACAATGCCGTAATCAAATCAATAAAATATCTCATGAGTTTACCTTATTCAAGCGCGTTTTTAAACTATAATATTATTTCTATAAAATAGTCCTTATATCCAAATTTATAAGGACAAATTAAATTGTTTAACTTGCCCATTATAGTGCATGCATTTCTACAATTAATAGAAAATACGATAACTATTTATATTATTGTTATCTAACCTTGTAGGTCAGAGTACTAAGTACTAACGTAAGATTCGCCTCAGACACAAATAAACGGCGCGCATTCCACGCCTTTCCATGAATTGGCTCTTTTATTTGTTTTATTATGATATAAGCTTATGTATTGATAAGGCTTAAAATTGTGTCATAGTGTGTGTTAAAATACGTGGATTTAATTTCTACAAATTAATTGAAACTTTGGAGGTCTTGGTTTATTTACTCTGCGATTATCACTACATATTATAAAACAAAGTCGCTTTCTCTGTCCCTATGTCCCTTTGTACGCAACGGATTTTGATGCGGTTTCATTTAATAGATAGAGTGATTCAATAGGAATGTTTTAGTATATAATTTATTAGGATTTAGACAAAGCGGGCGAAGCCGCGGGCGGTAAGCTAGTTATAATATATGTATACTTATTGTGTATACTCATGTGTTTATCAATAAACCTAAAATAGATTACAATCTACTCAGATTCTGACATGTGATATGGATGACAAATAGAAGACAGGGGATCCAATTTACGGGTTTATAAGATTTAAGGGGTATACCTATAATTAATCTAATAGAGTTATAGTAGAAGAAATACTTATACTATAAATCAGCGTAAAGTACAGATATACCTACTAATGAAATAAAAAAAAATATGTTCGTGTACTAGTGTACACACGTAAGAAGTGAAACTTTGACCTTATTTTTCAAAAAATAATTTACTATGTGCAACTTTACAGAAATACGTCGAATCACGCGTGATAGGGATAAGAAAAAGATGGCGCGTAACGGAAAAATGTTACGTGTAACGAAAAAATGTTACACTAAATTTTTTTCCAACCCCGATAAAGAAGATTCACTTCAAAAAAATCTAAGAAAAATGTTAAGGTTTTCAAGTAACATATGAATCTGTCTTGGCATTTCACATAATTTCGTAAGTAGGTTACATTTAAAAAATACTGACTCGATTCAACGGATTAAATAGCTTATTTAATACAGGTACATATAAAGTTTGTAGTATATTTACTAGTATTTTCTTATCTATTACTGTAGGTACCTACCTACTCATTCATCCTTATATCTTTTACCTATTTTAAGTTAGTTAGTAAGACCTTTACTTGTATTATTAAAATTTTTGGACTTTAAAACGATAGATTTGGTACCACAGTTTATCTGGTATAAAAGTTCATATATATATCAATTATTACATAATCATTATTATTTTTCTTAAGGTATTTTAAAAAACTGAATTAAAATATACAGTTAAAAATATAAATGCCACATCTTGACGACGATTTGATCTGCGTCTGAAAAGGAATAGAAATATTAATTAAACAAAAATACATTTGACAAATTAAACTAACCTTATCTTCCTGCGGAAACGTGTCCCTTTAATTAAATTTTAATTGGACATATCACAGGAATTTTAATTAAAAATCTCTGGAAACAAATTACTGTCCTGTGCCTCGCGACTTGCATACTTCATTATTTTGTGGGAGGGAGAGTGTAGAGCAATTATAAGATAGACGCGTCACCATTATTATATTGCGTTATTTGAAAAAAATGATACGTTTATTGTAAATATAAATACGTTTTTTATAAACTTCGTTTTGCTTTTACTTAAATTTATTGTAATTTTTACAATTTATTAATCAGCATTAGTATTATACTAATTAGTATTAAACTAATGCTGATTATTATAAAAAAAGTTACAATACCATTCGTTAAAATGTTGATTTAACGAATTCCTCGTTTTTTTACAGCCCTAATATAAACCATATTAGGGCCGTAGAATGATACTAGAATCGAGTATTTCAATAATTTGACATTTTTGGGTCATTTTTGGGTCATTTTTGGGTCAAAACTGATAATAAATTACAATTAGCTTAAATAGATTTTAATTAAACAATACATATCTGAATTATGAGTTAAATCTTCAATATTTTGTCACGAAAACGAGTACAAATTTATTCTGTAGTATGGTCCCACACAGCTATGCCACATCTATACCGATACGTGATGCAAGATGATCTTTGCCATGGCAGAGTTGGAGGCAAAGAACAAGACCGAAATAGATTGCGTAGCGTACGCACAGCGCACACTCCTGCGCACCGCGATCAAGGATCACTCCTTATTTGAATTCCCAATTAATTAACCATCTCTTTCGCACATATGGATTTTGGTGAGATGGAAAGATAAACAGATAAATTAGTGTTCGTGATAGAATCCTGTTAGAATTGTTTATTTATAATGGTGATTATGTGGAATTTACTAGCGTTTGTTGTTGCTGTAAGCTTTTATCCGTATTCAGTTGATGGTAAGTTATTTGTAAGTTAGTTTTAAGTTATGTTTAAGTTCGCGAAATTGTCTCTACATCTCTCCTTCTATAATAAAATAATCTCTACATATTTATTCTTAATTGGAAATAAACTTATAATTCGTATCAAATTGAGTCAATCAATAAAATTTTATAATATTATTAATAATATCGGTGTGTTATTCTTTAAATATTAGCAAAGAATATTGATAAAGCTTTTTAGTACAGTTTTTTTCAGTTTATTGTCCTACATGACAGGATTTTCTAGAAGAGTTCTAGTATATGTTTTAATGTGATTAATTAATTTATATTTTTCATACTTCAATAAATAATTTTTATTTGTTTTTATTGTATTTTACTGTGTAATAGAACATCAATTCATTAAAACTTGATGCGTTTAATTAAAATGGTAGTTTATGTTAGGTACTGAATTGTATTATTTATTTTATTTTCTATTCCCATTAGCATCTTTATTGTATGTTTAAATAATAAATTAGATTGAACCTTATGTTGTTTATCAAACTAACAAACAATAACTATGTTAGCAGACACACATGACATAAGCAAGCATGAATGCATTAAAACATTTTAATAGTCAACTGCATATTAATAACTTTATCAACACATTTCACAAACAACATGAGAATTAGTTCAATACATTTTCATCTATATTGACACATACTTTAAAAATGTCCTACACTAGTTCAAAAGAATTACTTATTACTTAATACTTACAGTAAAGAAAAACTAAAAAAAAAAAACACACGCGTTAATAAGTTAACCTCATAAAATGATAGTATTGTTACCGATCCTTGATAAGTTTGCGTTACCTGTCCGTTTAAAGTGGGAGTCTAAAGGTGTCGGTTACATACAAACATACAGGTGAATTTAATAAAAATGTGTAAAAATACCGGCCAGATTCAAGATATCATTTACAGTTTTCAAAACTAACCAAAAAACAAGTTAGTAATATATTATAAAACAAAGATATATTATTCATTAAAACGAATAATGAGCTAATAATAATCTCATTACATGTATGTGATCTTAATTAGGTCAGTAAAGTAGGTCACCTTTTGTGAAACTGTGAGTGAAACTTACGCAGACGTTTATTAAATTTTAATTGCCACTGAATCGGTTATCTGTAATAAAATCAGTTATAATAATAAATAATAATATATTATGTTCCAGATGATTTTATATTGAAATAACTGTATTTTGTCTACTGACCTCTATTTAATTAGCACATCGTCTTTTACGTTACAAATTACATGCACATGTGTTTCCTAAAAAACATAAAATATAAGTACCATTACATTATATACCGGCCTTTTATAAGTTATCAACAAGTTAAATGTTGTAGATTCAGATAAATTGCGTCTTTCATTGAATGGCTGATAAATAGGCAGTTAATTCGCCGTTTTATAAAACGCCTAGGCTATTGATGGAATGTGTAATTTAAGCATTAATTAATTGAAAAATATATATCTACAGTATTAAGAGCTTTGACAGCTATCTGTACGGTATAAGCTCGAATTGACGAGCGTGAAATTAGTAGGGTAAGCGTGTATTGAATACATACATTTAAAAAAAGCTACGGATTGAGAACCTGCCGGTATTTAAGGGTACACGTCGGTTAAATATGACACATGTCATGTGATAAGTTTATTTTGGTGAACCCTTAAAAAGGTCTTATCAAGATTACTTCTCGGAATTAATTATAACACTTAACTGCATCCATGAATCATTGTGAGAGAAATTTCAAGGGCTCTGAAACCAGTTGGTGATAAAATCTGAAGTGGTCAATTGAAAGTACATAACAAGATGCCCATAACGAGACGTTGTTAAATACAGGGTGTGTTTTTCAGTATTATACTTGATATATTTTATAAACAGCTTGTTCGCACGCTGGATAAGCTGGAAATAATATTGTTTTCTGCAAAAAAATATTATGTAATTATCTAAAATTGATGCAAACTAAATCTTAGGTACGTCTTAAAGTAAGACTAGATACATCCGTAAGAATTAGAAATACTACAGTTAAAAATTGGATAAAAACATGCTAATCATCATCATCATCATCATCATTATATATTTGTGCACTGCTGGACATATGCGTCAGTCATAGCACGCCACTGAGCCCGGCTAATAATTAATGTAATAATTAGCATATGCTAATAATTATTAAAAATTATAATAAGTAGTTAAATGTGTAAAATGCTCATAACTGCTGTATAGTATAAACATACCGTCTCGTATCGTTCTGCCGTCTGTGCTTATAAGTCCGTGTGAATTCTTCGTAACAGATGGGCAAGATCTGGCTTCCCTATTAAATGTATAGTTTTCAAAACAATTATTGTTCGATATATTTTTTATAATAGATCAAGGGGAATACCATGATGTCTTTTAGTAGTATTGTTTCCGGCGTGGGAGAGTGATGGCTCTTTGCTCATTGGAAAGAATTCTGCTGCATTTAAAGTACCTAACATACAACTTAATACGTTGCACTATGGTACTCGCCATCTTCCTTGTTAATTTCACCATATTATAATATGAGAAAACCGACATGTGACATCTGCCAATCCGCACTTGGCCAGCGTGGTGGATTATGGCCTATACGAGGATATAGGCCATAAGAGGCCCGCGTCCCAGTAGTGGGAACATTATATGGGCTTTTTTTGGGCTTTATATGGGCTGGTGATGCTGATAGACATCGATTGTAAAACAATATTGAATGAATGAATGAAAAATTCTTTATTGCTCAGTAAATTACAGAATTACAAAATAAGAGCGAAACAAGTACTAATAATATTATAACCTTTCACAGGATCGCTAGCAGACCAGCTGTCAGAAACCACGCAGCTATGCTGCAACCAAGGGACCATGTACGCGAGGAACCACACGTCGGAGGACTGTTCCTCCTCCATACCTCCTGATGTGCCGTCAGCGTTTGGTACTCTTTGTATCTTCGCTATGGACCAGTGCTGTAAGGAGTACTTTCAGTAAGTATATACGAAGTTGAATCGATCTGTATGGATTCGTATCGATCAATTTGTAGCTACAGTAGTATGCTAGTATGCTATTCATACTATTACATTATTTTTTAAAAAAGTACGCTGTATTTTGATGAAATGACATGAATTAATAATGAAAATAAATATAATATAGATAGTTACATGTCTTTTCAAACGAACCTTTTTTACCGAGTTTCCAAAAACGACGGAGGTTTTCAATTCACAGCGAATAGTTTTTCTACAGTAGATACTGTGAGTAGATACATGCACAATAATGCGTGGTAAAACGTTTCCAATTCGCAGGTTTTCAATTCATAGCGAATGGCTTTCTAGACACATGCACAATAATGCGTGGTAAAATGTTTCCAACTCTATCAATTACAACACATTTGAGTTAACTATAAAATTCCTAGTATCCGACTTAGTAATAACCAATTTTGGTTTGTAAACACCCACGTTGAGATGTAACAATTTGATTTATATGTATTACATTGAAACTGTGCATGCTAAATTCATCTCTAAATTCTATTATGTAGATTTCAATATTCTGTCAGCAATATGAGGGTATCGTTAAAACTAGTGGTGATACTTATATGGAAAAATTAAAATATATTTAAGTGGGTCACGACCGATTTATTTATTTATGATGAATGGCATTGTGTGTAAATTCCTGTCCTTGAAATTATGAGGCTCTCGTATCTGGATGAAACTTGAATCTTTGAACAAAAAATGAATACGACCAATTTTAAGTGGGTTTATCTTGTCAAATCTATACTAATATGTACTTACTGACTTTTTTTAATGCCATATTTTTTATTTTAAAATGATTTGAAATAATGTTGATTTATAATAAATAAAAACATGTTTGTCACCTCTGCAAGTTGAATTTTAATGTACTTTACCTCTCTAACTCAAAATTTATAAGAATAAACCTCAAACTCTTTATGTCGAATCAAAATCCGCCTAAGTCGAAATCCTCCCTAAGTTGAAAACTCTATAACTCGAATTTTTTGGCGTCTCCCTTGATGTTCGACTTATAGAGGTGCTACTGTATTATAAAGCTAAGGAGTTTGTTTGGAACGCGCTAATCTCAGGAACTACTGGTCCGATTTGAAAAATTCTTTCGGTGTTAGATAGCCCATTCATCGAGGAAGGCTATAGGCATATATAATCATCACGCTAAGACCAACAGGAGCGAAGCCACGCAGGTGAAACCGCGGAGTGCAGCTAGTCATTTATAATATTATACAGAGAATCTCTTGTTAAAATCTCAATATGAAACAAACCTGTTTATAAGCGATATTTCTCTGAGACTATAACAATAGATTCTTTGTTTTAAATATCTTTATAAAATCGATGATAACAATTTATTATCAATGATGTTTTAATTATAGTAGGTGATCAGTTACAGGACATTCTTTAGGTACAAATATCCTGTTGCTCAATGACGTCACATTTTTTATTATTATAATTTGGTTACTAAATAATACATAAATAATTTCACAGAAAGAAGAAAGACTGCGAAATTGGAGTAGATCTTGCGACTACCACAAACTCTTGCGCATCAACTCAAGACTCTACCAAGGTAAGCTATGATTGTTTTTTTTTTCACATATTTACCTATTGCTTTTTATTTTTGACAGACTTTTTTAATGTATTAACCTACTTTATATGAATTTTTTCAGAATATATTGTGTAATAAAAAAAATACTTATAATATTTCTACAAAATGCGAGTGGAAAATACATTAAAAAAAAATATCTTTGTTAGTAAAAGACTTTAATATAGATACAGTAGTTGTGTAGTTGACAATGTGTCCATATATTGTATGAGTAATTATTAATTATGTAATGTAATGTAAACTACATGCTTGTAAAGAGAGACTGTGTTTCCGGACTCTTATCAAAAGGTCTCTTCCTGAAGTCTAGGCAATAAAATTAATCATGAATTTAATAATAAGCTCGTAACTAAATCTATATCGTCCTTTATATCAATTAGTTTGATGAAATCATGTTAACCCTTAATTTGGCACCGATAAAAATATTCAAAATATATGAATTTGACAATTTTGTGGTTTCAGGAGTATGTCATAAAGTTCTCGAAAAATGAAAAAAAAAAAATCTACCATGGCTATGGTAGATTTTTTTTTTGCTGCTGCTGGGAAAACTGGTGTCCGTCACAGCGGACACTGCCAAATTACGGAAAATAAAAACCACAGTTATTTTTATGTTTTTTTACTAAAGAAAAATACAGAAATGAACATTTTAGAACTATTTGATACCGAAGTACAGTTTATTTTGTATAAAAATTAAAAAAAAACAATTCAAGTTTATTTTGTATGAAAATTAAAAAAAAGTCTCTAAATTCTTCTTCTGTTAGTTGAATTGACTTGCCGGTTTTTTGAACTGAATATAAGCTTGTCTGCTCTATGATACTAGTAAAAATATCTTGAGAAAAAAAGGTGAAAGAAACTCAAAGGTGAATCATCTTCTGGCATGTATATGTAATCATCCTCCTCACCTTCTTCTATTGTCGCTTGGTGACGGAATTGAGTTACTCTCCAATAATTGTAAGTCAGCTGATTTTTATTGTTTTTTTTGGTCTTTTGGCTTTGCCTGTGGGTGGTTTCCTAGATCTCATTTTTCGGGGTGCTAATCAAGCAGCTATTGGTGTTATAGGCGTTGCAGGCTATCAAGGAATAGCAGACAGGGATAGAACATTTTCAAAAATGGACTCGCCAATTTCACGCACGAAAGAATCTGGTCATCAGCAGGTCTATCACAATCTTCGGAGTGTAATTCTTCATCGTCGGATGTATCTATTGTTACGTTAGCAAGGGAAGATGGTGGAGATGGTGCAGGAGAAAACAGGGGGGTGGAAGAATTAGTACGTGCATCATGCAATTCAGTTTCCGAATCTGATATTTCGCTAGCATCGGAAGGTGCATGTTCATTCGGCACTAAAGCAATAATTTTACTTGCGCGATTAGGCTCTTGGCAAAGAAAAAAAATCCAAACTCAGAACCATAACCAAACAAGCAGAAGCACACACATTTTGGCGGTGTCCGCCGCAGCGGACATAGTAATAAAGTGGTACTTTTCTATACAATTAGCAATGCCCGCTGTGACGGACAAAACATTTTGGTTACAAATAAACACCATAAAAATGTAATAAAATATGTATGCTTTTGTATATAATGATTGAAATGTTTATTATCTAATAAATAAATATATAATTCAATTCATTTTTCCACAAAAAATAAGAAAAATAATTATAAATACCTTGAGCAAAACAGGTGGCCGCCTTTTCGCAGACATTTTGCGTCCCAACTGACATATGCAATGTTGTCACAATCATTACTTAATTTTTTACTATTTGTTTATGGTATAAATAAACATTTAATCGATTAGAAATCGATGAACATGAAATAAAAACTTGGCAGGATTTAATTTAAATAAGTGTCCGTCACACCGGACTATACCAAATTAAGGGTTAAAATGTTATAATTATATATTTTTATATTTATATTTATTTGGCACACCAACAATTAAATATACGTCATTTGACATTCATACAATAAACATTTTAAATTCATTATAGTCTGTCCACTATAAGAATTGCTTTTTGACAGCTCGACGGGTGATACCAGAAGTGATGTACAAAAGATTATCGATTGTGATACCATTTCAATTATAAATTCAAAATATTATCATAAATCGAATCAGGTACGTAAATAATAATTACAACGTAAACATACTAATAAGATATGTAATAATAAGACCACATATCTATACATTTTATGTTAAAACTAAACTAAACTAATATTTTATTATTTATTGGTTTCTATCTTACAATTTGGTTGTCTTTATGTTTAAATTATATAACATAATAGAAGAGTTTTTTTGTATCGTATACATTTTACAGAGTATTTCTATCGATTTTATAATCCATCGACCCATCATTGAATAATTCTGTGTATATGTTACCGGCCAAACCCGATTTTAGGACAAACTAGTTTTGCCTAGGCTAAACTAGTTCGTCCTATACACGATCGGATGAACTGGTATAGCCTAGGCCAAACTAGTTCATCCTAAGACCAATAGGATAAATCAGTTCAGGCTAGGCCATACTAGTTTATCCTAAAATAAATACGTTAGGTTTAGGTTAAGTTAGCCGTTAGGTTAGGTTAGGTTAGGTTTCTTAAAAAAAAAACTACACAGAAATAGGAGCCCCGCGAAGCGGGGCTCCGTCGACGCGCAAAAAAAAAATGGCCTAGCATGAACTGATTTATCCTATTGGTCTTAGGATGAACTAGTTTGGCCTAGGCTATACCAGTTCATCCGATCGTGTATAGGACGAACTACTTTAGCCTAGGCAAAACTAGTTTGTCCTGAAATCGGGTTTGGCCGGTAACATAGACATCACTAAGTGGGCGGGGCCTGTCCATGAAGTACAATAATTATTTGTATGACATTTTAACATAGACAATACAATCCTTCATAGGCGTGAAGCTGTCAAAAAGCAAATAATATAATGGACAGAGTATAATATTATGCATTTATCAATAACAGATGTACCTACACAGCATTCACAACAGTTCTCGAAATTGTATAGAATTATTTAAGTAGGTACATTAACAAATTATTTAATTACAATAACAATATTTTATTTTTATAAATTTTAATGTTAAAAACTATTTTTTACAATTATTATTATTGATTAAGCAATGAATAACTTTGTTTGTATTGTGCTAGAGATCCAAAGAATATGTCAAGGTCCGGTAATGAAGTTACAAATTGATTTTATCATTTATGATATATGCGGATTTTCTTAGTAAGATAAATCTAATCTATATGACAATAAAGCAATTGTGTGTCTAAGTGCACGTGGAATTACATGTGTATTTGCCAGTTAGACTATTTGCACTAATAAACTCCGAACATATTAGTTCAATAGGATGTTTATCCATACCACCTAATAATGACTAAACAAATAGCGGAAACATTCTTAAATATAATTCTATCGTTATAATTATAAATAACTAGCAGACCGCCCCGGCTGCGGCTTCGCCCGTGGTACATGTTTACTTTTTCTCTCCGTAAGAACCATTCTCGTACTTCAAGGAATTTTATAAAAAAATTATTATCGAAATCGGTCCAGCCGTTCACGCGTGAAGCCGTGACCAAGGGGAAATAGGGATTCATTTTTATACATAGAAGATTTGGATACTAATTTCCCACGCCAGTGGTCATTATTTATTTATTCTTTATTGTACATATATGTGCAATGATAAAAGATACAACAATAATTTTATATAGATAAAAAATAACACAGACACATACATACGAAAAGGCAGTCTTATCCAGACAACCCTGTTAATTAGTTTTCATGATATTAATTATCTATCATTACAATCAGAGCATTATTATTCATCATTAAAAAGTAGTTTTACTATCGCGAAAATATGTACCTATAGAAATTTTTGATAGTCTTACCGGAAAAAGTATTATAAATACCTACTCTCGTCTCTAATAAGTAGGATATCATCAGTAGGTAACCAATAGTGAATAGTGGACATAATATTCTGTTAGACACAGGACTATCTTAAAATATTACATAACCAAACACTGGGTAACTAGGTAATTAGGCATTCTGTTATCATAGAGTGATAACATTTCTGAGACTGCGGGAATTTCACTTTGTTTCTGATAAAATAGTTTGTGGATTAATATTGTATCAAATAGCTTTTATTTATTGAATTTATAATTAATATAATGTTTAAAACTGCCATGATTTTTGTTAAAGATTTAACCTAGTTTTTATGGAATATACCTAAATGCTTTGAAAGATAATATAGGGTAATTGCGCTGGTTTGCCGTCCAGTTTCGGTTTTCGTCCATTTGACTGACCTGCTACAATCACGTGCGTAAAACTTGAATACAAACCTACCTTCCCGCGCAAGTTTGCACTTTTTACGTTCCATAATGTGTAAGCAACAGTACTATCAACATGAAAATTTGATTTGACAAGAAGAGAGTTCAAAAAATTAACGTAAAAGTGGCCGCTTCCCATCCGTGCCTTGCAGATGTCATCGCGCGAGAGAAAAATTTGCCGGCGAGAAAAGTTCATGGTAAGTTAAATCACTGTTTTAGCTAGTTTACGTAATGGTTTTGGTACGTATGTTTAGTTATAAGCCTATTAAACGCAATTAGAAGTGTTTATTATACTTTTTTTATAATACTCTTCGAAAAATTAAGTGGACGGATACTAGGTTACCAAATTCTCAAAATATTTGGTTTTCGTCCAAGTGGACGAAAACTCAAACAGCTACGTGAATATTTGTTAGGTTCTTTTTACTCTATCGGACCTTTAAAATACTGAATAGTTTCTCCCGAAGTGATCTTTATTGCTATTAGTTTAGATTTTTTGGTTTCCGTCCACTGCTTTGTCAGTGCTGCCAAAATAAAAAAATATTTAAAGAAGTGGACGAAAACTAAATTTAGCTTTAAACGTTTTAGTTTTCGTCCATGAATGAGTATTGGAGTGGACAAAAATTAAAAATAGCTATTCTTTTGCATTAGGTACTTTTCGTCTTTTTTACGTATTGAAAAGTTTTCTATTCAGTATCTTCCTTATAAATAATTGGTGAGGGCCAGAGTGCTGTAGGTACCTAATATTGTCATTCATTCAGTCATGTATGATGTATCATTCTCCTTATGTGAAGTAGAGTCAATTATTCGTAGCATAAATGGGGGTAGGTCAGACATAATACACTGTATTTTTCTTGATTATCATTCACTTGAGTATCATCTTTTATTCTAGGTCTGTTTTGCCAATGCAATATTTTTTTATTCTACTTACTCAACGTATCCTTAGAAAGATCTTATTGTTTTTAGATGGCCTCGAAGGAGTCTAAGAAAGCTAGAAAAAAAAAACGCTACGTACACTGAAGAATCTTTAATAAAGGCATCAGTAAGACAATAATGCATAGTTCAGTAAGGTATAGTATAGTTTATTTTAGTAGCTAAAACGTATTATTATGGCTGTGTTTAATATAGTACGTTTCATTTGATAAACAAAGTATAAGAATGAATATTTCTGTTTTTTGATGTAATTTCTCAGTCCTATAATTATTACTTTATTCATTTACATTGTAAGTAACGCATTCCTTTCTTTATTACGAATGATTAAACAGTCATCACTAACGCATATAAAGACTGCCAAGTGCTACATAGATCTCAGTGTTGACTAGTTATATTGATTATTATTAGTAAAACTAAACCTGTAAGGTAGTTAGAAATTGTGATGTTGATTAAATAAAAGTATATATTTACCTGTAATTGGTTTTTAACTTAATAGTTGACCTACCCTCCTTTTTCTACACGGTGGTCGAAAACTAGCTTACACTAGGACGAAAACCAGTTTTTTTGGACGAAAACTAGCATATACCCTACTTTTGCAGAAAATAATTTAAATAAAAAGATACGTCAAAATGATTTATTTTCACTTAATATTATCTTAAAGAAGACTATATAAGGACTAAATAAAAATATTATATGTTTAAGGAAGGGTGCTCCAAAATATTTATTTCGCATCACAAAGTTGGCAACTCCCATAACTGGACGAAAACCAGCGCAATGACCCTATTATGCAGGAGAGTAAAAAGCATAAATATTTAATTAAAATACAAACCACATGGCATTGTATAAATCGATTCTCAAAGTTCGTTCGTCGGATGTTCACTTTTTAACCGACTTCTTTTTATTCTTCTTCCGTAAATCTCGTATTATATTACGGTAAAGTCCAGATTTACAATGATTAGTATAGCGCCCGGCAAACTTCTTGGCCAAAAAGTAGCGTGGTGAGGGAAGCTTGCGCATATAAAAATGTACTAAAACTTGATGCGCAAACTTCCCCCATCACGCTACTTTTTGGCCAAGAAGTTTGCCGGGCGCAAGTACACTATTTAGGTAGTATCCATTGCTCAAGACTTATAATTCCTATAATTACTGTACACGCATTTGCACTAGCAATTCACATTTCTGATAAAATTATTATTTTTCAAATACCTTCAGTACACGTTACATTCTTTCAGATTTTTGTTGACACACATACATATTTAGTTTGTTGGTATATTAATTATTGTTAATGTTGATATAACAAATTATTAGTTGTGTAAATATCTAACTGCTAGCTAAATGTGCGTCATAACTCGTAATATGTATGCATTTAATATTAGGTCCATATTTTTATGTACGGAAAATTTAAAATATTTCATATGGCGTATGAAATATTTAAGTTTTCTAGTTCCAAATTTAACGAAACTTAGAAGACATACAAACTGTCATTTACAAAATATTATGTAGGGTAGATTTTTAATAACCAGTCTAAACCGTTTCGGGATTCAGAATATTAATTTTATGCTTAGTAAAGTTATGGAACGTACCTTTAATCAGTATCTTCAATCCAAAGCTATTGTTTTACAAAATAAAAAAAAAAACTGTCAACATAAAACACATTCTCAAGCAAATAAACACCTTCATCACTACACAATAAGATCGACATTCCAGAAATGTTGCCTCCAATGCATGGGCGGCACATCGATCGGCAAAGCGCGCGGCGGGTCCGCGTGCAATCTCCCCATCAGCGGCAAAAGCGCTGAGCAGCTGCTAGCGGCGGACGCGTATTCGCAGTGTTGTAAGGTAAGAAGCTGCTGAAAGGTATATAAGTATAAAATATGTATAAAGGCCTGAATAGCTGCTAACCTTAGAGTATATAACTAGCTGGTGCGTTGTGCGCGGGCTGCAAGCAGCCCGCGAGCCCCTTTTGCCCCTGGGTTGAAGCAATAGGGCAGTCATTTGAAAATGTATCAAAATTCCCCGTCAATTTGATATTATTTGCCAACAGCGATTCCACAGTCAATCGGAAGTGCTTATAAATTCCCAATTCAAATATTTTCAATTCTGGAATGCTGTCGACCTTCGAGGGTGCGTGGTGCGCGGGCTGCAAGCAGCCCGCGAGCCCCTTTTGCCCCTGGGTTGAAGCAATAGGGCAGTCATTAGAAAATGTGTTAGAATTCCAAGTCCGTTTATAATTTTCTGCTAACTGCGATTCCACAGTCAATCGGAAGTGCTTATAAATTCCCAATTCATAAATTTTCTATTCTGGAATGCTGTCGACCTTCGAGGGTGCGTTGTGCGCGGGCTGCAAGCAGCCCGCGAGCCCCTTTTGCCCCTGGGTTGAAGCAATAGGGCAGTCATTTGAAAATGCATCCGAATTTTCTGTCCATTTGTTACATCTGCTAACAGCGAATCTACAGTCAGTCGGTAATGCTTATAAATTCCCCATTCAAGTATTTTCCACTCCGGGAGGCTGTCCACCTTCGAGGGAGCGTGGTGCGGAAGCATCCCAGGGCAGAAATCTTCAGTCATTTGAAAATGCATTAAAATTCCCCGTCAATTTGTTATTATCTGCTAACAGCGATTCCGCAGTCAATCGGAAGTGCTTATAAATTTCCCATTCAAATATTTTCTATTCCGGGGGACTGTCCACCTTTGAGAATGCGTGGTGCGCGAGCTGCAAGCAGCTCGCGGCTCATCCCAGGGCAGAAATCTTCAGTCATTTGAAAATGCATTCGAATTTCCTGTCCATTTGTGACATTTGCTAACAGCGATTCTACAGTCAGTCGAAACTGCTTATAAATTACTTATTCAAATATTGGTTAAATTTTTGAAACGTGATCCCGAATTTTATTTATTTGAGGTGTCTAATCAATAGCGGTGACTTTTCATAATAAACTGTTCAAGACAATAAAATATGTGTGAAGATGTATAAAACATATTGAAAACTTCAAGTCTTTTTAGTAGCTTCGTTTAAAATCAAATTCATTATGCTTTCGGCACTAAAAATAAGAACCTACTTTTCTGTTTTTGAAGTCGGTTTTTTTTAACGTAGTTTTAATAGTTTTTAACCTACGTAGTTTTTTTGTTTGAGTGGGAATCGCCCTAAAGTCGCTTCTGTTCAAGAGTTAACACGCTCGTCGCTTCGCTCCTCGCTACCTATTAGAATATTTACGCCGGCCGCTGACGTGACTTGCTCGCTTCGCTCGCTTGGCTAGTGCGGTAGTTCAAAAGTTAACCTAACTCGCTCGTCGCTTCGCTCCTCGCTACTTCTTTGAATATTTACGCCGGCCGCTGACGTGACTTGCTCGCTTCGCTCGCTTGGCTAGTGCAGTAGTTCAAAAGTTAACCTAACTCGCTCGTCGCTTCGCTCCTCGCTACTTCTTTGAATATTTACGCCGGCCGCTGACGTGACTTCCTCGCTTCGCTCGCTTGGTTAGTGCGGTAGTTCAACAGTTAACCTAACTCGCTCGTCGCTTCGCTCCTCGCTACCTATTTGAATATTTACGCCAGCCGCTGCCGTGATTCGCTCGCTGCGCTCGCTTGGCTCGTGCGGTAGTTCAAAAGTTAATAAATATTTTCTACTCCGGGAGGCTGTCGACCTTCGAGGTTGCGCGGTGCGCGGGCAGCAAGCAGCCCGCGGCGCCGTCTTTTGCCGTTGCTATTCAATTACCCTTCCTACTATGGAAACCATACAAAATTTTCGAAAAAAAAAATTTCGCTTTTTACCAAAAAATTTTATATGCCTGAAAGCGGACCAGGTTTTGAAGCATTTTTTACTTCGGCGACCCTGACCTACCTGCCACCAGTTCAGAGAACCATTGAATTTCGTGATGTATGGAAAATGGAAACCGGGGGTCGGAGAGAAATTCTGAGTATGCAGTTTTGTAAATCTGGCCGATTAGAGCATAGAAGTCAATTTTCAGACCGATCGTAAAGTAACCGGCGCCACCATCTTGCTTTGAAAAATTGGCCATTTTTGAAAAAAAAATTGCATCCAATTTGAAATTTCTCCATTGCCCTGGTAGCGCCCCATCTTCCTGATCATTTTTTAGTTCTACACCCCCCACCTATCTGGCGCCGTTTCGGAGAGCCGTCGAATTTCGCGTTGTATGAAACTCGGAAACCAGCGATGGAAACTCGATGATGAGTATTCCAACGTAATGTGAGGCTCGATTAAAGCCCCTGTGCCAAGTTTCAGCGCGATCAGACCAGCGATGGCCGTTTTAGCATTTGTATGGCGGCGGCCATTTTTTCCGCCATTCTGAATTTTTTTCACTATCTGTGGTAATTGCTCGAGGTCTACTACAAGTTTAGTTTGAGCACCCCAGATGTAGCTGCTACCGTTTGCGCGGGCCGTTGACCGTCTCCGCGGGCTGTGAGAAAGTTCAAAATTTCGGATTTTTCTGGATATCCTGGGAGCTGGGCGAGTACGAATGCATCATTGGTGTGTTTCTCCGTTGCGCCACCTCGTCTAAATTTACGTTTTTATGTTTGCGCCAAAAATGGAAAAATTCCAAAATCGAGCGACCCACTATGGCTCCCTGGTAGCGTCCCAGGGTGGTGATCATTTTTAGTTCCGGGACCCCCCACCCAACTCGCACCGTTTCCGCGGGCCGTTGGATTTTCCAATGTATGAAAGTCGGAAACGGGGGCCCGGAGCCACTCGAACGGGGCACCGATCGATTCGCCGGCTCGAACAGAGCACGTGTGCCAAATTTGAGACGTAAGGATTCATAAATGGCGATTTTGGCAAAGTACGGCGGCCATCTTGTTTTCGCGAAAATCGCCATTTTTCCACCACCCCTGGTAATCGCCACCAGTTCCGAGCATTTTTTGTTCAGACACCCCCCCTCCAGGTATCACCGTTTTTGCGCACCTCCAGGGGTCCACTCGGTTTTCGAAGGTGATCGAGATCGCTATATTTTTCCTCTGGTCACTCGGCGCACCTCTACACGATCACGTCATTATCCCCCCCACTTTCCGCGTAGTTTCCGAGAAAACCGATGTCAGTCAGTGAGTGGTAGTGTAATACAATAGTATAGAGCGCGTGTATTGCACTAATTGCTCAGTGCACATCGTAGGCAGATGAGCTATAGATACTATATAGATGTGTGTGTGACAAATAGGGATGGGTAGGTATCAATTGCGTGTTGAACTATCGATAAGTTATGTAAATAAATATGTATCATAAGTAAATTTTATGTTCAATAAGTTATTAAAGGAAAAATATGTGAATAAAGTATAAATATGTAATTTTAAAGTTTTTTACCAACTGAATAAAGTTTGTTTATTCCATTTTAATATTTCTTGTATTAATAAGTAATAAGTACTTTAAAAAATATGTTTAATTGGAATATCAGAAAAACGTGTTTACTTTTTAAATAATAAAGTTAATAAAAATAAAAGATCGGGTTTAGTGCTATTTCTTTAATAATAAATCAAAAAATAATAATAATGTTTTTAAAATGTTAAATAAAAATAAGAAATAATTAATAATTTAAAATGATAATATAATAAATAATATTAATATTTTTTTTATTTAATTTTATCCATTCTACTATCAAAATCTTCAAAATCAATTTAGCGGTTCAGAAAATATATCGTAACATTACATACTTTACATTTACACTATAAGTAATACATTCGCATTCTTAATATTAGAAAGTGTATCATACAAAACACACCACAAATTTATTTATAATAAATTTTTAAAAGAGTTTAATTTTAAAGTTAAATAAATAATTTGTTAAAATATAGTTCTTCTAGTAAACTTTATATCGAGTACAGCGTTGGTCAGGTCACATCACTACGATCACGTGGCGGCAGTGAGGCGCGCGAGCGAGCCTGCGCGTGTCCGCCTTCCACCTCCCCTTCACCCCCGCAATGCTAAATTTATTTTCATAAAAATAAGTATAACAATCGACTTACTGATGAAATGTGATACTGGATTTCAATTTTGTGTATTTTCTAGTATCGTTTTTGCAAAATAGAACTGCACATTTCACCATGTTTATTCGTAAATATTAAAAAAATTCCAGAGCAACGCACTTCGTCAGCACTCAACCACGACTACGAGCGCTCGCGGCGGGAACGTCGTGTTGTTCCCACCTGTGCCTACTGTTCCCACTTGGTTATTCGCACTCTATAGATAGTATATATACTCTAAGCTGCTAACGGTGGACGCGTACTTGCAGTGTTTGCAATACAAGATAAGCTGAAGCCGCTGAAAGGTATAAATAAAAAAGTTTATGAAGCCGTAAAGCGCTGAACAGCTGATAGCGTTGAATGCACACGTGTAGTGTTGTAAGCTAAACTGAAGCCGCTGAAAGGTATAAACTATAAATGTATAAACATGTTCATTTCAGGTTGTTTGTTTTTACAGCGGATTTGGGTTGAAGGGTTCTGTAACGTTTATGTTGATTGCAACTAGGATTGTAGTTGCAATCTACATATATGTTAAAAGAAATTGTAAACAGTGAAGCCTACTGTTATAATCATAAAGGTGATTTTGGCTTAACTACTACCTACTTTGATTATTAATTGACTCTGAAGTAGGTAGTAGTATAACCACGGACTACTAAATATTTAACTGGTACCGTATTACTGTTATTATATTATGTTACTTTATAATTTTCTTACAGAACTCAGCAAGGCAAGATTCTTCACCAAGACCTACAGCCCCACGACCAGTTTTCAAAGATGAGGGTAAGAAACTATGTTAAAGTATTTTATGAAATATTTTGTAATTGCATATTTACAAAATTACAATTTACAATCATTTAAGTACCTTCTACAACAATAACGTTAAACAAAGTTTTTGTTGGTGTGTAATAATGGATAGAAAGATCCAGAATGTCTTACAACATTATTTTAAATCTCAGTACAATAAACTTTTCTGACAATTTTCTGTTATTTTCAGAGGTATATTCAGTTTGTGAAGAATACGCTCCCAATGAGTTATGTGCCCACCATTGCATCCCGATACCGGGGTCTTATAAGTGCGAATGCAATCCAGGGTTCATGCTTATGTCTGATGGAAAGAATTGTAAAGAGGTACCTAAGAATTTTGTGAAACCAAAATGTAATTAATATTATTAATGGGAAATTATCAATAAATTAAATATAATATATACCTACGGCACGAATTTAATAAATTTTTCATTATTTCTGAAACATGTTTCAAATGTAGGCTTAAATAATATACTCAATAAAATTCTATTACAGTCGTGTTTTACATGTTGTGAACATAGAGACCTAAAATATAGTGTGATTTAAAACTTAATAACATCGATAAACTCAAACGTAAATAAAGAAAAAACAGAAATTATAATCTTCTTTTAACAAGTGTCATTAAAAGTAGCATGTTTGACACATAATTGAATTGATAAAAAAAAAATATTAATATAAATAATTAAACAGGTGACGAAGAACAGATGCAAGCCACACAACCCGTGCCAACACAAATGCAACGACAACGGCATCGAAGTGAAGTGTTCCTGCAGACGTGGATACCAGCTCATGCAAGATGGAAAGTCTTGCGAGGGTAAGTAAACATTACTACACTACGCTTATCTAAACTAAACACACAGAAAATAGGAATGGAAACAAGAAGGAAAAACGTGATGATGAAGGTCATGGGGAAGGCGTACGAGGGTGCGTTGTAGTTGATTTGACAGAAAAACACCAAAAAACAATTACTACACTACACTTAACTGTATCACTAAATCAAAATCAAAAATCAAAATCAAAAATATTTATTCAGTAACAAATATGTTTACAATTATATCAGTCATTGAGACATACTTTTAAGCATTACTAAACAAACGGAAATAATAGGAAAAGAGGAAAATGGTATACAACGTTTAACGTTGATAAATAATAACAGTGCATCCAAAAAATATGGATCGGAAAAGATAGGAAAGATGTAAGAACGGCGAAGTGTACCTGGCTTCGTTAGAACTAAAAAATATATTGGTAATGTACTTCAAAAATATGAGGTGAACGGAAATAATTTTAGTTGTTTTTATTAGTTTAACTTTATACAATACTATTTCTAACGATCTCTCCTTATTCTATTCAGTACTTTTACCTGCAGTTTCCAACCAAATTATTGATATTATCTTTATTTAATTAAAGGACTTGGTTTCCAGATATCGACGAATGCACGTTAGACCCGCCAGTATGTCTCCCAAACACGCAATGCCACAACATCCTCGGCTCCTACAAATGTATCCCTTTGAAACATTCCAAGAACCAGGATAAGGGACAGTGTCCGAGTGGTTTCACCAGGAATCTGGCTAATAATGCTTGTGATGGTAAGGTTTTTCTTTTCATTTATACTTTTTTTTGTAGATTTCGGATTCAATAAAAGTCTTTTTAATATTAATCATAGTTTGAATGGTTGTTTATCATCACAATCTTGTATTGGTAGAAACTATTTTTTTTATTATTGCATATCAATTTATTTCCAGAACAAGTGATTTTGATAGTTCTGTTTGTTCTGTTTAAACGTGCTATTAGCAAATTCGTGTTTTGTTGTCGTTGATAATGCTATAATGATATTGTCATTTTGGCACTCCACCACGATTTAATTCAAAAAGTTTAGCACAGGGATTCAATAACCTTTAATAAATTCCGATCCTGGCGATACATACATGAAAATGTTGGAAACATTACACATGGTAATTTTGTTAATAATTAAATATGAAAGAGTTAAGGACCTACATTTGACCCTTGTGGAACTCCAAAATTGTATTTCATTGATTAAAATCCATTAACATCATTGTAGAAGAATTATAAAATTCATTAATTATATAAATGTATAATTAAACCATTGTGCACCCGAACCATTGAACCCGTTTAACCATATTCTACAAATTTTGTAGCAATTACATGATACGATACCTTGTCGAAAGCATTGCTAAAATCTGTGCATAAAATATAACATGAACTTGATTTCACACGTCTAATACCTGAACTTTGATATCATCAAGAAATATTGCTTTTGTTTTGGTTGACATTATTATTTATAGAATTAATGTTGTGAACAGAAACATCTAGTTTTATAAAAATATGTAGTTTACGTCTTTCGAGTTTAGTTACGAGTGTTGAATAAGAACTTGTGCGTGTGTTTGTTACTATGCTCTTATTAAACAGCTGGACTGATTTTAATGCTAGTTACATTATAAATAAATATATTCGGTTTACCATAGTATCAATCTGCAGATATTAAGTTTTTATGACCATTGTGACGTTTGAGTAAATTTTTTTGCGAGAGAGTTTTCATACTTTATCTGTCATTTTATCTGACACATAAGTGACTATCTCCCCTCAGACATAAACGAGTGCAAGCTGCCCAACCCCCCCTGCCCCCCCTACCTGTGCACGAACACGATCGGCGGCTATGCTTGTGGGGGTACCCCGGGGGATCCCGCCAACCTCCCGCGGAGAGAGGAGCGGTGTCCCCCCGGCTTCAGAGCGGGGAGGGAGGAGGAGTGCGATGGTATGTATGACACTATACACTAATGAAGGGAGCTTGCAATAACGAGTGCAATCTCCCCAAAACACCTATTCACCATGGGAATTATTATAAAAAGCATGCTCAAAAAATAAAGAGAAATTGATAGTAATAAAAATATCTACGTATTTTGGACAATAAATACCAATTATGATAAAAAAAAAAATTGTGCGTATACTAGTGTACACACGTAAGAAGTGAAACTTCTTTATGACCTTTTTTTTTCAAAAAATAATTTACTATATGCAACTTTACAGAAATACGTCAATCACGCGTGGTAGGGATAAAAACAAGATGGCGCGTAACGGAAAAATGTTACACAAAAATTTTTTCCAACCCCGATAAAGAAGTTTCACTTCAAAAAAAATATTGAGTATATAAAATTTAATATTGACTAGGTTAACCTTACTTTGACTTGATAAAGACTTTAAATGAATTCTCTCAAACGAAATTTCAATCTAGCAACGCTGCTTGAACTATCAATAGAATATAATAATATTATGTTTAATTTTTTTATGGTGCTCAGTAATCAGTCCAATGCCCAAAATACAAACATATTATAAAAGAATTTCAAATATTATCAAATTGAATGCCACATCCAATCCACATCATATTAACCCAAGAAAAAACACAACTAAAACTTACAGACGTAGACGAATGTGCAATGAACAAAGACGACTGTAACAAGATATCGCAGTTCTGTATAAACACGCGCGGTTCGTTCCACTGTCAGGACAAAGGGTCACAGCATTGCCCGCCTGGCTTTAAAAGTAATAGGAGTACTAATAAATGTGAAGGTGAGTAATGAAATAAGCGGGATTGAGAAGATTCCCTACTGTTATAAGGTTTTTAATTTCTAAATGAATAACACTCACATAAATCAGAAAACCACAGAAAATACAAAGGTTCAGAATGTGTAGCTTATATTTTAAGTAAGAAGATAATAATATGAAGAGACACTTCTGGTAGAGACGAATATCTGATTAATTTATTTAATTTTAAACGTTAAACCCTTTTGTTGTAAATTAGGTATATTGTTCTTTTTAAAAATTGGTGAATCCTTTGAAGAATGTGACAAAAAGATGTGATTATCCTTCATGTTATCTATCCTCCATGAAATGTACATAGGTAGTTCAAGATTTAGTTGTTGAAATGTATCACAAGTAAATGTAAAACAAGCAGATTTGAGTTTTTCGTTTTGAATTGATTCGGTTTCTTTATTTTTTGTTTGTTTTATAGATATCGATGAATGCGAAGAAAATGAAGACATTTGCAAACCGAATGAGATCTGTGTCAACGTGCCTGGAGAGTATGACTGTAAACCTAAACATAGGTATGATATTAAATTGTTACTTGAAACCTAAGCTTGAAACTAAAGAACCTGATTCTCAATACAATGTTTCCAACAAATAAATAGGTACTATATTATTGTACCTAAAATCTGATGATATGAATATCTCTAGTAAACTAGGAGGTAACTATGAATTACTAAGATGAAAATATTTGATTTTGTTATAAGATGTATTAATTGCTGCATTTCTAAATTTTCAGTAAAGCAGCCAAATCGTCATGTCCAGATGGTATGAGAGAGAATCCAGATACGAAAGTATGCGAAGGTAAGAATGTAGAATATAATATTATCAATTATGTATCTTTAGAGTTTAGAATTTCTATGTATAATTTTGAAAATTTCATTTTCATCATGTGATGTACTTTCATTTAGGTTCCTATTTCATAACAATAAGCTAGCCATAAGTAATTTTTTCTGAATTACATGAGTTGATTTGATGGTAATTTACCAATATTGTTACTGAGCCAATTTGCTTCAAATTTATTGATTACTTGAACTACTCTATTCATCTAGATATCTTTCTGAATCAAATTTATAAAAGTACCTACTATATAGACTTCAAGTGAGAATTTCCCTAAAGGAAATTACGAAGTCAACTGAAAATGAATAAATCTTACCAACCTTTATTTTAATTCTAACCTATTTCAAATTGATTTAAAACATTTCAGATATAGACGAATGTGCAGAAGGCACGCACTTATGCGACCAGTATCAGAACTGTTTGAATACAAATGCAAGTCATGAGTGCATTTGTAAGGAGGGCTTCGAGTTGGACCATACTATTGGAGCTTGTGTTGGTAAGTACTTTATTTATAGCACTTTTAGCTATCTAAGTAAGATTTTTCCTTTGTAGTTCATATTATCGACAAAATTTTTAAGGAACCTGGTTACTTATATTGCAGAAGTTATGGCTTCAATATATTTTAAACCATCATGAGGAATTCTTTCTTAATTAGCCAATTTCCAACGAAAATCTTCTTAATTACAAGGGCAGATTTTATATAATTTGCTGTCTTTCTTAGGCTTTTTGCCTTATATTTCTGTACATTGAATTAACCTGAATCTGCTATCGTAATTTAATACTATTCCGAAGTTTATCCAAGATTATTTGTTCTTGATTTTTTAAACTCTTGCCGCAAGTATCTGAAAATTTAATACTAAAAAATCCGATATTAAAACAAGTCCACAAATAATTTCAGATATAAACGAATGTGCGACCGACCAAAACACATGCATTCCGGAATCACAGCGCTGCGACAACACAGTCGGCTCTTATCTCTGTATACGTTTCATCTCTTGTGGTACTGGGTATATCCTCCACCATTCCACTAGTACTTGTGAAGGTTAGTTTATAATAACTAGGTTACTTTTCTGTATGGAATAAAACTATACGTATATTTGGTTTTTGATAATTGTCAAATAATTATTAAGTATTCAAGTAATAGTACTTGAAAACTTAATAATTATTTTTATTTTATTTACAACACAAATAACAATCGAAATATTGAAAGTACGATATTTAATATCTTAAGTACGAATATTTATACATTGTCAAGTAGAAAACCAATTTATCTTAATTTTATTTCTTATTTTGTAAGATATAAAATTTGATAATATGATCATATTATCCAATTTTCAAAAATATAAAAAAAAAAGATTTTAGACAACCCATAAATGTAAAATTCCAAAAGAAACCCAAATATTTATTACATCTTTTATGAAATAAAATTAATAAAATACATTTTAAATATAAAACCTACAGACATAGACGAGTGCGCTATCGGCACGCACAACTGCGCACGCGCAGGCCCCGAGTACCACTGCGTCAATATTCCCGGCTCCTTCCGTTGTCAAAAAACCCACCCCACCACACCACCCCCACGACCACAACCGGAATACGAATACGAGTATTATGATACTGAGTGAGTGTTTCATTTTAAAACTTATTTAATTTCACTAAAATCTAAAATTACAAAACAGGTTTTGTTATCACATTAAAAATTGTTGTCCTGCCAAAAGTGAACATTTAATAATGGATATTAGCTCGATTTTTTTTTATTTTCGTATATGTATAATTATGTTTAAAGTAGCTTCGATAGGATGTTTCTATTCTATTTATTTATTCACCAATTTACTATATCAACTATACTATTAAAACTAGCCAAAAATCTAAATTTTAAGCTGCATCAATTACTTATTTATTCGCTTCATTAAAAAAAAAACACTTAAAATTATTTACAGCGATGAAATAGAAAGTGCTAAAAATAACACCGAGGCAGAAACAACAACAACACCCCAGCCAGAACAAACAACAATTACCGTATCATCGAGCACGACTAGCACAACTCCTGAACCACTAAAAACTGAAAAGGAACCGGAAATCGATAATAACATCGACGTCAATGAACCAAAGAAAGAAGAACCAATAGACGCGCCACAACCAACTGAAGTAACTAAAACAGAGCCAAAAGAAGCAGACAGAGATATATATCATTTCGATCCAGACAACGAACCGATAAAGCCAGAAATACCAGAAGAACCAGAATATCCTGTTACTTATCCAGATATTAAACCTACAGAAAGTACACAACCAACACCTACGTCTCCTAAAATGGTATATGTAGATGTTGGTGAAGGAACTGCGATAGTGAAAGGTGATAAAAAAGATGATGGGTCTGTAGAAGTGAATACTAAAGATTTGCCGAAGAATGAATGGACTGTAATTCACGGCAAGCCAACGGATTGTCAGCCTGGGTTTGAGTTAGATGAATATGGTGCTTGTTTTGGTAAGATATCCTTTTTATTTAATAACGTTTGCACATTTATCTATAAGTTTTTCAAAAATAATTTAAAGGTTAAATTTGCAAATACAATACATATTCAAATAACTATTACTTTACAGTAGGTGTATTAATTTCGCTTATTTTTTTTAATATATTGTATTTTAATTACTTACCTGTTTTGCTGCTAGGTATTCCAATAAAAAATAATTTATTTGCACACAATCATTTAACAAATTAAAGTGACCCCAGGCTTCCAAATATCAACAAAGTTTTACAAAAAAATCCTAAGTAAGATGCAAACGCTTAACTTTAGTGTTTTGAAATTTCTAGTTTTAATTATTAACTTAAATAATCATGAATTCCATAGACATCGACGAATGTGCAACAAACCGACACACATGTTCAGGCTTAACTGAAACATGTAGAAACACTATGGGTGGTTATCTGTGTGAGTGTGCTTACGGATTCCGTCGAGATTTGTCCACCGGTATCTGTGTGTTCATTATCACATCGACTTCGACTTCGACTACATTAACACCTTCGACTACTTCGACTACTTCTACTACAACTTCAACGACTACGTCAACAACTTCGACTACGACTCCAGCACCCACAAGTTCGACTTCGACTACAACTAGCACTGTCGCACCGCCAACTTCTTCAACTAGAAGTGAGTTACATTTTATTATTATCAACATCAAATACACTTGTTGTTACAAAAATCTAATTTATTGAATCTCTGCATATTTTCTGTCTTTGCACAATATTGGATTTCGTTTATGTTATGTAGTAAGAAGTAAATTTTGAAACATAATTATTGTAATCTTTAGCTTTAACAACCATATTATTATTATTGTTAAATAATTATGTCGTATCTGTATAGTATATGAAATCATTTTAAATACTTTTTATTACTTTTACCTTCTTTAGACCATTTATTGTAATAATTTCTAGATTACTTCTGGGGCTACCCGGACTACCGGCCAGTGAAAACAAGACCGTTCGTCCCTATGACAACTTGTGACGCTGGTTATCGGTACAACGTACGACTTGGTACATGCGAGGGTAAGTAAAATGACCTTTTCCTATACCCTTTGAGATAAAATACACAATTTTTTTTGTATGTATGAATCTTTAATAGCTTAGTGGTAACTTTTAGCAAAATTTTCATCCTCTACTGGCAATTTTTCAAACGATGTGTGTGACAATTTGTGAATTTTGATTGGTGCATAACTTTTGTATTAGTTAAATTTCAATTTAACAGTAAAGCTATCAGACAGACATCGTCATATTTTTATATCTCGTCCGTATTGACTCATTTATGTTAAATGTATCAATGTTTTTATTTTTAGGTTAGCTTTAATACAAACGCTTTTTTCTTGCATTAGACTATTTATCAATTCCGTTTGCAGCACCATCATTGAATAAATAAATATTTCGGGACAATTTTCACACACGACACGATCTGATTATACTAAGTTTTCGCTTGTGTTATTAACTCGGGCTCCGGAACCACAGACACAATAGAAAATCTATTGTGTCTGGGACCGATCGGGCCGCTTGGGGCTCAATGGGTTAAGGAAACTAGATGGCTGATAAACATACATATAATATAATTTTAAATAAATACTTATATAGATAATTAAATGTTTAATTCTTTCTACCCTAACCAAAGATGTAGACGAATGTACGACGGGCAAAGCGAACTGTGCCGTGGGTGAAGTGTGCGTGAACACATTGGGCGGGTACCGCTGCGAGTGCGCGCCGCACTGGCGGCTCGACGCGCGCAGGCAGCGCTGCGTGCCGCACAGGGGGGGGGGCTTCCCCGAGGGGTACGGGAACCAGCCGGGTGAGTGGGGGGCTAGGGGCATCATTAAAAAAAGACGTGTGACACTCGGGGACTGCCGCGGTAAAGCTATTGCATATGCCTTCAAGCCACACCTCCGTGTCCGTCAGAGTGGGGAGCGTGAGGTTTTTTCGTTACGGAATTTCTGGATTCGGTCCCCGCGCTCAAGGCCCGCGATAGAAGCTATGGAATAGCTTAAAAAATCGTTTATATAGAAACAATACATACATACAAAACAATTTAGACACGACGATCGCCTCAACTAGGAATATACCTAACCTAGAGACGATCGACGCCTTCCTCTCCAGAATTAGCCAGTATTATTAATATAACTTATATATTATTTCATATTTTTATAAAATAGAGAATCATTTAAGAACCGTTTGAGGTTAAAAATAACATTTCGGGCATTCGCTATCACGAATCTATACTTAATATTATAAAACTGAAGAGTTTGTTTTTTTGAACGCGCTAATATCAGGTACTACTGCTCCGATTTGAATTCTTTCGATGTTATATAGCCCATTTATCGGAAGGCTATATATCTTAGGACCAACAGGAGCGGAACAATACGGGTGAAAACGCGGGGCACAGCTAGTATCAATATATTCATTACCACTGTCACCAACATCAACTTCATCAATCATAATCACTATTAATATCACGACCATCTTCAACACTATCTTGATGACTATCTTGTTAATTATTATAATTGTATGTATAGCCTTAAAATGTAATTATTATGGAATGTTATTTGTCAATTAATTGTAAAGTAATTTCATTTCAATATTGTATTTAATTTAAATTGAGACGGTATTTGCATGCTTTAGACTAAGCAAAACATGATGAACAATCGAAATATTGTGACATCTCTATGTACCATGTTTTAAGCAAATAAATATTATTTTATTTTATTTTTGAGTATCACCACACCTTTCACTATCATCATAATCATCAACATCATCACTAACATTATCTTCGTCATCACTATAATTACAATCACCATTATTATCACGATCATCTTCACCATTATCTTGAGCATCACTACCATCACCATCACCATCACCATCATCACCATCACCATAATTATCATCATCATCTTCACCATATCGAATTGTGTGGCCGGTGAAATGAGCGTCAACATAGCGGGTGTTTATCTTTGTGAATACGTACCGTACTAGCGACTGGCACACAGGGGTAGCGGAATAAGGCCTTAGCAATCATCTTCACCGTATTCACTATCGCCATTATCATCGAAATTACGAATGTCATCGTTATTATAATTCCTGTGGTCAAAAACAGCACTATAACCACAACACTGGCCAAGTACGAGTTGATAGATATTGTGTCTTATAAATATTATCTAATAAGTTATAAAATACTTACATTATACTTTCATTCATATGCTTCTTTTCACTAGTTAACTGGTCTGACCATTTAAATATCTAAAAATATTTATTTGACTACAGTTCTACTATACCTAAAATTATCCTGATTTAATAATAGACAGTGTACTATTGAATTGGATTATTCCAAATTGTTCTTATCCTAATTATTATATTATTCCAGAATATTCTCCAGTGGATCCTCAAGATATAATTCCCAACACACACCACCAAATTCCTGAACCTGACATTACATCTTTTGATCACGGTGGTCCCGCATCAAGCTGCCCTTGGGGCACTAAATTAGGGGATGATAATACTTGCCAAGGTAATAAAAAGACATCTTATTGTCTTCAATAATTCTTGTTCCCTGCAATAAATAATCGCTTTTAAAACATTGCCTCCATTAAAATTTAAAAAGTTTCTTTGTTTAGTTCAATTTTTTAAATAAATCTTAACTCTTTTTTTCTTACGTTATTTCGATACTTAAATAAAAGTCAACATTTTTATCAAATATGCTCTAATTTAGGTGTTCATATTTTTTTTATATTTCAGACATAGACGAGTGCGCGACCGGGGAAGCGAAGTGTGGACCTTTACAACTATGCACCAACTTGCCTGGCGGATACACTTGCAGCTGTCCCAAAGGACACCGACTTATTGGGGACCATGAGTGTGAAGACGTTGATGAGTGTGCGTTAGGTGGTAGCGTGGTGTGTGTTTTATTTCTGTTAAATAATTAATTCAAACACCATGTTTTAGCTTCACTTAGCTTTATTAGAGAAAGGAACAGTTTACACTTTTACATAATTAACATTGCTAACCGGCATCTACCATCCTGCCTACTCGAATACAATACAGTGTTGCCAATATAAATGTACACATATTCCAACAATTTCAATTTTATTACATTACAATTTTGAATTATACAAATGTTAAAGTAATCTTACTTTAGTCATTTACAATGCGGTGCTTGGCGCATTTCATGTTGAAAGTCTAGTAAATTCTTATCTATTTGTACAAGATACATTAAAGTTAAAAATATTAAAAAATAGTTCAAAAAGGTTTGCCAAAAAGGCGCGGTAAAGGAAATTATGGATTGTATAAGGTGTGTGAAATGGTCCTTCGAGACGGATTTACCTGTGTACAACGTATAATAATTTGTTAAATACGAAATAATAATTGAGATTCAATAGATTGCCCTGCTTTATAGTACCTAGTATACAAAGTAACTGAGGATTTATAAATTACAATTTAATCTATTTTATCATATATTTTCTTAATTAAAATTTCTGGTGTTTTCAGCCCATTTGCTCCCAAAATGCCGACTGCGTGAACACAGTGGGATCGTATCAATGTCGCTGTCATGAAGGTTTTAGAACTGCTCCCGTTAATGACAAGGTAAAGCATCGTTGAGTATATTAATTTCAATTAATTCAACGTTCTTGGTTTCAATAATATAAGGCTAGAACATTAATTAATAAAGAAAAAAACACAAACAAATAGAGGATAAAACAAATAAACCAGCCCCCCTAGCCAAGTGGCTTTCTGTTAGCGTAGCGTTCAATAGAATAGACTACGAATGTATGAGATTGACGTAAGCTGTAGATACGTTTATCTACAGCTTACGTCAATCTCATACATTCGTAGTCTATTCTATTGAACGCTACGCTAACAGAAAGCCACTTGGCTAGGGGGGCAGCTTACTTAAACGTTGAGCGATCATGTTAGCTTCATCAACGACTCATACGAAAAGACATACACACAAAAAGGACGAATGCAATTCGTTTTAGAACGGAACATCATTAAATTGCATAAATGCATAAAATAATAGATAACATAATGGCTTACATATGATGGATTTGTCCATATTTGCCAATGCAGTTTTATAATTGTCTAAGATACGAATTAGGAATTATATTAGGTTATTCATTCATCTGATAACCAGAAGCGATGTACATTTTGTGAAATACAATTTACAAACAAAATAATATGTCTTTTACTATCTAATATAAAATTCCCCTGTCACAATGTTAGTTACCATACTCCTTCAAAACGGCTGGACCGATTCTCATGAAATTTTGTGTGCATATAGGGTAGGTCTGAGAATCGGCTAACATCTATTTTTCATACCCCTAAATGATGAAAAGGCAATGAATATAGTGAATGACTTGTACAACGGGCATATAGTGAATGACTTGTACACGGGCGACGCGGGCCGCGTAAGGCAAACACGCTTAGTTTGCCTTACCTAGCGCGAAAGGACGACGCAGTCGTATTTTTTGTGTAATAATTTTATTATACATAGGTACTTACATATTCTATTATGGCGCGCACAAACTGTTCCGTTTACGGATGTAAATCTACATTGAAATCCCGTATGGAAACAATATTTCAGAAAGATTGTATTAATTGTATCTGTTGAATTAAAATCAAAGCGATGTATATGTTGTCCTCATTATTTTCTACTCAGATTGTACATCCCAATGCGAATGCATTACTTAGTTAAATGTTATAATATACAATTAAGAACATCCAAAAATAAAGTGTCCACGTAAATAATATTTAGCAGTGCAATATCTGTAATTATATATTTATGAACAAATAATTACATCAGATTTAATAATCGCAATTATTTTGAATGTACATATGAATAAATGATTTCGTTATAATATTAATAATCACAATTGTTTTATTTCCCATCTGTTGCAACCCTAGCGTATTTTCGTGTGGCAGCGTAAGTACCTACGCTGGCGGCGGCATCGCGCGACATCAAAGGCGTTTCCTTACTGTAGGAAATAATATTGTAATACTGTGGTACAGGTGTGCGTGGATGTGGACGAGTGTGTGGAAGCCCGCTCGGGCGAGCTGTGCGAGCAGCGCTGCAACAACGTGTGGGGAGCTTACCGCTGCTCCTGCCATCGCGGGTACAGACTGCAACCCGATAATAGGTATCTTCAGTATTTTATTAATTATTTTCGATTTTACGCAAATATTATATATAGACAGTATCATATTTACTATAACATTAAAAAAAAACCGACTATTTTATTGTGTTTCATTTTACTCGAGTATTTAGAAATTAAAAACGTAAATGAATTTCAAACGCGATTAATTCAGTAGTATTTTCTTATGTTTGATTTTACGCGAACATTTGGAAATTAAAGCCTTGAATAGATTTCAAATGCGATTTATTCATTGTATAATTGTTAATTCGACGTGTCCGCACAGTTTACAGCGAGCAGTCAATTTCAGCCCCATGTAAAAAAAAAATACATAAGAAGCTTGACCAAATAAAATAATTTGGTCAAGCTTTTTATGTAGAGTCAGAAAAAAAATTCTTAATTTTAAAAAATTCAAGATTCTCAATAGCTTCAAAAAAACTGATCACTACTTAACAGTGATCAGTTTTTTGCCGATTTTGATATTTAAAATATTATATAGGATTAAAAATACATTAATTTATCATACATTCATCGTTTCATTTAACTAATTTTTTTTCTTAATTGATGGTCGCATTCGCTTTACAGAACTTGCGCAGATGTAGACGAATGCACGGAGTTCAAATCCAAGCACCTCTGTGTGGGACGATGTGTGAACGAGCCAGGAAGCTATCGCTGTTCTTGTCCCTCGGGTTATCGACTCTCTGAAGATAAAAGAAGCTGTATTGGTAAGTCTTTTTAATTTATTAGCAGGATTTGGTAAATTATATAAAACTGATTTAGTTATTTTTCTAGACTTTCAAATGTTGTGTTATTGTTAGTAGAGATCATAAAATAGACATGTAATATTCCTATATGGATTTGAGTTAAGCATTTGATAATGTAGATTATTTGTAGATACTTAAAAAGTGATCGTGGGTTGGTATGAATGAATTGGATTTTGTCATATTTAACTAAAAAAAGCTTAAAATAAAATGTAAAAAGTTACGGTTAGTGATAAAGAATTGCATTTTTAATAGGGTGTTCCCCAAGGTTCAAACTTGTGACTAATTTTGTTTTTTAATATTATTCCTGGTTACTCAAAATTGCATACGCAGAAGAACTCAACGATTTAAAAATATAAATAACTAGCGGTCCGCCCCGGCTTCGCCCGTGGTACCTACATGTTTAAACTATCCTATCTCTCAAGTTGGATTGAACTGCACATGGTGTGCGAATTTTATTATAATCGGTTAAGTGGTTTAGGAGTCCATTGAGGACAAACATTGTGACACGAGATTTATATACTATATTCAGAAGATAGACAGTTTTAAACAAACAACAATATTTAAAAAATAGCAAATTTATAAAATGTTTAAATAAATGCATCCCAAACATCATCACTCTCCCTGAATACAATTCTCCACTCTACAGACATAGACGAGTGCGAAACTGGTATAGCGCCATGTGCTAAGGGCGCGCAGTACGAGGGCGTGTCGGACGTGTGCCTCAACACGCGCGGGGCTTTCCGCTGCCACCGCATCACCTGCCCGCCGGGGTACCGCCTCGAGAGCAGGCAGTATGTACACACACACACACACACACAACATGTGTATTCATATAGACACACATCAAATTCAAAATTCAAAAATTCAAAATTCAAATTATATTTATTTGCAAGAATGTAGTACAAATTATAGATCTTTAAATTACAATATTATGTGGCTAACACATTCTACCCATTGATTGGGTGTGCAAATATTAAACAGAAAGTTGATCACACACACTAAATAAATAATAATGATAAATATATGTATATATATGAATATGACGATATAAGATTATGAATAGAAAAAAGTGTTAAAATATTTCATATATAGTCAGCCCAATATGAAACTTGTTAAAGATCTCAACCTGGCATATTAGCAAATCAACATATGTGCACACACATACACAACATGTGTATTCATATTGACATACATCACACACACACACAGATATAATCATATAGACAAACATACATAAAACATATAGACATCATACATAGCTTTAAGGGTGCTTTTACACTAATTATGTGCAAGGATGTGTAGCGAAGAATGTGTTTTTGTAAATAACCAATCATATCGCTCCATTTAGTTTGAAATTGAAGCGTTTAGCGTTTGAAGCTGTACTATTGGTTTCTATTCTGTAACCATCTGTAACTAATTCTGTAATATTGTTACTCTTAACTTATGTATTCCACAATTTCTAGACCTTATCCTACAATAATTATTACTATTATTACTCGTCTATTCAACATTTTTTTTTACTTTTTCTACTGTATAATTGTTATTACTGATTCGGTTTATAGTTTCTGTAACATATTACCAATCAATGTTGGTTAGTTGGTTAATTCACTATGATTTTTAATCTTTTCTAAACTTTATGTGACTAAATTAATTAGAATACTGTTATAACTTATCTAGTCTACAGTTTATATAACTATATTCTTATCTACACTACAATTAACTACATTATTCAACCAGTCGCTGCACGAAGATCCAAACGTACTGTCCGCCCGCTGACTGGGAGTGCGCTCATCAGCCCAGCACTTATAGCTATAACTTTATCACGTTCGTCTCCATGCTGGATATACGGGATTCTAAGGTGAGAATTTATATTTATATTTCCATTCGAGTTTAATTTTTGAAGTGAAACTTGTTTAGTCGCGTTGAGAGGAACATTTCAAGGTCGCGTCTTAGCAATACCGTCACGTTATGGAGTAAGGCAACGATTTTGGTATCTATGAATTTTGCGAAGAAGTTTCTCTTTTATTTGAGTATAATTTTTTAAATTCGAATTATGTTTTCAGCTGTATATTAGTGATAGTTGTTTAAAATTTGCATATTATTTATAATGTCATAATAACTATTTTTTTTTAATAATAATAAAAAGTATTTAAATTTACCTTACAATGTTACGTTCAGCTAACGCAGCAGTTACTCTTTTGTTTATCTTTTTAGCGTTTCAAAAAATTTGGAATCATATAAAGCCAAGCTAAAGCAAACAAATTATGAAATACCAATCTGATTTTAACAATAAAATTTCATTTCTAAATATAAATTTAAACAATATCCCAGGTGGATCTATTCACAATGCGCGGCCCGAACTGGCCGTACGCGAAGATGAACTTCAAGCTGCGACTCATCGATGTTAATGCCCCGCCCTCGGTTGCTGAGAAAGCTGATATCAATGCCTTCCTGTGAGTATATTTTGTTTTTTGTTTTGTTTTAATGTTTAACTGAAATTTGGAATGATATATTTTAAATTACTTTGGTTAAAATTTGGCGAAAATAGAAAAATAAAACGTACCTAGAATATTTTTTTTAGTAGTTTGGTGCAAATTATTAAAAAAAAATAACCAATCAATCTAATATTGTAGTGTACAAAAATACTTTTTAATTCTGTATTAGTTCAAAATATATGTTATGCATTATAACTTTGCTTGGACCAAACGGGTAACCAAGCGTTACTTACCCAGATTGCGAGATTGTAATTCTACAAATTGTGTATTATTTGCACTGTTTACAATTTAACGTATTATCTGTTTGTTTACAATGTTTTGAAATAATACGTTATAATGTAAATTTATATTACGAATCAATTTTTATATACTTTAAAGTATTGCTTTCCAATCGCCTCATTGGTACACTTGCCGTCCGTGCCCCTGGGTTCGATTTTTATACGGTGCCAAAAAAATGTCTCGATCTAGGCTGCAAAAGACTGATCACCGAATTGTCCCTAAAGAAAATCAATCACTGAAACAGATGTATGCACAACGCAACTGCTCTTTACCCCACTAGGAACACAGGACTTCACTGTATTTCTATTTTATCGACATGTGCACCGTTAAGCGCGTCACACACGGTGAAGATACTATAATATTTTATGTTAAGATTCTCTAATATAAAACGTTATATTATCTTAAGGTATCCGGTATCCTGTTACAAATGACCCACAAAATTTCGGGTCATTTGTAACAGGATGGCGGTTCTACAGGGGTCTTAGTACGCAATGACAAAAAGAAAAATGATGGTCAGAACGCTGATACTATAACGTTTTATATTAGAGAATCTTAACATAAAATATTATAGTATCTTCACCGTGTGTGACGCGCTTTAGACTCTAATCTAATCTAACTACACTCTAATATAATTATTTATTTAATGTTTCCAGTCTGGTCCAAACGGGCAACCAAGCGGTGATGTCGCTCACGCGTGGGCTCGTGGGCCCACAGAGCGTGGAGCTCGAGCTGTCCATGGAGCTGTTCAGCCGCGGACAGTTCGGGGGTATTGCTGTTGCCAAGCTCTATATACACGTGTCGGAGTACGAGTTCTGATCGCTTCACAGATATACTATATATACACACAAACACACACAGACACTACACACACACTATATATGATGGCAACCAATCGGTGTTGTTTCTGTAATACACGTGTCTGAGTACGAGTTCTGATCGCGTCACACACACACGCACACAGACACAGACACTACACACACATACACACACTATATAATATGATGGCAACCAATCGGTGTTGTTTGTGTAATACACGTGTCTGAGTACGAGTTCTGATCGTTTTACAAATTACATTGTATACTCGCACACTATACAAACACTATACAGTATACACACACACTATACACAAACACGCATACTATACACTCGCACACTACACACAAACTATACACACTACAGTCTGGTACAAAGACACATTACGCTATATATAAATTCACTCAATATACTACGTTTTATATACATAGTATAATCTGGTCCTAAATTTAGTCTAAAAACACTTTACATAAATCCATCGTGAAATTATAAACTTTAGAAATTGTATTCACTGTATTCCGAAATAATACAATGTATATTATGAATTATTGTAATGTCGCAAATAATAATGTGTAATAATTATTATGTATTATTGTTTACTGTATTTTTGATAATATTTTTAAGAATGCTCAGATTCATTAATATGTTCATACAAAATACTAACAGCAAATTTTGTACTTGTTGTATTAGTAACTGTAAAATTGTTAACACCGTTAGATTATAATTAAACTGGAGAGATATAGGTATTGTTATTTACAATCTGCCGAAAAAATTAGATTCGTAACATGTTTACAATTAACTCACTTTTCGATATAATATAATCTAGCGGTATTTCATATGCTAATGATTTTTACAATTTTACGTTGATATATTAAATAATACTTACCCCAAGTTTTCCTGTTGGCGGTTCATTTAATATTGCATTTTTATGGCATCGTAAAGTTCAAAATAGAGAATTCTAACTTATTGGAGATTCATTACACTTATAATATTATGTCATCAGTGTTTTTTTATATGAGAAATTATCAAAAAAAATCTATTATGAGAATGGGAATGTCGATCAAGGGGAAAATAATAGTTACATATTAAATAATAGTTAATAATAGATACATTTTACAATAAATGTGCCATGTTTATAAATATAGTAGTTACTGGAGTCAGTATTTTATAAGCTTTAGAATTTATAAGTATTTTATCGTATCATCCCATTACATATTTTTCGTATGATGTTGACTTTCGGGAATCGAACCCGGGATATCTCGATTCACTTGTTTGTAATCTTTAGATATAAGTTTTGTGTACGAATGTTAAATATTTGTTAAGGTAAATAAAACATCAAACTGATTTTTACGTTTTTTTATTTCATATAACATTGTTTACAACTACTACTAACTCTAAATCTAATTATTAAAATCCTAATGAAGATACAGGTATTACGAATAGAACAAATAAAGAGTAATATTTTCCATTCACTTCTTTCTTATGTTAATTTATTTCTGAGGAAAACAATAAATATCCTTAATATTGTGTTATTACAAAACGGCAAAGAGACAGTACAAAATATTAGACACGTCAAATCAAGATTAAATACATTTTATTTTAATTATATTTCCTTACAAGTTATTAAAAACATTCCATTAACTTTCCTAAGTATCACAGTCATATCATTGTACTTATGTTTCCATGTCTACATTCTATTTCTTTATTTAATTTAATTATAACAATTTACTGCAAGAAAAAATACCATAAAATCATATTATCAATATTTTTTCTTTGTCACGAAATTTCCAAGTTCCCTCCGTCGTCGTACTATGCTCAATGGAATTTTTTCATACGCTGACTACGTAAAAAAATACACAAAATTTTTTACGCATTTTTTTCTACAAAAAGAATTTTTAAAGCTCTATAATGCATACATACCCTTAGCTGACAATGGCATACTACCGACCCACCCATGCCACCGATAGGTGCGCTTACGGACACAATGCGTAGTATATACCTCGTAAATGCCGTCTGCGTGAATTTAAGAAAAAATGGACTAATCTAATCTGTTGACGTCGTTTTGTCGTAAGTGTATACGTAACATATTATGGAATAGTAAAAGTTCCATTGAGGATAGTACACCGACGATAGAGCACCCTACATAAAATCTCAATTTTTAAAACGTTGATATCTAAACTACGCTTTACTTGTTATGTTTGTACACTTTTACACAGAACGAACAGATTTAATTTCAATTTTGTACACTAAGCACATCACACACGGTGAAGATAATGTAAAATATATATTATCTTAGAGCATATTTCCGATTATCGCTCGCCATACAAATCCTATGAGCCCATAACACACGACGAAGATTATATATATTTTACCTTCAATATCTTAAAATACCAAGCGATAAGCCATCTATAGGCCGGGAGATACTGACACAAAATTTCGGGTCATTTGTAACAGGATGGCGGTTCTACAGGGGTCTTAGTTACGCAATGACAAAAATAAAAATGATGGCCAGAACGCTGATACCGGATACCTTAAGATACTGTAATATTTTATATTAGAGAATCTTAACATAAAATATTATAGTATCTTCACCGTGTGTGATGCGCTTTATTTGTGACAAAACACACACTTTTAACTGACACATTTAATTCCAATTTTACACACAAACAACAAATTCATAATAGCACATAAATAAAACGTGTTTTTATTTTAAATGATATTTATTTATAGGGATCGACAATATTGAGTATAGTGAGGCAGCCGTCCTGCGCCGCGAGCGCGAGGGCGGCCCCGCGGTGCGCGCTGGCGACGCCCGTCAGCTCGGCCGGCGCGCGGTACTCCGCTATCGGCTTGCCGTCTACCGTCCTGTACCAGTGGGGGGAGATTTACTTATCTACTGATTTTAAAAAATATTCTCATTAATGAATGCATTTAAATGCTTCATTAATGAGAGTATTTTTAAAGTATACCTAAAATTCGATCACGAATCGGAATTGCCACCTGCGTCTTTCGTCCGAAAGCGAGGTGAAAGGCGTGTGTCGTGGGTGGGATTGAATCCCGCCTCGTGATCATTTTTTTGTATACTTAATAAATTTCGTATTAAAGAAGCATTTGAATACTAAAAAACTAAATATCGAACATCGATAGGTGATAATGTATGTCGCGAGATTGTACTATTAAAAGTTATGACTACATATTGTTTATACAATTTAACGTATAATACGTTTTCGATTATTATTTTTTTATTTCACAGTTTGTAATTTCGATAGTAAGATGAACGGATAAATGGATAAAGCGGTTTTTAATCTTAAAGTTACATGCATAAAAATTTTGTTAAAAAAATAAATAAGGCTTTTTAGAAATTTCAAATTTATTATTCTTTATAAAATTTTAAAGAATAAAAAATTTGACTTCACCTCTGATAATACAGAGAGCCAATTCTATAGATTATTATCTTTACCAAGCATCACGTTAAAAATACTGAATTTAGTATAATAGTTAGCTGCTATTAAGTAAGATTTTCGTCTTTAAAATTTTTAAACAAAGCTCTAAATGACTTACTAAATTATATTACCATATGTCCATATAGCACGTTAAAAACAAAAAAAAAACATTGATAAATCACATACCTGAAAACCCGTAACGTCTTCCGTCCACTATGATAATAGAAGACGTATTCATCATTGGAACTGAACATAGTGATGATGGAGAAGACTCCCTCAGCAGCTCGTGATATAAGCTGATGTACGGGAGTACCACGTTTGAGTTCTATAAGGTCTAGACCCCCACGTGGGGGTGCGCTTAGACCACATCGACCTGAACGGGTTACTGCCCCGTTCCAACGCGGCACGAACCTAAGCAGAAAATAGTTATCGCGATGTCATAATACGGCAATAATATACAGGGTGTAATCGTTAAGTGTGCACAGGTGATTATTCCGTAACTATTGCAGATATCAAAAAACTTTAAACTGATATTAAAATTTCTTAACCTAATGAGTAAAATGACAATAATAACTTTTTAAAAATAAAACTAGAAAGTTTTTTGATATCTGTAATAGTTACGGAATAATCGTCTGCGCACACTTAACGATTACACCCGGTATAAATGCGCTCATTCGCCTACTCAGGCTAGACTAGTCTTGTCTGGGTTACTGATACTACTCTGATCTTTTTCCATAAAGTTTGTGTCTTATTGTGAAGGTTTGTACTTTAAAGTAATGAGATTCTGAGCTAAAAATTTTAATTACATGGAAAAAAAAATAATATTTGCAAATGTGTGAATGAATGACAATGTCAAATGCTTTGTGAAAATCACAAAAACTCTTTAAAACATTTTTTAAGTTTGCCGTGCTTTAAACATATAAAAAAGCATGTGTTAATAAACAAGTCATCCTATCGGTCAATTAAGGAAAGCTGGCATGTTCACAGTACTCACACTTATGCAATTTCACTTACAGTATGTTCAAAAATAAATGCGACTCTAGTTTCATTTTAGACTTGAATTGTAAAATGGGTGCGTCGTAGATAAATATATGCAAATATAATTATGAAAGCTCTCATAATTTACCTGTAAAATTATAATTTAAAAGTAAATCAATTGATGAAGTTAATTATTTATTCTAATAATAATCAATTGGATAAAAGTATTAATAATCATTCAATTATCAAATAATAATTAAATTTCAGGTCATAAAAACAATACAAATAACACGTGCGCTCACTCCCAACACACGGATGGTTGTTTTGATAATGATTTAAATAACGGACGTCTTCTGCAGTTGCGGAGCAGTCTTGTCCTGACTTTGGTCGAGTAAAGATATCTAAGAAATATTATATTTGTAGTAAGTACGTAATACCTACCAATACGCGCTAACAAATATGTGTTACATGTTTATTGTATAATTTTCACATTATTGGTTTTAAACCCAAACTCAAACATTTATACAAATAAGGTGCGTATAAATTAAGCGCGGCAGCCGCGCGAGCCAATGTTCGACCAGAGTTGACGTTCATTTGCTGCGCGAGCCAATATGTAGATATATTTTAAGTTGAACGTAGTTGCCGCGCGCGGCAGGCGATCCATCACGAACATATCTTCTGTAGGTCGCCAAAAGTGTAGTCATTTTCTTTTTCAAGTCAGGAATAGGTATATCCATTTTCTTACTGATTTCTACCCACGCATCATACCTCAGCGATTTATTGTGGCATTGGGAGGATTTGCTGTTCCACAAAAATTCATTAGCGCCATACAATTGTATTAGTAAACGGCACTTTTCGTTGTCCATTTTTACATATACGCCGCGCGAGCCAAATCACCAAAACTACACACCGTCCACACGGCGCGCGAGCGAACGGCTGAAGCTCCTTTGATGCGGTCTCAAAAACCGACAGCGAGCGGATCGCCCCGCGGCACGTTCGAGCGCGGCAATGTTCGCGTCGCCGCGCGCGGCGATCCCGTCTACATAGTGCGCGGCCGCAACGCGCGCCAATGTTCGATGGTTTGCCGCGCTTAATTTATACGCGGCTTTAGACTTCTTCTAGAAGCACTTTTGAATCGTCATAACAGTTTAACAGTTTTGACATTTACCACCAATTCAGAAAGCAGTATCTATAGAGAAGAAGAAGAATCTATTTAATCATAATCGTAATCTTCTACTTCACTGAAACTTTCATCGCTCGAAGAACTCGCCGTCGGAATTTCTTAATGTTATTATAAATGAGTCAGTGTAATTATCTACTTTTGGTTCTAATTGAATATATTTTTCCTCATGTTCTCGCGTCTTTCTCCAAACGTCACTAAACATATCCAGACTAATAGCATTTGCTTCCTTTCTAAATAATTCTTCCACAGTTTTCAAGTTAAAGTTCACATTTTGTGATGCTACTTTCCCTTTAATTATGCCCCATAGTAACTCTATTGGGTTGAGTTCTGGATGGTGGAAGGCGCAATACACTATGTCCATGATCTTTGAGGATTGCATCAAGTAAAAATTGTGTATAGTTTGGCTTATTTTTTTTAATAATGTGATAACTCTGATTATTAATTAGTAATTTGATTTTTGAAAAAAAAAAATGCCGATTTTAGTCAAAATTTATATTTTTATAACAAGATCCTTATCATCCAAATTTCCACCTTGGTGAGAAAAATTGACATTTCTAATGAAAATGAACAAAAAATTAAATGATTTTATTAAATACTGTAAAATAGTCTATAATTCTTCCATTTACTGTATCACAATATTCTTCATAGATTTTTAGATATTCGTACTACACCAATTACATCACCCTGTATTTATAAACTATTGCAAAATATGACACATACATAGGCCGGGAGATACTGACACAAAATTTCGGGTCATTTGTAACAGAATGGCGGTTCTACAGAGGTCTTATTACGCAATGACTAAAAGAAAAATGATGGTCAGAACGCTGGTACCGGCGGACTAGTCGCGTGGGCGTTAGTCGAACTCGTCGGATAAATAGCGAAAGTCAAACGATTTGTAACACAAAAATTTTAGAATTTACCGATAGCCCATAAAAAAGATGTAGGCGGTAGTGCGGTTTGGAATCGGAATCGGAATTGGAATTTGGAAGCGGTTTGGAATCGTCCGAAAAGTATGGCATGGCGATTTTAGTAAATGGCTGCACGACGATGGTTACCTGTGCAAAAGTTAGCCCGGTACAAATGGTTGAATTGTTTTTTTTAAATCAACGCATTCACGTCGGTATGGCGGACTGTAAGTCACATCGTAAAAGTATGGCATGACACTACCGCCTACATCTTTTTTAAGGGCTATCGGTAAATTCTAAAATTTTTGTGTTACAAATCGTTGGACTTTCGCTATTTATCCGACGAGTGTGACTAACGCCCACGCGACTAATCCGCCGGTACCAGCGTTCTGACCATCATTTTTCTTTTTGTCATTGCGTACTAAGACCCCTCTAGACCGCCATCCTGTTACAAATGACCCGAAATTTTGTGTCAGTATCTCCCGGCCTAACATGTGCAATGTGTAAATGTGTTGACGTTCCAGCTCTTCTTAATGGGCCTATACAATAAAGTACCATATTAATGTTGGTAAATTAAAAAGCGGTCTGCAGTTAATACTGTGTTCTTGGTCACGGCTAGTGTTCTATTTGGGTCACATTTTTAAATTTGCGTCAAAATGATGAAAATAGTTCTTTTAGTTAAATACAAATTAAAGATTATTATATTCTTACCACCTAAATTAAAAGCTAGATTGTTCATAAGCTTACCTGACATGTCGTTTAGTCTTGATATCAAGTATGCCCGCTTTATCGTTGCCTATAACGCCGACCCAGTGCGGCTTGTGTGGGAGAGCAACTACTGATTGCATGTCCTTAATGCCGCTGTTTTTTATGGGGATCCTGATGATAATAAAAAAAAATTTTGATTTTTGATTTTTGATATTTTTGATTTTTGAAAAAATGATTTTGTAAAACATAATTTTATACCCATTAATACTTTTTTCCTACCCCTTACGGGAGGCTCGTGTCCCAGCAGTGGGAACATAATGGGCCGATAATGACTAGAATTAAGATGAACCCAAATGCAATCATGAAGACCAAATTTAAAAAAAAGTGATTCTTGAATGAATGAATGAATGAATGAATGAATGAATGAATGAATGAAAATTCTTTATTGCTTAGAAATAAATAAATACAAATGCAAAAGCACACAACACATAATATAAAACAAGCAAAAGGCGGCCTTATCTCTACCAGGCAACCCTTAAAATATAGGAAATACACAGAACAAAAAGTGGGTGAGCAAAAACAAGGCAATACAAACAAGGAAAACTAAATAAAATATTCTATTACACATATTACGTTACATTCAAATACACTATCTATATATAAATAAAAATAAAAAATATATATAAATATAAACAATATATATAATATATATTATAAATATATATAATAAAAATATACATAAAAAATAAATAAATATCATAATAAAGTACATAAAATAAAATCGTAACATAGTGATTCTTCTGTCTAAATAGCATGCTTTCGCAATACAAGCACTCGTACATGCAGACGCAGTTGATAAAAGCAATTATTAAGAATATCTCAATATATTTGAGTATGAAAAGTTTTAAGATAGAAATAGCTATCTATTGTACGGGTACTTGAGCCACAGAATACATAATAGTAGCTAAACGCTACAGAACGGACACTCTCCGCCTCCCGCCAAAAGTAAACACTTACCTCACCCCGCACGATCAGTCTAAAAATGGTCCACATTTTTCTACAGGGACGATACGTAACGAAGATTGACAACATTAATCAAATTGACTTAAAGTAATTTTATTATTTTGGATTTGTGATTATCGTTTTTCGTAGAAAATGTTTAGATATTGTGCTGTTTACGGATGTATTTCATCAGAAAAACACGAATTTTTTTTACGCTAGTCAAAAATGTGCCAACCATAAAGCGTTAACACACACATTTGCAGTCTCTACAGTGTGACTGTCAAAACGATAATTTTGTATGGAGTGTCCGGGGTGTGCTTGAGCCATAATTTTATAGAAGCTTGAGTAAGACCAAAAATATTTTTTTTCTCTCTTGATTTGAGACACATTTATTAATAAATACCTATGTATCCTAGCGCCAGTCCTTGCATGGAACACGTGTAGACACTCTCTAGAGGACTTGTCCAACCCTGGAGCTACTATATGATGTTCATCTGCAGATACGACAGCCGCTTTGTATCCCGTACCTCGCACTTCGTATTCCACTGTGTAGATCTTTTCACCGTCTGGAATGTTTTTTTGTATTGATTTTTTACTTTTTACTATAGTTTTAGTTTTTTTAGCTATTTCTAAATTGGAGACTTTATCTGTTTTAAAGTTTCTTGCTGTAAAGCAAGAAACTTTAAGATTTTATTGTATCCTTTGGTTCGAGAATTTTCATGGTCTGTAAATTTATTGCTTCATTGTGGTGTGAGTTAATCGTTTCCTAAATGATGCTAAGTAGAATTTCAAACAACAAATATTTAATTCACGTATTGAAGTAACCAGAAAATTGATTGATGTGTCTCAATAAATTATTATAATCATAAATTTTAGAAACGCAGTAAAATTTAAAAAGTGAATTAAATCAGTTAATGAAAGTTACAACATCTTTCAGAACACAATAAAATACTGAAAAAAAAATAAAATTTATTATGTCATTTAATTTTTAGGCGTGACTACTTACCTGGAATAGTTCTAGCCACGATATGTGCTATAGCGACATTATCCACGTTATCCGTTGGTACCTTCATGGATATTGTCAACAGTTTAGTTCCATCTTCTAGAAGAAGTAATTGCTTAACACCCTTCTGTTCTTCTTTGAAAACCACCTTTGTCGACAGAATACCAATATTAATTTATTTTAAGCATTTATCATAATAATATGTCGTATTATGATTATTGTATTGTTTTATGATTATTGCTTGCATATTATTAAAAATTAGTTTTATATCATAACTTAAAATATCCAAATTTTCTTTTGTGTTAGACTCCTTATACAAAATAGATTTTACACATAAACAATATTTTTTTACCAGATACATAAAGAATCACATACTTGTTGATCAACCACATCCCACATGACCACATTCCCCGACTCTGCCGTCACCACATGGTCCCCACTAGGGGTTATAACCGCATGGGTCACTATGGCCCCCAGTGGGGCATCAGCCAACTGTGCAAGAAGTCGTCCCGTCCGAGTGTCCCACAGACCCCAGCAGCTGCGGGTCACTGTGACCGCTAGCGGCTTGTCGCGGGCTAAGCTGAAGAAGGAATTTATGGGAGGTAGTTGTAATTTGGCCAAGTGTACAGTTAATGTTCATTTTAACTAGTGAGATAGGATTTACACGTTGTCATTGAAACTGCGAAGACAGTTGCAAGTCTTTAGTTGAGTAGCTACAATCTGTTGCACAGCATTTGGATACGCAATTTATGGCATTTAATTTGAAAAATAAATACCTATTTTTGGCGTTAAATTATTTAGCATTCAGTTTTTATAAAACTAACAAAAGTGGTATTATATTGTATTTGAACAACAAAATAAGCTAGCGAAATAAACGATTTCGAAAAGACTGTCATAACCCGCTTCTTTGCTTACTCTATCATAAAATGAGAACCTTGCTCATTTTTCACTTTGGAACCTTGCATTTTAAGTATTTTTTATTTTTTTAACAAAGACTTTTTTCCGAGCCTGAAATTTTCATTTCAACTTACCTAACAGAATCAATAGGCAGTTCCTGTCTATCTATTTTATGTACTTGCTCAAAAATATTATCAATATTCCATATCTTCACAGTTCGATCAATCGATGAAGTTATAACATTATTCCAAGCGCCCACAGTCAAAGGTTCCAATTGGACAATCCTACCAAAATGGGCATCTAGTATCTTTATTAGCTTAGTCGTTTCTAAGCTCCAGACGTAGAGATTCTTTCTGGAATATTATTTATAAATTATTGTGACTAATTATGGAGAAATATAATTTTAAAGGAACCTCAATTAGTAGTCAATCCAATTTTTCTAATTATCAAAGCTATTAATAATTTTCGTATAGGAAAACCTGGTTTTAAAAGATGACAAATTTTTGTGTTTCGTAATTTATATAATTTTAAAGGTAATAATAATAGGAGACAATTAAGAAATTAATCGCAACAATATTTTACTTTGAATAGGAGATTTTCATTATAGTTAAACTTACCTTACTCCGGCAACCGCGTATTTATAATTTTTGCTGATCATAAATGAATTCGATTGCGTCATCTTGGTAGATATATTCCGTATTGTATGTGGCAGTTTTAACACTATTCCTTCTAAGCGTAGATCTTTTTCTGGCTCATCCGTTTTTTCTTCCTTTTAAATTAAATGTTTAAATGTCAATATTTAATTTTTAATGTTGAATGTATATTTTAATAATAAGCAATTCAATGTTAGTTATTAATTTTCAGAATATTTGTATTATCTTATTGTTAAAAATTATCTTTTTCTTGTACCATATCAGTAATAATAACAATAGAACTTACTTCTTCTATTTCTTCTTTGTCAGCCTTTTCATCTTTATTTTTGGGTGTATCCTTTACGTGATTAGCTCGTGGGATATAATTATTAAAATCCCAAACCACAAAGCTATACGTCGTTGTTGCTGAAATAATAAAAATATTTGAGACTTCTTCATTTCTATTGATATTCCGTGTCAATATTATTACATAAGTAATGATATTTTTTTTCAAACAACCATGAGAAATAATTATCGACAGCTTATCGAAAAAATACTGAAAAATACTGTCAAGTCATAGGTAGTAATAGGATGACCAATATACGTATTGTATTAAAATGCATTTTAAATCATATCAATCTAAGACTAACAAAAATTCATCCAAATAAAAAAAAACAGCTACAGTCAATAGTTTTCGCATAAAATTTTATTGGAAAACGTTATAAATCTTGTAAAAACCCGTAACATGAAAGCTAGGTACTAGACCGTTGGCGTGGAGCCAGACAACTATGGCGATAAAATTCCGGACCTGGCGATAGATTCCTTTTTTCATCAAAAAATCGTTAGTTGCGAGACTAATGGATGGAAATTGATGTTTTGCGGGAAAAGTGATGTAAATAACAAGGAATTAATGTTGTTTTAGAATAACAACACATAATAAATTAAAGACACGCAATATACTACGAGTATCTATGATTTTTTGGATAGGTATAGGCGACGAAAAATTTTAATAGATTTGTAAAGCTCGGTTCTATGTAATTCTTTGATTTATTTATAACGTTATATAAGTAACAATATTTACTCAAAACTGTAAAAGAGCTACTGCAGTACTTTTAAAGGGTAGGAAAACAAAATATACAATTATTAAGACACATTTGTCGCTGATTTTTAATAATTTCATATCGATCAAAATTAAAAAATAAATAATTATCTTATAACTCTATCCCTAATTATCAACTACTGCTATAAATATGTTTATTTATGAACTAGGTACTTCAAATAATTAAAAGAATAATTAATCAAACCTAGTAACATTCTGTCTTTTTTCCCTCTTTTCAACTGTAACATAGCTTCAGCAGTATCTGTCTCTTGATGATGTAACTCTTCTACTTTTACCCACGATTGTTCTTCTTCGTTTAATTCATATGCTGATATCTAAAATAAATTATTGAAATCTAATATATAATAAAAAGGCGAAAGTTTGTAAGGATGTATGGATGTATGGATGTATGGATGTTTGTTACTCTTTCACGTAAAAACTACTGAACCGATTACAATGAAATTTAGCACACATATAGAGGGTAACTTGGATTAACACATAGGATAGTTTTTATCCCGGAAATCCCACGGGAACGGGAACTATGCGGGTTTTCCTTTACAAACGCGGGCGAAGCCGCGGGCGGAAATCTAGTGTATATGTATGACTTGTTATGGATAAATTCTTTTGTAAAACCAATTTGACTATACATCGTACACAAAGTAAAACGTAAATTAAAAGCTTCATAAGGCCCCGTGAACAAAGATTAATTATTTATATATTCTTCGGTTTCACTCGCAGCCGAACTATTATTAATGTGTTATTCTACTTCATAAGCTACATCACAGCCACATTTATCAAAATCTGTTCAGTGTTTTTTGCAAGAAACAGGAACAAACAAACATACATATTCAATAACTTTCACTTTTATTACGTAAGAGTAAGATTAGCATCCGTTCATAGAATTTCTTTAGTTCTTAAAGTCTTGTCTTTAAATGATTGATTTATTGATTGTAATTGTATTGTTTGTGTTTATTGTACTTATTATTGTGGATTCTAATAAAGGGTCTTTTTTTAAATTGTCAATCAATGTGGTGTCGACTGAAAATCAGTGGAGAATCTTAGTTGCGTAAATGTCGTTAGATTCTCAAAGCACTGAGTGGATATATCTATTTTGTACTGTTTATCTGATAATTTTAAGTATTTCATCATTGTTATAAAAAATCTGTATTATATGAACGGTATAAATAAATGTATTTTCTTTCTTTCTTCTTCTATAAGTGCATTAAACACCTAAATTACCTGATACCCCCTTTCCGGGTCACTAGAGTACACCCTACTCCAGGCCTTATTCAAGCTAACAGCACCTCTACATCTCAATGGTTTCACCCAAGAGCTGGACCTGCAGAACTGCACCAGAAGTCTATCATCATCCAGGTCTCCGCTCCACATTACGAGCACTATGTTCTCGAGGTCGCGGAAATCCATTGCTAAGGGAAAAAAATGTTGTGTGGTTTTATGAAACCACGGTAAAAGTGAAACTTGGGCACAAAATTATCGTATTTGTACGATAATTATTATCGTACGGTTCCGAACACTGCTTTATACCTAGTCGGCAGCCGACCGTCACGCGACATGCGCTACACAGACCAAAAAGTTTGAGACGATGTAATAAAAGTTTCACTTTAATAAAACTCAAACTCAAACATTTATTTATTCAATTATACTTCTTTTTCCACTTTCGAATCGTCATTATATTTTAACATTTACCACCGATTCGGAAAGCAGTATCTATGGAGAAGAATCGGCAAGAAACTCCATAGGTAAAAGGTAGTTTATCACATTATGATAATTAAAAAAGATTGACAGTGATATACACATTATATAATGTACATATTATAAAAGTAAATTTCCTGATTCTATTCATATTATTATATTATAATTCTTAATATTTTTATAATGATGTTACCAAGTTACAAAGATAATGGTGGTGGTGATGAGGATAGTGATGGTATTGATAGTAGATAGTAGATGATGATGGTGTTATGGTTACGGTGATGGTGATGAAAACGACAACAATGATTAATCTCTTGGCGAAGACAGTGAATAAGATATTAAAGATGATGAAGATAATTCACACATTGTCTCCTTCTCCACATTATCTTACGGTTCCATAAGGATGTGGGTTGTGGTGATGATGATACGTTTGGTGATGATTATGAACCTATTGGAGGTCATTGAGGTGATGGTGGTCGTCATGATGATAAAAATGATGATGCTGATGATGAATGGTGACGATAATTATAATTGCGATAACAATGATGATGTTCATAATGAAAATTATACACTTACATAATATCTCCCACCCCACATCATCATAGGGTTCCACACTGGGAGCGAACCCCGTATACTCGTGTTCACCGCGAGTGCTGTACTGAACCCACGAACGAGGTCCGTAGATCATCATGTGGTGATTTAGGACATACACTCCACGGACTGTTTCACCTAGATTATAGAAATAATTATTATTATGCTTAAAAATGTAGATCGAACACACGTGTCAGAAGTGAAACTTCTTTGGCAAGATTCAAAGATACCAAAATCGTCACCTTACTCCATGACGTGACCTTGAAATTTTCTCTCAACGCGCCTAAAGAAGTTTCTCTTCAAAAATAATCTCATGTAATGTATTGTTACCGATCTTTGATGAACAAAGTTTGAATTAAATCTGTTAAGTGGATCAAAATCGAGTCTTAAGGAGTCGGTTACATACAAACGTATGAAATATTGATTAATGAAAAAAAAAACAATAGGATGTAATTAAGTAGGTTATGGAGATGATTGTAAAATATGTGTAAGTAGTGAAGTAAAATTGTGAATGTTGAAAACTTAATATTCTAATGACGCAGTTTGATTCAATTATTTTTCTGGGACACATAATACAAAATGTGAATAAATGATATTACCTTCATCCAGTGGATTATCGATTGTAATGTATTCACTTGTTAGCATATTCAGCAAAATGGACTGTAACATAAACACATTCATTGTTATCTTAAATTAAAAAAAAAATACACTCCTTATAAAAAGTAAGTAGAAAATATTATTAATATTTTATTGGAAATAACATTTTTTTCATTTCTCATATACCGGGCCTCTCATATTATGTTTCAAAAATCGATTTATTTTTTACGAAAGGTAAAAAATAATTCTGATTGAAAACACTTGAAACTTTATTTAGAAACTAAATCACTATATGTACAAATTCAGAATGACCGCCTCCTTGGTACAGTGGTTGACGCGTGAGCGTAGAACCGAGGTCCTGGGTTCGATTCCCGGTGGAGACGAAGAAAAAAAAATGTCTCGGTCTGGCAGGACACAGAAGGCTGTGTGTGTGTGTGTGTGTGTGGGATCACCTACTTGTCCCTAAAGGAAATGGATCAGTGAAACAGATGTATGCATAATGCATCTGCCCCTTACCACACTTGGGGACACGGGACTTCCCTACTACAAATTCAGAATAAGTAGTAGTATCTGTTTATCTTTGGATTTAGTTCTATTTTTCATATATTGATTTATCGACCTATTTGTTGATCGATTGACTGTATGTTTATTTGTACATCACTCATAAGAGAACTCTGCCCAATACATACAAAGGAAGAGTTTTGCTTTGGACTATTTTTTATTTATTTTTTATTTTTGACGTGACAACGTCTTATAATTCGATAGAGCCGGCTGCACGCACGAAAAAACATGACTCATGCGGCGTTACCTCGCTCTGAGGCGTTCCATGTAAGGCTTGAAGTGCGAGCGAGAGTGCGGAACGAGAGACAAAGAAGCACAATCAGACGTTGTCACGTTCAACTATCGTCAGTAAACCGACTTTATAGACAACCAATTTTATTTTATTTATTTACTACGATAGCGTCAAGTGTATGTGAGTAGCACTCACCACAGAGTTATTAGTAGAAGCAGCTGCCCACTTATTATCCGGGGACAGTTCCAAGTTCTGCATGATGCCCTCGAGCTGCGGGCTCAGGTCCCGGGCGAGGTCCGAAGTGGCGAGGTCCCAAGAGATCACACGACTTGAGAGCGATACAACATGGCGCTTGTCGGAGCTCAGGCGGAACGCGAATACTGCGAATTGATGGCCTTCCAGCGAGTACTGGGGGATAATAAGGAATATAAGATTGGTGTTAACATATTTACATTCGTCAAAATCACATATAAAATTCCATTTAATTCCTCATAAATTGAATCATCGAAATAAAGAAAGAAAGTCAACTCAACATTTCGATCATGTCTATCTGATTTATATATTAGTTTGGTATCGTCTGTAACTGTAAATAGAATAATAATTACAAAAGTGTCCTGAGAATAAAAAGATAGGTCATTAATACAACGAACAAATATGAACCCTGTATAGATCCCTGCAGAACGCCAATATTAGCTGACACACCAAAATAAATTTCTCCATTCATAACAATGCATTCAATTTAATTCTAAATTAATATGAAGTTATGAGATTCTGAACTAAACCTTTTATTCATAGTAATTAAGTTAAAACATTATTAAGTGGAATGTTCTACGCAGTCAAACGCTTTAGAAATGTCACTACAAAATATTGTCAATGCTTTTTTGAATTTTCGAATGCTTTATATGAGTGTGTTAAAAGCGCAACCACTTTATTATTATGTCGTTTGTAAGGTGAAATAAAACGTTTATTGATACGTTATTTTAATTATCTTGATTATTTTTTCAGTTAGAACCAACTATTATTATAAACTGCAAATCAAATTACCTTCAAAGGCCCTCCCGGAGTATGCAAACAATGGTGTGAAGGCAGTAAGGCGCAGTGGTTCTTGCCCTTATCATGGCACTGCTTCAATAACGAAGAGACAGCAGGATTGCTTCCCGCTTCAGGCAGCAATCTGCCCACGAGCTGTGGGGCGAGCATGTCCGGGTGCGTGCCTAGTATAGCTCCCCCCAGGCGGAGTGCGTCTGCTACTAGCATTAGTTCCCTGGGAAAATAGGATACGATAGTATAAATTAACTAGCGGTCCGCCCCGGCTTCGCCCGTGGTACATGTCTACGTTTTCTCTCCATAACAAGCATACTCGTACTTCAAGGATTATTATAAAAAAATAATTATCGAAATCGGTCCACCCGTTCACGCGTGATGCCGTGACCAAGGGAAAATGGATTCATTTTTATATAGAGAAGATTATTTTTTCTAGATTTAGTAGAAGTTACTAGTTAAAGTTCGGTGAAAAGGTAAGGTTTTGAAATTGCTAGCTATAAGTTCTATGGAGAAGTTTGATTTTGAAGTGATGATGATAAAATTAACAACGGTAAAAAAGTTTTAATTCTAGTTGCTGTATGGTGAATTGATATTATGGCAATTCATCAATTCTATTTTTTATTCTTATAATATTCTGATCTTTAGCAGCATAGGAGAATACGTCACAGATAGATACTACAATAAATAATAACTTTATCATAATAAATAATAAATATTTAGGACAATTTTCACACACGGCACGATCTGATCCCATACTAAGCTTTCGCTTGTGTTATGGTAACTAGATGGCTAAAAATACATATTATATAATTTGAAATAAATACTTATATAGATAATTAACACCCAGACACAGAGCAAATATCTATGTTCATCACACAAATATTTGCCACGGATGAGAATCGAACCCACGACCTCTGACTTGGAAGGCAGGGCCACTAGCCCACTAGGCCACTAGGCCACTAACCCAGCCAACCGGTCAGTCAATTATTAATATAACACTAAGGGCCGATTTTTCAATCCCGAGATAAACAGTCTAATTACTACCCCTCGAATAGATTTATTCAATTATTTATCTAACTCATAACGGCTCGCCTATTTTTCAATCGTGATTTATTTGATGAATAACTATCTGACCAAATATTTCCATATTGGCAACAACCGTCATTATGACTCACGTCAGGAGTGCTTTTAAATTTGTCTTGTATTGCTCTTGTCTTCTATGATTGTTGATTGTTGTTTTGATTCGAGTAAAGAGTTTGGTTAAATTTGTGTTTCAATTTATATATTTTACGATGGAAACGACATACTCAAAGGCAGCGTTCGGCAAATTTTCAATGGCATGGTCATCAGTACTATCAAAAACATCAATTTCAATATGATTTTAATTGATAATAATTATATAGAAAGAGGTTTAATTGTTAATAATTCTACGCTTTATGTTATGACATACGAAAATATCCCAAATTTGACGCGTCAGTTGTCAACTCAAACGCCTAACCGTCGAATAGCGCGCTATCTGGCCGTTGGAGCGGCAAATAGATTTATTCCTCAAATAACGTAGTTATTCGATAGATAAGTCCTATTCGTCTATTGAAAAATTGAATATTTTGTTAACTGAAGAATAAAGTCTATCTAGCTGTTTATCTGGGCATTGAAAAATCGGCCCTAAAAGATACTAAAAATAATTAAGATTTAAAGATACTTTAACATTTCCAATTTTAGAATGTCAAATACAAAATTTATTTACTCTTACTCCTGATCACTTTGAGAATATTTAATACCAAACTACCCGCATTTTTTTTACCTAACAGCATCCTTATTAACATGCAGCTTGGCGTCTTCGAAGTCAGCGAGCACAGCTTGTAAGGGGCAGCAGTTGAGCTTGGCGTGAAGCCACTCGTAGTTGAACAGCACTTCTGCGTATTTACCTATAAAATACCTAAATCCTGCTAATTATAAGATCTTACCTAACAGCATCCTTATTAACATGCAGCTTGGCGTCTTCGAAGTCAGCGAGCACAGCTTGCAAGGGGCAGCAGTTGAGCTTGGCGTGAAGCCACTCGTAGTTGAACAGCACTTCTGCGTATTTACCTATAAAATACCTAAATCCTGCTAATTATAAGATCTTACCTAACAGCATCCTTATTAACATGCAGCTTGGCGTCTTCGAAGTCAGCGAGCACAGCTTGCAAGGGGCAGCAGTTGAGCTTGGCGTGAAGCCACTCGTAGTTGAACAGCACTTCTGCGTATTTACCTATAAAATACCTAAATCCTGCTAATTATAAGATCTTACCTAACAGCATCCTTATTAACATGCAGCTTGGCGTCTTCGAAGTCAGCGAGCACAGCTTGCAAGGGGCAGCAGTTGAGCTTGGCGTGAAGCCACTCGTAGTTGAACAGCACTTCTGCGTATTTACCTATAAAATACCTAAATCCTGCTAATTATAAGATCTTACCTAACAGCATCCTTATTAACATGCAGCTTGGCGTCTTCGAAGTCAGCGAGCACAGCTTGCAAGGGGCAGCAGTTGAGCTTGGCGTGAAGCCACTCGTAGTTGAACAGCACTTCTGCGTATTTACCTATAAAATACCTAAATCCTGCTAATTATAAGATCTTACCTAACAGCATCCTTATTAACATGCAGCTTGGCGTCTTCGAAGTCAGCGAGCACAGCTTGCAAGGGGCAGCAGTTGAGCTTGGCGTGAAGCCACTCGTAGTTGAACAGCACTTCTGCGTATTTACCTATAAAATACCTAAATCCTGCTAATTATAAGATCTTACCTAACAGCATCCTTATTAACATGCAGCTTGGCGTCTTCGAAGTCAGCGAGCACAGCTTGCAAGGGGCAGCAGTTGAGCTTGGCGTGAAGCCACTCGTAGTTGAACAGCACTTCTGCGTATTTACCTATAAAATACCTAAATCCTGCTAATTATAAGATCTTACCTAACAGCATCCTTATTAACATGCAGCTTGGCGTCTTCGAAGTCAGCGAGCACAGCTTGCAAGGGGCAGCAGTTGAGCTTGGCGTGAAGCCACTCGTAGTTGAACAGCACTTCTGCGTATTTACCTATAAAATACCTAAATCCTGCTAATTATAAGATCTTACCTAACAGCATCCTTATTAACATGCAGCTTGGCGTCTTCGAAGTCAGCGAGCACAGCTTGCAAGGGGCAGCAGTTGAGCTTGGCGTGAAGCCACTCGTAGTTGAACAGCACTTCTGCGTATTTACCTATAAAATACCTAAATCCTGCTAATTATAAGATCTTACCTAACAGCATCCTTATTAACATGCAGCTTGGCGTCTTCGAAGTCAGCGAGCACAGCTTGCAAGGGGCAGCAGTTGAGCTTGGCGTGAAGCCACTCGTAGTTGAACAGCACTTCTGCGTATTTACCTATAAAATACCTAAATCCTGCTAATTATAAGATCTTACCTAACAGCATCCTTATTAACATGCAGCTTGGCGTCTTCGAAGTCAGCGAGCACAGCTTGCAAGGGGCAGCAGTTGAGCTTGGCGTGAAGCCACTCGTAGTTGAACAGCACTTCTGCGTATTTACCTATAAAATACCTAAATCCTGCTAATTATAAGATCTTACCTAACAGCATCCTTATTAACATGCAGCTTGGCGTCTTCGAAGTCAGCGAGCACAGCTTGCAAGGGGCAGCAGTTGAGCTTGGCGTGAAGCCACTCGTAGTTGAACAGCACTTCTGCGTATTTACCTATAAAATACCTAAATCCTGCTAATTATAAGATCTTACCTAACAGCATCCTTATTAACATGCAGCTTGGCGTCTTCGAAGTCAGCGAGCACAGCTTGCAAGGGGCAGCAGTTGAGCTTGGCGTGAAGCCACTCGTAGTTGAACAGCACTTCTGCGTATTTACCTATAAAATACCTAAATCCTGCTAATTATAAGATCTTACCTAACAGCATCCTTATTAACATGCAGCTTGGCGTCTTCGAAGTCAGCGAGCACAGCTTGCAAGGGGCAGCAGTTGAGCTTGGCGTGAAGCCACTCGTAGTTGAACAGCACTTCTGCGTATTTACCTATAAAATACCTAAATCCTGCTAATTATAAGATCTTACCTAACAGCATCCTTATTAACATGCAGCTTGGCGTCTTCGAAGTCAGCGAGCACAGCTTGCAAGGGGCAGCAGTTGAGCTTGGCGTGAAGCCACTCGTAGTTGAACAGCACTTCTGCGTATTTACCTATAAAATACCTAAATCCTGCTAATTATAAGATCTTACCTAACAGCATCCTTATTAACATGCAGCTTGGCGTCTTCGAAGTCAGCGAGCACAGCTTGCAAGGGGCAGCAGTTGAGCTTGGCGTGAAGCCACTCGTAGTTGAACAGCACTTCTGCGTATTTACCTATAAAATACCTAAATCCTGCTAATTATAAGATCTTACCTAACAGCATCCTTATTAACATGCAGCTTGGCGTCTTCGAAGTCAGCGAGCACAGCTTGCAAGGGGCAGCAGTTGAGCTTGGCGTGAAGCCACTCGTAGTTGAACAGCACTTCTGCGTATAAGTCTGTGAAACGCTTGGAGCGGACCAGGTGGAAGGGCAGTTCTCCGAACTGGGGAATAAGGGAAATAATAAGGGGGTAGATGGTATTGGGTGAAATATAAAATAAAATTGTCTTTATTTAGATCGGTTCAAAATAATTGTATTTTGGTAAAATAGAAATGGAAACTTTTAAGTCAAATTGGCCTGATTGATGAACTGGAGGAACTAATTGAATTGAGGTGGTAAATGTTAAAAATATGTACCTAATGACGTTTCAAGAGTGCTTCTAGAAGAAGTCTAATTGAATAAATAAATGTTTGAGTTTGAGTTTGAGGAATTTGAGTAAGTGTTACTTAGTTCACCAATAAATGTGGTGATATTTTGAAGTCAGTTAAAGATTCTAATTCAGTAACTTACAAGGATTTATAAATAGACATAGATTACTTTATTGAAAACAAACTATAGATAAAAATCACTAGCAAGCAATTTTATCCAGACTTTACCGACCAATTTAAAAAAGAAATTTGAAACGAGATGATCGAGAATAGGAGTTTTACTAATAGAATTTTACAGAATGTGAATCAATTCAAATCGATATTATGTAAAAGTTTAAATTTAAATTATACTGATAATATTCTTACCTTTCTCAAATTGTATCTCTTGCTGGATCCATCAGCTGACGTAAACACTAGCGGCTGTAAGGGCACCTTCCTATCAGCGACACCTTCCTTATCAGCCAGATTAAATCTGTGTCGTTGGATTTCCGTATATTTGAAAGGCTTTGGAATTCCACCTCCCCATATTCCTGTAACATTAAACAAAAATTTTGAATTATAATGAACGATTAAAATATCACGATACATTTTATAGGAACGACTGCAGTTTTTCTTTTTAGAAAATTTCTTCAATATTTTTTTTTAATTCAGAACATGTTATTGCTTGAGAATGTAATAAAAAGGGTATTAAAAACCTGTTAATTATGATCGATACGAAATAGAAGCGATGGCCATAATATAATGAACAAAATACAAATATGTGAGACCAAGACCAAGTCTATAAAATATTTGAGAACAAACTAAATGTTGTCCAAAGTATCAAATTTCAATAAGTGAGTAAAATTGCACTAATAGAAAAGCTCTTGCCCATCACAGCAGATAATTTTGAAACTGAAAGTTTTGGTGACAAGTTCATGATGATGTTACTTCTAACGGTGCATTTAGACCAAACGAACAAAGACTTAGAGCTATAGCAAGAGCATTCTTCCGTGATCTTTTATTGTAAACTCGTATTCAGTGTTGTTCAGTACTAGAACATTGCATAGAATCTTTTCGAACGCACTAAGAACAACGAAAGAATGCTCTACGCCCGTATACATAAAAAGTATTTAACATAGCGGGGTTAAAAAATTCGTTCGTTTGATCTAAATGCACCGTAATACTCACCTAGATAATAATCCGCGATCATCGAGTGGAAGCTAAGTAAATAAGTAATCTATTTTATTTTATTTTCCCTATCTTAAGTAAAAAAAAAAAAAAAACATATGACGATATTCCTGTTTTTGAAGTACTTCTCTGACAAATAGTTGGGTAAGATATTCGGATCCTTTGGTGATGAGTTCATTGTGCAAGAGATATTACTTCTCCACTCACCTAGATAATGTAATATTTGCGAATACATTGATGATGAGTGAATTCTATATTAGAAATTACTTCTACCACTTACCCAGGTAATAATCCGCGATCATAGAATGGAAGTACATGGCCATGTTCATGTTCTTGAAGTATCTTTCTCTAGCTGTATCCCGGAATTGTCTGTGGTACCAGTTCATCACGGAAACCCCGTCTGCTTCACGTTCGGAAAGGTAGTTGGGAAGGTCGTTGCGGATTCTTTTATTTATAAAAAATAATTGTATGAAATCGTCAATTAGATGTTTTGTATTAGGCATGCAAAATAATTGGAGGTTTATCAGCCAACCATTTATTTAACCATTGATTGTACCAGGTGTGATAAATGGTGATCTAACAATACAATGTACAGTATATATAGTTGTATGGATGCGAGGTAAAGTATAAAAGATGACCTTATCGCTTAAAAGCGATTTCTTCCAGGCAACTTTGAGTATTATGAAGTCGTCACAGATTCTCTTGTGATGGTGGTGAAAGTTGTAAGCGTTCAACTTATACCAAGAATTGGCAATTAAAGATATTTAGTATGCAAAATGATTTAAAAATATGTGGGATAAGCCTAAAGCTCATACTTTTAAAATCAATCGAGTAGTTTTTTTTATCTTATCGAGTAAACTAAATCTTTCCTTTTTTTGATATTTGTCTAAAAGCGGTCCGCCCCGGCTTCGCCCGTGGTACATATTTACGTTTTCTCTACATAAGAACCATCCTCGTACTTCAAGGAATATAATAAAAAAAGAATTATCGAAATCGGTTCAGTCGTTCACACGTGATGCCGTGACAACGCGAAACGGGTTTCATATATATATACAGGGTGTAATCGTTAAGTGTGCACAAGCGATTATTCCGTAACTATTGCAGATATCAAAAAACTTTAAACTGAAATCGAAAGTACTTAACCTAATGAGTAAAATGGCCATAATAAATTTTTTAAAATAAAACGAGAAATATCCAAAAATGTTACATTAAACGCTCCCATACATTTGATTTCCCATACATTTTGTATTCATAGCAGATTTTCGAAATGACGTCCTCATTGTGCAATACAATGAGGAGCTCTATTTAAAGTTTCTAAATGAACTTTCCTTCTTATTTGCGAAGTAATTAAAACAGAGAACCAAAAAAAGAAAGAGAAAGCTAAAATCTTTCATATTAAATGTATATGGGATATTCATATCTCAGACTAAATGTATGGGAGGGTTTAAACATATTTTTTTTTATATTTCTCGTTTTATTTTTAAAAATTTATTACGGCCATTTTACTCATTAGGTTAAGTACTTTCGATATCAGTTTAAAGTTTTTTGTTATCTGTAATAGTTACGGAAAAATCGCCTGTGCACACTTAACGATTACACCCTGTATCATTGCAATATTTTTCTTAAGTGAAATCAAAATCTAAAATTCCCACCATACCCAAAACTTCTTACCTAGTCCACAACAGAGGCGGTATCCTCCTCACAGGTGGCAAGTGATACTGGTACACATCATCCAGCACTCGATCATCTAACGAGATGAGATCTTCGAGCTCTGTCTCCGAGAGACCACTGCGGGATGCTGTGATGTAGGCTAGAGCGTGGAATACTAGAAGACGACCGTGCTGGAAGTTAAAGTTAAATTTAAAATGGTGAATAAAATTCCAACTCAAATGCAAAGGTTGGTTAATGAAACACTTTATCCCGACTGTTATAGGCTGTATTATACTGTATTAAACTGAAGACTTTATTCAAAACAACAGGACTATAGAGGTATATTATTATTATACATACACGCAATACATTACATACTACACAAAATATGTCATCAGAAATTTGTAAAGAATACGGAAAATATTATCAAGAAACGGGTTCGAACCGCGTCTTTAAAAATTTCTCATTTATAAAACATTTAAATTTTATAAAAATAAGGAAAAGCACAACATACAAGTTTATCAGATAGGGTACAAGTGTATCAAAGTATCAACTATGGAAAAAATATAATCATTATCAAGTATTATATCTGACAGTCCAAATTATTAATACGTACCTGTTTTTCAATTCGTTCAAAAAGCATCATAATAGAGTCCATAACGGTTGATGCTAGATGCGTGTCTTGAGGTTTGGTGTAACTTCGCCATCTACACACCTGAGAGTTTTTTTTTTTTTTTTGTAAAAATATGTCAAATTAGAAATGCTTTATCATTAATAAGTAAAAGCATGTGAACTGAATTTTCGATCAATCAAGACAACTGTAAGAACAACGACAGAAAAAGCCAGGAAAAATTTACCCAATAAAAACTATTTGCATTTCTGAATCTAGGCAATTTTCTGAGTCTAGGCAAGAATCACAGAAAAAGTGAAACCCACACTTAGTTTTTATCTTAATAGCATTCATTATTCTGACTTATGAAATTTCTTCCAATATCGATAAAACTATTTTAACACATACCTCAGCAAAAACCAATTTAACGAATATGGGCAAGGAGCATTGTCCAATCGCGTTAGAGACGAGCCGCCATTGATAGTTGGATAGATCTCGGGCTGCTGCTGCCATCCACAGTCTGAATAAATTAATTAAACCTAAGTTACTGGATGAATTAATAGAAAAATTAATTTGAAGAAATGACGAACGGTTCAAGAAATGTTTTTTTCATTTTGATGACTTTAAAATGAGGAATAATAATTATAGGACACTGTTAAAGGATAAAGATTGTTTGATTCATTAGATCAGGAAGTAACAATCACTACATAGTATAAAACAAAGTCGCTTTTTGTGTCCCTATGTCCCTATGTGTGTAAATCTTTAAAACTACGCAACGGATTTTGATGCGGTTTTTTTGTAATAGATAGAGTGATTCAAGAGGAAGGTTTTAGTATATAATTTATTAGGTTTTAGACAAAGCGGGCGAAGCCGCGGGTGGAAAGCTAGTAAGTTAATAAACTTCTAATAAGATAGTAGCCAGATCATGTACATGGAATTATTGATACTTAAAGGTCTTTATTTTTTTTTAAAGATCAACAACTATGTCTATTAGGGACTGTTCCTGGTTCTTATTCTGTTTCAATCTCTTTTATTTAAAAAAGGATAAGCTATTTTATTATTATTGTTTTCATAACATTGAATAGAATGATAGAGCTGTACTTTCATTTTTAACAACCAATTCATAAAACTATACCTAGATTTGCAAAAATAATAGATTTCACGTACTTTAAAACTTGCATAGCAAGATCTTCACCCAGAGCCTTGACTTCCAGAAAATTCTCTTCCGAATCGATCATGCGCCGGAGCACGTCGTATTCCTTCGATACTTCGGGATTGGTTTCTTCGCACGCACATGTTACTATTATCTGAAAAAAATTAATGTTTTATAATTTAGAAAAGATGATCGGACGGCAGTTACGCTGTAGAAAATCGGTAAGGAACCCTGTAGACGATTTTTTGAAGAATAATAATTTTCAAATTATGTTAAACTTTTGCAATAAAAATTTTTCTTAATTTGTGTAAAATTTCATCCTGCTAAGAATAAATGTTTCAACTTTTATCAATAGTTAAATGTTTTCAAGTGCTTAAACACCTGTTACAGCTCACAGCTATTTAAAGTATCTCGATCTAGCAGTAAATTTTACACACATAATAATCACTTTACAATGAGATGGTTTTTCGGTAGGTGGACTATCTTACTTCTTACGACTAGATTTCTAGGCTATTAGAAATGCTCTATAATAGTATTATAAATTTCTAATTATATCTTACCTTACAATGTGGTGGAAGATTAGTCAGTAGCTAGGAGACCTTATCTTACAATCGATTTCTAGGTTATTAAGAACTAGCGGTCCGCCCCGGCTTCGCCCGTGGTACATATTTCGCAATAAAAGGTAGCCTATGTTCTTTCTCAGGGTCTAAAGATTGTCTATGCCAAATTTCATCAAAATCGGTTGAGAGGTTTAAGCGGGAAACGTAACAGACAGACAGACAGACAGAGTTACTTTCGCATTTATAATATTAAGTAGGGATACTCTCGAACTGTAGTAAAACTTGTAAAATCATAGTTACTACATCCTACCTTGCAATGCGGTGGCAATCTGGTCGGTAACCAGGAGACCTTATTATTCTCAGTGCCAATCCCAGTAAGCTGGTCCACGGAATGTAGGAATAGAAGCAATGGCTGCTGGAGTGTGGTCATAGTTAGGACTTAGGAGTTGCTTGAAGTTGGCACGGTCACTATGATGTCTTATAGCATTATTATTTACAGTATGCGAAAGTGATGGTGTTAGATGCCCTATATAACTCAGTAATTTTTCTATACTAAAAATAATACAGCTTCAAGACAACATGGTATGAGGACAGGTCATCTGGAATGCAATAAAAATTTCTCGAAGACCTAGTTACTATAACCTACCTTAAAGTGGAAGTCTGGTCAGCAGCTAGGAAAACACCATATTACTTAGCATAGAAAACCTACGATATCTATTATTTTACCTTGCAGTGTGGTGGTAATCTGGTCGGTAACCAGGAGACCTTATTATTCTCAGTGCCAATTCCAGTGAGTTGGTCCACTGAGTCTAGGAATAATAGCAATGGCTGCTGCAGAGTGGCCATAGTTAGGAGTTGCTTGAAATGTGCTGTTAGAGGTACTAAGTCATCTGGAATAGTCTCGAATGGGAGCGCGAAATTGTAGGAGATCTGGAATTGGAAATAATTTTATTATCTACTAGCTTCCGCCCGCGATTAAATTAAGATTTATTTTTTTTTCTACGTATTTTTCCGGGATAAAAAGTATCCTATTTTATTTCCAGGATAATAAGGTTAATAATGATACCAAGTTTCATCGAAATCGAACCGTTAGTTTTTACGTGATGCCTGAACATACAGACAGACAGACAGACAGACAGACAAAAAAATTTTTAATCACATATTTGGGTTTGATATCGATCCAGTAACACCCCCTGCTATTTATTTTTTCAATTTTTTCAATGTACAGAATTGACCCTTCTAGAGATTTATTATATGTATAGATAATAATGCTGTCAATATATGTTGGAAGTGAGAAGTTAATATTTAACATTGCAAAGGTAAAATAAAAAACTTTGACAATCTTGAAACTGTGAAAGATGGAACTATGAAAGATAAAAAGAAGTTTGTGAACAATTTAATATAGTTCACTGCATAGTCTGTTCCTAATTGTTTTACTGGAACTGCTTATTGTAATACATAATAAATACCAATAACCTTCGAGATAACAGTTAAACAAAATTTTCTCGTTTGGACATCACATCAACATAATATATTAAGTAGCAAAACTTTTTCTTGAGTTCTTGTTAGTTAATCAAATAAACAAATAAAATGATACTGACAATTAACAAGATGCTATCATTAAACCACCTTCCCCACCTTTATAAATTTATATTTATAAAGCATTTGAATGCCATAAAACCAAAAATATCAATTCAACAAAAAAGGTCGTGTTCCATCGTTACAATATTGTATTCACTGAAAAGTGTTTCATATTGGTTGAGATGGTTGTTAATCATCTCAATAGATGGCGCGCGGTGTGTCCCTTAGACACATAAAACTGAAAGAATAGAATAAATTCGATTGCTCTGGCGGGTCACGAGTGGCTGAGTTGGTCAGGCATCCGCCCCGGAATGGCGCGAAAGGATGCGGGTTCGAGTCCCGCCTCGTGATCGAATTTTTTCTATTCTTTATAAATTTATATTTATAAAGCATTTGAATGCCATAAAACCAAAAATATCAATTCACTTTCCCCAAATAAATTATACCCACCTGTTGACAAATAGATATAAGCGTAGGTGTCAAAGCACTAGAGTCTGGTGTTGTGCCGAGAAACCGAATAACGTTGGTCGGTCGGACCTCTGCGAACCAGCTGTTTAGGGACATGGCGGAGCTTTTTGCGAGTAAGCTGGTCTTGCCGCAACCACCTGGTTTTGATAAATAAGTTAAAAAACTGATTATGTTATTGAATTATGCGACTAACAAAAGGAAAAATATCATGTTATTAATATTGGTATGGTAGAGCAGTTGTTTTTTTAATACATCCGTTGAATTTTAAATTTATCTAAATTTGAAAAATTGTTTTTGAGTGACCTTTATATCGTATCAGTGTGCTTTATTAACTTCGTCTGAATCATTACTTACAAGTATTTTTTCCTACAGAAATTAGAGGTAAATTATTCTCATAACACGTTTATTCGTATTGTACACACCACTCATTTAAACATATCATAATCAGCAATTTCGAACTCTTCTTTAACTTTTTTGTAATTCTAGTAGTCTTATATCAAATTGTAATTTTACACATTCTGATTCATCATCAATAAATTACCTTCTCCATACAAAACCAGTGGTTTATCCGAATCGTTCTTCATGTAATCCTCAATAAATTGCAAATCGTCTTCCCTCCCATGGAACACTTTAACCGAATTGTTACAAGCGTGCAAATGTTGTAGTATTTCCGTCACTATCTGACCCTGGGCACTACTGTCTTCTTTACGCATTGCTCTAAAATTATCAAAATTTATTTAATTATTATCTACGTAGGTATTTAGTTTTTTTTTAATTCGAGGCATAATCATTATGAATTTAATCTCTAGTTACAATCATAAACAAAAGGCACCTATTATGTAAGACGAAGAAAAATCTCTAAAAAAAAGAGAGTTATTTATAGAGAGCTTCCCCTATCATCAGTGTAACAAAAAAAAAATAATTAAATAACCACCTATATGTAAAAGAAAGGAACTCAAATGAAATAAAAGAACGGAAACCGTCGTAAAATAGTAAATTCTTTAGTGATAAAAGTAATTTACAAAATGTACCTAATTGTAACTTTCATTACCTACATAAAAATATACTTTTTAAATTACGAAATGATTTATAATTATTTATATAGATATTTTTATCTTATATCTTTTAAATATAAACATGTTTTAGTAAAATATGCATGTATATTTCTGGTATATATTTAATAGCATCAAAACTGTATGTGTACACATAAATCGTGGCCATTACAGAAACGTTTCTGCACATTCATGCACATTGCGGGTTTATAAACTTATAATAATTAATCGTGCAACTATTTGTATTCGTATTCGTACGTAATTTATATAGTTTTGTCGAAGTGAATTTGTTAACCGTATTATTCATACAATTTGATTTTCAAAATATAAAAATGATAATGTGTAAACTTAAATTTCCGATTCTTATTAAAAAAAGCTTTTTCTGAGATCTATTCTTACATTTAAAATATTACCCTTTAAAGCCCATTTTCCCAAGAAAGCTTTGCATCTGTGTCACTGATAGACTTTCTGCTAAGTGAAACAGTAGTTCGACTTTCTATGCAAGATTAAGAATGTTAGAATTTTTTTTAGTATCCACCGGGAATCGAACCCAAATGTTTCGAAAATATACTAGCACATTACCCCCCTTTGTATAATTAGTAAGATTAATTACAAACCAAGGTTTATAAAAGTAAAAAGTACCTAAATTAAAAAAAAAATTCTTTGAGCCAGAAAATTATATACATATTAATAAGAAAAATATTATACACAAACATACAAACCTGTCAACGAGTTTGATGATATTCTTATAGAAATGGGCAATGAAATGATTAAGGTATTCCCCGTGGGTTTCATTGTCCAAGCCTTCGCGGCCGATCCATTCTACCGTGTACCTGAAATATGTGATTTTATAAAGGATTTTTGTAAGAAGTAGGATTTTTGACATCAGAGAGTTTTCTTAGTAGCAAGAAAAACATTTAGTTTCTTATTTCGTGAACTTTACAGACGTTTAATTAAAGGGATAGAAATATACCAGCTGTATACAGGACCAAGTCTTTTTATTTCATGTTTTCTTAGTAGCAAAACATTAGGGACTATGCAATACTTATATACCGGCAATAAGGTAAGAGATGTTTTAAAAGGATTGTCTTTAATTTATACCATTCAAATGCTTTATAAATGAGAAATTTTCAAAGAATAAACAAAAATCAATCATCACGTGCCGAATTTATTATATCAAAAATTTCTCAGGATTTTCAAAAGTTTGGTTCTGTTTTTTTAAAGGAATGTATTGATACTTCATTATTATTTACAACTAGCGGTACCTACTTCAAGGAATATTTAAAAAAAAATAACGAAATCGGTTCAGCCGTTCTCGTGTTTTGCACAGCAACACATTTGGCGATTCATTTTTATTATATAGAATATTCCTAAAGCACAATATTTTGACAATCAAAATAACCGTATTTCATACAGTACTGAGTTCAAATGGAGAGAAACGAACACAACTCGAATCGAATCGATTTGTAAGTATTTCTCTTGTTTATGGCTAGGTTTATGGTAATATTTCGTGCGCATCCCTGAAACTACGACGATGCATTTTGTAAATAAGTAGGTTTTTGTATGAATCTCTAGATATTGAGATAAAATATTATATCTGAATATAGCTATTTGTTTGAATTGATATAAGTTTATTTCAATAATAAAATACCAATACACGACTAAAATTTTGTGATTTAATTACTGAAATCTTATGCCAACTATTAATGTTGGTTTGCCTGTTTTCCTAATAATTAAAAATATTTGTTATATAAGAAAATACGACATACTAGAAAAAAAATATTCAGATATATAGAGAAAAGCAATATTCAGAACATCTATTCTTTATCTTCATTAGATCATCACATTACAACACTTCACAAATAAAGAAAACAATAAATCTAAAAAAAAAAATTGTAATAAAAAAATATAATGTAAATCTAATACTTACTTCTGTATATTAGTAGTTTCGATCTTTTCAGGTAATCTAACATCACGTAAATCAGCGAGAAGCTTTGACGCTTCAGCATCCAAACTCCTGTTTAGAATATCTACGAAATTGCTGGCCTTTTTTAGATTTTGCAAGTTTATATTGTTTATGTATCTGACGTAAGCTAAACAGTGGTTCTTTGTGTTCTTTACGTTTAGTATACCGTTGATTACTTCTCTTTCGGTTACTGAAAATGGTTTCATATAATTTTTAAACTGTGTAAGAAACGAAACATAATTTTTAAAGTGTTCAAGAAAGGTTATAATTTAGATTAGTTCATAAGAATTTATGAAATGATGAGAATTTATAAGGTTCATGTAATTTTTAAGAATTATATTTTTCGATATAATATCACGAACTTTGCCCAATTTTTAAAATAGATTCAAAATAAAATGCAATCGTTCGAAATGATCGAAATTATAATTATAATTATAGCTCTGAAACTTTGTATTTCGTAAAATATGTTTAGTAGTCACATTTAAAATATAAAAAAGACAATAAACCATCTTACCCGACATAAAATAATTATGCATAGTGTCCTTATCAATTTTGCCAGCGTTATACAGTTGTAAGGAAGCTTTTCTGAACAATTTCTGCATTTTCCCAAGAGTGTCCCACCATACTGCTTGGTCTTCTGCTTGTAGTTTGGGAACCCGCTGAAATATCAATAGACCTAACTTAGAGCTACTAACTACCAAGACCTAAGCAAGAATACTAACTAGTTACTAATAACTAAATAATTGTACAATAAACAATGGGGAATATTCATGTTTTTCTTTTTTGTCTTAAATTAATAGTTTACTATTTTATAATGTAGAAAAAAATATTAATGGGCTTCAAAATACTCTAGATATTTTTAAAAATGAAATTAAAATCTTTTAAAAAATTAAAGCAGTTCAAACGCCGCCATATTGCGCGCGCTTTGCGTGACGTCACATGACACGTCCAGTGGGTGTTTACCTTAGTTTTTACTGTGGAGTGATGAATACAATGTCGTGTCAGATGACGTCACATTTCGTTCGACCAGTGGTGGCGCGTTTTGGAAGTTCCTTATTTTGCACTTTTTGAATATTATTTTAGGGGTTCAAATAATAAGTAAATAAAAAAAAATTATTTTTCATTATAATATTACGATAATAAGCATTCGAGAAAAAAATATTTTAGGCCATTTCAAATTTTATGCATATTCCCTATTATATTTAAAATCAAACATTTTAAAATTGTCCGAACCAAAACTCTGCTTACCCTTGTAGGTATTAGGCAGAGTTTTCTAATGTTTGATATAATTTTTTTTGGAATATTGTCACTAAATAAGCAATAAGATTTGTTTTATTTTAAGAAGTCCCTTTTTTATTTAAGAAATAGGAAATGTTTGATCGAAGGCTAACATAAACGCGCTAGATTATATTCCAAAGATCAGTATTTGTTTTATTTGAGTTTTTCAAACATGTTCAATAATAAGTATAAAAGATTTGATATCTTAGAGAATAGAGAATCCCTTCAGGATTCATTTTACCGTAGGGACTCTTAAAGTCGCTTCAAATTGATTTTGTTGTATTCATTCTATGTTACATGTCTATAGGGACACAATATACTTAAATGTTCGTTTCTTTTTTGATCAAATTTAGCTCATAATAAGAATATGCAAAATACACGAAATAAATTCACTGTGAAACACTTGAACATGAGATTGAGTTGAGTTAGAATAATTTTCATATAATCTCAACTACTATATTTATATTTCAATAGATATTACTGTTTCCAACAATTCACAATGAACAAAAATTAAGCAAAACATAACAAAGTCACCCTCATTATTAACCCCGGTATTAAAATATCTTTTCAATACACAGCACAGTGGAAATTCATAATTGTTTATTTATATTCAGAGATTTAACATACATTTGCATACAGGCGACATCGGATTTATTCGAAGCTTTATTCCCCATATATTCCGCGAAACGCTTTCTGTTACACAACTTCACTGTATGAATAGACGTTAATTTTAAACGCTCGAATATAAATGAAAATTTTAATGGTTACGTACATTTTGTGAAGGAATTTTGCGATGCGAAGTACCTACTCGGTAGACGGCTTTGGTTTTAATTATTATAAGATACTAGCGGTCCGCCCCGGCTTCGCCCGTGGTACATATTTACGTTTTCTCTACATAAGAACCATCATCGTACTTCAAGGAATATAATAAAAAAAGAATTATCGAAATCGGTCCACCCGTTCACGCGTGATGCCGTGACAACGCGAAACGGGTTTCATTTATATATATATATATATATATATATATATATATATATATATATATATATATATATATATATATATAGATAAATAAATGAATATAACATTTTTTATAGTCACTGGATAGAATTAAATTTTATTTAAAAGTAAAATTTTATTTTCCCTAGCTATTTCATTTTAAAAAAATATAGTAAAAGATAACATTTTTGCGTCTATATTAAAGTAGTATCATAGCATAACTTTATACTACGGTAGTAGCATATAAATGAGAAAGATATAACGCACAAATAAATAAAAAATCGGTACCATAAGTACGAAAAGTCATACCACATTATACCGAGTAGCAATTCTATAATCACCCAAAATACTCACCTTATTATTAAAATTAATCAGTATAGAGGATATAGGCTGCAACACAGATACAGGCGGTACCGCGTTCGAGTCCTTTTTGTACCAAGTATCAAGTAGAATAACATCTACACCTCCGGCCGCTAACTCATCTCGTAGCATTTGGAGTTCAGAGGATAATACGTATGTTGGTATTGGTCTGGAATTGAAACTCAAAACTTGAGCAAGCGAATAAATAAACAGATAATTAGAGTGAGAATTAGAATCAGAATTAGAATACGAATTAGAATAGAAATCATAATTCGAATCACTTAGTACAGAAAACAAAACAGAAACACAATCCATTATAAGAAGCATCATGGAAGCATCAGTATCACAATTATAATCCATTTCATATTCATAACCAGAATCAGTACCAGATTCATAATCAGAATAAGCGTCATAATATTCAGAATCAGAATCGATCACAATAATACTATTGTCAGAATAATACCTACTAATAATCAGATTACAAATAAGGAGCAGAATCAAAACAAAGCTTTAAAAAGCGTGCAATTGCATAGCGTTATTATTTATTACTCTTTAATCTAGGAAAGTTATCTATGAATATAATCCTTACCTATAGCCATACTTCTGTCCCAAAAACACAACAAAATTGGGTCCCATAGAGAGACGTTGGCAATTCTTTATCTCTCGCATACATAGTTCTGTGGTCATGTGATCGTCTGTAGCTTCATCACGCACTCCCCAACGCATATCTACAACCTGAAAAAAATAAAAAAAATATATTCTATACAGTTTGTTAGAAATATAAATATTTTTGTGTAATAAGCAAGATTTAAATGTGTAAGTTTTGTTTGAAGGTTTTAGTTTGATCGCCGTTAGAGAATTTAAATTAGTTTTAAGACATAACATCAATGTTGTTTGCAATATTATGTTTACAATTGACACAATGGTTAAAAATTCGCTGTGATGTGTTTTTATCACAGCTTTATGCTATGCTCTTAAAGGCCTATTTCACGTCCTTTGATTCCGAAGCTTTGTTTTCGGAGTCTATCCCTCTTATATAAGATCCTTCTAAAATGAATGAATGAAAAATTCTTTATTGCACGCTAAATACAAGATCACAAAATAAGAGCGATACAAATAATAACATGTACAGAGAGCGGTCTTATCACTGTTAGCGATTTCTGCCAGACAACCATACTAAAATTCATCAAAACCTGTTCACCCGTTCTTACTACCGCATTTACAATTAAAATGGCACCAAGCTAATCAGTAACAACATGAAACATTACCATTACACCCTCATTGTTCTACAACTATTTTTGAACGGGATATACTTTATAAACATTTAGCGGCGCGGGCGCAGGTTTATTTCGGTCGTCGGAAGTGAAACACGTGCTATCCGTATTTACTAATACTCGACTAGCAATGGAACTGTAATAATAGTGACCACTTAAGATGTAAATGAAATATAGGTATGAAATATGGTTGTGGAATAGCTATGTATCATTGTGTAATGTGTATGATATTACATACGTAGGTATATGTCAACTGTATCATCTTTATATCTGATACAAGAAGCTTATATCTAATACACTGGAGATCTCAGTATGAACATTAACTTGTAACAAGAAAATATGGCCTTGTACGCCTGTATGTTTTTTTATGTTACAAGTTAATGTTCATACTGAAATCTCCAGTGTATTAGATATAAGCTTCTTGATCTGATAGCCGAAAATAAGAGGAGCCTCTCAATTCGACCGTATTTTTTGGCTTTCTTACCACTAAACTTTTAACTGATTAAATCGATTTTGATGATTTTTTTTATTTGAAAGCTTTGAATCTGATCTTGTTCAGACAAGTTGTGTGTGGTGTAGTTAATTGTTCAAAATAAATATAATCTAAGTGTATATGGTTGTTTTTTAGACGCAAAAGCAGCTGAATAGATATGTATGAAGTTCAGGATAGAGATAGTCCAGTAGATAGAGCTAATCTGGATTAGCACAAAGACTATTTCTTACTTAGGTACTCGAGCAAATCCGCGGGTTCCGACTAGTACAAAATAAATGTACACTAAGCAAAAATACAATTAATGGTTCGCCAATCAGAATTAATAATGACACATGACAATGAGAATATTACGATTGTGACCCAATTTCCGCTCCGTTTCAACTTGTCAAATATTTATTTTCAGACATTATTTAGGAAGCGTAAAATGAAAATGATAATCAAAGAATAAAGAAAATGTCAATCAGGAGTCTACTTTTCTCTTTTAAATTCTTTACATATTCGTAGCAATGTAAACTCCATAGGTGTATTGATTTTACGGAAAAGCGAAACAAATACATATACCTTACTAGCTTCGCGGTTTGGCTCCGCTCCTGTTGGTCTTAGCGTAATAATATATTATAACCTATTGCCTTCCTCGATAAATGGGCTATCTAACACCGAAAGAAATTTTCAAATCGGACCAATAGTTCCTGAGATTAGCGCGTTCAAACAAACAAACTCTTCAGCTTTCAAATATTATTAGTATATTAGTATAGATGTGTAAAAAGTTGAATAAAAAACGAACGTTTCACTAGACTAAAACAAAATAAAGTATACGTGTGGAGGAACAATTAATATAGATTTTATTCCATAGACTTCTTGTAGCTAAAATAAAAATCGCAAAGTTACCACGTATACCTACGAAAAAATTGACAAAACCGCTACCATTACACATTTTAATCTACAAGATATTGCTTCTATATTACCGTATGCAAAACCCAAGGGATATCCCATCCAGTTAAAAGAAAGGCGTTTTGTTTGACGGATTAATTAAATTTCCAGAAGATTCGGCTCAAGCCTCTTTATCTGTATTCAATGACGCGAATCCCTTTTACGTTTTCCTTAAAAATATACCTCGAATTATTGAGAGATTATGGAAATAAACCCAAGTTAAGGGTAGGTTTGTATTTGATTTAAAAAAAAAATAATAGTTGTCGGTTTTTGAAGTGAAACTTCTTTAGGCGCTTTCAGAGTAAAATTTCAATTTTGGTATCTTTGAATCTTGCAAAAGAAGTTTCAATTTTGACACGTGTGCTCGGCACACACGCACACATTAGTTAGAAATTACAGAACAAATAAATCTGAAAAACTGGCACCTGCATTATCAGCTATAGGAAGTATTTGTGTTTTTTATAAAACGCATTTTGGATTTATTTTAATTTATACAATATCGTAATGGTGTTATGATGATGTGAAAACTTTATTTTGAAATATGTAAGTATACTTAGTCGACTTAATTAGTAGAGATAGTATTTTCATTTTAGTAGACATGTTTACTTGCCTATTTACTATTAAAAGTTTATCATTTTGGTCTATTGAGACAGATGTATGCCCCATTTTTTTAATTTAGTAAAAAATATAGGTCTTCCCTTTATTCCGAAAAGCATTTGTCCTTAACATATCAAGGGATTTAATGTGAGAAGGAAGACATAAATTTTTATGGGATCTGTTTATCAAAACATGTATTTTGCGATAAATCAATATAACTAGGGCGTTTTGTGAACTTCTTGTCATATATTTAGATACAAGCTGTGCCTCGCGGTTTTACTCGCATTGCTCCAAGGCCTATAATATGTTAACCCGACCATGCAAAATTTGAAGTAAATCCATGAAGTACTTTTTGAGTTTAGCTCAGACATACCTACATACAGACTAATAGACAAAAATTCTAAAAACAATGTTTTTGACTTCGCATCGATTGTAGATCACGCCCTTGACTTTCATACGATTTTTTTATTATATGATACGATTAATTATTAATAAAAATTTTGTTTTGAAGTTTTCATATTCCTAGACCATAAATCTAAGTATGAGTAGGATTACAATAATGTTGTTATATTAGAATCGCTTATAAAGCTACATCTAGCTAATTTATAATTATATACACAGTATATACAGGGTGTAATCGTTAAGTTTGCACAGGAAATTATTCCGTAACTATTGCAGATATCAAAAAACTTTAAACCGATATCGAAAGCCCTTTACCTAATGAGTAAAATGACAATAATAACTTTTTTAAAATAAAACGGGAAATAATTTATTTATTTATTTATGGATTTTACACCAAACACTCCCATACATTTAGTATGAGATATGACTATCCTAAACATGTAATATGAAAAAATTTGGTTCTTTTTTTGAATTTGTGCTTAAATTACTTCGCAATATTATATACTAGCGACCCGCCCCGGCTTCGCACGGGTGCAATGCTGATACTAACACAGAAACACTGTGAACGTTGTATATAAAAATTAAAAACATAGCGGCCCGCTCCGGCTTCGCACGGGTATAAAATATATAGCCGGGCGGCCGGCCGGTACCGCCGCAAACGCTACGTCCCGCAATTTTTAAATCTGTAATATTATCTTCGAAAATATTCACTGGAATCATACGGAGTAAAGGGCCATATAGATCTATATTAAATGAACAATGTATTCAAGGTATTTAATTGGTTAAGGATTAATGCTGTATTGGTTAAAATCGCTTCGAAAATTAGCCATTATTTGTCGTAAAAAGTAAATGACAAAAAAAAGTTATTGTGGGTTATCCATAAGAGATAGACATATACTACCACGGACTTTTCTGTAGACCTTTTCAATGTGTACAATACTTAGTACATTATTTTGATAAAACTCGTAGGGTTCAGCCTGCGTTTGCAATGTAAGCGGAAAAAATGTAATTTTTTACGACATCACGTTAGAAACCTCAAAAATAACAGTACTTCTCCACTATTTGATGGATGTTATTATACATATAAACCTTCCTCTTGAATCACTCTATCTATTAAAAAAAAACCGCATCAAAATCCGTTGCGTAGTTTCAAAGATTTAAGCGTACAAAGGGACATAGGGACATAGGGACATAGGGACAGAGAAAGCGACTTTGTTTTATACTATGTAGTGATATAGTAAAATTATATAATAAAAATTCATTTGGAAACTGTAAATAGAGCTCGATGTGGAATACAATGGTATTCCAAAACGAGGACGTCACTTCGAACATTTGCTTTGAAGTTTGAACACAAAATGTATGGAAAATTCAATGTATGGGAGTGTTTAATGTAACTTTTTTGGATATTTCCCGTTTTATTTTTTAAAAGTTATTATTGACATTTTACTCATTAGGTAAAGGGCTTTTGATATCAGTTTAAAGTTTTTGATATGTGCAATAGTTACGGAATAATCGCCTGTGCACACTTAACGATTACAACCTGTATACCTATATTCACCCCTTACTAATTCGCCTTTAATAATGTGTACAGAAGAATGATCGAATTTCTGTAATTATAGTTGCCATGGTTTTATCATTTCTGTTGCATAAATTTATACCTCATGTAGACTAATATAATACCTCCTTCTTTTACCCGACTAATCAGAAGTAGAGTTATATATTTTCAACTAAATAATAAAGTACTTTTTTATACCTCGAGACCCAAACGGTTGTTCAATTGTTACAGACTTACCTGAAACTCAAGACCATGTTTTTCCCGACAGTAGTCCTTTATCCTTGGATAACACTTCGCCATCAAAGTATTCCTTTCCATCGTTGTGTCTGGAAATAAACAAATATAAAAAATAAATATTTTAGGGCATTTTTTTGCCATACTGCTTTCGCTTGTGATATGGAAACCAGATGGCTGATAAACATACATATATTTAAAAACCGTTTTTATGTATTAAAACGCGTTCAAATTATATCCTCAATAAATAATAAATATATTTAACTGATTATTCCGAATAATGTAAAATCACGGAGACGGATTCCTTTTAGGACAATAAATTTATATTTAATAGAACAACATGATCCGTATTACAAGTTGCAATTAACAGTTTAAACCTAAACAACTTGACTATCTAAAACTATTAAAGCTCCTTGTCAATCAATTAAACTCTGTAGGTATATATTCTACACCTGTCGATATCATTTTTAACCGACTTCAAAAAAAGGAGATTATCAATTCGGCCGGTAGGTATATATTTTTTTATATATGTACACCGATTACTCCGAGGTTTCTGAACCGATTTTCGTGATTCTTTTTTTTTTTCGATATACTATTTATAGAGGAAAGATTCTCTGTTTGTATGTATGCTACGATTTCACTATTCTAATTAAATTTTTTTTCGAGTCAATCCGGGCTAAACCGAGGCAAGCGGATTGTTCTTTATAAACGTACTAGCGACCCGCCCCGGCTTCGCACGGGTGCAATGCTGATACTAAATACACTACAGAAAAACTGTGAACGTTGTATATGAAAACATAGCGGCCCGCTCCGGCTTCGCACGGGTATAAAATATATACCGGGCGGCAGGCCGGTACCGCGCGCCGCAAACGCTACGACCCGCAATTTTTAAATCTGTAATATCTTCGAAAATATTCACTTAAATCATACGGTGTAAAGGGCCATATAGATCTATATTAAATGAACAATGTATTTAAGGTATTTAATTGGTTAAGGATTAATACTGTATTGGTTAAAATCGCTTCGAAAATTAGCCATTATTTGTAGTAAAAAGTAAATGACAAAAAAAGTTATTGTGGGTTATCCATAAGAGATAGACATATACCATCACGGACTTTTCTGTAGACCTTTTCAATGTGTATAATACTTAGTACATTATTTTGATAAAACTCGTAGGGTTCAGCCTGCGTTTGCAATGTAAGCGGAAAAAATGTAATTTTTTACGACATCACATTAGAAACCTCAAAAATAACAGTACTTCTCCACTATTTAATGGATGTTATTATACATATAAACCTTCCTCTTGAATCACTCTATCTATTAAAAAAACCGCATCAAACCGTTTCAAAGATTTAAGCGTACAAAGGGACATAGGGATATAGGGACATAGGGACAGAGAAAGCGACTTTGTTTTATACTATGTAGTGATTTCTAATCCATACATACATATATATTAATTTTAGAAATAAAAAAAGAAAGTCATTTCGCAAATTGAGGTTGCTCTTATAGATTTATTTTATGATGCTTAAAAAACTTCTGACACTTTATCGTACATTTTTAGGGAATGAAAAATTAAGAAAATTGGGACATTTCAGAAGACTTAAATATTCTTGAAACTTCGTCGGTTTGACAGTTCACGAGAAGACAGGAAAGCGTGTGTCGGATCCGTTCGTTGGTAAATTATTTAAGCTTAGTGAACGCAATGTAATTTTGCTACAGAAATATTATTTTACTAAAATTATTAATCCAAAACTATGAGGATTGTTAATATTTACATCTATGTCGTTACTAGCTTTCCGCCCACGGCTTCGCCCGCGTTTTCAAAGAATAACCCGCATAGTTCCCGTTAACGTGGGATTTCCGGGATAAAACCTACCCTATGTGTTGTATGTGTGCTAAATTTCATTGTAATCGGTTCAGTAGTATTTGCGTGAAAGAGTAACAAACACACACACATCCTCACAAACTTTCGCATTTTTTATATTAGTAGGAATAGGAATAGGATTCCTTATAGTTTTGGATTTGACGCGAAACTTGAAAAAATGCAGTTGCGTTGTATCTAAAATTAAGGAATATTACAGCAAATCTTACCTTCCAAATACATTAATAACGAGTTAAATATCGTGTTATAAAAAATCAATACATTCTCTTTACCCAAAAACTCAAGTTATATAACATTGTTCCATAAACGATAACTTCATGCCGCATTAACTGCGCCGAGTGCAGCTGCTCTGCGGTTCAATGTTTTTGATAACTTTCAACGGAATACGAAAATCGTAATATTGTATTGCTAAAATTAATTTTGAGGCGTTGAGGAAACAGGTGATAGGAATTATCCTTAGTCCTACTAATATTATAAACGTGAAAGTTTTGTAAGTATGCATGGATGGATGTTTGTTCCTCTTTCACACAAATACTAGATACTGAATCGATAATAATGAAATTTGGTAAGTAGGTAGCTGAAGACCCAGAATAAAACATAGGTTACTTATTCCGGAAATCCCACAGGAACGGGAACTAAGCGGGTTTTTCTTTGAAAACGCAGGCGAAGCCGTGGGCGGAAATCTAGATAAACCATACTTGCGTCCGTATCCAATACTTGTTCTTATATCTATTTCAACAGATATAAATTCTTAGGTCGTGCAAGTTATAAGTAATAACTAAGGTCAAGTACTGTATCCATTTTGCTCCTTACAACAAGAAAATCATAGTAATATCTCAAAACGACGTGACCTAAGATTGTTATTGTTATTACAAGAATAGGTTAAACGTTAAGTACCTACTTACAAAATGCGGTTGGGAATAAAAGTTCAAAATGTATAGAAAAACTGAAATTATACGTAACTATCTAACTTTTATTAAGATGAGAATGATGTGAACAAATAATTAAGCCTTTATTCTACCTGGTTTAATTAAAGCAACTATTTATACAATTAATGTAAATCTACATATCGTAACAACAATTTCACATAATAAAAACATCTATTGCAATGTCTGTTTATCATTTATTTATAAGCCATTTCATTTCTCTGTACAATCCTCTTTCGAATTCATTTATGTATTTATACATTGCTATAATTTAAAATTTAATACACGAATAACAATCGATATTAATCGAAATTTTAAACGTTATTACTTATTACAATTAAAATGAATACAACTATCACAAATTATATAAAGTTAGGTATAAAGTCAGTACTTTAGTGCTTAAAACTCAGTATCCAGTCCATCCAAGAAATTCTACAATACGGAGTAACACGCGTGCAAGACTTAACCTATTTTATAGCTTGGCAGACCACTGGTGTCAAGTGTTCCCGTTTGACACAGTCCTGGAGCAGCTATTATCATTAAATTATTATTAGCGGTCCGCCCCGGCTTCGCCCGTGGTACATATTAACGTTTTCTCTCCATAGGAACCATCCTCGTACTTTGAGTAATATTATAAAAAATGAATTAACGAAATCAGTTCACTCGTTCTCGAGTTATGCGCTTACCAACAAATTATTCGATTCATTTTTATTATATGGAAGATTGTATAATAGTGTTCAGTTTTTATTGTCTCATAGAGTTCTAGGTTGTTAATTAGAGGTCCTATCATTTAAAACCATGATTGATGAGGTATTGAATAACAAAATGGTATCCATTGCTTAGCAGATATTATGTTGTCGAATGTAGAGTATAACTTTATTTGAAATTATTTGCTGAATGTTGAAAGATAAAGTCAGGTATAGACTACGGGCTCATGGTGTTAAATGTGTGTATGGGTCATTTGAACCACCAGGTGACCTATCTAGAACGATATAAGAGCATAAAATAATAAGATTCAGCACTATGCCGGCACTTGTAAGCTGTCCACCTGAGTGCAGATGAGAATTCGAAAGTACAGGTAGAGATTTTTTCCCCTTGTCCCCATGATTTTTGTACGGCGTTGCGGAATAATGGATTAAAAGCAGTATAGAAATAGTGTGACACAGATGCCGTACTACTATTTTACAATACTACACATACGATATGATATTACGTTGAAATGAATAGGTACTAAGGAAACTTAAAAGTAATAAAATAGGGGTTTGCAAACAGGGTGATAATGACAAGCAACTAAGCAAGTAATAAACCTGTTACAATGTAGGTAACTACATGAGCACGCTCCAATTATTTCACATTATCTGTACCGGGAACTATGCGAAATTTAATTTTCGCAATATGCATCATAATGGATATTTGAGTGCTCTTTAATGAGAAAACAGAGTATATTGTTTGATAATTCCTTGCAGGATGTGATAAACACATTCTCTATAACCATCAAAATATTGAAAATTAAAATCAGTTTTAGATATAATATCTTATAGGACACTAGCGGTCCGCCCCGGCTTCGCCCGTGGTACATATTTACGTTTTCTCTACATAAGAACCATCCTCGTACTTCAAGGAATATAATAAAAAAAGAATTATTGAAATCGGTTCAGCCGTTCTCAAGTTATGCGCTTACCAACACATTTTGGGATTCATTTTTATATAATAGATTAATGAAAAGCTGCAAAGATTTCTACAATGAAACCAAATGCCTATAAATACGTACAGATTTACGTATACAATAATAATATGTTCTGGAAAAATTCGCTTAAAAAATGGAAAATTATCCCTGATATCAAAGTATTTAATTATTTATTTTCCTTGCAAGTGTCAAAATATGTATGATATAAACGAGCTACGGCCATTATGTTTGCGTTGACTTGTATTTCATTTGGTTTATATCTTCAAAACTTTGCAAAGGTATTAATATTAATTTCAATTTGATAACTCCGCGCGTTCTCGAGAAAAGGGTCTTGACAGATGAACAGACGGACAAAATGATTTGTTTCTACAAGATTTCTTCCTTTTTGACGAACGAACGGGAACAATGATTTATACGCGAAGTTAAGTAACTGTATCTTTTAAAAATATTAAACAAGTTTTCATGAAAATTATTCTGCTTTATAAACTATATTTTTTATAAGCAACGGATTTTCAAGAATTAATGAAAAACAATACATTGATATTACATATACCTATATGTACAAAATTTTGTACACTAAAAGCTCTGATGTATAATGGATTAACAGCTTACGAAACCTTAACCAATTTTTTTTAAATAAGGACAAAATATATAACCGAATTTACATTAAATGTAACAAAATCTAGTCTAGATAATCAATTTAAAAACTAAATACCTGTGAAAGTAGAGCTGGTGAATATTCTGACAATCTTCGAGCTGACGGGCGGCAGGGACTTCAAGGAGCCCGCGAAGATCAGGTCCACGGTGCGGTCGTCCATGTTTGTTTACTGTACCTATTTAAAATAAATTCAGGTTATTTGCCAATAATATTAATGTTATACATATATTCAATGCGTTGTATTGGTCGTCTGTAAGAGATCGCTGCCTTAGTGATGAGACCACTTCATGTGTATTTACATCTATTTCTATTAAAAATTCGTTATGTTAATGCAAGACAAGTAAAATAATAGAAAGGCTGGATAGAAAAATAAAACATCGGAACATTTCCCAAAAAAAATAAAGTTATTTCTTAGAATACCGTTCCAAATAATTTAAGCATTCAAAAGCTTTTAAAATTCGCCGAATTAATTTAAAGCCGTAGATATATTTTAAAAGCGAATTTTTACGATAATTTAATTAAAACTGGATAATGGAGCATATAATTAAGTAAAGGACAGCGCTAGTCGTCCGCTAAACGGATGAATAAAATAAATTAGTCGTCCGATTACCGGATGAATAAAATAATTTAATCGTCCGATAACATCTATTTATCTATATAGTTAGGTTATCGGGGTTTCTTTAAAGAACTGCCGCACGTATTATAGGGTTTTTGTGGGGGGAGGAGGGCACACGTAGGTATTTGATTTTTTTTTGCGCGTCGACGGTCCTCCTTCTGTGTAGTTTTTTTATCCTCTTTTAGGCTCCTATTTCTGTGTAGTTTTTTTTTAAGAAACCTAACCTAACCTAACCTAACGGCTAACCTAACCTAAACTTGATTTTTTTTTTGCGCGTCGACGGAGGCCCGCTTCGCGGGGCTCCTATTTCTGTGTAGTTTTTTTTTTAAGAAACCTAACCTAACCTAACCTAACCTAAACTTGATTTTTTTTTGCGCGTCGACGGAGCCCCGCTTTGCGGGGCTCCTATTTCTGTGTAGTTTTTTTTTTAAGAAATCTAACCTAACCTAACCTAACGGCTAACCTAACCTAAACTTGATTTTTTTTTGCGCGTCGACGGAGCCCCGCGAAGCGGGGCTCCTATTTCTGTGTAGTTTTTTTTTAAGAAACCTAACCTAACCTAAAGGCTAACCTAACCTAACGAATTGAGGGCGAATATCTCGGCCATTTTTGATTTTAGAGAAAAGTTGTTCCTATAAAACATGCTTATATTAGCGTAATCTTTACGATAAAACAATAATAAATAGGTGTTATAATGACACCAACTCCATCAAAAATTTTTTAAGTCCTGCGCCCCCTTTGCTTTAGTCCAACCCAACTAGCTTTAGTGTTAAAAGGTTATCTAGTCATCCGAATAATCGGACGATTAAATTATTTTATTCATCCGGTAATCGGACGATTAAATTATTTTATTCATCCGGTAATCGGACGACTAATTTATTTTATTCATCCGTTTAGCGGACGACTAGACACTTCGTAAAATAATGTGATTGTACCAGCTAACAACTATTGAGATAAGTATAAGACAGATATATACATATATCCCTAAAAGGATTTTTATTATATCCCTACGTATGTATCTAAGTCCCAACTCACATTGAAAGTGAAGTACTTTTCTAATAACTAGCTTCGTGGTGTGACTTGGTTCCTATATTTGTTTGTGGGATGATAGCATATAGTAAAAATGTAATAAAAATTTCTACGTTACTGGGGTTTGTTTTAAAAATGCAAATAAAATCTGCCAGTTGCTGGTACACTATATTTTAATAACAAATATAAACTTATACAATGAAGAAGCGTCGTAATAGTTTACGCAGTTGACATAAAAATACAACGTTTGAGTATATATAATAATAAAATACTTATTTAAATAACCGCTAAAGTTCTGCTAATCAACGCGTTTTAGTGTTAACCTAGAATGCATGAAAAAACCTAGGTATAAAGTAATTAGCTACGTCAGTCTGATAAAACGTGATATCGGGGAGATATCACGGAATTTATGGCAACGACTAAGCTATTTAGGTTATCATTTCACGTTCTATTGTTTTAGAGAACGGAACACCAGGATATTATTAGTCCTATCCTGAGGATGGATGTATGTGTAGGTGTGTATGTTTGTTACTCTTTCACACAAATACTACTGATTATAATGAAATTTAGCACACATATAGAGGGTAACTTGGAACAAAGGATAGATTTTATCCCGGAAATCCCACGGGATCGGGAACTATGCGAGTTTTTTTTTGAAAACGCGGGCGAAGCCGCGGGCGGAAAGTTAGTAATTTATAAAACTGTTAACTATAATATTTTTTAACTATGTACTTACATTGGATTTAGAATATTCAAACACAATTCATAGATAAAAACAGCTGTCTCGTAAAATAAATTAAATCTTATATTGCGAACTTCGTTAATCATATTTATTTAAATTAATTCATATAAGCTGAATAATAAACATTAAACACCAGAAAACAAAGCACACCAATAAACTTTTAAACTTTGTTATTGTGAAAACATTTACAAACAAAACTGAATAAATTTTAACTAAAAAAATAAACACTAACTTAATAAATAATTCGTAAACACGACTGACATACAAATTCCCGCCTTTCTTTAAAAAATATTATAAAAAAAAACAATGTGGCCAGCAGTGTTACCATTGCATAAAATTAAAAAAAAATATGATAGATTAAGAAAATTGTCATAAATTTAGAAAAAAAATTGTTATGAAAATAATTGAAAGTTAGAATTTGAAACAGAAGTGTAAAAAGTAAAAATATATTTCTTCTAATATCACACATTTATATACACCATAGACTATAAAATTATTATTGCCAATCATTAAACGATTATAAAAAATGTTTTAACGATATTTATAAAAAAGTAAATACATGCCTCATTTTTAATGGATTTAAAGAAAAAAAAATTACAATCAATTTTATAAAACAAAATAATTCGAGCGAGATAGACAATAGCTTAAAATCTTATAAACGAGACAAAGGCTCACCTGCCCTAGTTCTAGCGCCTCAAACTTCAATCAATACATTGCACCATTTCAAATGTTAAGGTCACGGATATTGATCTCTTTTCACTTTCAACGGATAAAATATCGTTAAAATTTTATTCGAAACAAATATCAATTACAATCCGAACAGAGGTATCATTGAATTCTTTGTTTGGTACAACTTTCCGAACTGGCCGAATGGAATTCAAATTCGAAATTTGAAATTTTCTTTTTTTTTTCTTTTCCGTGTTTCTTTTTAAACGTGTTGCCAGTGTCACTTGTACGATGCTACTGTTATGATTTGGAAAAGTCACGGAAAAGTAGATAAGTACATCCCTAAATTGTTATTTAGTTGCTAGGAAACCGTTTTGATTTGAGCATTTTATTCGATTTCTATGAAGTGCGGATTAAAAGGTACACACTATATATTATTTTAATTTTTATATTGTAGTGACATCAAAAATTCCGTTTATTTAGTATATTCTAGTTGTTAAGTAGTTTGTATTATGTGGCTGCTTTTAAAAGGATGCTCCGCTTCATTGTTCGTAGCGTTATGTAAGATTTTATTTTAATCGTATAAAGCTTTTCTCGATAAATTTACTACCCCAAACTAAAACATTATCACAAATCATACCTGTTTTCCTGAGATTAACTCGTTAAAACAAACAAACTTTTCAGCTTTATGATATTAGTATAGACAAGGTAAAGCCTACAACTTCGGTCACGTAGGCAGATGTTGCCTTTAGGTATTTATTATTCTTGGTAGGAAGATAAAATTCCTATGCGGGTATTTGGATATATGCTAGTGATTGTGCTGAGGGATCAGTTCACATCTAACCATTGGACTGGAAGCGTGTTTGTTCCTATTCGGTAAAAGATTTTATTCTTTTCAAAAATACTATAGCTGGTTAAATAAAATTCAAATAAAAGCAGATTTTACAAACTATCATCATCCAGCAGTTTTTACTTCAATAAAAACGAATAGGTATGTTACTTCAGATTATTATAATATCTTTCTATAAATTTAATAACATCTTTATTTTTTTTTTTATTAAAAGAAAGCAATCATATTGAGACAAGTTCAAACTAAAAAGTATAAAACGAGGTTTAAAATTCTCAAGTAAATCTTTATAAATCTAATCTACGTGACACAAAATCCAATTCACACCAACATTAAATCTAAACCCAATCTAAACCATATTGAAACACTATATCGAAAAATAGATGACGTCAGTATGCAACCCCCTTATCAGAGACGGAACCGGGTGGTACCATTATAGTGTGAACTTATGCGATGAATTTAAAATAGATACTAGATTCTTGTGACCTATTTAAGTGTAACTACAGTGCTTTGGTTCGACTTTGAAAGGGGAAAGGTTATTGTTATACCTTATATGATTATATAATATGATTTGATATCAATTTATAGATTTTTTAAATGTTTTACACGAATATATAAACAGTTAGTCCACAGTAGAATCATGATCTAAATCCTCATATATTATGATGTCGTTACAAAATCATAAATATTTCCAAAAATTACCTTATAGTCCAGATATATAAAATAGCCTAATTAACAAAATATTAACATATTTCAGGATATTGGAATCATAGAGAGGAAAACAGGAGATCAAAAACAAATGCGAAGTACATGCAGAACTACATACTTCATTATGTCATACGTTTATTTAAAATACCACTACGGACATCCATCATTCATTAACCACGCTGAAATTTGCTTAACCTGCAGATCGTTCAACAACCCTTGAGTGCAACTGATTGCTGAAAAGAAAATCCAGTGTCGCTGAAAATACGCTTACAGGAAAAGCAATAGAATACAAAGTATTATAAGTTAATGTTAAACCGTAAGTTTCACTAAGCTGTAACTTTATGCTCGTGGGTGTTGCCGCCGGAACCGGGTTTATAGTCTACTCTAATCGTGGAAAAGCAGGTAGAATAGCAACAAAAATAGACGCGTTTCCGTTGGTGTGGGGTGCGAGGTGCGAGCGAAGCGGTTTGGTAGCAGTGTGAGCAGGTTAGTAGAGATTTAACTTTATTTTGAGTATTATTGTTTAAAGAGTACAGTTATAAGTTTATTTAATGAAGATTAAAAATAGATTTGTACTATCAGAATGTAAATAATAGAAAAACAAATAGTTATCTCGTAATATATATTTCTACAACGCAACGTGACGATCGAATTTAAATCATAATATTTCCACAGTCGTGACGATCGAATTCAAAACCCAAGTACAGAGTTAAATAATACAGAATATCTAGAAATGGTAGTAGTTACTTACAAGCTGCTCTACGCAGGATACTATTTGGTAAACAAAAAAAAAAAATTACAGGTTATCATAATCTTTCTTTTATTAAGTATTTCTTCAAAACTTTTCTGTTGCCACATAACGTGTATAATTCATTATTTTTTACAAGTTTCAGCCCACATTGAACCAGAATAACCTTGCTTTTAACGTACCAGAAAGTGATCCGTGAAAGATGTGTCCGTCTGTTTAAATACATGTTTACTTCTCTGGATAAAATATTGATTGTAAAAGAATATGCTGTTGCAGACGATTGATGAAACCGCTTATCGCTAACCGCCCCGCTGCCGCCTATAACTCGGACCAACAGGTAAAGACTACGCCCAGTGTAAGGTGCGGCCTGCATACACTGTTACTAATGGATTGCTTTTCATGCCCTTTATTATCGTCGCAGATTATAAATGCCTGTTCCATTACATAAGGGATGGACTGATACATCGTGTTTTTATGGATTTTGTAGGCATTTTTGGAAGTGATAATGAAGAAAAAGGAATTACAAGTTAGGATAATAGCATAGTATTATATTATCTGAGCTGTGGTGTAAGGAAAACTACTGAAAGAATGAACGCGTAGGTACATTTGATGATTTTTTTAAAACGAAAGAGTTATTTTCAAACCTTTTCCTTTCCATTTCAAACCAAAACTACTATTTCCAAACTAGTCACAGAGATACGTTACAGAAATTAACATAGCGTCTGTAATGAATATTAATATGATGAAACATAAATTTATTTATTTCAGTAGTCCACGTTAGGTCACTATTTGTGTTTTATCAACTTTGAGCGGGTCGAAAAATTATAAATCTATTTACCACACTTGCCTTTGTTCTTTTATAATAAAATTACTTTCGGAATGATAAGTTCGTAAAATAAGTTTAGTTTTGGAAATTACATTATCTTCATTACTTGCTGAAAGTCGCTTTAAATGAGAATTTTAATTGGGTAAACCGTAAACCTACATACTTATTACTATAACTATTTTTTCTATGCTTATAGAAAAGCAGTATTTTTCTTCTACATGCTCCTGAAAACAGTCATCTGTTTCTATATTATGTGACTACTCACCAACCACTAAAAAAGACTAGGTATCCGAAATATTTTGCTAAGCAATCATGTTTAAACCACAGTTTTTGACGTGATAACGTCTTTAAAATCGTTTTAGTCGGGTGACATGTTCAGAAACTTGTGTCACACCAAAACCTCACGAGCGCGATCGCAGGTATAACGAGAGAGAGACGGACCGATCTCCCGTCTCATCTCGAGCGCTGCCACTGCATTATGTTATCACGTAAACATCTCGATCGTAAACCTACTTTACAAACAACCAATTTTTTTTAAAACATTTAAATTTTCCATTAAAATTAAAATTTCAATAATTATAATTGAGTGCAGAATATCTTTTGCGAATTTCCTTTATAAACATTCAGCTATTTAGCAATAAGACGGAATTAAAAGGGTTTCAGGAGTCAAGACTGAATAATTTATCATTTTAATGTAGGATAATATCGTGATGAGAAAATTCTCTAAATATTCGATGATACAAATGCTAATCAGATTAGTGTGTTTTATTAAGCGGCTTTATGGAGGTATACTTTTATTATTCGAACTAATACAATTCGTTTAAATCATGGAATATTTTTAGAATCATTTGTCTGCAAATCTTTATCGTTTCTTAGTAGAAGTTATACAACGCAAACTTAGGTACCTATTCTCAAATCCATACGACATCGATGGATGGATCGGATCATACGCCCCTAAATCAGGTTTACGGCGCTCGTTAATTCCTTCATTAGTTAAGGTAATGTGTTGTTCAAAGTCATTATGGGAAAAGTAATATGGTAGGGGACTGGGGAATATACCTAACATTGTTTTTCTTTACACTCTGTGTAAAGAGGAATGATTTCTATAGTCAGATAACTCAAATATAACGCTAGGTATTACTGATTTTATTTGCTTTCAGGAGTTGAAAGCCATATTCCTAAGTAGTGATATTATAAGGCTATATTATTTGCAAGGCCAAAGATTTATGTTTTTTTCAGACAGACAAAAAACTTCAGACAGACAAAAATATGAATAAACGTATAAATCTGCTACCTATCTATGTTATTATAAATCCCCCATATGTGTTTTTTTAATAATTCAGGTTAATTCATATTATTAAGATTTATTTTTTATAGATATGATAAATCGATACAAGTACAGCTAATAAAAGTCTGTGTAACACAGCTGCAAAATGCATCTGCTTCTTCCCCACAACGAAACTTGAGTCCTACTAATATTATAAATGCGAAAGTTTGTGAGGATGTGTGTGTGTGTGTGTTTGTTACTCTTTCACGCAAATTCTACTGAACCGATTACAATGAAATTTAGTACACATATAGAGGGTAACTTGGATTAACACATAGTGGGGGTGGGGGTGAGGGTTTTATCCCGGAAATCTCACGGGAACGAGAACTATGCGGGATTTTCTTTGAAAACGCGAGCAAAGCCTCCGGAAATCTAGTGTTTTATAAATTAACTCTGGTTTTTGTATCTTATTTAATTAATACATTAAACATGCAACATTTTAATACTGTTATAAATCTTTTTGCAACGTTTTTGCATAATTTCCTTATTTTATTACTTTATTGTAAATTATTTCTATTCTTGATCCGTATTAAATGCTGTATTTGTACAGTTAAAAGGAAAATATAAAGGTTTTATCATTTTTAGAGAAATTGTTAGTTTTAAACTTAAAGCATGCGTTGCTGAAACTCTTGGCAAACATTTGTGTGAATGAATTTAATCTTTTCCGTTCATACTTATGCTCTTTATTCGTGGATTAAACATATAACTTGAATAAAAAAAATCTTACTTGTAATGCCTAAATAGTTTTTTAATTATTATTAATTCAAGAAAATAATCATTGCCTATTAATTGTAGAAAATTAAAGACGCATGCTGACTCTTAGTTGACCATTTTTTTCCGTTATTTACTCTTTCTTAAAAAAATTATTTTTAATTAAAAAAATAGAATAGAATAATACGAATTTTACAGAGCAGACAAGGTAAGTTATCATTTCTATATTTTCCAACCTTTATGGATGTAATTATGTTTCCCAAAAAAGCTCAAATAGTTAATTTTAGACTGTTATTTTAAAGCAGGAACTTAATCATTAGGTACTCAGTGCATTTGGACTCTCAAGTGACAAGAATACCTACTCTTTGAATAGATATAAATTAACATTAAAGGATATAAAAGTATACATACTTTTCTTTCCACTACTATACAATGCGTGAAAAAACAAAATACTTCACTCTGCATAGGTGCTTTTATATCATGCTAACTTTCTACATTATCACTACATAGTATAAAACAAAGTCGCTTTCTCTGTCCCTATGTCCCTATGTCCCTTTGTATGCTTAAATCTTTAAAACTACGCAACGGATTTTGATGCGGTTTTTTTTAATAGATAGAGTGATTCAAGAGGAAGGTTTTAGTATATAATTTATTAGGTTTTAGATAAAGCGGGCGAAGCTGCGGGCGATAAGCTAGTAAATTATAATATCTTCCTAGTTGCTAGTTCTCTACAATTTTGCTTGTGTGTTCTTTGCCTTATCGTGTGTCATCACCATAACCACAGATTAGGTCCTAATAAAATATTACAAATAACTAATACGTAACTATAGCATGTTATTCACACTATTCGTGCCCTATTTATCCTAGTATCTATATTCCCATTCCAAAATATACATTGTCCTCAAAATCCATAGCACAATAAAACAATGTCTACCCGACTATCCAACCAAGGCAGTTATAACATTCACTATTGCGCGTGCGTCAAATGACAGCCGCTATCGTATTTCAAAATGTATAATATTCTGATCAATAACACTATATAAATAATAATCTCTCATAATGAGATCGTGAAACGTTTTTAATTGACAATATTCGTGAGTTTAACGGCTGTAAGTGTCAAGACGGATAGATAAAACGCTTAACCCTACAGTAGTCGCGTGGCCTACAAGTGTAATCCATTGATACAAAATTGCAAATTTCTAAAAATCTAATAGCTCCAGTTATTTCATCCTTCTTGTTCTCTAAGTTGAATAATTGCCGCATGCACTCAGTGCAGCGCGAAGAGTCGGGTGCGCGTGGTTGTGCAACAGGAGCTCCGCAAAACTCGCGGTCTACGTACTGTTATGGGAGGTGAAATAAGCCTCTTTTTAAAAAAAAGATTTTATTATTAAAACTTAGTTTAAACACAATAATTGATTTTATAGAATTAACACAGACTTATATGGATTTGCCGGCAACCGTACCCTTAGGATGTTGGAAGTAGACTGACTGGAATAGAATGGATAAGCGACGCGTAGGGAACATGGCGGGAAAGGAATGTGCTGACGGAGTGGTTTAGGGATGGCTGTATGCATTAGTGCATACAGTCTCGGAATATAACACCTCCCGGGGGTAGTCTAAACTACGGGGTTAAAATATTACGTAGTTTAGATTTGAAGCGGAACTAAAAGGAAAAATATGAAATCAATAATTAATTCTGGTGCTAGGTCCGGATTTAGGTAAAGGGGTTGAACTCTCTAATGAAACGGATTTTCTCGGAGGGGTGTCTTGGATATTTGGTATTGGAATATTTTCAGGTTCAGGCGGTTTGTGAAGGAAACGAGGACAGTTACCGGTTTTGAAGTATAAGGCTAATTTATAAAATAGAAATATAATTATTATACTTATTACTAGAACTAAAATTATAGAATAATGGGTCTCATATTTAATTATTTGATGTTGGTTAATGATTTCGTCTATGTCGTCCGAAATCGTTTCAAATTTACGTTTTGATTTTACTGTGAAGATGTCCAAATTTATATCCTTTAAGTGTATAGGAGGCTCATTATTCCTTTCCGTCTTAATTTTACTTATATTATTACAGCATGAGTCATTAATTATATTAAAGTCGGAATTAACAAGCGTTACATTTAAAAACATGTCTTTGAACTTAGGTATAAGCCGAATATTTTTATTATGAGCCACACAGTCATTTGGGATATTCAGGATACCCGTTCCTGAAATGGTTAATATTACATTATTTCTATTGCGGCACTCTACAAATAATTTATCTTTTGGGGATTGCACGTAAATCCAGTTATAATTAGAAATAGGTTCCCAAATTGTTATATTTCCGAATATAAAATCTGTATGACACTGGACTGGTAAGGCGCTTACGACATTTGTTAATAGTTCACTTTCACACCGAGGATTTGAAGTTGCTGAGTATACACTCGTGACGTCACATATGAGCTCATTTGGGTTTATAACAGTGCAATATTTGATAGAATCTAATGTACAGTATAATGAATTATCAGTGGTTATTGCGATGTACTTAATATTAGGGATTACATAACTAAAAGAATTAGGTTTATCTCCATTATGCGGAGTAGGTAAGGCTAAACAGTGAAATAATTTATAATCTTGTATGGCAACTAACGGAATTCGTAATACAAAAATGATCTTGTTATTAAAACTATAGCAAATAACTTTAGAGATGTTTAATAACAAATGTATATTATTTAATTCTATACTTAAAGGTAACTTACGATCTACGGGTATGTGTCTATAGTTATCGACAAGCTCTTGGTACAGTTGCGTGGGAGTTAATATAGCCGGATGTAAAATGTTTTGTGTACTGAATAGGATAGCACTTGTTATGTCTTCTAATCGGAATGATATCGTCAGCATTGACGCTTCGAGACGAGCCAATATATTGTCAATTTTTTGATTTAATATTTAGGTTAATTGAAAGATTTGAAAAATTCTGAAATTGAGAAGAGAGTTTGTCGATAGCTTCTGCGAGACTGGCCTCATTACTTTTTATATCATATAATGTTGAATTGAATTTAGAAAAGGTAGAAGATGTGACTAAAATATTTTCTTTTAGTAATGAACTCAGTTTTTTCTCGTTATTCTGTACAGCTTGTATAGCGTTATCATATTTTACTGCATCATTTTCGTCTAAAGTGCCAAATATTGTTTTGGAGAGTGTACCGATACCAGCAAACCAAGCCCCTCGTTTGAACTTACTACTGATTAAATGAGAAAAGGAAGAATACTCTGATACTAAGTCATTATATCGGGTTTTGAGAGGTTCTAGTATGTGATTACATTCGGTGTTATTAGGATAATGAGCCTGGATCTTGTAACATATGAAACGTAGTGTGCTTAAAAATGAGTTAATATTTGCTATATGCGGATTTATATAAGATATATCTAAAGGGGTTACTACATCTAAATAGCCTACGTTAATATTTAGTTTCCCAATCGGGTCAAAATAGAGTCCTGCACTACGGGTGATTAGATGAACAAATTCTTGTTGATACCGATCTGGAGTTGAACTGTAAGTGATAAGATGGAAGGTAAGTACGACTAACTAAAGGTAAGTATTTATATTACTAAGATAATAAGGAAAACTTAACTAAGGTAAGTTATTGAATTTTATCTATTACTACACTTATTTCTAACACTAATCATTATTTTCTTTTATAGGTTTACGTCAACATCGGCAGGCTTCACTTCATCGAAATGGTGGGTAACGTGACGCCGATTGATTAATAGCGTGAGAGTGCTATTTCCATTTACACGGATTATTTTGTATGGGCCCTTCCAAACTGGAGAAAGGGCTTTCCTAGATCTTAAGTGATTTTTAAGATATACATAGTTCCCACTTTTATAATTAGCCGACCGAGTGCGAGTATCGTAATACACTTTAGATTGTTGTTTTGATTTCCTAATTAAGCCTAATGCTTTATCTCGGGAATGCTTAAGGCGACTTTGTAGCATGCGCACATATTCTGGATAGGTAGCTCCCGAAGCTTCTTCGTAAATAGAGCTAGGGATCACAGGTTTATGTCCGAACATTAACTCATATGGAGTATAATTAGTTGTTGAATGTACGGACGTGTTGTAAGTAAGCATTGCGGTATATACATATCTAGGCCAATTAGATTGTTCAGGGTCAACAAAAGACCGTAAGTATTCCTTGAGAGTGGAGTGGCTTCGCTCCAGAGCACCTTGTGTTTGCGGATGGTATGGTGAAGACCATAGATTCTTGATCTTTAAGAATTTACAAGTTTCCTTAAACAATTCTGAAGTAAAATTTGTTCCTTGATCGGTTAAAATTGTTTTGGGTATGCCAAATATGGAAATGTAATGAAGTAAACATTCGCTGGTTTCCTCAGCTGTGGTACTACGTATAGGATATGCCGAGGAGAATTTAGTGAGGTCATCTTGAATAGTTAAAATATATTTGAGTTTCGCCGGTCCTGATTCGGGCAACGGTCCGACGATATCTAACGAGATTCTTTGACACGGTTCAGTTGAAGTACTAGTAATTTGCATTGGAGCACGATTTATTTGTCTTAAAGCTTTATTTACCTGACATTGTGGACATTTTTTAACATAGGATTCGACGTCACTACGCATGTTCTTCCAAAAGAACATTTCTTGGATACGCTTTAACATTCTAGTGATACCGAGGTGTCCCGCGATTGGGATGTTATGATTTTCTCTAAGAATTTTGGGAATTTCGGAAAGAGTAGGGTATATGATCTTATCTCGGTACACATGTATAGTTATGCCTGAATTATGAAATAAAAACATTAACATATTATAGATTTTAACGAATTGATGAGTGTCGAATGGATTTCTGAATTCTGTAATAGCTATGTCTGTAGTGACGTTAGTATCGAGATTTATAACTAATTCGTCCCGAAGGGATTTAAGACTGTCGTATATATCTACATATGAAGATTTATCAAAATGGTGAACTTTAAAGAATAATAAATAATAAGTGACACTATGATGGTCAAATGAAATGAATGAATTTAAGGTTCTTTCTTTATTAACAATTTCTGTACTATCAGGTAAACTATCGAGGACACCTTGAATAAACGGATTAGATTCGTCAAGATCTATAGAGGTTGGAAGAATTATAATTTTACACTTTGTTTTATTAATATCTTCGTTATATTCTAAAATTTTGGTATTAAATACTCTATCGTTTTTAGACATTATCTTTAAGAAAGCGGGATAATCATCATCAGGTAAGTTTAATTCTAGGGGAGAGGCTGGAGCTGGATTCGTGACAACGCGCTCGTCAGAGGGTTGTGCAGGTAAGTTTTGCGTTTCAGGTTGAGGAGACGGTACGGGTGTATCAACAGGATTGGATACGAGCTCCGGCGAGACATTATTTTCGTCATGAGGAGGTAATGAAGGTAAGTGGATTTCGTCAGGATTAAAAGAGGGTGGACTTATGAGCAAGTCCATTAGATCTTGATCTAATGCCGGGGGTGCTTCCGCATTCGGATTGTCAACTAATGGATTTTCTGGTTGTACAGGATTCACAGGGTATCTAGATAGGGCGTCAGCGTTTACATTAAATTTGCCTTTCTTATACTGGATTTCGTACTCAAACTCCTCAAGTTTGAGTCGCCAACGAACTAGGCGGGAACCCGGATCTTTACAATTAAAAAGCCATTGTAGTGGCTTATGATCGGTGATAATTGTAAATCGATGACCATAGATATATGGTCTGAAAGTCTTTGTTCCGAAAATGATTGCTAGACATTCTTTTTCTGTGACGCTATAATTACACTCGGCTTTGTTCAAACTGCGCGAAGCGAATGCAATTGGACGATCCTGTCCAATTGGGCCTTGGGACAGGATGGCAGAAATGGCGAAATTTGAAGCGTCACACGTTAATAGGAATGGCCGTGAAAAATCTGGATAAGCTAAAATAGGAGCATTTACGAGTTTATCCTTTAAGGATTCGAAAGCTAGGATTTGTTCGTTTTCCCATTTGAAAGGAACGTCCTTCTTGAGAAGGCTAGTGAGAGGTTTCGCTAATTTTGCGAAGTGAGGGATGAAACGACGATAATAAGATACTAAGCCTAGAAACGATTTGATGTCTTTCGGATTTTTCGGAGTAGGGAATTCTGTCACGGATTTGGTTTTGTCTGGATTGGGTTTAACACCATCTTCCCCAATCACATGCCCTAAATATGTGACTTCTTTTCGTAAGAATTGACACTTATCGGGCTGGAGTTTTAAATTAAAGGACCTGAGCCTGTCAAATACAGCTCGGAGGTTATTGATATGCGTTGTTAAGTCATAGGAGTAAGTGACGATATCGTCGAGATAGACGAAACAACGGCTGCCTTGTAATCCAGAGAGGCAGTTATTCATTAGCCTTTGAAAGGTAGATGGGGCGTTTTTCAGCCCGAAAGGCATTCGATTGAATTGGAAATGTCCTTGAGGGACGGAAAATGCTGTTTTCTGAGCATCTGAAGGAGACATAAGAATTTGATGGAAACCAGAGCACAAATCAAGAGTAGAGAAATATTTACTTTTACCTAATTGATCAAGAATTTCATTGATTTGTGGAATTGGATAAGTTTCACCGATTGTTATATCGTTCAGCTTTCGATAGTCGATTACAACTCTCCATTGTGGCTGACCTTGAGAATTTGCCTTTTTAGGCACCACCCATATGGGTGAGCTCCATGGAGAACAAGACGGTTCAATAATATTTTGAGTTAACATTTTCTGTATTTGTGTTTCTACTTCCTTTTTATGACATTCAGGAAAACGATAAGATTTAGTATGAATTGGAACATCGGTACTAGTTTGGATCTTGTGCTCTATGGCTGTGGTGTGACTTAGCTTATCATCTGGGAGATGGAAAATATCTGCATACTGAGAACAAAGTTCTGTGAGGGAATTATATTCCTCGTCATTCAAGTGATCTAATTTTAAGGATTTAATTATTTCTTGAATTCGTTTAGATACACTATGATAATTATTATTATTTATTTGAAATGCCGTAAGATTTAAAGGAGCTATATCGAGATTTAAATTAGATTTTACCGTAATAGGAGATTCTGAAATATTAGCGACCGTCAGGTTTACGCGATTATTTTCTTTGACCTTGACTATACAATTTGAAATTAGTAGATTTTCAGAAAGGTGCTGGTCTACAATCACACCTTCATTAAGATTGGCATTGCGGACTGAACACTCTATCACCGTTTCGGTCCGAGCAGGAATAATAAAATAAGGATCAACAAAATGCAATTTGATATCTAAATTACCTATTCTTAAGGTGTCATGAATATAATCAATTTTACATCCAAAAGCTGTTAAGAAATCTGTACCAATTATTCCGTCATACGGTAGATTTATTTGCTTAATAACATGGAATTTAAATTTTGCGGATTTGTTATGAGTTAGTTTAAGACCGAGTAAGAAGTGACCTTCCGTCAACGTTGGTTCATCGCCGGGGTCAATGCCCTTGAGTTTTATCGGTTCCTTAGTTAAATTAGGATGTTTAATAATACTAGATTGCTTGATAAGGCAAATAGCGGAACCGGAATCTACTAATAAAGACAATGGAATATCGGAAACTGGAGACTCTAATAGGACATGCGGTAATAACCTTTTGGATGTATCTAAATTGATTTCGTAAACTTCACGATCGACATCTTTGGTTACTATAGGTGTCGATAACGTTGGGACTCGTGGATTAATTGGGAGTTGAGATTGGTTATTCTTCCGATTAACCTTGGAATTTGAAGGGTGGCTTGTCAAGCCTGATGTAGTAAGGTCGTCAGTTTGGGGCTGGTTACCCTGTTGCATGACCTTGGATTTCGAAGGATTGGCTGTCAAGCCGAATTTGATAAGGTCGTCAGTTTGGGGCTGGTTACCCTGTTGCATGACCTTGGATTTCGAAGGATTGGCTGTCAAGCCGAATTTGATAAGGTCGTCAGTTTGGGGCTGGTTACCCTGTTGCATGACCTTGGATTTCGAAGGATTGGCTGTCAAGCCGAATTTGATAAGGCCGTCGGTTTGGGGCTGGTTACCCTGTCGCATGACCTTGGATTTTGAAATGGAATTTGTTGAAATAGGATTTTTAGGATTTGTGTCGACTTTGGATACTTGTCTCGTGCGACACTGAGGCGAGACCTTTATTCGTTTAAAGGATCTGGTGATGAGTCATCATGACCATAGGATGCGTCAATTTCGTCCTGACCTACAGGATCGGATTGTGCTGCATATGTTACTCTGGGTGAAGGTTGGTGCTGTGCTCTGAATCGATTATTATTGAATTCGCGTCTTTTGCATTGCGAGATATCATGACCAGGGATTTTACAATAACGACATATAGGATGAGAATTCTGTGGCGGACCGCTAAATCTAGCTCCGCGGAATGGATTAGGAGGAGGACCATTTTGAGGTCTGACCGACCTTGACCTATTGTCGTTATTATGATTGTTAGGTTTCTGATCACCTTGAGGGCGTTTATAAAGTGTTTGTTGAATACGTTCTTCCGAGATTGCGAGGTTCACTGCCTCGTTAAGATTTTTGGGTGATCTACATCTAACGATATTGGAAATTCTGGGGTGTAGCCCCATTAAGAAGTGATGGAGGGCTAAATCCTCCATCGCTGCTGTTCGACCCGGAAGTTCTTTAGCCTTCGTGGTGGATAATGATATCTCGGTAAGGAGTTGAGAAAGATTGGTCTCGACCCGCAATGCATACTGACTAACGGTTTCCTGTGAACCCTGCCTGCTTTCTTGCAGTTCAGTTAAAAGATGAGAATAATGTTTGCGTTGACTGAACTGCGTTTTTAAGAATTCTTTTAATTGTTCCCATGTCCCGAATTCTTTAATTGAACAAGCTACTTCCGCTCTACCGCTTAACTGACTTAAAATGTATTTGAACAATATAGGTTTCTGTTTATCGGATGCATATTCGTATGCGTTATTACAATTGACAATAAATGAATTTAAAGTTTCCCTATTCCCATCATAGGGCTTAATGAATTTAAAAAGAATATTAATATCTAGTTCAGCCATAGCTAATGCGGCTGCGGCTTGTCTGGTAATTCGTGGTGAGCCCACGGGAGATTTTACAGATTCACTATCGCTAGGAATTTCTTCCGGAACGGGAATGAACAATTTACTATCGTCAACGCGCGATTTTGACATAATATTTTAATATTTAAAAATGAGGCGGAACAATTTAATTTAAATCAATCTGTACAAAATAACGGCACATAGAAAAAATCATAAATTATACACCGGCTCTCTTACTATGTTGATATACAGTTAAGCAATAACAAGCAACTTACAGTGCATGAGCGGCGACGATAATCGTTGGGATAACGAACATCCGGTACATCATAAATATTTCCTAGAACACCTATGTTTGATCTTCGATTTTCGGGAATCCTCTCGACACGGGACACGACGCTACTTTGCAGACAGGAACAGGCAGGACCACTTTCAAGACACGCACAGGGATGTTGAGTGCCTGTAGCACTCCGACGCAGCAAGGAATCAGACGGGCATTCAATATAATATATTCTATATGTAGATTTGCGCTTTATTGATTTGCGCTTTATTGATTTGCACTTGAATTCACACACTTATGCACCTGGAACCTTCCGGTTTAGCACTTATGCACACTTTTGAACTTAACTTTTGCACTTAACAGTTTTCGGACTGTAGAAACGCGGAATACGGAGCGAGTCTAGGGTTGCCTGGCACTGGAATTTCCGTATCCCACCGCTGCCACCAAAATGTTATGGGAGGTGAAATAAGCCTCTTTTTTAAAAAAAGATTTTATTATTAAAACTTAGTTTAAACACAATAATTGATTTTATAGAATTAACACAGACTTATATGGATTTGCCGGCAACCGTACCCTTAGGATGTTGGAAGTAGACTGACTGGAATAGAATGGATAAGCGACGCGTAGGGAACATGGCGGGAAAGGAATGTGCTGACGGAGTGGTTTAGGGATGGCTGTATGCATTAGTGCATACAGTCTCGGAATATAACAGTACGTATGCCGCGCGACCAACTACGTAAGTCTTTTGTTGTGATGAAATGAAACACATTTATTTTTTTTAAATATTATATTGTGATTTTAAAAATAATGTTACAGACATAGATTATTAAAAAATAATTTTATAATGTATTTATGTATAATTGCAGATAAAAACAGAGTTATTTAGATAATTATGGACAAAATAGACTGATCGAGGCTTGGTTGGCCGAAGACCGTTGTCGTGATGATTTTGGTGGCGACTAGTCAAGTTCAGATAGTAAAGAAGACCATGTAGAGATGCAGCAGTCGATGCCTATACTGGAGATAAATTTAAACCGGACATAATATCTTCCTATAATCGCACTAACTTAAGTGCCATGCAAGTTCCATGCAAGTGCCATGCTAGTGCCATGCAAGTGCCATGCAAGTGCCATGCAATTGCCATGCAAGTGCCATGCAAGTGACATGCAAGTGCCATGCAAATGCCATGCAAATGCTATGCAAATGCCGCATGAATGCAAATGCAAATGCATTTGCATATTATTGTATGTTTTGTTGATTATTTTAAATAGAAAATATATAGATTAATAAATAAATAAACAGATTTTATAATTTATTTGTGTTCTATTTCGTGTTTTAAAAATGGTATACCCTTGTAGATCACGCGACCTCACACGTCACTTTTAGATACGCGACTACTGTAGGGTTAACCGTTCAACTAATGCTTTGTTAGAGATAACGAATTATTCTATTGTTTTATGATTGAATATGTAAATAGATGTAAATAGATATATTTATGTTGATTCGTTCGAACTAAAAATTAACTTTTTACACAGCATAATAATAATAATGAGATGTGAAGATCATCCTTTAACGCACTGCAGCAACAGAAGGTATTGTACAAAAAAATATCTGCTTATTTTGCAAATCTAATTGAATAGTCTAATAAAAATATAATTCGATACATACTACATAGTGTTGAAAAAAAAACCCTAATTTTTACGTCTTGTAAATCCAATGTTTTTTTTAATATGCATTTTAAATTGAATTGACTCCTATTTGCGTCCTACTTTCGTTATTTAAAAAAACTCTATTGTATTTTTTTAAATCTCCCCTCTCTAAAGTCGGTTAAGCATCTAACAAGAGATCAAGTGACACCAGCATGTGCGTGGAACATTCAATGTTACATTTGGTACAGTCACGGATGTACTATCAAGGTAATGCCCGCCGTGAGACATGACGTGGCATGTGTCCATTGTTACACGGTTTTCGGAAAAATCAAATCAAATTTGATTTGTCCGAATTAATTGGAAAATTTGTTAGAAGATAATTAATATTGAAACGAACGGTGAAGGTACATTGTAAAAGGTCTATTGTACTATTACAACCAAGTGAAGGAGAATTGACAGAATGGAAAAGCATACATTTTTACGACGCTACTTTTGAAAGTTACATATCGCATGCGCCTCTAAACATTTAATACGAGACAGAGATACGAACGATATGCAGAAAGTAAACAAATATTATTTTACTTACTTACTATACAAAAAGTCTTGAAATCAGAAATAACATTGTTAGACAGCCATTTCAGATACAAAAATAACTATTTATACACCCCATTTAGTTCAAGCAAAATAAAAACGCATTGCTACTTAGTTAAATAACTGCGTCTCGGAAATCCGATAAGTACAATAGCGTGACTCACTGTTACACATTGAAGCCGTTAAATTGCATTAAAATTGTTCAAGTGCTTATGCTAAGCCCGTAATATGAATTAATTTCTTTTGTATGAACTAGGACATGTGGAATATTGTAATTTCTGAGTTAGATTATCAATTGTTCGTTTCGTAAACGTGTTTCAATTAGAAGAAAGTTTGACGGTTAAAATGAGCAAACGAGCTGGCATACACCGGACTGAAATATATGCATAATACTTACTTACTTACTCCTCTGGCGCTGAAACCCCAAAGGGGGCTTGGCCTCTGAGACAAGAACTCTCCATCTTCCCCGGTCCTGAGCGGTCAAATATATGCATAATGATAATATGTGAGATTAAATATTTAAGACGTTATAATAATTTGTACTTATTTTATGTATTACCCGAACTTATTATAATAGCTTCTCACTAAATACTTACATTGAAATTGAATTTCGGTTATATAAATAAAAAACATTTTTTTAACTTTTACTTAACGATTTTTATTTCAGTAAATATAGAAGAGATTATTCCTTATAGATACGTCACAAAAATCGTGACGAATAACAACGGGAACGAGCACAAAGCAGTTGAACCGTGGACCCAAATACAATAAAGTTCATTGGACTAGAGCTAGACGATCGGCTGCCTTCACTGTATAATATGAATTATCATCATGATACTGCTCTATTTAAATATTTTTGAGAGCAAATACGCTGATTACCTTAAGTCACTTTGTGGTGTATCGATAATACCATAAGTCCCCACGGGGTTATGGGACGCTTTTGAATGTGCTTTTATTACGTAGATATACTCTATAATAGGGACCATGTTAAGATTTTACGATTATGAGTTGTTTAAAGTTTCGTGTTTGTAACCTGTACACGATTATGACCAATTTTTGAGTCAATGATTTTAAAAATCTTAACTAGAGAAAAAAATAGTTTTTAATTAGTAATGATAAAATGAATGAAAGACGAAAGTGTGTTTTTTTGTTTGTCTTTCTCTCATGTCGCACCCGAACGACTTTGTTATATGATTTTAGCACAGTATTACAATATTATTTCCTGGTAATACTGTGATTTTAGTATCTAGTGACAGTTGAAAAAGAAGCGTAAAAGCTTAGGCGTATGCAGATTTACTAATAATGTTCTAACCTGGATCAAAATAATTCAACGTGACTATTATTTACGCCATCATATTATTATGATAAAATTAATATTTATAGTAGGGGAGCCCAGGATGCTAAATGTGGATTTACTCGAGCGTCACGGGAACCTATTAGAATTGGTAGATTAGACCATAGCGAGAAAAAAAGGTCCTATAATGTTTTCACTTTTAGCGGTGGGGAAGGGTTTTTTGATTTTTTTTAAATTAAAAAAGAAAATAATTGGCTTGGAAATACTCAAGCGCGTTAGATATTGATATTTTGCATGCTCCAGGACGTCACTGAAAAAAAGTATACGTTAATCTGACGATTTAAGTGGCGATTTAATCGCTATGAAGAAAGGGTAAAAAATTAAAGTAATATTATTCGAGCGCGTCAGATTAATATATGGGGGGGGTTAATTACAATATAAGAAGTCCCCATTTCGCTAATCTGACGATTCGAGCTCAACCTTAGGGAATTATGGATTATTCAAATTTTCCAGCGGGGCCCCTGAGCGCACCCACCAACCATAACTCCTCATATTGACTAGAGGTACTAATGAATAGCTAAGGTACCGTCCCTTATAGTAATCTGACGCGCTCGAGTAAATCCCAAAATCCCCTCTTGGGCTCCCCTACTATTATCTCTTGACCCTGCCTACTTCGAAGTAGTTAATTTAAAATTTTAATGAAAAATTGAAATCGATTTTTGATTTTGATTTGTTTAATTAGTTTTTGATTTTATCTTTTCTAGACAAACTTATGCAAATTTCATCATGCAATGAAGTATTTCCTATAAATTACAAATAATTAATCAATTCGTATTTATCATTAAAGCTCAATGATTGTAGATTTTACTATATTCTATACACTAGGATATATAGTTTAGGATATATAAAACTAATTACATTTACCGTCGTGACGTAGTAACAAGGTCAGATTCTAACGGATAACTAGGTGATTCATAACCTTGAGTGTATGACGAAATTATCGGATTTTTAACCGGAAAAATTCGCAATGAGGTAAGTGTTTTCCAATTGTTTTTGAATTGTGAAATATTATGAGAAGAAAAGAGACATTCAAAGCTCTCACGTATCAAATTTATTTGTTTCGTAATTTTGCTCTTTCATACGTAAACTGCTACACATATTGAAAGAATGAAAAGAAAGGAAGAAAGAAAGAAAAACATTTATTTTACGGAAATAATCACTTATAATACCACAAGAGCTTCAAAATTATCGGGTATTTTCCGATAGGTTCGTTCAAACAAATGAAGGAGTCAAGTTTTTAGTCAAGGTTAAAAAATCACGAGCGCGAAGCGCGAGTGATTTTTCCTGAAAAACTTGACGACTTTATTTGTTTGCAGGGAACCTTGAGGGAAATGCCAGATAATTTTGAAGCTCGTGTGGTATTCGGGGGATTATTTTTCCGTCCCAAATGTCGGCCAATAATTTCACAATTGAATTCAACCTGTCAGTTTGACGTCAACGACCAGAGAAAATTTTCAAAAAATTATCAGTATAATACCATGTAGGTTGTACCACGTGACGTCGAATGGTGCAATTCTATTGGTCGATATTTGGGTCGGAAAAATAATCACTTTAATATAACAATAACTAAACTACCACAAAATATTTATTGATATAACGAATGGTAATAGATTACATAAACTATTATTTAACAACTTAACTGTCCAATGAGTCACATATGACTCATGGTGAACTTTTGAAATAAGTTCGTGAGTCACAGGTGACTCTTTTTTCAAGAATCTTTGGGATATATTTTTGTTATGAACGTGGAGTGATATACTAAATATAATTACGTGAACGTGTGGCGAAAACCCTAACCTTCAAGAAATTGAAATAAATTTTCGCAAAAGTTTTATACATTATCTGTGGTAGGTACTAAGGTAGGTAGGTGTGTGTATCCTATTTGTTCGAAATAAAACAAAAAATACAGTGAAAAGGAAAACGTTTTATTATGAAAAGTTTGTTTGTAAGTATTATTAGGAGAACCAATCAACACATAATATTATGTTTTTCGTTGTAGCAATATAAACAAAATGCTTTTTTACATGTTTTGCACTCTGTGTGCCCTTGTTTAGCTTTTCGAGCCAACTGCCCTTGAATTTTTAATTTTTCATAGCAACCGGTACATCTCTTTCGAACTAACTTATTGTTTGTAGTATTACGCGGAATTTCTTGAAGACTATGGCCAGGAGATGAACTAGAAACTGGAGATCTGGGAGTCAGAGAAAGCGAAAGTCTTTGAGGCACGTTATTTTCTGTAGTTCTCGCTGCTGGCCCTAGAAAATGTCGAACTAAATGTTCTTGTACTTGCAAAACAGACAATTTAGGACATCCTGATGCCAAATCATTGTAAATGCACCTAGCATTTATTACAGCAACTTGAAATAAAATATCAACAGCGATTTTTTTGTACCAAGTTAGGCTTTTGCGTAAAGGAGAGTGAAAGGATTCTAGTTGGTCCGAAATATCTATACCTTTTGCTTCATTATAGTCTATTATAACGTCGGGTTCATCAAATTCGGTTCGTCGGGTCATCAATCAAGTTTTATTGTCTATACTTGATGTGTACACATATGACTCATTGAACTTGGAAAAAAAAATCTTTTATCCCACGCTTATGCTCATATATGAGGCTTAAATATAAATTGAATAAAATAAATAAAAACAATAACTATTTTTATAAAATATAATTTACTAAGACAATGTGAATGTTTTTTACCCTAATAGAAAAAAAAACTGATGGACGTGGGCTAGTGTTATTTTGTATTGTATGGGGACAGTTAAGTTGTTAATACGTAAGCAAAACCACGGAATGTAGCTAGTAGGTATTATTATATAAGATAAAAAGGTCCCCTGAGCTTTAGCTTAGCCGGAGGGAACGATTCTGTGTAGACCTAGATAATAAAACAGTACTGTATAAAATAATATTTTTTTATCAAATTATACTAAGGTACTGTAAATATTATACTCAAGAACTATTTGGATTGGTTTTTTTAACAAACTTTGCTGGCTACTAAGATTCATATTTTGGGAAAATAATTTAGGTGCCAGTTGCGAATATGATTACAGATGAAAAGTTATTTTGTATGTTATTTATTTAGGTAATATCATTAAATCTATATAATAGGTATTATTATAGGTATTCTCTAGGTAATATTATGTATATTTTATAAGTTTATATAATAACGTCATTGACTAACTTCAATTCTGTCAATTTCAGCTGCAAGTAGTAGTTAGCGGTCGTCGTTGAAAACCAGCGTTGCAGAAAGTTCCAGAAAGTTCCACAATACATGCTTATGTGAACATTTCGGCTTCTCTATAATTGGTTTAGTTGTATCATTAATATTAACTTATTCGTTACTAAGCTTTAGTAACGAGTTAAGACTTATTACCCGCAGTATTTATATCAGTTTTTGAACAGCTACGATGTTGGGACCTTAATCAATTCATAATATAAATAATAATGTTTTAAAAATCTTTTAAAAGATAGACAATCATGTAATGCATTTATTATTATTGCATCACCGATCTTTTTTACGTGTGCAGAGGGAATTACACAAACAAACAGGTGAAGAATAAACATGTTAAAAAGAATAAAATATATATTAATTAAAGGCCACTAAATTATTTATTTATTTATTTATTTACTCTTCAATAAAACTATACATAGAAAACTTATTGCTAATATACAGAACAAAAAAAAAAAAAAACAGTATAGTTTATTAGGCGGCCTTATCACTTAGAAGTGATCTCTTCCAGGCAACCTGGGCAAAATTTTAAATTATCTGCAACACCAGTGTGAATCAGTGTTTTAGGCAGCTGTGGTGTAGTGCACACACAGGATGACCTAAATTATCTCTTTCTTGTTCTGCCAAATACTCTGATTCTTGTACTGTACCAAAGATAACTTAATCTATACTTAATATTATAAAGCTGAAGAGTTTGTTTGTTTGAACGCGCTAATCTCAGGAACTACTGGTCCGATTTGAAAAATTATTTCTGTTAGATAACCCATTTATCGAGGAAGGCTATATAATATGTATAATGACGCTAAGACCAACAGGAGCGGAGCAATGCGGGTGAAACCGCGAAGTGCAGCTAGTATTAGATAAAGTCTTTGTCTACGTTCTTCCATATTTAATCAATAACCTTTTGTAGTAAAAATTATCGCTATGAAATCAGCGCAATGCAGTAGAGAGTAAATAAACTTGTTAGTTGTGTTTGTGCACGACTAGAAAATATTTATCACTTAAGTTTTCAATAAAACTTTGATATATTTTCCTTCATATTTCCGTACGCTTTTATTGTATTCGGTGCATTATTATAGATGACTTATTATTTTTCATTATTATTTTTAAGAACATAACCGCTTGTGATACAAATGTTTATGATTTATGAAATATTTAAAATTGTAAATTAAAATGTTGGAATTATGAAGTAGAATAGTTACGAGCTTTTCTGAATTTTGTATGAGAAAATTAAAGCGTTGTGTTACAAAACCGGAAATTTATTTTGTTTTATATACATATACATATAGTATGGTTATGGTAACACCAAAATGTATAATTACATTTTAATTTCATTAAATAAACATAATATGACTTTATTTGTCTTTTATTATTATCTATACTTGTTGTTGTGTAGATATGTACTCGCACATGTACATGTACATAATTTTGTGTATTTCTTTATGAAATCCGTACCTTCACTACATAGTATAAAACAAAGTCGCTTTCTCTGTCCCTATGGTTTTTTTTTAATAGAGAGAGTGATTCAAGAGGAAGGTTTTAGTATATAATTTATTAGGTTTTAAAAAGAAAGCTAGTATATTATATTTTGTGTATTTCTTTATGATATCTGTACCTTTATTTAATAAATCATTCCCAAAATTATTATAATTGGTATGAATGAAAGAATGAAAAATTCTTTATTGCACACACATACAGGATTACAAAAGATGAGCGATAAAAGTTAAAATATGTACAGAGGGCGGTCTTATCGCTGTAAGCGATTTCTGCCAGACAACCCGCAAAACCATATGGTATATTGGTATCTTTACATTTAGTGAACAAAAATTGCAAAAGAATCGTGTCCACATCATGTAATATGATCCAAGATGGCGATCGTCGTGTTAATTTCAATTATGGCAGTGCCAAGGTCTAACTAGAATCTCAATTGGCACAATGGCTCTTTGAATCATGTGTCTTCTGAATATGTGGGTATTTGTGTCGATAATTTTGGATTTATTAGCTTTGTAGACCAAGTGTGAAGGTAAAGAAAGAGTCCTAGTGTGATTAAGGAGTAACTAAGAAATGGATTATGACAGTTAATACTACTTATCAAAACTTTTTGGCTCTACATCGACAATTTCATTATCTGTTTAATAAATTGTTAATTCGATTAACTTTGCGCTATATATCTAGAAATAACAAACAAACAAACAAACATACTTTATCGTGCACCAGGAAATAAAAATAACATAAGCAAATATATAAAAAAAAGACGGGTTGCACTCCGGGAGTGCCGGCAGAAGTGAAAACTTGATTAACGAAACGTTGAGCATGTTTGATATTTTGGAATGGTATCCGTCTTACGCTTTTTCGATCAGGTCACGTGTCCTGACGCGAGTTTAAGATTTTATACCCATTACAGAAAAAGTGCTCAACGCCGCTAAAGAAGTTTTCACTTCAATAAATAGAAGAATAACTGCATTGATAGGTAAGTAAGTATATTATATTGAATTGTGAAAATAAAGTTCATTAATTTGTTTCATTCAGTTCCATACAATTTCTTTTTGAGTTTCTAGCACGTTGATAACCAATCAAATCAAATCAAAATCAAATCAACATATGAAAATCGCAAATTTAACTTATCCAATATATAACGAAGCAATTGGACTTAGCAAATAAATATTTATCAATAATTATTTTAGCGTTTAGCATGAAAGTTTAAATAAGAGCTTGCTTTGAATAACCTAGTTAGAACATTTTATAGTTTTGTTTATTGTTATGTGCTTTTCAACACTGAAAAGTAAAGGTGATAAATGAAATTATCCTTCACTATATGTAGATACATGTCAGTTTAAATCCAGTAATCTGTTAATAGAATTTGCTTTTGGCATCGTACATAAACTAATGGAAAAACGAAGTTTATCAATTTATAAAATCACATCGAAAGAGACGTGTATTTTATTTTAAAACAATGTTTTATCTGAATTTTTAGTAACCAGATTTGCTATATATTTCATCCTACGTGACACACATACAAAAATACGTTACGGTGCATTTACATCAAACGAACATAGAGCTTAGAGCTAGAGCAAGACCATTCTTTCGTGATCTTTTATTGTAAACGGAAATCTCGTATTCAGTGTTGTTCCGTATAAGAACATTGCATAGAACCATTAGGAATGCACTAAGAACAACGAAAGAATGCTCTACGCCTGTTTACACTAAAATAATTTGACATAGTGGGGTTAGAATGAGCATTCGCTCGTTTGATGTAAATGCACCGTTATAGCAACGCATTGACCACAAAATCTCATAAGATACTTTACGAGGAAATCAAATGAACCATTTTCGTAATCTAAAAGTCTTATATGTCCTGATTAATCCTCATTATTAGGTACCAAACTTACCAGTGTTCTACAATTTAAAAGATTTCCAAGCCATATATTATTATATTCAAACTTTATTTTCAAACAATTGCTACAAAGCAATTTTCAACAGTAACCTTTTCTAATATATCTCTGAATCTCTATTTATAGTACCTCTTTTCTGTAGATTACTTGTTTTCCCGAAATACAGATATAAAATTAAAATGTTTAATCTATAGATAGTTTGTTTGTGTGTTTGTTAAATATCAGGAACCACGGTTCCGATTTATAAAATTATGTTACTGTTAGATAGCTCCTTTATCGAGGAAGGCTCTATGCCTATCATCACGCTTAGGAGTGGAGCAATGCGTGTAAATCCACGATTCACAGCTAGTTTGTTATATGGTGAAAGTATTAGTAACTATAAAAGCTATAACAATTATTAAATAATTCAAACAACGTATTCTTAAAGGTTTATCGCTCCATAAAGAATTCATACCAATCAGACCACCCAAAACTTAAGAATAAGCTGTTTATAGAAATTTGAGTCGTTATACTTACTCGATAAGATATTATTTAGCTTGGTTGAATTATATCAAATATTTTTTTTAGTTTCATCTTATTGTTTGATCAGCATTGCTATTATAATGGTCACAGGCCATTAGTATAAGGATTTGTACACTGTTTGCATTTATAGTATGAAAAAGTTGAGATTTTTTTAAAATCTATACTTATTTCTAATATTATAAAGCTGAAGAGTTTGTTTGTGTGAACGCGCTAAACTCAGGAACTACTGGACCAATTTGAAAAATTATTTCGGAAAAATATGCGGAAGTTGACTAACTTTCAAAACCTACGTAAAACACTATACCTAATATTATATTAAATGCCAAATATTTTGCTATATTATGCAAATAAAGAATGCTGATATTTATTACAAATTCGATACACAAAACAACTGAATCAACTTTATTAAAATTTTCCAAAGTGATAGTTTAAATAAAAAAATATATTAATGATACAAGTAATTTAAGACAGACGGCGCCATACAAACTAAGTAGTGAAACTTAATCACTGCTAAGTACATAGCTTATTACTTAAATACAAGGGCATACAAAACAAACCATTAGCCTTGTAACATACATACATACATGCACACATCTATTTTATATACGGAGTAGTTCTGTCCGTCGGTTTGTAACAATGCATGACATCATCAACGCTAATCGTGATTTGAATCTATGGTCTCGTTCTATGTTGTAGCTAAAGTTTGAAAATTTGCCATTTTGTAAAGTGCTTTTAATGTTTGATGTAAGAATCTATCGCAATCAGGTTTAAAATTTCAGTTGGTTTCCAAAAAGGAATATGCTTCATGTAGATTGGTGTAGGTTACTTAAATATATCGTAGCTAAATGTAAATACCTTTGTAAGAAAATTATGGAATTGAAAATAAATGTTTATTAAAATAAATAATGAAAAGTTTCTCGAAAATGTTTAAAGTATGTACATATTTGGCAATGCGACTGATGTTTGATTATATTAATTATCAAACTAAATTAGCTTTTATATTTATATCCAATTACAGCTAGACTACATAAAATTATATTTGGGAAGGATTTTCAATAAGCTTTAAAAAAATATATTCTAGTTCTATTACGGGTAAACAAAGTCGACAGTCGACATTTATCCGAGGCAATATGAAGGAAAAGTAGGTAAATAATAAAGCACGTAATATTTAAACATTTATTGACAACAACCAAAAACCACATACATACAAGAACAATTTAAATAATTATTCCATATTATAACTATTTACTAAAAAGCAGACATTGTAAAAATAACTGTAAATTATTAACTACAACATACATTATTACACTAAGATTATCTGCTTGCAATTTTAATTTAGCATTATGTACAGGAAGTTGCTTGCATTGCCTGTTGTATACATTTGTTTTACGTATGTATTGTACTATTGTATACCTATTATATATAATAAAATTGAGGAAAAGTCTGTCAGTTATTTGAAAAACAAATAATAGATGATAGAGTGTCCATATAGATTTAAAATTATAAGAATAGAAGGTTAATACAAAATAGAAACGAATGATATCGTGGGTAGACACGATGCTAAGAAATTCTAGCGGTCTTATGGTCGGTTTCAGTAGATATCAGTCCAATTTAAACATAATTTTAGAATTAATTCTTAGCTGTACCTACATCGTTTCCGATTTAAATGTGTACGAAAGAAAAATCGATCAAAAGGTACATTTTTAATCCACAGATTACGGATTAGACTTCGATATTGAAACCTAGCGTTAGGCATCGCCACGGTAAAGTGAAGGCGAAAATTTGGTCGATATCAATTTCGGTTTTATGAGAATCACAAAATATAAAAAAAAACGATTATCCACTTGGAATAGAACAAATATTGAATTATAAAAAATATTGAATTATATAAAATTGTGATTAATACATTGAAGGAAACTACGATAAAAATGTTAAAAATTTAAATCAATAGGACTGTCCTAAGTATATAACAAAACTTATAAAAAAAACATATTACACTCATTATATTATATATGTATCATTATTATATATGTATATGTATAGTATATGTGATATTGTATATGGACATGTATTATTTATGGTAGATATATATTATTATTTATTGTTTCTTGCTATTAATTATTCTTTTTCTGTTCTCGTCCCGCCAATTAGTGATCATTTTGCTTGTTTACCTTTTACCGTGGTTGCCTGGAAGAGATCACTATTAAGTGATAAGGCCGCCAAAATAGTTGTACTCTGTTCTATGTGTATTGTGTAAGTAGTTTCTAAGGCTTCTGTACAACTATTAAAGAGTTAAATAAATAATAATAAATAAATATATTTTACTGCATTAAAGCTTTTTTTGCAATTCATTCGTAATTGGCGATAAAATTTATTCAGCCATCAAAAGAACCTGTCATAACTATGTCATAGATCATAAACCAATGCAGAAAGGGTATGTCTTTGATGGTCCAACCCGAGTTTACTGCCTATTAGAGACGGCCTCTCGAAATTGTCATATTATATATCGGGTCATTGCTTTCCTTGTGTTGTCGCTCGGAAAAGGGGCACAATGGTCCCTTCGTATTTAATTCACCCGTGGTTTATTTATTGACCTATTTTCGTGTTTATTTATATCATATAAGAGAAGGGCTTACTGCCTCAGTTCCTGAAATTGCGAGACCTTTAAAGCTTATGGGCATAATGCGGTTATAATGGTTTTGGCACGTTTTATTGGATGAAAAATTACAGTTTTTGTTTTTGCGGTTGTTTTGAGTTGACGTTAAAACTTTTGCATTTATTGACTTGCTCGACCCCCGTTGTACTTCAACGAGCTAAGTTACATACAATTTAGTAGGTATATAGACTTCAGAATATAACTGAAACTTTACAAAATGAATGCCCATTAACTTATGAATTATTTATTTGTGAAAATACTCTGTAATAATTGTACATTTAAAGATCGTGATGACTTCTAGCGAAGGTGACCTTCTCCTGGGAGAGTTTACACTTTTACAAAAAAAATTGAACAACTTCTGTCTACTTACACGTACAGAGAACTTTGAATAATAGTATAATTCCTAATCTCGACCATGAAATATCTTTATTAAACATGTTCCTATAAGTAAATAATAAGATGTGTCACGTCTGCATAAAATCCGTGTCTATGACACATCAGCGCGGTCATAAAATGCTGCATCGTAATATTAATTTCGCCCATAAGGAACCCGTACGTTTTATGAATGAAAATATAATATTATAGTACATTCTAGGCATTTTATGGCACCCATGGCCCCGTTTGAAATATTAAAATTGTATTGTGGTGGATCGTTTTACAACACACTTTATGTTTAATTCATTGTTGTATGGGTGTATGTTTTTTCGATTTTTGATGGCATATTTATTAGTGATAGTAGATAATATTTTTAATAGATAGATAATATTATACTATCTATTTTCTAGTTGAGTAATAAGTGTAAATGGAATTGAATGCAGTATTTGTCATTTCGAGAGTTATATCACAGGAAAAACGAAGAAAGTCATTTTTTCCTACGATAAAAATAGATATACATTATATAATTAAATACAATAGGTACGTATAAAAATCAACAATCAGTTCAACCTATGCACACTAAGTTTTATCTATTTCTTGAAAGATGTACAATGTGTTTGTTTTTGACAAAACTATATCAATTATAACAACATTGTTTAAAATTTTAAAATACTCCTTGTTACTTACATACATCTTACATACAATAGCATTACCATTTTTAATTATAACAATTAAAACTAACTCAGAAATGCGTCAAGCATTGCACAATTTATATCTACACATTAAATATCTTCTCGGAGTTCTTCTCTATTTCTATTTATTCTTGCACATGTCTTCAAATTCCTTTCTTCTCTATTTATCTCTTCTTTTACAGGGATTGATGAACAGACGGCACTAACACACCTGAAAGTTTGCTCACCTAGTGTTAATACAGGTTAGAGCAACAATTCAGGCCCATCAGTGTACCGAACTTCTTCTTTCTTCTCTTCTTGTATCGAACTTCTTCTGTTCTTCTCTATATCTTCTATTTGTTACCATGAGCCGTCACATTGCGATTGCCGACTGCGAAGACGCTAAACAAATGAGCAATGATTATCAGATTAATTGACAAATATTACTAATTGCTATAAGCTTAATAAACATACGAAAAACAATATTATGTTTACGTACACATAATTATTACAAAGACCTCACATACGAAACTAAAAGAAACAATAAAAATAACAAGAACACTCATAAAATTAACAAGCTCACAAGGATCATGTTCCAAACAGTCGTAAAACTAGTGACAGTATTATGCCATTACAATAAAGCAGTTTGTCCAATCGAAACACGAGTGTCTATCTAAAAACTGAATCTACATTATTACGTTGAGCAAGCATGGCGGCGCGTAAAATGGCGCGAAAACGCCTCGCGATTTGACAGCTGTCAATTAGAACGGCGGGAAAAGAGTGATATTACGACGTTTCGATACACGGCCGGGTTCTTTTCGTCGGGCCGTTAGTTTTATCGCGTTGACAGAAAGACAATCGTCTCATAATTGGATGTTTGTTACGTTAACAGCGAGGTTGTCACGTGTCTCGGACGTTTTATTTGCTGTAAATTAGTCAAACTTGTGTCAGTCTCAGCTGTTTATTTAACGAATCGATTGTGATTGTTTCTTTTGTTATTTGAAAGGAAATTGATTTTTTAATTTAAAATGTATTTTAAAAGTAGCTCTAGTTAGTTTTAAATGTTGTAAATTCGCATTTTTTAAGACGCCACATATAATTTGTGATGATAAAGATAGATTTATGGTATTAAATATTATCTAGTATACAGCTAAAGATCAAAGAGATAAATAAATTAGTTAAATAAAATGCTTCAGTTCTCAGTGGACACATTTAATTTGATTTATAAGGTACACACATATATTTTTTAATTTAGAAATTGAAGGATCTGAAAATTGAAATACCCATCAGTGTAACTGTGTACCGTATAAAATATTGAAGAAATTTATTTATTTAAATTAAATACACACAACAGATCACGATCTTGTTGGGCGCAAGAGTGTAATTATATCCTTTCTTAAAAATTTTAATATATTTTCCATCTCTTACAATTAATTTCAATATATTTGGCGTATACATTTCAAATTATTCATCGATTTATTTCAATTTTATCAAGGAATCGGTAAAGTCGAATGTTTCACCGTCTAAACGCGGGAAATGAAAACGATGAGTGTGCCAAAATGGTTGCCAATAACATTCAGTTGGTTCCGTTACAAAACGTTATTAGAAATGGGAGATTTATTTTGAATATGTTTCTAAGAACCGTTATTCACACAAAATTTATATTTCAATTTTATATTCAATTATATAATATATGAACAGGAACGATATTCACAAATGTTGAAAAGTAATATCACTACATAATATAAAAAAAGTCGCTATCTCTATCCCTAGACATACGTGTCCTGGTCAATATCACAATATAAACTAACTTCAATGCTACAGTCAATGGGGTAATTGAATCAGAATTAATTAAAATACCCGCATACTTCTAAATTACTATCTATCATCTATTTCTACACTATAAGATACGGTATCCTAATTTAATAAGAAATTTAAGACAAGCAACAACGCCCACTTTGAAAGCTTCCATTCTCTCACATATTACAAAAAAAAATATTTTAACAGAAATATTATTTATGATCTGATTAGTAGTTTAACGTGAAGGCATCAATTCTATGTTCCTAAAAATACATTCCATACTAATACTAATATACTAATAATATTATAAATGCGAAAGTAACTCTGTCTGTCTGTCTGTTACTCAATCACGCCTTAACTACTAAACCAATTTGCATGAAATTTGGTATAGAGATATTTTGTTACCCGAGAAACGACATAGGCTACTTTTTACCCCGGGACATATCACATAGGATAGGTTTTTATTCCGGAAATCCCACGGGAACGGGAACTATGCGGGTTTTTCTTTGACTGCGCGGGCGAAGCCGCGGGTGGAAAGCTAGTAACTTATAGATTTACCAAGAAATACATGTGGCTTATTCTAAAATGTCAAGTTTAGTTTAAAACTCGTTTGATACCTTTTTATTTTTCAATCGCGCGCGACCGTGAACCATTTTGTTTTTTGTTTTCCAAACAAAATATGCGAAACATTGTTTGTTAAACTGTATAACGATTGTTTGTAAAATGTATTCCAATGTTCTGGAAACTTCTAAGTGTAATGTGTATTTGTTTTTCGTTGCTCTGTATTCGAATTCAGTTTCAATTGGATTGAAAATACACGTTTAAAGTGGAAAGAGCTTTTAGACTTAGCAAAGCAATGCATAATGGTAAGAATATGCCGTGAATATGCCGCATTCTAAAATCTAATACCATAGATCTAAAACTTTTCGACAGTACCTACCTGGCTGGCTATGTATAAGTATATTTTTGTGTACATGTGTATACGTGAATGTGTGCGTGTGTGTGCATAATATGTCAAAAGTACTAATAAAAGTAGGATTTGATAATAATATAATTTTCTCACCATTAATTATTAAATATCATAACTTACTCCCAATATGAATGCTAATTATTCTAGTAAGTCATGTCGCGCAAATTGAATTAAAATGACTCGAATGCATGTTTTTCGGTGAATGTTTTCAATAGTTCAGGGCTCTGGGAATGGACTAGTGGTATTTGTAGTAACTACGGATTACGAAAGGTAACTTTAATTTGGAATTTGTCAAATAATATTACGATTTTTATCCTTCGGGAAAATGAAAGGAAATGTCGATGTTTAAATAAAAAAGCGTTTGTGCCGAGCACACGTGTCAGAAGTGAAACTTCTTTGGCAAGATCCAAAGATACACAAATCGTCGCCTCACTCCATGATGTGCCGGTATTGCCATGATGTGCCGGTATTGCCATGACGCGACCATGAAATTTTACTCACAACGTGCCTAAAGAAATGTCACTTCAAAAATAATAGTTGCATATTATTCCATTATTCAAATTTAAAATCAAATTATTTATGTGCAAGACATGTGATTACAATGGTTAGGGAGCCAGGTGCAAATTTGGTTAACTATTTCCTCTCAAGAGATAATTCGTCAGACGCATGAGAGTATAGTATTATAAAGCCTCGTGAACGTCAGCTGGCGCTCGGTTGGGGGGGTGAGCGGTTGTAGCCTCCCACGCACATAGGAAAAAAAATACATTCATTCATTCATTTCCTCTCAGCTAAAAATTTGTCAAATTGTAGCTAACCCAATATCTCAACGAAAAAAAATAGTCAGCTGGTTACAACATGGTGTATTATACGTCAGCTGGTGTCTCGAACATGAAAGTTAAATTTAAAGAAAAATTTATTTTCCGTTATTTCCTCTCAAACAAAAATTTACCTGATGATAGCTTATATGTAACTGTGGATAAATATATATGTCAGCTGGCTGTATCTTGGTGGAAAAACCGTCAGCTGATACGGGAGGCTACAACCGCTCTTCCCCCCAACCGAGCTCCAGCTGACGTTCACGAGGCTTCATAATACTATACTTTGATGCATTTTACTAATTACCGCTTGAGAGGAACTTGGTCATAAAATCTGCTGCTGGCTCCCGGACCACAAGGATTCACAGACTTTTCCTTTGAAACGAAAAACTTACTTACGCAATTGATTCATAACACTCAACATCTTAAAAAAATTCAGTTGACCTACTAAACTGATAAACGAAGCCAGTAGCTATCGCTAGTGTACATAAAAAATGCATAAAGTAAATTACATTCCCTCCCTATCGCGTGACTCAACTAATTCAATTACTGTACACAATATCACTTATTAGCGATATAAAAACTGCACTTCGTGAACCCAATCTTTTAGCTTCCATTTTATACCATTACCATATTCCCCATACGGGGTTTCAAGAGACGCAGAAATACTAGTTGAAACCTATCTATTATGTTTGGTGATACTAATAATTAAAATGCATACGTATTACGTATTATACGTTCATCAAAATCGGCATGGGAAATACTTGTACATAAATAAGATCGAGGCCTTCTATAGACAGAAAAATGTCTTATGTTTTGCAAACAAAAACCACTGATGATTTGGATAAAATTTTAATAATTTTTCTGACAAAATATGTCCTAGTTTTAAGCCAAATAAAACGACAAATCCCTCCACTTTGTGTAGGTTACGTGTGTGATTAGTATTACCATTGAGAGCCTTTTACCTACATTTTTATTTTTTTTTTCACAAATAAATTGAAAAATTTACCCACTAGTTTTAAAAAGAGATTATGTTTCCAAGAACATCAGTTCACATATAAAATAACCCTGTGCAATTTGCTTCAATTATAACTGCACTGAAGAAAAACGCATTTTTACATCAAAGCAACGAGAAAAACAATTCGCAAAGATTGTTTTGGCCTAGAAATCAATTAACAATACACTTGCCAACCAACAGCAGATGATCGTGACTCAGCATTATCTGTGGAAAAGAGAAATATATATTACAAATAAGATTATACATATGTATTACATATGAATATATAATATTATCTATATGTAGGTTTTGTTTGTAATTAGTCATGTAGTTAGGAGCTAAATGTTAATAATCTATACTAATATTGTAAAGCTGAAGAGTTTGTTTGTTTAAACGCGCTAATCTCAGGAACTACTGGTCCGATATTAAAAATTCTTTCGGTGTTAGATAGCCCATATTTTATCGAGGAAGGCTATAGGCTATATCAATATGCTAACGGCTAAGACCAACAGGAGCGGAGACGCTGGTGAAACCGCGAAGTGCAGCTAGTGTAAGATATAGTTAAATTACGAATATGTAAATGATGTAAGCAATTTAAGTGTAATTTTACGAATATAATGATAAGCCTGATTATAAAAATGTAGATATTTGTATTAGTTAAGGTTTGAAACCTTAAAGATTAATTACTTTTTCTTTCCTCATAACGTAAGTACTAAATTTCAACTAACATTATACCTCTATTTATAACTAGCTGTGCTTCGCGGTTTTACCCGCAGTGTTCCGCTCCTGTTGGTTTTAGTGTGATGATATATTATAGCCTATAGCCTTCCTATATAAATGAGCTATCTAACACCGAAAGATTTTTTCAAATCCGACCAGTAGTTGCCGAGATTAGCACGTTCAAACAAACAAACAAACTCTTCAGCTTTATAATATTAGTATAGATAAAAGTTATTAAATTGGACAATTTTCAACACACGAACATAAGACATTTATATTTATAAATTGCAAATGAGATAAAGCTTAATTCTGTAAGCTTGTTTTTTCCATTCAGTACCTACGTATTATATTGGGAAAAATTTAATTCGATAATCGCCCTGTAGCAATTTTCCTCGTAAATTTTAATTTCAGTAAGAAAGGTAGAGTTTACAAAAACTATAAATTTGTGAAGATATTTAATTCACTAGCTGTGCCCTGCTGTTTTACCCGCAGTGCTCCACTCCTGTTGGTCTTAGCGCGATGATATATAGCCTATAGCCTTCCTCGATAAATGGGCTATCTAACACGGAAAGAATTTTTCAATTCGGACCAGTAGTTCCTGAGATTAGCGCGTTCAAACAAACAAACAATCTCTTCAGCTTTATAATATTACTAGCTGTGCCCGCGACTTCGTCCGCGTGGAAAAGTGACTTTGGATAGTTTTCCCATGGTAAAAAGTACCCTATGCCCTTTCTTAACATATTATTTTCTACCACTGCCCGCGATGTTGCACCACCACGGCGTGTCAGTACCAAACACAGATCACAGAAACGTACCAAACATATCTAAAGATGACAGTGTCGCTATAGCATTACTTATAAGGAAACAACTTTTAAATAGCATTAAAATATAAGTATATGTTCTTGAAGTAAAACTTCTTTAGGCACGTTGAGAGTAAAATTGTAGCCTATAGCCTCACCCGACCTCTTAGGAATATTCATGCAAAATTTGAAGTAAATCTATGCAGTACTTTTCGAGATTAGCCCGGTCAAACATACAGACAAACAGACAAACAGACAAACAGACAAACAGACAAACAGACAAAAATTCTAAAAACTATATTTTTGGCTTCTATATCGATTATAGATCATGGATTATGTATTCTTTTAAAAAAACATTCAATGTACAGTTTTGACTTTCCTACGATTTTATTATATGTATAGATAAGTATAGATTTACGGTGTACATAATGATAGGCAGGTAAACAATGAAGTCATTTTGTGTGATATCATAAAATAAATATTGTTGCTTTGACCATTTTCGTGTGCTGTATTTAAAACTTGATGATTTATGCTAAGTATTAGAGTGCTTTTCCACCAGAGATGTGCGAGAATACCTAGCGAGGGATGTGTTTGTAAAGAACCAATAGTATCGCTTCAAACGCTAAATGAAGCGATATGATTGGTTCTTTACAAACACACATCAACATCTCTGGTGGAAAAGCACCCTTAGTACTAGTATTATATTATTTTCTGTGGTATTAGTTATGAAACTAATCATTTATAAATTAATACTTCATAAAGTAGTAGTAATACTAGTAGTACTAAATAATACTAAATCTAAAACTACCCACATAAAATAAAACACAAGAAAAACTGCTATAAATACAAAGTTTGTAGTTTCGTTTAAGATAAATCCAATTTGTCGAATGATCCTCTCTAACGCCAGTTTTCTGACGAAGCGTTTAGTGAAATAGGTCAAAAGGCTATTACGTGGGCTTGCGCCTAACTAGACGCTATTAGTTTAAAAGTTATGTACCTACCTAGTATTTGATAGAGTATTGTTTAATTTTATCGAACATCGAATATCGTAAGCCAAAATGTAGTAAATTTCCTGATTTTTGACATTAATTTACAAGTGTCATATGTATTCATATTATTATTGTAGGCCCCAAGGGCGTTAGTACACCTACGCATTCGCGTGCGGCAGCAAAACAACGAAAAATCTGTCAGTAGTATGGCAGGTTTTCGCATATGATATGTCTCACTCTAGCACATAGATAGATGAAATAGTTGCGGCCTTGTCAGTATTGTTTCGCAAGGAACTGCGAAATAGCCATTACACAGACGCATACGTTCCGCTATTGAAGTTTCGCATCGCAAAGCGTCAGATCGCGATCTGTCGGTGAGGACAGATTTTCGCGCCATGGATGCCGAAAATACTGAATTATTTTTGCATTCTATTCGAGATTATCCCGTATTATACGCAATTGGACACGCATATTATAAAAATACGTACAAAAAAGAGGTAGCATGGAGAAAACTTCAAACATGGAGAAAATTACAATGGCATAAATCATTGCGAAAAAGTTGCGAAAACATTGCTGTGTACTAACGTTCCGCAGATATTTCGCTACGCAGTAGTTCCGCAGAGATTCGCTGCCGCATACGAATGCGTAGGTGTACTAGGCGTAAAACAGAGATAAGTATTTGATAGACATAAGTATATTGTTTCCCATTTTCTGAATAACAATCTCTTCGTTCTTACATAAATCCAATAAGCTAATAATATTTTCCGATATAAAGATGTGTCGTATTTTAGGACTTATAAATAAAATAAGAAACAAAACTATAATAGATAAATATTTCTATTTTCCGAGTGCCCACAAAATGAGGTCTATAAAATATGATGGATTCATCATATCATCATATACAGTCACATCCAAATCAAATCTTATTTCTTTCTAACAGCTCACCTACTTTCCATTGCACATATCTAATATATAATATCTCGCTGGGCGGTTAAAATAAATACGCGGTTTGACGGACACGCGCCAGAACTGACGGTTTATGATGCGTTGCAAGTTATAAGCTCACAGCGATATATTTTTAAATGTGTAATCCTCGGCAAATCTTTCCTACAATACAAATCTATCTCTTCTATCTATAAAGTTAATAAATGTCGTAGTAATATTTTTTATTGCGTTTAAATAAGCTGTTGCAAGAGAAGGGCATTCATGTCAGCCGCACAAAACAACAAATTGCTCAATTTTACAGACATATGCGATAGACGTATAGTACAGCTGCATAGAGTGATGCCATAGCTGGAAGACGAATGATTATAACATTAAACCTCCCACAAATTCAATTTACAAATTTATAAGTAAAGCATTTCACAATACCGTTATATTTAAAACAGAAACACATTAAAATGGTTATAAAATTATCAATATTACGTATGCTCTTAACACGTTTTTTTTTTATTTTATTTTATTTTTATTCATAACAAGTAATTAACAGGTTTTACCCCAAAGCATTACATGTTTAGTTTTACACAAAATATTAAAAATAGGATACAGTTTTCATTAACTATCGACTTAAGAATTTAAAAACATTGGATTTATATGTATTTATGGACGTATTAAATAAATCTGTCTCGGGTAGCAGAGCGAGCAAGTCGTTTACTAATTTTACCGAACCCACCAAGGGGGCGTTACGGCTAGAAACAGTTCTTACACCTTGCTGCACAGCAAGGAAATCACGACCCCGACGTAGTCCCATCCCAGAAGGAGCCGCTACGCTATAAATAAATTTCGGAGGAATTTTAAAAGAAATTCGTTCAAGACTAAATGGATTATCTATACCACCATTTAGCACCTGATAAACGTGTACTAGTAAAATGTATTTGCGCCTTGATTCAAGACTGAAAAAGCCTGTCATACCATACTTATACCTACATAAAGAGACGGGTACATATATGGATAGTATCCATACATCTGCCTAAATGCAAACCTACAGAACTTTTTTTGAATTTTCTCTAACATAAGAATATATTTTTTTTCATGCGGATCCCAGATAATACAATTATATTCCAAACTACTTCGGACGTATGCCTGGTAAAGAGAAATAGTACATTTTATGTCAGAAAAATTATTACCAGTTCGAATAATAAAACCGAGAATTTTTAAAGACTTATTGTATATATTCACGATATGGTCCTTAAAATCTAATAAAGAAGTAAAAGTAACTCCTAGATCTTTAATTGTGGTAACGCGCTGGATACACTGTCCACCTAAATAATATGTGTAATCGATTGGCGTTCGAGACCGCGAGTAGCTCATAATTTTGCATTTACCAATATTAAAATACAAACGGTTTTTTACACCCCATTCCATAACGGACTCAATGTCATGCTGCAAAGCCTGGTATTGGGTATGATTTTTTACTCCCATATAAATTTTGGGGTCATCTGCGAACATTAAACACTGAGCGCTTCTGACAACATTCGGTAAATCATTAATTAAAATTAAAAACTGGGTCGGTCCTAGGGTCGATCCCTGACTTATTCCTGATTTAGTGAAATATATATTTGACTTATGATTACCAATTTGAACATATTGCAAACGATCCTTTAAATAATTCGCAAAAAATTGCAAAAGTTTAGGACAGAACCCGAATGAGGCAAGTTTGTTTAAAAGGATATCATTATCTATTTTGTCGAAAGCTTTTTGAAAATCAAAATAAGCGACGTCTACCTGCTGGTTTTCGTCTAGGCATGTATTAATATAAGTTACAAAATTTAAATGATTAGTTACAGTCGACCGCTTAGACCTAAACCCATGCTGACAATCACTTAAGTAAGAACCGATCTGATTTTTTATGCTATTATCTATTAGCATTTCAAATAATTTCCCAAATGTTGAGAGGACAGCAATTGGTCTATGGTTCGTTACATCATAATTATTGCTATCTTTTGCTACGGGTGTGACGCGAGACACTTTCCATACAGTAGGATAGACATTATTTTGCATAGACAAATTATATAGATATAACAACGGTTTTTTAAATGCAGATATGCAATCCTTTACCAAAAAGGGTGGAACTCCATCTGGACCGGTAGATGAATGTGGCTTTAACCGTCTAGCTGCCTGGTGTATATCTTTAGATATAAATTTATTTATACTCACATGCAAAGAACTATTATTTTCTAAATAACAATGTTTCCCGGCTTCCTCAGCATTTAACCTCGGAGTGTCTTGTAAAAATACTGAACTAAAGTATTCTGCAAATGAATCAGCAGCATTTTGCCCTATAAGAGATTGACCGTTATAACTATATGTAGCAGTACCATGTCTATTTTGTCGAAGTTCCTTTACAAATTTCCAAAAATACGCCGGATTTTCACGAATACTAGAACTAACCCTATGAGTATATATCTTATACGCCTCATCTATCTGTTTTTTAACCAAGGCTCGGTAATATTTAAATAATTCATAGTTAGACAAATCGCCACTAATTTTATATTGCTTATGTTGAAAATGCTTATTTTTTATATAAAATATTTTATCAGATGTAAACCAAACTGGATATATGTAACGACTAAAGGGCTTATTATATTTTTTAAGCGGTACACACTGGTTAAGGCATTCACTTAGCTTTGTATAAAAATATTCGACTGCTTTATTTACGTCTGAAATTAGATAAAGAGCGCTCCAATCAATATTCTCAAGCATGGAGTATATATAGCACGTTCAAGTCAGCTTTGCGAAAATTCCAATTTTTACCACATCAGTGAGACGCCTGCGCAACGTCATATTAAGCAAGTTAAAAGCTTTAATTTTAGCAAACACAGACAAATGACAATTATTTACGTACCTAGTTACCTTCCAAAGAAGCGATTTTTCTCGCAAATATAATGGTAACCTATTAAAAACTCGAATTTCTATTACCCGAATCTTAAAATCCCGAAAACGGTTGTTAGAACTTTTAAAAGACAGATGTTATGAATGACAACTTTTTAAAATTCCTTTTTTAATTTCCCAGATGAATCAATTTCCAGATACACCAAAACCAGATTTTTAAAAATTATTTTTTTGTTTCCCGTATTCTCATAATCCAGATTTAGTTATACCAGATTCTCAGAATACTTTTTTTTGTTTCCCATAGTACCATTTTCCAAATAAACTATTACCAACTTTTCATAATCTTTTTATTTGGTTCCCATATAATCGTATAACAGATAAACTATTGCCAGATTTTCATAATCTCTTTATTTGGTTCCCATACAATCGTGATTATACCTTTACTATTGCCTGAAAATAAACATTACCAGTAAGTAAATTGTTTTACTTGCCCATTACAGAAAGGTTTAAGTGTCAAATTCGACTCAGTAGGTTAGGTTAGGTTTGAACCGCGACCCTCACGCACGAGCCGAGCGAGCGAAGCGAGCGTGCCGCGGCAGCGGCCGGCGAGTGCCAGAACCGACTCGCTATTGTTTTACTTGCCCAACAGAAAGAATTAAGTGTTAAAATCTATTCAGTAGGTTAGGTTAGGTTCGTGCTGCGACCCCCTGGAAGGATTTCGTTTTTCTGGATATCGTTTATTTGAATTTCAAAAATCTGGACATTGTTTGTCTGGATATCAATCAACTGTATTTCAAAAATTTGTGTTTTAAAAATCTGGCTTTCGTGCATATGGATTACGGTCATCTGGATTTTGTGCATTTAGATTTCGTATGTCTGGAACTCATTCGTCTGGATTGTAAAACGTCGTACAAATGAAGAAATGGGCAAATGAAATTTGGAGTTGCGATTATATGGCAAACAAAACTTCGAAATTTTAAAATTCGGGGTTATGAAAAAATGACCAAACGTTTTCTGGATTATGATATTCGGAATATTAAAATTCGAGATTAAGATAGGTAACCAAATATAATAGATTATATGTATACTGTATAGGTAGAGTGGACTCTACCTTCTACTGAAAGTTCAGTCGTTCCAGAAATTCTACATTTAAAGAGAAAAATAGAAATTTTTTTTCGTGACTCATACAATGTAAACAACTATAAGCACTTGAGAACACTTATTTTTAAATAATAGATACCCACCATTATTTTTAATATCCATGAATATAAATAAAGCTTTTAGCATTAAAATTAATACAATTGCTTCATGATTCACGGGAAATTTTATATCGGCTTATCGTCAATCGCTCTTAACTTACACTACAGATAATGTAAGCCGAATTGAACTTCCATTAAATTTATTTCTGGAGCAAGATTAATATTTTTTGGCTGAAACTCAAAGAATCTATACGAAATTATTATGAATTGATACGTATATTTTCAACGCCAGTATATCAATCAGCTGTATTAATAGTTTATTTCTTATAGATCTGAAATAGATTATGAAATACTCATAAATTCGAGAAAGCTCATGTCTCAAGATATTGTTTCGAAATGATTATTTATTATATCTTAGTTAAAAGTTTTTGCATAAATTTTCTTATGTAGGTATTAGTAAATATACATGCCAACCACAATTCTAATGAACTCTCACAAAACCACGTATGACTTACATCAAATTAAAAGGTAACCTTATTCCCTATTGTTATATCTGCTATCTTTCTGTTTCAAATCGTCAAAAAAGCTAAAAATTTTCTGTACGTATGTTATAAATACTTATTATATAGGCAACAAATGATAAAAATAACAAGAAGTGAATTGAAAGCGGATTAATGTTATTTAAAGTATGACGAAGTAACTCTACAAAGTATGATATAGTTTCAAAACTATACTGAAACTGTTACGAACTTATAAACATATTTAACTAAATTTATTTGTTCCGTATTCTATTTTTCACTAGCAACCCTAAAAATACTAATTATAGCTATTATAATATTATCTAGCGCACTGGAGGCCGAGGTGTTGCCAAATTAAAAAGCAGTAATTGACAACCTTGGCATTTCTCCTAGCTCTTTGATACCAAGTGATTCAAACCAGACCTGTTTAAAAGTACTCAGTCTTTTGGTATGAAAATGTATTTGCTAGACTTCTTTAAATATTTATGCGTGTGCTTTGAAGATGAAATTGTTTTCCGTCTAACATTACTTTACTAGCGTTGAAAATTGAAATGGGATAGAGAATTCCTAAATACTAATCCAAGATGTTAACTATATATAATCTTTAGGGTCGCATTTTTTTATATTCGTACAGTTATTTTTACTAATAACAATACTGCTCTACCAACTTAACTTTGGTTATCTAAATCTAAAAACTATTATGATAAATTTTGTTTATATAATAATAAGATTCTCTAAAAGCGTCTGGAGATATAATTTACATGCATCTTATAATATCACTAGAATGATAAGGATTTTCCTTCCCTCGAGGGAGAATACGACAATGTTATAAATGTCTTCCTTTAAGCCACAAGGGTGTTGATAAAATATAATCTATATGCAATGAAATTAGTGTGATATTATATAATATGAACAAGGTTTGAAATCGTTTTTCTTTTCGTAAAGGAGAAATTTATTATTAAGGATGTACTGGTTGCTATACCTTACCCTTGCTTAATAAATAATGTAATTAATTAATTGAAAATTTCATTGATATAATCTTCACTACATAGTATAAAACAAAGTCGCTTTCCCTGTCCCTATGTCCCTATGTCCCTATGTCCCTTTGTACGCTTAAATCTTTGAAACTACGCAACGGATTTTGATGCGGTTTTTTTTAATAGATAGAGTGATTCAAGAGGAAGGTTTATATGTATAATAACATCCATTAAATAGTGGAGAAGTACTGTTATTTTTGAGGTTTCTTATGTGATGTCGTAAAAAATTACATTTTTTCCGCTTACATTGCAAACGCAGGCTGAACCCTACGAGTTTTATCAAAATAATGTACTAAGTATTATACACATTGAAAAGGTCTACAGAAAAGTCCGCGATGGTATATGTCTATCTCTTATGGATAACCCACAATAACTTTTTTTTGTCATTTACTTTTTACGAAAAATAATGGCTAATTTTCGATGCGATTTTAACCAATACAGCATTAATCCTTAACCAATTAAATACCTTGAATACATTTTTCATTTAATATAGATCTATATGGCCCTTTACACCGTATGATTTAAGTGAATATTTTCGAAGATATTACAGATTTAAAAATTGCGGGACGCAGCGTTTGCGGCGGTACCGGCCGGCCGCCCGGCTATCTATTTTATACCCGTACGAAGTCGGAGCGGGCCGCTATGTTTTTATCATAGAAATCTAAATAACAAGACACATAGAAGTGCTATAATGTCATAATTCGTATGAAAACCGCTGTCGCCAATATCAACACATTTAAACCGATAGCTAAACAGTACACACAAGTAAACTATGCCTTTTATTGGACAGCTTGATTTTAGTTAAAACTAACTTAAATATTAAATTAAGCTTTTCAATATGTATCCTAACGCACGAATTTACGGTTTATTTTAGAATAACATCCCTAAGTATATGAGACGTTTTGTTTCTTTTTGCTCCAATACGAAAAAATTCGGCTTTTCTACAAAAGAGGTTGTTAATTTTCAATATATATAACTTTGAACATAAACTCATAGAAATAAGGTTGAAATTTGTGTTAAACGTGATAATAAGAATGGTCGACTGTGTCATTCATTGTTATTTCGATTACTATGGTGACACTCGTAATACTTGTAAATATTCTATAATTTTAAGTAAAAACGGCATTATTTCTAAAAAAATATATTTACCGATGAAATATTATTCCTTTATTAGTATAATTACAACTTGTGGAAGAATTTCCGCAATGGGAAATGCTGAAACACACCATGTTTACACACATACGTCTCCAGAGCAACTGAACAGTGACGAACACACTGGTGGTGTGAAAGTCACCTGAGTGGCGACAAGGTCACGCGCTCTTACGACTTCTAGTGTCTTGTTATTTAGATTTCTATGGTTTTTATATACAACGTTCACAGTTTTTCTGTAGTGTATTTAGTATCAGCATTGCACCCGTGCGAAGCCGGGGCGGGTCGCTAGTAATAATATAAATTGGATTGTATTTTCACAAAGAAATCTATAACTTGCATTTTCATACCAAAAACTTTCTTCTCATAAAACAATTATTACCTAATAGGTACAAGATCTTGTGCCAATATAATAATAATTATCAAATTAACGATTATAAATGCAAGGTATAAAGATTAGATTCAGTCGTGGGCGTGAGACTGGGAGCTTGTAAGCGAATTAAAGATTACTGAATATTTAATAGGTAAGAGCTTTTTAGTACATAAAGTCTATACTGAAAGTCTTCTTAATGATATTTTATTGGATACTAAATGATTTATTTTTAAGTGTGGGGTTGGTGTGTAACAGAAATACTATAAACATGAAGAACTTGGAAATTTTAGGCAGCAGTTATAATAAATAAAGTACTTTAAATGATACAAATACGTTACAAAGAGCCACTGTAAAACTATAATTTAAACACACATCTATTCACATCCTTAGATTAAAAAGAACTTTATTGTTTATCTCTCCTTTTTAGTTCATTCACGATAGCTTATCCTTCGTATATAGAATGTCTTGTTATGTTATGTAACCAACTAATTTCTAATGAACGTATAACACTTACAACAAATACATATCACTATCACTACATAGTATAAAACAAAGTCGCTTTCTCTGTCCCTATGTCCCTATGTCCCTTTGTATGCTTAAATCTTTAAAACTACGCAACGGATTTTGATGCGGTTTTTTTTAATAGATAGAGCGATTCAAGAGGAAGGTTTTAGTACATAATTTATTAGGTTTTAGACAAAGCGGGCGAAGCCGCGGGCGGTAAGCTAGTTTTTCAATAATCCCCTGATCCAAATCAACTATAAGCAATACCTAGTCGTGTACGTTGTCTACAATAGCGGCCATTTGTCACTGCCATGTACCGTCCGCAGAAAACGGACAAAATTCATTTGAAAGATGTACAACACGGACATTACCAAGTTATTTAAATTAAATATAGATATATTTTCAGTAATCCTAACTAATTAAAACCAACGAGAACCAAATACACAGCGTAACTACATAATAATTCCAAAATTGATACAATACCTAGTCGAGTACGTTGTCTACAATAGCGGCCATTTGTCACTGCCATGTACCGTCCGCAGAAAACGGACAAATTGCCCGATCTACAGTACCTTATTCATGTGTCACTGGCGAATAGAACTTCAATTTAAATTAAATTTTAACTTGGTTAATACGTGGTTAATACCTTCGTAGTTTATGCATTTTTAACTGATTGAACAAGGACATTATATGTTAGTCTGTGCATATTTCTGTAGGTAATAATAGTATTTGCGGAAAGCATAAAAGTATGACTAACACATATTATAAAGTTTTATATGAATGCAATAATACTGTTAAAATACAGTAGATAGCAAATTTCATCAAAATCTGTTTAGTAGTTTTGTATGAATAAGTAATTATACATGATGCTATAAATCAGTGACCGTAGTAAGGCTTCTTGACCTTTTTTCTAACCGACACGGAGGCGGTCAACTGTGATATTCATGGTCACCCATGAAGAAATTGACCGCGCCTTGTGGTACTTTCCTTACTAAAAATTAGGGATGCCTTTTTAAAATTATTATGATTCCCTTATTCAATTACAGTTTGTGACAAATTTTAAAGAACAATAAAATACAATAATAAAAAGGTAATACTGACAATACTAAAAATAATTGTTAAAAGAGTACTTCAAAATCATCTTTAAAAAATGTCGAAATACGAAGATTTCTAAAAACACTCAAGTACCTACTTGAAATTTATTTCGGGATACTTGAATAGGTACGTGAAATATCTTTGAGGTAAGAACGCAACTTTTATTTCCCTAAGGAAGGAAAATTATGTATATTTTTCTCGTGTGGAAATACCATACGGTCTTCATTCATATTTATTTGTATGAATAGGTATATTTTTGTGAGGGTTAAATTATTCGTTTAATTATTTAGGGTATTCGTTTTCCTAAAAACCATATATCTATTACAAATCACTTTGCTTGCTCTGACATAAAAAAGAAAACTAATTAAAAATAAATTCAAAAAAATTCAAATTCAAAATTTATTTATTTTTCACAATATTTTTACAAACTATTACATACAATGTAAATCCCTGGTTAACCCACTAGGAAAACCTGTGCGGGGTCAACCAGTGGTATTTAGTTCCATCCTTCCACTACCTACGGCATCCTAAAGCTACTATAAATTAAAAAAAATCACTGCGTTGCGCTCATAAAAATAGCCCGTAATATATTATTTTAAACAGTAATATGCAAACCGAATTTCAAGAAAATTAATTTAGTCATTATAATATACCTATATATAATACATACAAGAAACAGGAAGGAAATGTATTATTTTCGGGATCGAATCACTATTAAAATGCTTTTTTAGTATTAAATATCTGGAATAAATAACACACTATTCTTAATTTCATAACTTTTTCAATAGATTAATTCATTTAACCAACAGTTCAATTAAAACGAAGAAAAGTATGAAACTCGAAAAATACTTCCATCGAAGACGTCGATATATTGCTAAACTTAGTTTAACTTAAACGATGATTAATGCTCTTAATTAACGTGAGTTTCCAAACAAAACTTATAAATATTGCAAATGTTAGCTCTACTTCTTCGAATTAAAATAATAGAAAGGCATTTCTATTTATTTCAATCTGATAATTCTGTTTTCTTCAAAAAAAAATAGTGCGACGAATTATAATAAGTTGCAGTAACTGTAAAAAAACTTTTATATATTACATTATTATATTACTTTTAATAATACTGCTCTACTTTATTGTTGTATTAGGTACATTTTTTACCCTTTAATAATACCAAAAAAATCTTTGTTTAAACAACCTTCGGCTGTATAATTGATCCTCATTAACTTTCTCATAAAATAAAACTCCACAGGCAATGTTTATTTTGATAAAAGTTTATTATCAAAAAGTTATACCCAATATAAGAACAGCGCCTCTACCGGTCGTAACAAGAAACTTATTTTCTGTTTGTAGTTTATTTTTATTGTTTAACTTATAACATAAACTAGCTATTTTTTGTTTTTAAAATTGTATCAGTTATTTAAACCTACCATGGACCTTAAGGAGCACATAAAGAAATAAATTAACCAAATTCTTGAGTTATGCGTTTACCAACATATTATGTACATTTTTATTTATATAGATCCTATTACTATATTCAGCCCGCGGCTGCACTCGCTTGGTATGCGGAAAAACAGAAGCCTTATAATTATTTATAGACTAATACCTATTTGTTGAAGAATTAAATGTGTGAATTAGTAATTCTCAGGAAATCGAACATAAGAAAAATACATTGATTGTACACAATGACAAGCAAATCTTAAATGATGAAAAAGCCTTCTTAAAATTGATAAACGCTTCTAAGAAATAGTTACATAAGTCCTCGTAAGGGCAACTTGATCTAAAACTTTTTTAGGGACTTCCCCTATTATTGAATTGGAATAGATCCATAGATACTGCTCTCCGAATCGGTGGTAAATGTTAAAAATATGTTATGACGATTCAAAAATGCTTCTGGAAGAAATCTAATTGAATAAATAAATGTTTGAGTTGGGAATTTATTGCAGCAATAGCGTAAAGATAATGAAATACGCATTGTTGGTGGCCAAATTATGAAGAAATGTTTTTCTCTTTGAAGCTTTTAGTCGCACCAACTGATCTACTTCATTGAGGGTACTTTTAAGTTTAGGCCTAGTTACAATTTACTTGAATTTAAAAACTTTAGTAATGATTTGTATATAAAAGTCTATCTAATAAACAACAAGTACAATTCTATTAAGAAATCAATGGAACAATGTTGAAACTTAAAAGAAAAATTAAACTTACCATCGTCTTCCATATTAAACCAACATAAACTGAATTTAAAAGTAAGAGAATCAACTCCAACTCGCCAACTAAATGTTTGAACTTCATTAACAGACGCAAGTTAACCTAAAACTTGGAGTCCACGCTAGAAACCGCGTCTAATTAAGGCGCGGGTCAAACACAAGCGGCGCGGGCGCGGGCGTGCCATAAGCGCACCTCTTGAATCTGTTTTGCACCACGTCCTTCTTATACATTTTGTATGAAAGAATTTTGGACAGGCGTCGAGACGGCACGCCACGTTTGTGCCACGGTTGCGCCGCCTTTCCAAAATTATTTCATACAAAATGCCAATAGCGCACCCGATGCACGCCGGCAGCGCGCCCTATGCGCGCCCGCGGCGCGCCCGCAGTGCGCCCGATGCGCGCCGCGCCGCGGCCGCTTGTATATGTCCCGCGCCTAACGAGCGTAGGCGAGAGCGGGTGAGTCACTCGCGGACACGGCTACCGATCCTCCTTCCCCCACACCACGTGTGATACTGACTACCAAATAGGAATGTCACTTCTTATAAGGCCAGTCATGGGGTGCGCGCGCATAGACAATAAACTTAAATGCTAACTCGCCCCATAAAATATCCTCATTAGTGAAAGGGCGCGTCAGGGTTTGTACACACGCCTTTATTGCAGGTATGACGTCCCGGCCCTCATTTGGCGAATCATGTGTTTAAGGTCGTTTTCTTGTTTTTCTTTATCGGGGGTAATAACCGTGGATGGGGTCGCGGTAATAGAGCTATATGGGACCGCACCCCGTTCAAGTAAATGCCGAAGAAATAGGATGGTTCTGTTTATGGCGAGGCGCGGTTAGGTGGGGCCGGTCTAGATACGCCAGTGATTTATCAAAGCGAGTAATTTGTGTGGTATTGGTTTCAACCCTGTCATTAATAGTTTGTCCATCGTTAAGATTGTGTGCACATAATCGTTGCTTTTTGGAAAATTGTACGCCGTTTGTCTTTCAATTAGACGAACGGTTCCAATAAACGGAATGGTTTCTAATAAAGTTTACTGCTAACTTATTTTGGTATATTGTTATTTTCTACTTTACTCTACCTTGTTCCAATTCAGTTGTTTGAATCTCTTTATTTCATGATATAAAGAGATCTTTCCTGAAAACGATTATTGGTAACCTTATGCCTTACAAAATGTTCAATATGTTCAATACATACCGACTTTCCCAAAGCAACAGCAGGTTCTCAATTTGTTCCGTTTTTTGTGGCTTTGTTTGTTACTACTCTTCAAAACCATAAATTTAAAATGTAACAAAAAACCTCACGAATCGTTTCTTGTTTGACTTCCTCAAAGCTCCCTTTCTTTATATAACTTAAACTTTTAAACACACAATCATTATTATTTCTACACACAACAACATTAGAGCAACAATAATTCCATTCTCACCCGGGAGTCGAACCACGAACCGCGCTCCATTAGACTAAAACAATCAACGTCTATTAAAATTACTAACAGTTAATGTGTGGTACAAGGGATAAACTGTAAGCAAGTATAGAAAACTGCTGTATCTAATGGACTTTATGGACGTTATGCTAAGTCAGGATGTTGCTAGTTGCTACATATATTATTATTTCTTTGTAAAATTATATTCAATTTTGTACGAAATTTTAATTTGTGATCTTAAACTTATGCTTTGAGGCAGGCATAAAAAGCTTACATTTTCTTTAATATGAAACGAAAGTTTCCAATTTGCCTGAAATTTGATATGTGGAAAAATCAATTATAAATTGCCAATGAAGTCATAGCCATAGATTAATTTATAAGTAAAAAAATGTTGTAACATTGTATTCATCTAACATTAAACTTTTTAAGATATTATGCTCTCTAATCACAATTCATATGACACAATAAACTTCCAATAGCACAATGCTCCGACTTATTTTGCGCATATATTTTAATAGCATTGCTTTTCTAATCAAATTCATCAATTCACACAGCTGCAAGTTGTAAATTTACACGTGTTTTTGAAAATAAAAAACGCTCCAACCTGTCGCAAATACCACAAAAACCTGATTAGTTCGATATTTGTCCATGACTCACGCTCACAATAGGCTACGTTTCCACTGTTACACGTCACTATTGTTAGGCCAAGTCACGTCCAAAAATTGTTTAGTCTATGCCTATGAAAACTAAACTGAACCACATTGAACTTTTCTGGAAAATTCTCTACGTAAATGAAAATTTTTCAGTAGTAGTTTTTACTAGTTACTTTATTTAGTTTTCATTTCACTAGATTCAGTTTAGTCTAACGATATAACTCAACAAGAATATTATATCTTCCCTGATTCTGTGGTATCCTTTGGGATTTCAAGATGTCTCTCATATTCTCATTTCCTTGCATATTGTGTATGTTTTGCTTACGGAATTATTATTTCATGTATAGTGCGTTTTCACTATTTCCTACTAATATTATAAATGCGAAAGTTTGTGAGGATGTGTGTGTGTGTTTGTTACTCTTTCACGCAAATTCTACTGAACCGATTACAATGAAATTTAGCACACATATAGAGAGTAACTTGGATTAACACATAGAATAGGTTTTATCCCGGAAATCCAACGGGAACGGGAACTATGCGGGTTTTCCTTTGAAAACGCGGGCGAAGCCGCGGGCGGAAATCTAGTTGTGTAATAAAATTTGCTATTGAGTTTTATTCGAACCATATTTTCATAATACATATTATGTTGTATGATTTTTATCCTTATTTTTCAGAGGCTGCTATGTCTTTAGTAAAACACTATATACCCTAGAGATGAAAATCTTAAACGTTTCAACCCACCAACAAAAGAAAAACCTTCAGTTAATTGAAGGAATCATTGAAATTTAAGGATCCATGAATGCTAATTAATTGTTTTAAGGTAAAGTGAAAAGATAGGATTAATTGGATTAATTGAGAGTTGGGTTCAAAGTTAAACCTTGAATTGTTATGTTTTAAAATCGCTTTTTAACTATAAGCTTTATAGCTTGAACAGGTTTTGTTTTTATATCTGAAATATGTTTATTTAGCGACTTAATAACCCCTTACGACACATCATTTAGGTTCTGCATTGTAACTGAAAATAAAGAAAAAATTTTGGACACGGAAATTAATTGTTTCCTAAAAAACTTTCCCCGTGGAATCTAACTTAAAACTATTAATGCAAGAGATACTATATTTGAGTTCAGTAGCTAGTCAAAGAGTAAACGTACACCTTCTGAAATACATATAATTATGGAAAATAATATACAAAACAAAGCAAAATTTAGAAAAAATACTTATATTTGCAACTAAAAACCGACTTTGGAAAAGCGAAAAACTTACTAGAATCTAAATAAACTTATACCAGAAAAAAGGGATGAAAATTACAACCATAGAACAACACGAGCGGAACACAAGGTAAGAACTAGTCTACAAGAATTATGTAGCAAGCCACGGGGTGCCAATAAAATAATTGGTTCATACCGAGCCAGCAGCGACAGCACAATTACTAGCAAATTGCTTCAAATTGATCTCTTGCATAATATACTACACTTTCTGGAGCTGTAGAACTGTGGATTTAGCAATTTGAACAAATATATGTACTCGCTTGTAGGATTGTAGATATGGAACTACTGGATTTTAAATGTTTATAGTAACCATGCTCTTGGTTGTAGATTTATCCGTTTGTAGATAGGAAACTATAAAAAGAAATAGCCTTTGTTAGTAGTAATTATTTCGTAAAGACAAGAATTTCAGACATGGGTCGAGTATTTGTTCAGCTAAATCATTCGTTTTATAAAGAGTTTAGTTCAATGCAATATTTTGTTATAAAGTTTGAAGTAACGAACATAAATAAAGTTCTTATCTATTCATTTACATCTCTTTTATTATAATATTTCCTTCCAATAACCACCTATTATTAACAGAATCTAGGGTGTTTCAGATTTAACATAATATGTAGTATAAAACAATGTCGCTTTCCGCCGTCTATGTGTCTGTACCATGTCTGTACCTATGCTAAGATCTTAAAAATAAGGGAACAGATTTTGACGTTTTTTTTAATAGAGTAATTCAAGAGGAAGGTTTTATAATTTATTATGTTTTAGACAAAGCGGGCGAAGCCGCGGACGGAAAGCTTGTTTCATATAAGCACGAATTAAGCTATGGATTTTGCGGCGGAGAGATAGCCACCTCAAAGGATTATGCAAATAAATGTATTTATTTAAATCAAAGCTTGACCCCTTTAATCCTCAATAAGTCGAAAGTGTCTACTGAAAATCAGTGAGAAACATAGATAGTTAACTAGCTTGTGTAGTGCATTTATATTAAGGCGAACTAATGTTTAAATTTTCTTAAGGATACTTAATATTACCAATTAGAAATTCGTATCGGTATAAGATATAAATACTCGGAAAACCTTAGATCCTTTTCATAAAGGTCATTCGAATTCATAACAACTAACAGCTACCTATTAATTTTACCGAAGCACATTTTATTTAGGTACCTAATACAAATACAGGACAGGACAGGACAGGACAGTTCTTTGGCATATTATGATAATATACAGTCACATATTTTGTAAAATTAAATTGTAATACTGACATGTTTTAAAAGAGCAACTATGGAGTTTCTTGCCGGTTCTTCTCCATAGATACTGCTTTCCGAATCGGTGGTAAATGTTAAAAATATGTAATGACGTTTCAAAAGTGCTTCTCGAAGAAGTCTAATTGAATAAATAAATGTTTGAGTTTGAGTTTGAAAATATTTTATTTTCCTTAATTACGTATTCTACAAACAAATACAATATATTTCCTTTATCTTCAAGACATATTACACGATCTTTTGTATACGAAAAATCCTTTATTATTAAAATATAATGAAAAAGAACGAAACATATTTAACAAGAGGTAGGAAATTAACTTCTCTACTCGTAAAACCGCAGTGACGTCACGTTACCTTTGTTACAATTTATATTTAACTTTCGAATAAGAAAAGTTTAAAAAAGGATAGAATTTTAAATTTAAATTAAATATTTTATATGAATTCATGGAATGGTTGGATCTATAAAACCAATCGGTCAATAGAGATATCGTAGTGTGAATTATTTTTAACTAGCTTACCGCCCGCGGCTTCGCCCGTTTTGTCTAAAACCTAATAAATTATATACTAAAACCTTCCTCTTTAATCACTCGTTCTATTAAAAAAAACCGCATCAAAATCCGTTGCGTAGTTTTAAAGATTTAAGCATACATAGGGACAGAGAAAGCGACTTTGTTTTATACTATGTAGTGATTCCTAATTTTCTGGTTTGTTTCATTATTTAAAAACTATATTTTACAGCTGTTATAGTCAGGTAAAGCGTCAACTTATATATATGTAGATATCTAGTTATTTTGTTGAGGTAAGAAAAAGATATTCAAATAAAGTTTAATTCATATTGATTAACTTACGTATTTAGTATTTATTAGAAAATATCCAATTTCTTACCTATATGCCAGCCACCATTTCTGGATCTGATAAACAAATAAACGATCTTTGAATATAAATCTATGAAAACAAAATATTTCCACAAATTTCGAGAACGACAAAACGAATGCTTTGTTAATTAAAAAACAGTTCACGTATCACAAATCGGTCGAACCATTCAGTTTTGTTATTTTTTAACTAGATGACGTAATGTCATTTATTTTTCTTTGTCTGTTCTCATTTAAAATATTTTCATGTAAAAAATCGTATGCTTTAATATTGATGGTCTATTATTTATTACAAAGTCTATCTATGCTTAATATTATAAAGCTGAAGAGTTTGTTTGTTTGAACGCGCCAATCTCAGGAACTACTGGTCCGATTTGAAAAATTCTTTCGGTGTTAGATAGGCCATTAATCGAGGAAGGCATCACGCTAAGACCAACATGAGTGGAACAACGCGGGCGAAACCGCGGGGCGAAGCTAGGTTTTTTGAAAATCTAGTCAAAATTATTTCGATGGTGATGTGAATCCAAAAATAACTTTGCGAATAGATTATTAACTTTAATTGCAACAATAATAGCTTAAATGTCAATATTGACAGCTTACTTAGTCATCGGTTACATAAAATAGATAATATTGACAAATTGTAATTGATGTCTGTTTAGTGATCATTTATAGTTTTATTTCTATTTTATGTGAAGAACATAGATAATCGTACTTATTTTTTTTTATATGCCATCAGTTATCAATAATAATGTTTAGGGGATATTTTTATACCTATAACTATTATTTAATATAATTCAATGAGACTTAAGAAATTATATGATTTTAATGTTATTTTAGAACATTACCATTCTTATTACGCACAACCGCACAAACTCGGGTAAGTTCGGAACAAAGCAGCCAAATCCATTTAAAGAATTATGTAAATAGAAAACCGTTTAAGGAGTTAGAATAATCAAAACAAAGAACATTAAATCTCTTTTCTGTGTGTAATTAAAACTCATTATGTCACCCCGATATGGTGGAGTCGTCAAGAAAATTTATACTCGACATTTGTCCTATGACCAATTTTGACAACTGTAAAAGCAATTATTGTAGCACTCTATCCCGTTGAAATAAAGCTCATTTTCGTATACGTAAAAAAAATAGGCGGCAAAAGAATTTTGGAAGCGTAACAGATGTAGAACATAGCGTTAGGTCCAGATAAGCAAGACCCGTCAACTCCTTTGTGATGCTTCAAATTTGTCTAATTTCCTTGAACGGTGGGGTTCATGGGAGGTCAAGCTGGTTTGGGCGTATGTGATTTATTCTTTCTTTGTTTGAAAAAGAACGCCGTATCGTATAAAATGTTGACTTTTTTAATTCGGTCACTTCGTTTGACGATGAATTATCGTTCGTTCTACGCTGGTTCGTTGAAGGCAATAAGTGGTTAATTTTTAAAACCATTTAAAGCGTGAACTTGTATTTATGTTGGAGATAATAAAATACTTAAAAATAGAATCTTCGTAATAACTTCTGGCCAAGCAAAAATTGTCAATAGTTATTTAAATATGAACTTGAATAAAATTATAGGTACCTCCTTACATATTATTACCCTCTTACTCATGAGCTTTTTTATGTAAGTACATAATTGTATAATCTTACTGATAAATGTATTTGTAAATAATTTTTCACTCATGCAAGACATAGTTAAAAAAATTAAAATAGGTAGGTACATAGTTTCGCTACAAATCAACCTGATCAACTGCGAACATTCATAATTAACGTATAGAAGTATATATGTACTAGCACAGACTAATAATAATATACTACGTATGTACTAGTAAAGTATTTTATTATCTGTGATACAAGTTTCACCAAAAATTTTCTAGTTACATTATAATAACGATTCGCAGAAAAGTAGTTCAAAACTTCTTAGCTGAAGTCCTAACGAATGTACCTACATATTCAAATCATAGATGATTGCTATGGCATTAAAATTTTGAACTTTACTTTTCCAAATACCTATATCCTCCTTAATTATTATTAGGTAAATATCAAATCTATATGTTGTTACACTTTTACAGCTAAACAGCTGATTAGATTTTGGTGAAATTTAATATTCAGATACATGATGCTCCGTGGTTCTAGAAGGAGCTCTTGCTCTTATAAGGCCTATAAATCAAAGAATTAGAATTAGTGCCTTTTCACACGGACCGGTTGCCGGGTAGCCGGCGCCGGCTACCCGGTGGTGAAGTGTATGGGCATGGTACATAGCTTTCACATGTACCGGCGTAATTTATCCGGCAGGCGGTTGCCGGGTGCGCGCCGGAACCACCACTGTGCGTCCGGTCGCCGGGCATCGGTTAGCCGGCGGCCGAACTGACAGTGGTGTATGGAACACGCAACTAGCTTTCAGACGCGCCGGCCGGCCGGTGAGTCGCCCAGGTACAGTCTGCGAGAGAAAACTGAAAAACCTGTCTTCATGTGCTCGTAGATCTGGGAATAATGTATAGAATGCACCTAATGCTTCTCTTTTCATATTAATTGGATGAACCCAATAATTTCTTGATTTTTTCATTTTTAGCCGGCGCCGGCTACCCAGTGGTGAAGTGTATGGGCATGGTACATAGCTTTCACATGTACCGGCGTAATTTATCCGGCAGGCGGTTGCCGGGTGCGCGCCGGAACCACCACTGTGCGTCCGGTCGCCGGGCATCGGTTAGCCGGCGGCCGAACTGACAGTGGTGTATGGAACACGCAACTAGCTTTCAGACGCGCCGGCCGGCCGGTGAGTCGCCCAGGTACAGTCTGCGAGAGAAAACTGAAAAACCTGTCTTCATGTGCTCGTAGATCTGGGAATAATGTATAGAACGCACCTAATGCTTCTCTTTTCATATTAATTGGATGAACCCAATAATTTATTGATTTTTCTTTCCGGCGCAGATAATTTCGTCTTCGATATAAAAGCCACATTGCAATTATTTGTTCACGGTCCATCTTTGAAACTATAGAACGAGACTGTACTCTTGTCGGCTCTCTAGCCGATACTGCCGGCATCAACCGGGACATGTGAAAGCTTATTTGACACCGCGTATCCGGCGCGGCCGCGGCGCCGCGCCGGCTACCCGGCAACCGGTACGTGTGAAAAGGCACTTACATTTGCGCAAAAAGGTGAAGCTGTAGTGACCGCAAGCGAAGCCACGGGTTGAAACTCATTAATAATTAAATCTAATGAAACCTACAAATCACTAGGATAATGAAAAGCTCTTTCGCCAGTCACAAGTTGAATTATGTTTCAATGCAATTAAAGTTTTGAGCTTTTGCTCTATCTTTTGTCTTTAAAGTTGGTAAATAAAATAAGGACATGAGTAGAAAAACGGAATCCAAAATCATTATCATAATCGTCATCATCGTCATCATCATCATCATCATCATAATCGTCATCATCATAATCATCATCATCGTCATCATCATTATCATCACTATCACCCGTTTTTCTACTCATGTGACATAAGTATGTGTTTTTGCTTCACTACATAGTATAAGACAAAGTCGCTTTCTCTGTCCCTATCTCCCTATGTATGCTTAAATCTTTAAAACTACGCAACGGATTTTGATGCGGTTTTTTTTAATAGATAGAGTGATTCAAGAGGAAGGTTTTGGTATATAATTTATTAGGTTTTAGACAAAGCGGGCGAAGCCGCGGGCGGTAAGCTAGTTACTAATAATTTCTCAAAATAATGTAAGGTAACTAGGTGGTTATACTTAGACTACATGTTTAAAAAAGCTCCACAGATTGCAGCTTTATATGCGTAGAATACATCTACTTATATGTTCGGTTTTAAGCACTCATTTCAAAATCTAGTACCTGATTATAGAAATTATTACTTCAACTAACAGTTCTACACATTGCAGTAAAATAATAATTATTACTTACTTATAATATTACAAGCTACGACCTAAAAGTCAAAACGTACATGAGCAGCCAACTGTGCCTTACATATTTAGTCTGTTATTATTCCATACAGATAACACTTCATTTGTGCAATGAAAGACTTCATTCATTATCAACAACCCATTCTTTAAGATCCTCCTTACTCGTACGTCACAGATAATTATCGAGTACAACCTTATTTCCTGGCACTAAGGTCGATATTTCATTAAAAACATTCCTACTCACAAGCAGGAAATCTTTGCCCCATTGATGTTAAGTATAAACTTTATTCCGTTGCAATAAGATTTATTTTTCCTTATTCAATTAAAAAGACCGGTAAAGGGCTAGCTGGCAGGCAACTAAGCACTACATGGATAAATTATGTAATCTGTATTACGTGGTGATATGGTTTGTTTTTCTTCAAACATTTGTGAGCGCGGCAAAGAAGCGTTTGAAAAGAGAACACGTGCGAGCGGCCCAGTTGCGTTCGGAAACGTATGCAAATCCCTTTGTTGTCTGAGAGTTGCGTCAGTATCCTAACGGGACTGGGTTATAGAACGTGCCTGTTTTGAAAAAAGAACGTTCTTTGGAGGCTAATTCCATTTGAAAAGGATTATCATGAAAATGGAAGACGCCATTTTGTATCGCTACATAAAGTAGGTAATCGAATTGGAACGCATGGTGAATATAAGATTGGTTCTAGGTACTAACTAACATATTAAAATGACATTAAAATTTAATTGAAAGATCTTATAAGAAGAAAAATATTGTAAGTAACGGTTTTAACTATCTTTGTTTATGAATCTCAGTATTAGCCTTCTGTTTACTAAAATGCCTTAAAATATTTATTGCCTTATAGTTCATCAACCCAATTAAAATTTTCGTGTCATAAATTACCTGTTACCAATACCATAATTGTGACAAAACTCGGTCAAATAGTTAATTATATAATAATCGGCCATAGACAACCGTTGTGTATCATTTCGTTGTCATGGCAACAACGACAGTCAACAATTAACATTTAAATTGAAATACTTCTTCCCCAAGGTCTTCAAACAACTGAATCAGTGTAGTTACATATGTGGTAATATTGACAAGAAAAATAAGGCTGCTGCTGCATAGACGACAGACGCATGCGATTATTTTGTCGCATGTCGCATGAAAGTTACCATTGGAGCGTATATATAACAACTTTGTAAGTAGAATTATAAATTAAATTAAATTTAGTAGCTTATATTATGTCAAGCTGATATTAGAAACTTAACATTTATTTGCACATTGTTTTAAAACAACGACCACAGTATATAAAGCAAAATATCGATAAAAGCTAGTATCTCGCATAAAAAGTTTGATGACATGTGACATATATCGAGCCTCACTCGCCTGATGGATTATAGCAAACCCACAGAGACCCTTGTCCTGCAGTGGTTTATAATATAAATATAACACAATAGTATAAAAAGTATTAACCACATTTGTTTGTATAAGATAAAACAAAAGAGCAATAATTATTATTTATTAATTACACTGCATAAATATACACAACTTGGCAAAGAATTTTTTATTATTTGAAAATATTAAAAAAATCATATTTTGTATATTCATTACCTAAGGAAATTAGGTATGGATAGTAGCCAGTATATAATCTGCCTTAGATTCTCAAATATCGTAAAATAATATTAGATTTAGGTGTTTAATCAAGGCATTGTCTGCGCAAATCTTATTTTTCCACAATTGAGGATAATACCTTTATAATATTATGTAATATGTAAGTAGTTTAAAAAACCACTACGTCACCATTTTTCGTTTACGTTTGGAAATTTACGTAATTCGTTTAAAAACCTAATACGGAAGGATAAATGAAGATAATAAATATTAAAGGAAAAATGCACCTACAAATGTATGGATATTCCAATAATAAAAATATGAAAGTAATAATTTATAACTTTTAAATAACTACAATCGCGCCCTCAAAAAAAACACAACTCTTCCGTATAATATTAGTTAAGTTAAAAATAAACATTCGGGCGAAGAATATTTCAAGCGTTTTTCTTTGCTGAGCCACGTCCACACTGACCGAGCTGCTTCGCGCAGCAATTGCTTCGCAAAGCTGTTCGCTCTGTGTGGACCCGCCTAACATAAAATGACCCAAGTCCTGATACCTTAGTGTTTGTTCAATACCAACAGAATTAGGGGCCGTCGTACGTCGTCGTAACACTAGATTTACAGCCTGGATTAACTTCCATCCGATAGAGATAAAAAGGTGATGTAATATGTAATATAGTAGGTAGTAGTTTACAAAATAGGTCTTTAGTTTAAAGCTTATAGTGTCACTTGATGAGTTAAATCCCTTGTACCGACAATCCAAAATGGAATATTTTAATCGGAACTTAATTTATAATCTTTTTCGTAAAATCACTTCAATTTATAGAAAAATAAACAGATTATTATAATACTTACAATATTATTAATTCGCTACGCCCTTCCAGTTAATCTGCAAATGAAAAATATAATTTAGTATTTCACACTTATAACACAGTATTACAATATTATTCTTATAATTTAAATGCCTCTTAAAAATAATACTAAAATCAAAAATAGGCCATATAAACTAAAACACAAAAACAAAAGTAACTAAATAAATTCCAAATTCGTTGAATATTTTTTTTTCGACAAATTAATTGCCATCTGTCATTAAAAATCACAGACTATAAAACAGCCTACTAAAGTATAAAATACATATTTATAGTCTGTTTAATTTCATACATATTCATTCGTAATTAAGTATCAAACATACAAATACGATTTACAAAATGATTATTTCCTACAAAAAACAATCAACATGGAGTCATGAATGTAACTCTAATTAGTTAGTACTTAGCCAAGATGCACAAATTGTCCTTAATTCAATACTAATGGTTATTCTAGGACTAGTTGACGTAATGCATCAGATATGTACACTTTAAGTTCTTCTTTGTGGCAATTGATAATATTTTATAAACTGGCAACATTTAATTTTTTTTTTTTTTTAAAGCGATACGTCAAATTTTGATGTCTATGGAAATGTAGTCTATTTTACCCGCGGTAATTACTTTTTTATTTTATACAATCTCTTTCAGTTTTATTTTTTTACATAAAAAATGGTGTGGGTGAATATGTTACTCCTTTAATAAGATAACAAGTATAATGTAGATTTTTATAATATGAAGACACTATTTCGGAAATAATATATGTAAGTAATTCATAAATTAACTGGATACCATACAGGGTTCATTACATTGCTCCAAATCATTTTAAATTCATTTCAATACTATAAAGCTACCTACTATGTATATAAACATTTATTGAATAACATCGCTTTCGACATAATTTTAACTAAATTGACTAAAACAATATGAAGAGGATTGTCAAACGATTCCTTTTAACTGCCCATAAACATTTAGAATAAGCATCTTATGACTGTTCTAAATATTTTAAGTATTTCTCCGATTGTTTATACTTTGAATTGTTATAGAACTGCCCGTAGTCTAGTTTGTTAGATCTGTGCTATAACGATTTCAAAACACAAATGATATTCTGTTTAAATTCCATATTTTATAATTCATTTGAATCACGATAAGTTCATACAACATCTACTCACATACGATTGTTTTTCACTATTTAAGCTTCAAAACTACTTTTTTTGTAATGAACAGATTTGATTAAAAACAACTCAAATATAAGCTATATTCGTCTTTTTCTTGGTTCAACCCGGACGAAGCCGGGAAGATCAGCTGGTCTTATATTCCTCAATAATTCAATAGGATTAATTGTCAATACGTTTACAAGTGTGAAAAAATTATTGTACTATTGCAATTTTCCATGCATAAAAATCACAATGCTAAAAAAACAATAGGCACAATAAAACTATAATTTTACTATTACTCACACACCACGTAATATAATGAGTAATGTACTAATGTGACTTACGCAATATATTTATAATGTTTTATAATAATATTATTTACGGCAACATCAGTCGATATAATATTATCTTCATAGGAACATGTGTTAACTGACCACACATTGATGTATCAGTTATAAATAAGTTATTTTATATAAATAACTAGCTTTCCGCCCGCGGCTTCGCCCGCTTTGTCTAAAACATAATAAATTATATACTAAAACCTTCCTCTTGAATCACTCTATATATTAAAAAATACCGCATCAAAATCCGTTGCGTAGTTTTAAAGATTTAAGCATACATAGGGACATAGGGAGAAAGCGACTTTGTTTTATACTATGTAGTGATATAGAAACAGTGAAGAACAAGAAAACTTATAATCCATTTAACTTTAATTCGTAGTCAATTTACGTGGAGCTTGAACAATTCTAGGGATAGTAAAGGAAAGATAGAAAAAAATACAGAATCTTATGTTACTTTCGTTTCTTTTCTGCGTTAAGATAAGACCATTTTGCTTGTGTCTACCACAATTATATTATATTTACTCTGTATCGTTGGTTCAGTGTCACGCTACAGCTACGGTAAGTCATCAATATGCTGACTGCGCCTTAAGCTGTTTCACCTACCTATACCAAAGACTATAACTACTAACATACGGTTCAATGCAACTAGCCAGAACTTCAGAAGCATACGATCGAATCCCTCTCTCTCTCTCTCTCTCTGTATAGTTAATATTATAGTTAGTTTATGTAGATGCAGAAATCCAAAACAGTTTATCTCATAACGTTAAAACAATTCCGCTTTTATAATTTACTAGCTGCTCCGCTCGGTTTCACCCCCGTGGCTCCTCTCCTGTTGATCGTAGCGTGATGATATATAGCCTATAGCCTTCCTCGATAAATGAGCTAACACCGAAAGAATTTTTCAAATCGGACCAGTAGTTCCCGAGATTAGCGCGTTCAAACAAACAAACAAACTCTTCAGCTTTATAATATTAGTATAGTATAGATAAAAAAATTTTATAACCAAAACATTATTAAAATTGCGTATGAATTCAAATACGCTTAAAATACTTAATTAAAAATAGGTACTCTAAACTTTTTTAATTTCCATTAAATTACGTAAATATGTTCAACAGAATAACAATGCTTAATTCCTAGCTCGAAGCGGCCTAATTATTTGAACAAACAGCGCTCTTTTAATAATAAGTGGATAATTTAATGAGATAAACTGCGCCTTAAGTGCGACAGAGAGGGCTGTATCTATCTCTTTCGCACGAACAGCTGGGTTGGCAGTTCATTAATGATTTTACGCCAAAAGTTTATATCTATATAAGTTACTGAAATTATTATGAGCGTAATCCTAACCTGGTATTATACTTTAAGCTTAATTGTATTGTGGGTATAATTTAAAACAGAATTTTATAGACGTTTAAACCAACGTTTTAAGATTTCACTAGATTGATGCACAGAACCGAGGGTAGATAATTTCTCATTTTCGTAAATAGACAAAAAAAATTTCGGTAAATATCGATTTTTCGGGAAATAGTCGGTTATACTACATTACATTGTCTAAAAAACTCCGATGTCTAATAATTCATGTTACATTTATTATAGATGTCGTTAATCGGATTATAAGACAAAAGAGCGTTTATCGGTTTATTTCACTTCGAACTGTATTCAGTTCGCTGTATTAGTTACGTCTTCTATTAAAATTGAACCAATAAAACACAGAACATTTCTCTCCATATTTTTATAGATTATTACATTCAAAAGGCGTATTCTAAACCAAATTCTTAACACCTGATATAAAAAGGACATTATATTATAGGAAAGGATTAACTAATATACATAAAAATAAAATGGCCGCCCGATACGCGTGAAATGTCATTGACTGATGTCTATGGTTAACTTTCAACTGTCACGCACGTGGTTTGAGTTTAATTTAGAATAATATTATGTAATATGCTGAAAATATAATAGATTATTTTATACATACGTATTCATGTTATCACGGTTTTTAATTCGAATATTCTTCTTTACTTTAAAGTAAAAGTAAATTATAGTTGTGTTCGTGTTTGATAGAAACTTAAATATAAGATTTTTTATCCAAATATAGGAATTACCTGCCACTTAATTATCTTCCATAATAGTTATATTTAAAAAAAAAGACATTTTTGAATACCAACTGTTAGTGTTGAAGTCAAAATTTATTCGTTGAAAAATAAGACTGTTTGAAGAAAACCAAAAATTAAGATCCTAATAAAACAGGATAACATTATGCGGATTATGAGATCTCTAAGTGTTGTTCTGTAAGAAATAAAACAAGCGAACTTTACATAATTATATTCCACAGTTATATCCATAACTAGCTGTGCCCCGCGGTTTTAACCCGCATTATTTCACTTCTATTGGTCTTAGCGTGATGTATAAGCCTACCTATAGCCTTCTTCGATAAATCGGCTATCTAAAAGTGTAAGAATTTTTCAAAACGTACCCGTGGTTCCTGAGATTAGTACGTTCAAACATACACTTTTCAGCTTTATAATCTTAATATATATAAATCTTGTGTCACAATGTTTGTCCTCAATGGAATCCTAAAACACTTAACCGATTATAATAAAATTCGCACACCATGTGCAGTTCGATCCAACTTGAGAGATAGGATAGTTTAAACATGTAGGTACCACGGGCAAAGCCGGGGCGGAGTACTAGTATTAAGTATAGATATAATAACTTAAAAAGTCCTAGTATAAGAATCAAATGATGTGATGTAAAAATATAATAAATTAACATAATAAGATTATCAATTCAACTACATTATTATGAAAGTAAATTTTATATTTTCTTACAAAGATAAATTATAACGTGATTTGCTTACAAACTACCAAACTTAATTTGAGACATTACAATAAAAGAAACGAGAAAATTAAAATTAATATTATTATTTATGTACCAAATGTAAATTTAATTAGCCGTGGCGTAAAACAAATGGCTACCATTCGCTCCACTTGGGAATAATATATTGTTTTCGCTACGTTTTATTATTATTCCGTTACGTGGGTTGTGATGGACATTCACTTTGAATATTGCAAGAGGTAGTTAATGGTTCAGTAGTGATAGGCATACAAAGAGATTCAGGTTCGCCTACCAAAAAAATGTAATTTAAAAAAGACAAAAAAAATATCTGTAATAACGTTAATAATGTCAACAGATAATACATTCTCTGCCTATATGTTAAATGTACATAAAGTATCACAATTACAATGTTCGAATATTTATTCCAAAAAAATTGTTGAAATATATAAATACCCTCCTAAATTGTAATCTTCTAATTAAAAATACTTTCACACTAATTATACTATATAATGCTATTTAAGTCACAGACAAAAAATATCAACCATACTAACTAACCTATGTAGGTAAATGTAATAATTACCGCATACGTCATTTCACTCATTATCTAAATTGGAATGGAGCTTGTATCATTGTGCACACGGCTTTATCTGATATCGCGTGTGTGCACAGCCTTAGTCCAGGTGGTTAACAACGGCCTCATAATTTGGTATTTTTATAACCTGTGAGGTACACAAATTATGAGGTTTTAAGGACTTTGGTCAGATTTTGGGGGGAAAAATTACCGTCTTACCACAAAAAAACTTTAGACAGGGTTTAACTTTAAGCGCGGGTTCTCTTTAATCTGATTTTGTCGTATTTCACATAGACATGTAAAGTAACAGATCCCTGGTTTAAAGTTAAACTGTGTTTAAATTGTTTTGTGGTAAGACCATTAATATCTTGTTACTTTTATATGAAATTTGGTTTGATTCAGTCACTTCAAGTTCAAGTATGAGATACAGCAAAATGTAATAATTTCGTTCCATTTTTTATTGAACGTGAAACTTTCACGAGATTATTTACCGTGAATGACGTATCTATCGTCGAATAGTATCGTCGAGTACGCATCAACTGTCAGCGGAACAACATAAGCTCCGTGTTAAAAAAATTTTAAAAATAGTTTCTGTGTAAAAACTAAAGTAAAAAGTGCTGCATCTACGTCAATTATCTCCAAATATCGTGTGACTATATTAATTTTCGTCATCGAACTGGTGTTATAATAAAAAATTCTAAAACGTAAAATTTCAATTAAAAATAATTAAATACAACATAAATAACAGTATCCAGTGTTAAAAATTAAAACAGAAGTGACAGTGTAAATTGTGGAAAGAATTATAATATAAAATAAAGTGTAAATAGTTTTAAAACAGACAAATTAGTGTTTCTTTGTTCTCGTAATGACTCATTTTTTAACGGTTTTATCTCGCCGCAAATAATAAAGACTTTTCACGTATAACCGGCGTGCACATTTGGTTCAGTGGTGTAGCTCCAGCGATAGACTCAGTGAGCCCGAGATCGATACTGCTCGACCCAGACTTAGTCTTACGATTATTAAAATTTTTTTTTTTTTTTTTTTATGATTTTAAAAATATCACACCGAATTTATAAATTTATTTAATTGCAATATAAAGCAAAATTGTATAAATAAAATATTTTTAAACATGGATTCTGAAAATGTAACATTAAGAAAAAAATCTCAGAGATCACAATCAATGGAATCATTATCACTCTCATTCATATCAAGCGATGAAGTTAACGTAACGTCCTCCAGCATACCGGACTTGACCACATCTAGTAATACATTTATGTTTGGACAAATTAATAAGCAACAGCAAGAACAAATACAACATCTAAAGTCAGAATTAAGCATTGCTCATAATGAAATAGAAAACTTATTGTTAGAAAATAGCTCACTTAAAAAACAAATATTGGAACATCAAAGCGCTATTACCCATCTTAAAATTTTATGCAAAACTCCGGAAAGAGGCACGTTAAAGAAAAAACAACCCACTAAAGAAAATTTGATACCAACATTGCTGACATTTACTCCCAAGAAAACAATTAACCTGTGTTCAAACGATATATCGTCTAACTTATCAACACCTACGCCTAAAAACTCAGAAAAAATTGACGAATTACCTCAACATTCCCCAATATCACCCCAGAAAACCCAAATAATTTCTACTAATTCTAATGTCAATAAGGAGTTATCGAATAATAATAATGGAGCACTAAAAATAAAACAGAAAATTTTTATTTTTGCCGACCAACAAGGCAGAGGAGTGCAAAAGGCTCTTCAAAAGCTCTTGGGTGACGAATACATCGTAACTTGTTTTTGGAAACCTGGCGCCGAGCTTCATGAAGTTGTTAAATCATCAAATTGCTTCGATGAGTTGAGTTTAAACGATATCATCATTATCTTAGGAGGCACAAATAATAAAAATCCCTATGAACTGCAATATTGCTTAGAGAATTGGTTAAGAAAAATGAAAAATACGAAAAATATTATTATACCAGAGGTACCATACAATAATTATTTAAATGAAAAAACGTTAAATTATAATATAAAGTTTATATGTAACAAATTTAATAATACTACCTACTTAGACATGAATTATTCATCTTTTTTACCTTTGAAGAAATTATTTACAATTAATTTATGTCGTTCGTTACTCCGGGAAGTGTTACGTCTAGACTATCAAAGAAAACTGTTTATATTGCGTAAAAAACAAAAAAATAATAAAGTAAAAATTGAACCGCAGATGGTGCATAAGACGACACAGACAGATCCAGATAATATTGTTAATAAAATCTTACACAAAACTACTTCACTACCAAACAAACAAAATAATAATAGTCTTTTTCGTGAAAAATAATCTCAACATTCTACATCAAAATATTAATGGACTTATTAATAAATCAGATTTATTGACAGTTAGCTTAGATAATCTGAAAGACGACAACGTGTATATTGACATTCTTTGTATAACAGAGCATAATATGATTGAAGCAGACACAGATTTAATTAATATAGACGATTTTAAATTAGCAGCAATTTCTACGAGGAAAAATAGACATGGTGGTACCTGCATACTGGTGCGCAGTACTTTTACCTATAGATCTTTACCGGAAATTACGTCACGATACAGTATATCTAATATAATTGAATGTTGTGCCATAGAAATAGAACATCTACTAATTATTTGTGTATATCGCCCGCCTAGAAATAAATTGGAAGATATAAATCTGTTCTTTCGAAACTTTACAGATATTTTAGAAAATTACTGTCTTACTAAGAAAAAAATAGTAATCTGCGGTGACTTTAATATAGACACTCTTAAAGCCACCAGGGAACGTTCAGAGCTATTACATCTACTAGAGTGCTATAATATAAAGCTAGAACTAAACAAACCAACTCGAATCAATAGTGGTACGTGCATTGACAATTTCATGCACAACGTACGAGGCTGTAAATCAATTATTATTGAGTTAGCGCTATCAGATCATACATCTCAAATATTATGCTGTCCTATAAAACCTTTAAGCGTTTTCCGAAGCTGGTACATAAAAAAACGTGACTATAGTAATGAAAATGTAATAAAATTTACAGAATATATGAAATCTCTGACATTTAATGAAGTATATAGATTGCAGGATGCAAATGACGCATTTAATGAATTTTTTGACATGTTTGAATTATTATATGTACTATGCTTTCCAGTAATAAAAATAAGGGTTCTTGCGCATAAACGACAAAGATGGATTTCTAAAGGTATAAAAAAATGCTCGATACGAAAACGGCAGCTACTATGGACATACAGGAGAAATCAGACTACAATAAATAAATTAAATTATAAACAATACTCTGGACGACTAAAAAGGATAATTAAATTGACCCAAAAATCACAAAACGACTACTTTATTAAAACCGCACATAATAAAGTAAAGGCCATGTGGAACGTTATTAATAAAAGCAGACAAAATACAGACAAATTCAATGAAATCTTTACAATTACTGTTGATGACGAGAAAATTGAAAATCCATTAAAAATTGTACAAATATTCAATGATTATTTTACAAATCCATTAAAAATTCAGAATATTACGGACATTCCATCTAAAGACTGCTTAAATTTTCCAAGCACATCACATTCCATGTTCCTCAATCCAACAACACCTACAGACATAAATAGGATAATAATTTCTCTTAACGACACCAATAGTACGGGATATGATGAAATAACAACTGGTGTCATTAAAAAAGTTTCAAATATTATATCGCCAATACTATGTCATATTATAAATGTGTGCATGACCAGTGGTAAATTTCCCGATAAGCTAAAAATAACTGTGATCAAACCCATATTTAAGAATAAAGGAAGTCAGGAAGACATTAATTTTTATCGACCTATAGCACTCATACCAGTAATATCGAAAGTCTTTGAAAAGGTTATTTATAACCATCTCAATAATTATTTTGAGAAGAAAAATCTATTTGCTGAGGAACAATGGGGATTTCGTAAAGGTAAATCTATTAACATGGCCATTCATCAATTTCTAAAACGAATTATGATAAGCCTAGAAAACAAAATAATATTTGTGCTATATTCATGGCCTTGACGAAAGCATTTGACTGTGTGATTCATAAAATATTACTAGATAAACTAGAAAGATATGGAATAAGAGGTAACATTTTGAATCTGATTAAATCATATTTAACTGATCGTAAGCAATATACACAAATAAAGCGAATTTGTCCTGATACTAGGGTCATGAGAACATATAAATCAAAACTTGACACTGTTAGATATGGTATACCCCAAGGCAGTGTACTGGGACCGCTATTATTTAATATTTACATAAATGACTTCCCTAAAGCCATTAGAAATAGCATAGTTATGTTTGCTGATGATAGTACTGCAATTTTCACTTCGGAAGATATAATAAACCTCAAAGAAAATGTGACAGACTCCCTAGACAAAATGATTACATGGCTTAAAAGGAATAATCTGACATTAAATTTAGAAAAAACAAAACTAATGACATTTACTAGAAATAAATTGAGTAACCCCCTGAACATAATGTACAAAAACAAATTACTAACGCAAATAGATGAAACAAAATTTTTAGGTATATATATAGATGAAAATTTGAATTGGAAGTCTCACATTGACCATATTTGCTCGAAACTAAGCAAACTGTCTTATGCCCTTTATATGCTGAGAAAAGTAGCAAACGAGGCAACTCTATTATCTGCGTATCATGCCTATGTGAATTCCATATTACGCTATGGTATAATATTCTGGGGTAATAGTACAGATATAGAAACCGCATTTAAGTCACAAAAACGGTGTATAAGAGCTATATCTGGTATAAAGCAAACAGACAGCTGTGTTCCATATTTCAAAAAGTTTTTTCTATTAACTCTACCGTGTTTATATATATATGAAGTTATAATGTTTGTAAAATGTAATCTCAGTATGTATGAACATTTAAAAAGTAAGCGTAATGATCATAAAATATGTATGTTACCCAGTAAATCTAGGCATTTTTCTAAAAGCATTTTTGGTATGGGTCCAACACTGTATAATAGACTACCTAAGGCAATAATAGATATAGAAAGTATAATTAAATTCAAATGTAAATTAAAAGACCTTTTAATAAAAAAATGTTATTACTGTATTAAGGACTATATTAATGATAAATCACTTGCTGATGTGTAATAATGATTTGCTTATAATTGTTACATAACTATTGACTTATTAGTGTATATTTATTTTATTAATGTATTTGACATAAATTTAAAATAATTTTGGACTTTAAAGATAAAATTATTATTTGTTTAGCTGTAATATGTATTTGTAATTTCATATGCCTAACAGGCAGGATATGGCGGGACTTATGTTTGTATAAGATCTGAATTGTACCCATATTCATGAATAAAAATATTTGAATTTGAATATTTGAATTTGAATTTGAATTTGAATAGTTATAAACTATGACAAATGTCAAAATTAGAACTCATGGTGCAAAAATTGTATGGTTACTACAGCGAGTGTAGTATAGTTTACTATACGTTATCTACTGTAGTATACTATAATGCACCTCATGGTAGGCTTTTTAGTTCCGCTACGGCACACTAGGGGCGCTGTACGAAATTTCATACAAACCGCTTACTACAATCGCTAGCGAGTATCGTGTGCGTAAACTCATGGTAGACCTTCTGATCGTTAAATCGTCAACGTTTCACGATTTGGTCATCGACATTTGGCCAGATCGTATAAAATATCTTAAAGAGTCCATAAAACATTAAAAAATTCAGAATATTTTAAGAACTTGTTTATTGTCATTTAATTTAGTGCCGCGGTAGCGCCGGCGAATACCAGAAGCGAATGGTTTTTTCAATAGAAAACAGTTAGGTTAGGTTAGGTTAGACTTTAATAAACAACGCACGAGCCGAGCGAGCAAAGCGAGCGTGCCGCGGCAGCAGCCGGCGAGTGCCAGAAGCGAATCGCTTTTTAAAAAAGAAACAAAAATGGTCGCATTTCGTGAAATGGCTATCCACGTTTGGCCAGATCGACGATCTGGCCAAATGTGGATGACCAAATCGTGAAACGTTGACGATTTAACGATCTGGCCAAACTAAATTGGCCATTTCATGAAATGAGCAAATCTACGATATGGCCACGACAGATATATTTGTAGAAATACAGTAATGAAAAGGGTGGTTATCAGGCGAAATATCGAACGATCCCGCATCGCACGATAATTGTTCACTATCAGTGTATTTAGATAAATTAAACTATTCCATTATTATTAGTAGGTACTTTTCCGTTTTTGTTAGTTTGGTAATCAATTTGTGTATTTAGTTTTAACTTTTAATCTACCATGCTGGCCAGGATTAACTGTTGAATACCTACATATAAGCTGCCATATTAAAAAAAAGACGGATATTACAGCAAACAAACAATAATAATTTTCCATTATATTATGCACTTAATAAAACCCATTATTTTGATATTACCACAGCCTCAATAAAGATTACAAGTAACAGAGATAAAATTATTATAACTACAAAATATAATTTGTTACAATAAACCACAGCCTACGTCAATTCTACAACTTATTATGATGTTAAAGCCTATGGTAATGCCGACTTGCACCCACATATTTTGAAAACAGGCTTTGCTTGCGTCTTTGTTATCTAAATTGAACATTATTTTACTCTGCTAAAACCATGAAAATGACACCCATGACGAAAATATGTAAAATTTACGGCGGCGCCATTTTAAATTTTAGTTTTGACCTCATATTGGTTAATAGCTACCCCAAAAACCATGAAAAGGACACCCATGACGAAAAGATGTAAAATTTTCGTCGGCGCCATCTTGGATTTAAGTTTTGTCAAATTTCTTTACCCCACCAATCCGTTCAACAACCCATAAAAAAGAGAGCAAAATGTATGAAGAAACCGACAAGTATTTTTAATTTAGCTAATAATTGAAATTGTAACGCGCTGTACCTAATGTTCAAACGTAGCCCGGGGTGGGCCCCTTCTCCTTCCCCCCCCCCGCCTCAGCACCGCGCACCCCGCTCGCCGCAGTGGCCGGCGCGGGCCGCATAGTTATCTAGAATGTTCCCTTGCGTAGTCGCCGCAGCGCGCACGCCGTTGTTAATCGTATATTTCGATAATTGTAAGAACAATGTTATAATTTGTCTTTGTTAATTTATATCTTAATAACATATTGTGTTAAAGTTAATAAAGTACTTTCAACCAAATAATGTTACAAGTGGCGCCCAACTTGCGGCCGCGAACCAGTTTAAACAAGTTCGTGCCGGTCGACCGCTAACGGTTTTCTTTGTTCCTGTGTTCCTGTTCTCTGGTGCCTACGTAAAGAGCGAAGATGCCTCCACGTAAAGTACGAACGGACACAAAGGCAAGTGACGCTGACGCGCAGTCCAGCTCGGATGAAGATACCACAAGACCTTCGCCAGTGCTCATGTCTGGTGACCAGCTGACTTCATTTCTTACCGCCTTCGCGAAGACTCAGGCGGAAGCAAATCGGCAGCTCGTCGAATCCCTCATGGCATCGCACGCGGCAGGTGGGTTCGACACCGACGCCCTCACCGACACCGTCGTCGATTAACAAAACAGGGAACATGTCCAAGTGTACGGCACGCTTCGATGGTTCGAACCGTGATCCGGAAGTCGTAGAAGCCTTCATCGACTCCGTCGAGATGTACAAAGAGTGTGCAGTGGTTACCGATGACCTTGCGCTTCGTGGTCTCCCGATGCTGCTCCATGGCGAGGCTGCAGTATGGTGGAGAGGGATCCGGACGGAAGTGTCCTCGTGGTCCGAAGCCGTCAGACGACTACGAAGTATGTATGGTACTCCGTGTCCTGCTCATAAGCTATATCGGAAGATATTCGCTAACGAACAAAGTGAAGAACTCGCGGACTCCTTCATCATACGTATACGAGGCATGATTGCTAAGTTTCCTTACGTATTACCTGAGGAAGCTAAGATAGATATGATATACGGATTATTACATAAACGTATTCGTAAGCGATTACCTCGAGGTACGGTTAGCAGTATTGAGTCGCTAATCGACAAAGCCCGAGATATAGAAGAATCCATTACGGAAAGTTCCAGTGCAAGTACTTCATCGCAGCCGGCGCCGGCGGGATCGACGCGCGAGCGGCACGTGCGGGAGGCCGGTACGCGGCCGCCGCGCGCCGCCGCTGCGGCCGCCGCCTCGGGCGTCAATTTGGCGGGAAACGGTGTGACGTCCCCGTCGCTCAGTGGTGCTCAGCAATCGATCGCGCGTTCGCAGGTTCAATCCGTACGTAATATTATGTGTAACGAAGTGCAAAGTGTCGCTAAAAATAATATCGCGAGTGAAAAGTTATTCTGTGCGTATTGCAAAGGTCGAGGTCATACGCGTGATTTGTGCCCAAAGAAAGACTCTAAACATAAATATAATCTATCGTCTAGTGATAATAAGTCTAGCCTTGTTTGTTATGGTTGTGGTGAAAAAGGGTATGTACGAACAAATTGTCCAACATGCAAAAATAATATTGTATCGAGTTTGACTTGTAATATTAATAGTAATTCAAATGAACCACAACGTAATATGTTTTATTCAATAACTGAGACGCGGGATTGTTGTAATGTTAGTACGTCGAATAATACCATCACGCGGGACCGCCCTATTTTGAATATTGAGATTTTTGGTTTTTGCGGATCAGCGCTTATAGATACTGCCGCCCGGCGTAGTATCGCGGGTTCATCACTGTATGCACTACTTTTACGTTTAAATGTTAAATTTAAATCGCAGACTATGTCGATTAGATTGGCTGATGGTAGTATTCGTACGAATAATGTATTGTTAACATGTGTTAATGTGAATTGTATGTCTTTGTGTATTCCTGTTGAATTTGTTGTGTTTCCCGATGCGTCAAATAACGAAACGCTATTAGGGATAGATTTCATTACTAAATCTAAGTTGGTCTTGAATTTTTCTTCCATGACATGGTATACAGCTGATCGGCCTCAGTTCATTCACCCCCTACTGACGGAGAGTTCTCGCGAGGTGGTGGATTGTGCCTCTCTCAACCTACTGAGGGAAGATGAGGGCGCTTTGTTGACTGAGGAGGAGCGTGGTGGTTTGCAGAATCTTTTATGTGAGTACTCAGATATTTTCGATATAGTCGGAGAGCCGACTCCATTTGCGGAACATCACATCGATACAGGCGACCATCCGCCTATTGCTTTGCCCCCGTATCGCGTTACGCCTGCCAAGAAGGAGATCATGCGCGCCGAGTTGGACAAGATGTTGGCAGAGGACGTGATCGAGGAATGCGAATCCGCCTGGGCAGCACCATGTGTCTTGGTACCAAAACGTAATGGTACGTATAGGTTTTGTGTCGACTACCGAAAGTTGAACGCGGTCACCAAGACGGATGCCTACCCTATGCCGCGTATTGACGAGCTCTTACAGTCGACCAAGAAGGGTTGTGTAATGAGTTCTCTGGATCTTCGCAGTGGGTACTGGCAGGTGAGTACCGCCGATCGTGACAAAACGGCGTTCGTCACGCCTTTCGGTACGTACCGCTTCAAACGTATGCCGTTTGGCCTTAAGAATTCGCCAGCGACGTTTCAGAGGCTTATAGATCGTTTCCGATCAGGGTCTACTCTTGGCGGTAAGACTATTTTAGGTTATTTGGATGATCTTTTGGTGATTTCGGAAGACCTGGAGTCCCACCTAGCAGATCTGCGTGCTGTATTCGAGCGTCTCCGTGTGTTCAAGCTTCGAGCAAACCGAGAGAAGTGTGTGTTTGCCAGAGACCGACTCAAATACCTTGGGCACGTGATATCTCGTGATGGTATATCACCAGACCAAGAGAAGGTAAGTGCTGTTATAGAAATGAAGGAACCGACAAACCTGCAGCAACTTCGCAACTTCCTCCAAACCTGCTCATGGTTCCGCAAGTTTATCCCAGAGTTCGCCAAGGTGGCTGAACCACTTACTCGCTTAACAAAAAAGTCTCAGGCGTGGGTATGGAATTTAGAGCAAGTTAAGTCTTTTGAAACTCTTAAGAAACTCCTGACCACGGCCCCTATTCTTGTTCAAGCAGATTATACGAAACCATTCGTATTGCGGACTGACGCCAGTAATTATGCACTCGGCGCAGCCTTACTCCAGGGGGAGTCACCGAATCAGGAACATCCAATTGAATATGCCAGCCGTCTGCTCACTCCAGCCGAGCAGAATTATTCCACCACGGAGAGGGAGGCCCTCGCAGTGGTGTGGGCAGTAGAACGATTCCGAGGTTACATCGATGGTCACCAGGTCAAAGTGATAACAGATCACCAACCTTTGAAATGGCTTTTCACTCTCAAGTCCCCAAGTGGCAGATTAGTACGTTGGGCCTTGAAGTTGCAATCTTTCGACCTGCATATCGACTATGCCCCAGGGAAGGTTAATGTACTTGCCGATACGCTCAGTCGTCCCGTGACATCAGATGGTCCTGCATCTGAATCGGCTATCTGTCCTGTTGTTGTTGATGTACCGCGCTGGAATGCAACCTCCACCCGTGATGCGCAGTTAGCTGATCCGGAAGTTGCAAAGATCATCCAAGACCTCGAAGGTAAGGATGAACTTAATATAAATCGCTGGTCTGAGAGAGGCTATCTCCTGAATCAAGGTGTTTTGTATCGGTATGTACCTGATACTGATTCCGAGGAGCCTCAGCTCGTCGTACCGGAGAGCCTGCGGAAAGAAGTCATGATCGAATGTCATGACTCGCCTACCGCCGCTCATGGTGGTATTGATAGAACAATACACCGTATCTCGCAACGTTTCTATTTTCCTGGGATGAGACGGTTTGTGACCGAGTATCTGAAGACCTGCATCGAGTGTCAACGCTACAAGCCATCAACCCTCAAACCAGCCGGCTTGCTTCAAACTCCTGTCCCGTCTCAAGGGTTTGAAACTATCGCAACTGATCTTTTTGGTCCGTTGCCTAAAGGACCCCAAGGTGAGAGATGGATCCTCATAGTGGAGGACACCGCTAGTAAGTGGGTGGAAGTCTTCGCTCTCACCGAAGCCACAGCAGAGATGTGTGCTAAAACTCTGGTCAATGAGGTATTTATGAGATTTGGTCTTCCTAGACGGATGATTTCTGATAACGGAGTGCAATTTGTGGCAGACGTTATGCAGAAGGCGATGTTTGTTCTAGGTGTCAAACAGAGTCTGGTGCCGCTATATTATCATCCCGAGGCGAATCCCGTTGAGCGGAAAAATAGGGATCTAAAGGCTCAGCTCGCCATCTTAGTGGAAGGTCGCCATCAAACTTGGCCAGAGGTACTACCGTTTGTACGGTTTGCTTTCAATAGCTCAGTAACTAAGTCTACGGATCATACTCCAGCTTACCTGACTTTCGGTCGTGAGCTACGGTCACCCATTACTGCTCAGGCAGACCTAAGAGCAGTCGTGGAATCTGAGAATTTTGTTCCCCAAATTACGCCTTACCTGCTCAAACTCGCAGATAGCGTCTCAGCAGCCAAAGAGACTCTAGAGCGGCAACAAGATGTCCGTAAGACATATGCCGATAAGGGTCGGACGTCTACCCATGACTACCTGGAAGGAGACTTAGTCCTAATGCGGACCCACACGCTTAGTAATGCCGCAAAGGGAGTCACCTCGAAGTTTAATCCAAAACGAGATGGACCGTACGTCGTTTCTAAAAAAGGTGAGTCCTACTACCTACCTCCTAGCTCATGATAAGACAGGAGAAATCGTCCGTAAGTATCATGTGTCAGATTTGCGTCCTTACCATGCTAGGGAGGGTGAATGTCCTGAGCCGATTATGCCTAAACGTAATAGAGGTCGCCCACGGAAGGTGACATAACTGCAGCGCGCTTGTCATTTTGTTTGACCACTCGGGAGACCCTTCCCTGGTCAAAAGGGGGAGAGTGTAACGCGCTGTACCTAATGTTCAAACGTAGCCCGGGGTGGGCCCCTTCTCCTTCCCCCCCCCCGCCTCAGCACCGCGCACCCCGCTCGCCGCAGTGGCCGGCGCGGGCCGCATAGTTATCTAGAATGTTCCCTTGCGTAGTCGCCGCAGCGCGCACGCCGTTGTTAATCGTATATTTCGATAATTGTAAGAACAATGTTATAATATGTCTTTGTTAATTTATATCTTAATAACATATTGTGTTAAAGTTAATAAAGTACTTTCAACCAAATAATGTTATAAAATAAAATTTTGATTTAGATACAAAAAAATTATCAGAATCTATAAAGGACTATATATCCCTCAATAATTTATAGGTAAGAAGATAGATTAGGCTTTTAATTTTCTTAAAATGGTACCGTTTTAGACCCCATTTTTTTGCATTTTATGCTATCATTGTGCTGGGAAAATCGTATTTCAGCGACAATTTTGTATGACGTCGTACAATTTTTATAAGATGATCGTAGAACTGAATATATTATCTTTAAATTAAGATATTACTTTGTTCTCACGTGTAATTGCTTTGAGTTAAAATGGTACCGTAAAAAAGCGTTTTTTGTTAAAAATCTGTAATAGCACCCTTAAATCATATTTGGTTAAATAATATGTAGTAATTAATAATATCAAATCTTTTTTATTTTTTACTTTTCCGTTTTTGAAGTCGGTTGTTTTTAACGTAGTTATTTTTATTTGATACTTTTTAGTGTATTTTTCAACACGAATCAAACGAGCCCAAACTCGATAAAGTTGAGTCAATATATTACTGAGTTCCTATGGCCACCTTCCGATTCCATCATCTGATTTGATGAAATTTTTATGGGACCAATTCGACACCATCCTGCTTCGAACAAAGAAAGAATCACGTAAATCGGTTCAGAAACGTCGGAGTAATCGGTGTACATACATAAAAAAAAATATACCGGCCGAATTGATAACCTCCTCCTTTTTTTGAAGTCGGTTAAAAACCGGCCAAGTGCGAGTCGGGCTCGCGCACGAAGTGTTCCGTACTAAGGGGACGCACCTTAATATTTTACTTTTTTTAATTTTTAGTATTTGTTGTTATAGCGGCAACGGAAATACATCATTTGTGAAAATTTCAACTTTCTAGCTATCACGGTTTATGAGATACTACAGCCTGGAGACAGACAGACAGACAACGAAGTCTCAGTAATAGGGTCCCGTTATACCCTGTGGGTACGGAACCCTAAAAAAGACCATCAAAAGACTTCAAAAACGTTCAATCGTTCGTAACATCAAACAATTGAAAGGTCGATATCAATAAAGTTAGTGGAATTCAGTAACTTCCCAACTTGTATAGCGGCTCTGTTCGTTTCCTCTATGACCCTTATCGAGGAACTTTCAACAGTTTCTAAGCGGCAATGATCAAAAGTTATGTAGGTATTGTTCGTAAATTTTTTAAGGGAAAAAAATTTATCGTAGACGGGCTTGGATTGGAAGTTTGATTCGTAGCGATTAGAACCTAACATTTTTTTTTTCTAAATTTGAAATACAAAGTAATAAATTGAGATAAATTGAATAAAATGCAAATAAAAAAATATATAATAATTATTGGGAACATTTTTTTTCGTCTTGTTAGGTTATATTTTTTTTTTTGTACATATTTAATATTCCCTGCACGTGAAGATAAATCGTTGTTTTCTCCTTACAATGCATATTTTTCGAATGTTTATTTTGTCTGTATGCAGTACGCAGGTGAGAGTTCAAATACGGATAACTTCAACCACCTGTTTTAATTTATTGCAAGATTTATTATCTACATTAACAAGTAATCAATACATAGTATAGATTAGTATTATACTTTATTGTACCATGCCATATAGACTCTATTAAATCTATACTAATATTATAAAGCTGAAGAGTTTGTTTTTTTGTTTGAAAGCGCTAATCTCAGAAACTACTGGTCCGATTTGAAAAAATATTTCAGTGTTAGATAGCCCATTCATCAAGGAAGGCTATAGGCTATATATCATCACGCTAAGACCAACAGGAGCGGAGCCACGCGGGTGAAACCGCGGAGCGCAGCTAGTTTAAAATAATCATTTCAAAATCTGCCCTGACGTATAACATTTTAAAATACATTCATCTCAAAGTATCCAGTCCGGTTTGTTTCCTATTTACATTTGATTTATATCTCTAATCGCACAAGTAAATAATTCATTTGTAAGCAATATTTTATGTTAATGTGACGGAATAAGATCATTAGAAATAAGTTAAATAATAATGGTAAATCAATCGACGTATTACATAATATACAGGGTGGCCCGTTTTTTCACAGGATTTTTTCGAAAAATCAATATTTTGCCGAGAAATTCAAAAAACTACAGAAAAAGTTAAAATAAAAAAATGCAGTCTAATTATTTACACAAAATGAGCCTATAGCGCGATAGGTAGGTTATTGCGCTATACCTATACCAAATTTCATTCAATTCGGTCCAGCAGTTTTCATAACAGAGTGGTTTTGCGTCAAAAATATTGAAACTCCGGATTATTTAAAAAAAAATCATAATTTCTAAACCATAAGTTTTCGCTTAACTAAAGTATGTTTTAAATGATTACTCATGATGCTCTCAAGCTGAAAAAAATTTTTGGACCACTGTAAACGGGCCACCCTGTATAATCTGTTTTAAATATACAATTTTTCGTTCATTTACATAATCTATAGCACAAAATACTTAATAGTAGCTAACTATAGGTTATGTTATAACGGCGTCTTCTTCTTCCTTTTTGATTAGGGCCTTCGGAACATTATAATGTCTATCTGTAGCCAAAAAATAATACGTTACAATTATTCATACAATAAATACTATGCTTTCTCCTTTAACATTTGATAAAAAAATTCTGATGTTTGATTTTACGCGAGTATTATACATTTAGAAATTAAAGACTTTTTAACGGATTTTAAACGCGATTTATTCATTCTATTATTTTCCCGACGTTTCGAACACTTTACAGCGAGCGTGGTCACGGGGAGACTGAGATGTTATACGTCTTGACAGTCATTCAAAAATTGCTGTTTGTAAACTACCTCCACCTATTCCTCCGTAGTTGGTATGTGGAGTATTTTTCCGGATGTTGGCAGTATTGGCTGATCGTGTCTTCTAGTCTTTTGGTATGTTTGACATGGGGTTTTAAATTCTTAATAACAGGATCCCAGGTGTTAGAAAGTTTCACCCGTTGTCGCTGATATTTTTATGGAAGACTTCGAGGAGAGAGCCTTGGCCACAGCACCAGTCAAACCGAGACTTTACAAACGCTATGTAGATGACACCTTCACAATACTCCCTACTGAACATATACCTGCATTTTTAGATCATCTTAACTCCATACATAAAAACATCCAATTTACTATGGAGTTAGAAACTAACAACCGTCTAGCCTTTCTTGACATTTTAATTATGAGGGGACGGGATGGCATGCTCAACCATACAGTGTATAGGAAAGCCACTCATACTGATAGGTACCTCAATGGTGAATCTCACCACCATCCTTGCCAACTAGCTTCTGTCGGTAAATCTTTGTTTCAGAGAGCCCGCCACCTCTGTGATGCTGCCCACCTCAGCGGGGAACTGCAGCATGTCAAGCGAGTACTACGTAACAACAAGCTGCAGGCGCCTCCACAGCATCACAGGAGTCGAACGAAGCCACATACAGTTGAAAGACAACCGGCCTACCTACCATATGTGAAGGGAGTTACTGACAGAATTGGAAGAATCCTAAGACGAGCTTCAATTAAAACTATATATAAGCCGCACAAGAAGATAAACCAATTCTTGAGACCAATTAAAAGTAATATTCCTCTACAAGAAGCAGGCGTGTACAAGTTAGACTGTGACTGTGGACTCTCATACATCGGCCAAACAAAAAGAAGCATTGCTAACCGACTGAAGGAGCACATTGCGGATATCAAGCATCGGCGTCACAAGAAGTCTGCGGTATGTGAACACACACTGGACAACAACCACTTCATAAGATTCGACCAACCACAAATCCTTGCCAGAGAAAATAAATTTTTTCCAAGACTTGTGCGCGAGGCTATTGAAATTAAAAAACACCCAAATTTCAATAGAGAAGATGGTTTGAAACTTTCTAACACCTGGGATCCTGTTATTAAGAATTTAAAACCCCATGTCAAACATACCAAAAGACTAGAAGACACGATCAGCCAATACTGCCAACATCCGGAAAAATACTCCACATACCAACTACGGAGGAATAGGTGGAGGTAGTTTACAAACAGCAATTTTTGAATGACTGTCAAGACGTATAACATCTCAGTCTCCCCGTGACCACGCTCGCTGTAAAGTGTTCGAAACGTCGGGAAAATAATAGAATGAATAAATCGCGTTTAAAATCCGTTAAAAAGTCTTTAATTTCTAAAAAAATTCTTTCAATAAAACCTTATAGCATTTGTATGAAAGTTATGATTAAAAGTACTGAAATCCTATATCTAAATATTATGAATACCTATGTGGTTAGCTAACACACCTTTACAGTTTCGCGGTTTATAATGAAATTTGACAGGCAGACCATTAAAATAAAATATTATACCTACATCATTTTATTTATATTATTTTTATTTTACAAAGACATCTAAATCGTCCCACGTACAATATGTAGAAAATATATTCAAGAATGTATTTTATAAAGAAAAATATAACTAAAACGGGGTTTATCCAAATTCGGAAATTCAATTCACTCTTTTGTACACAAAATTTACTTTAATTTCTACTCATCTTGTATTAATAAAACAATTTTTGTATAGTGTTACGGAAATGTTACACCTATTTCATTCATAATCGAACCTGCAACCTTATAGCTGTGACATAAGTTTAACCATTGCGTCAAGTGATATATTTCATATTTGACTTTTAACAGAAGGTTACCAGCTTAGAAAGGAAGACAAAAATAAAACTATTTGACTATCAAATATCTTAAATTCTAGGTCAAAGTCAATATGCTCGCAAATTTTATATTATATGTGTATTATATTCAAAATTGCAAAAAGTATTTCGTAAAATATTATAAATTTTTTCACGTGACTGTACACAAAATGTGTTATTAAGTTCTTTCACCTTTGCATTTACAACAACAGATGTTTCCTAAACTGTTAAGCTACTTATACATTGTAAAATATTTTATTTCTTGTGGTAATCCAAAGGATTAAGATAATAATAATATTATATAATGACTGGATATAAAATAATGATCATACCATGTTGAAAAAGACGTAAATAAAAGAAGAAGAAGAAGAAAACGTAGTATTAAAAACGGACCCATTTAATTAAAATTTCACAAGTCAAGTATCTCACAATTATTATAAACATGTTTCGTATAAAAACAAACACGATTAATTATAATCGTGTTTGTTTCGTGGTGTCCATTTTCATTGATAATATTTTCTAATTTAAAATAAATAGTTACTACGCCTTGAATACGCCCAGCTACTAATTATGAAATAGGTTTGATAAAATTAACCTCTGACCCACGGAACCCCACGCCGATGCCACAGCAGATGTGCAGCGGCAGGACACGCGCGCGCTGACTCATGACTTGCGCGGGCGCAGGTACAGTTGCGTACAGATGTGCGTTTGGTTTTATTTTGTGATGTTTTTTTATAGGTAGTTTTTTCGGGTTTTAAATACATATCGTGTATATGGAGGTTAAAATATATAGGTACAGTTTAGTTTTAATTCAACTTTGGAACTTGCTTTGTTATATAAAATAGCGATAAATTCAACTTTGTTCAACTGTAGGAAAACACGACCTTTGTTCGTACACTTTCTATAATTTTATTATCAATTAACTTTCTAACTTTACAGATATGCAAGAAATAACATTACTTATCTATTGCAACATAAAACGTACAATGTTATAAAACTAGAAGTCTAGAACACGCTTCAAAAACTAAACCTAAGAAAAAGATACTTATATTCCCGCAGCTATCTGTAATCTTTCTAAGAAGGAAATGTAAATTTAAAAGGTGTAATTAAAGGCATGAATGCAAAGCTATCTGTACAATCGTTTCGTTATCTATTTACATAAAGCTTATTATCTCTTTTATCGAGATGTAAACTCGACTCAAGGTTCCCGAACGAATGAAACTGTACATTATTCTCATGTTATAACTGGTATATGATTTTAACAATTTTGGTTTATGCAGCTGTAAAATAAGTTTGCAGAAACAGTTTGGTTTAAGGGCAAACAACATCTGACAAAAAATACATCCAATTAAGAAAATAGTAAGCTGCCTAGGCAGGAAGTTATAGTGTTGTTTTTAAGAAAACAAATTTTGCTACTACAGTACCGTTCCATGATGTTTTAGAGCAGTATTATTGTCTGTATGTATAAATACAGCGCAATATAGGTCGTCAAACGCTATCGCTTTCCCACCATGGAAGTAATATATCATGGTGATGTCTTCATTTCTTCTTTTATATTGTTCAACTATGTCTTTCTTCCTGCATTTAAGTAAAAGTGTATATGAAAAACATGTTTCTTGTGACATTATTGCTCAGACACGTCTGCAGATTGATTGATCATTGTCACAATTTGGTAAACAGGATATTATCAGTATTCAGATCTACATTGAGATAATCTGTTGTTACAAAACGACAACAGGAAGAAAACGTCAGTTAGGAACTAAAGATTTAAATCATTTATTTAATTGTGTGTCACAAAGGGTAGTAATAATTAAAATGTTAAAGGCATTGACACATTTACAGTGAATGCAATAAAATAGGTGCTGTTATATAAAACTGATTTATTCGCGGATTTCCTGTGCAGTTCCTATGTCCTGTTCCTGTGCATTCCATACGTCTTTAAGACCATTCATGAAAAATATTAGAATCACATCACACACATATTTACTTTATATTTTGAAAAAAATTCAATAAAGTTAACATCAAAAAACTAACTCCATATTTAAACTTCTAGGATTTGGTAATAAGCGAAAACTCTATGACCAAACAAATTTAAAATTTAGTAAAATATTCAGAAATAACTTGGAACCTGTCCCAGATTCTGCACTTAATCTTCATGCATTGTATCACGTCCTACACTTATAATATTGCACCCATTACATTTTTTAAAGCATTAACCGTCTCATAATCTCGACAAATCCCCACCATTGTTCGCACGTCACGTAAATGCACTAAGTTATGTTCAACTAGCTTTCCGCCCGCGGCTTCGTCCACGTTTTCAAAGAAAAACCCGCATAGGTCCCGTTCCCATGGGATTTTCGGGGTAAAACCTTTCCTATGTGTTAATACAAGTTACCCTCTATATGTGTGTTAAATTTCATTGTAATCGGTTCAGTAGTATTTGCGTGAACGAGTAACAAACATACATACCTACACATACACATACATCCATCCTCACAAACTTTCGCATGTATATATTAGTAGGATTATTTTCTTAATAAATTCATAAATTATTTCAGTAGCTGAATACCTATTCCATTCTAGTGTCTAATGAGTCTGCATTCCCATAATAGTTTTAAGACAATTACCTTCAAATTCCATTAGATATCAGACAATTTGAATAATTAATCTTGTCGGCGGCGTAACAATCGTTATTTATTTAATTAGTATGCAAAAATTGTCGCCATTATCTTAAATAACGATTTGTTATTGTTATAGTTGGACATTAAAACCTTCGCTACCTTAAACGGATGTTGCATTATCATAAGGTATTATTGTTAATTAGTTTCTGTAATAAAGCTGAAAATTTATAACTTTAATAACAAAGCATTAAAAATTTATCAAATAGGTTAACGAATAAATGTGTAATAACAATGACCACGTACTAATTGAAAGCGTTTACTTTGAGTTTTCTTCATCCATATCAAATACAAACAAAAAAACGAATTAAGTACAGTTAGTACTAACGGCATATTCGTAATTCCCTAACAAACTTGTGTGCGCGACTGTACTCGCCCACAGGCCTCTCGGCGCCTGCTGGTCGCATCACATCCCAGTAATAATTATACTATGTAGGTCGAACGCCCACTGACGTACAACATGACCAGTTATACTGACCTCCCTTGCCCCCCTCCACACGAGTATACGATACAACTATAGGGGAAGTAGGTACAACGCCAGGGGTCTGATTATACTGGCGTTCGTGACCTCGGGACAAAGCGTTCTTCTTTATTCAATTCTAGAATGTGATGTAAATTGGCAATATGGTTTTTTTATCTGTCAAATCGAATAGATGTAGATTATGCTGTCAAGATGTGTGGTATGTTGGTGGTATGAATGCGTTTTTAAGGTTGGTACTTATGTAACTTTTGTTTTGTATTAGGTGTACTGAATTAAGCCTTTTTGCATGGTACCTAACGTATTGTTTTTTTTTTTTTTTTTTTATCATCTCATATTTATTGTATTATAGCATAATTGGCTATGAGGTGCTATTAGAGACTATAGTAATAAACTTATTTTGCGAGTCAAATATTTTAAGAAGTTAAAGGTAAAAAAATGAAAAAATAAATACAAAGAAAATAATCGCCTGTTTTTGACTCAATGACAATGCTACAAATTTCGTATTTTCTACTTTCAGCTAATCGGATTTAGGTTGAAAATATATTTTTAAGATGTTTCTGCCAACACTTACATCTTCATAACAGGGACATTTATTATCTGAAGTCTGCCTAGAACAAAAAGGCCTTTGTTGGCGCCTAACAAGCATTTTACTTAATATTTATGAGCGGTCCGCGCTATACGTATAGAATTGTAACCTAATAACCTATAATTAGTGCTACACTAGTACGGTACTGTGACTTCGTTTGTATATTTGCTCTTAAAAAATGTAATGATTTAGTAGCTTTAGAAAAAAGAGGATTTGTAAGTAAAATATAACTGGCTTTCCGCCCCCGTCTTTGCTCAAGTGCACTTCATTTTCCCGATACAAGATTTTTTCTCCCTTTAATTCCTTTAAAATTTTATGATTGCGAAAATATGTTTATATCCTTTTCCAAAGATCTATCTATTTATCCAAATTCACCAGTCTTTCAAAATTAATTCAACAGTTCAGAATGGATGTTACAAACAGAATAACTTTCGCATTTATATGTAGATACTTTTAAATATGTCCCAGTAGCATGTCGTGCTTGCACCTATTTATTATATAATTTATTTATTTACACGGTTAACTGAGATATATTTTAAATAATTGTCCACAATATTCTAGTCATATTTAACCAAGCAATGCATACGTATGTAAAATTACGTAATTAGCTACCAAATATACCTATTTGTATTTTTTTTTGCAATGTATTTAAATACTAAACCATGAAAAATATGGAATCTTATATAGATAAGATTCCATATTTTTCATGGTTTAGTATAAGGCATAGGCCTTGAGGCGCAAAGAGAAGTATTTGATAAATCGTAGGGTATAGACGCTAGTCACATAGATGAACAAACTTAGATGTTTTTTGGCATAGAGATAGATGATTTTCAATAGCACAGGGTTTTTGATTATTGTAAATGAGACCGACCGACGCATGCAAAAAATACTCTAATCAATTTAATAAAAATAAATCGCCAAATGTGTTGCTAAGCGTAAAAGTTGAGAACTCTTTTGACGTTTTTGTTAAGGCAAAAGGAAGGTTCTTATGGAGAGAAAACATGAAAAATGGGAAAAACAATGTCGGGGCAGTTTTAAATATTGATTAAGTAGGTATTACATTGAATTCAATAATACATTAATTAATCGTGTTTTAAACTCGTCAAAATATTTAATTTCTATATTAACTTTTACTCTTATAAACCAAAAATACAGTAAAAGAGAGCTTAAACATTTTTCACAATACACCAATAAAACCTTGTAAAAATAATAGACGCATCTTGTACAATCAGACGAGTTTTACGAAACTAGTTTTGTTAAACGTTTGCCACACAATGGAATCAGAGCAGTCTGTCAAAACCGTATCATAAAGGCTTACTGACTGACAAATGTTTCGGCTGACAACCGTCATTTGTCATAGCTGGATGTTATTAAATCTTATTGTTTACAATATAATGCGCTTATACAGGGTGTAATCGTTAAGTGTGCACAGGCGATTATTCCGTAATTATTGCAAATATCAAAAAACTTTAAACTGATATCGAAAGTACTTAACCTAATGAGTAAAATGGCCATAATACATTTTTAAAAATAAAACGAGAAATATCTAAAAAAAATAACTTTAAACCCCCCCATACATTTAGTATGAGATATGAATATCCCATGTACATTGAATATGAAAGTTTTAGCTTTTTCTTTCTTTTTTGGGTTTCTGCTTTAATTACTTCGCAAATTTGAAGGGAGGTAAATTTAGAAACTGTAAATAGAGCTCCTCATTGTATTGCACAATGAGGACATCACTTCGAAAATCTGCTATGAATACAAAATGTATGGGAAATAAATTGTATGACATTTTTGGATATTTCTTGTTTTATTTTTAAAAAATTATTACGGCCATTTTACTCATTAGGTTAAGTACTTTCGATATCAGTTTAAAGTTTTTTGATATTTGCAATAGTTACGGAATAATCGCTTGTGCACACTTAACGATTATACCCTGTATATTTAGTTATTTTGTGTAACAAGATTTAACGATTACATTATTTTTTTTTGTAAAATGGCTATCTTTTCGTTACAAAAATGTAAATGCCATACCAATTGAGACGCTACGATGAAATAGGTACCTTAGTTTGTGTATTTTTGTTACATATTTTATAAGGGTCGGTTAAGAATATATTCAGGTTACCTACTTGGCTGTTTCTTTTCAGTACAATACCCTGACATTAAAAGTACAATGGTGGATTACAGGATGGTGACTATATAAGTGGGTGTATAGTAGTAGGATTTATTCATTACATAAGAAATTTAGAAACTGTAATTGGAAAGTGATTAACTAATAAGTAAATTTTATACCTACAACGAGAATCGATCCAAAAACGCATAGGTAGGTAGGTACTTACCTAGTTTCATTCGCAATCCACTTACCAAACGGAAAGATAATTTTAATATGTATAAAAAAAGAGAAGTAGGTATTGTGGTATTATGCTTAGTATGGGATCAGATCGTGCCGTGTATGAAAATTGTCCTGAAAAAAATATTTATTTATTATGTCAGTAAATATTTCAATCACGATATCTGAAACCGCAAAATAAATTATTTATTTATTTATTTATTTATTTATTACTTTATTGCTCTTAAAAATTACAAATTGAGACTTAATCTAGGATACATTGTAACAAACGGCGGCCTTATCGCTAAATAGCGATTTCTTCCAGACAACCGGTTGTACAGAGAGAAATTAAGTAAAGGATAGGAGTAGGGCAGAGCATAAATAAATATATGTACAAAAATAAAAAGAAGAAGAGTTATAAAAAAATGAAATAAAATAAAAACAGCATAATATACAAGCCACAAAATTAAGAGATTAAATAAAATACATACACACAAATAGATTACATGCATATGAGAAGAGATAAAAATAATATAATATACTAATAAAATATATAAATATATAATATATTACACATAATATATATATACTAGGGTAACTGAGAAAAATAATGATCACGAACCATATTTTTAAAAATATTCAAAGATTGCGCCTTCTTGATTGGTTCCGGCAATGCGTTCCATAATTTAATCGCACGAACAGTGAAGGAGTTACCCAGAAAGCCTGTATGATGAGCTGGCATTCTTAACCGGAGCATTTCCGATGAGCGGACAGAGTCTCCGTTTTCTCCTCTGAACACAAAATTTTCCTTGAGATATTTTGGTGTTTTGGGGTTAAACAAAACTTGATATAGTAGTTGCAGCACATGAACATCCCGGCGAAAACGAATGGGTAGCCACTTGAGCTGAGAACGAAACTCAGACACGTGGTCATATTTCCGCAGACCAAATATGAAGCGGATACAAAGATTTTGGAGACGTTCGAGCTTGTTTAATTGGTCTACGGAAATATCAACATAACTTACATCGGCGTAGTCAAGTATGGGTAAAAGGAGGGATTGTGCTAGCAGAATTTTGGTTGGGATGGGAAGAAAATTTTGAAGACGACGGAGTGAACCAGCAGTTGCGTAGACTTTCTTACATACCTCCTTAATATGACAGCCCCACGAGAGAGTGTTGTCTAAGTAGACTCCAAGGTTCCTTACAGCTTCACTATAAGGAATAGGTGTGCCGTCGACTAAAATAGGAGGGAGATTCACCCAGTTAACCCTTGCAATCAAGGAAGGGCTGCCAACAATGATAACTTGAGTTTTTAAGGGAAAAATTTATCTCAAGCAATCTAATAAATTTTCGTATCGGAAAGCGCAAAGCACATTACATAAAAAATCGCTCTCATTCATAGAAGAAATCCAAACGGAAGCTAGGTAGGTACCTATATTTCTACTTCTTTACTCATTCTACAAATTTAAAACCACAAGAAATCTTTCAAACTAAATAACCAGTATCTACCTATAATAAAACTTTTTCCGAACATTTTTGTGACAAAGATTACTGCACGAACAATTTTAATATTTGCTCTACTTTTTCCGTGTACAAAACTTTTCGAGCAAAAAATTAATACGTTCAAAATGAAATTTTGAAAAATACATTAACGTATTGTATGACAACGTTGCCACAAAGAGTATTGTTTTTTACAGTTTTTAATCGTTTTCTTAAAAATGGCTCTTAGAGCACAATGCGAAGAGTTACAGCGAAGTCAGACAAAGATCGTTTTTGTACTTTTAACCTTGCAACGATTTCCTGACAAAGTATAAAAAATCGATAAGCAATGAATGAAAGCTTCTTACAATGGCAAAGAATAAAATTGATAAACCCCACTTCTTACAAGCATCATTTATACCACAAACGGTTGTCATTTCTCAGAAACAATTTAATATTTATAGGTTTTATTAGTTTCGACCACAACACACAATACATCGTTAAATTAAAAAACATTTTCACCTTAACTATAAATTGCGGTTTAAACATAAATATATTTATTGGAGCTTTTATTAAACCCAAAAAGAAAAAAATATCGAACCATTTTCATACGTAAAAAAAAATGTAACTTACTTTTCGCGCCTTCCGCTCCGCTGTCAGGAAATTAAAAAAGAAACTGCACTAGAACTGAAAGCACTTCGTAAATTCGTAATACGCGTTTCCGAACGGATGGCGACTGAAAGGACGCGAGCGTTCCACGTCCCGCATGCAAGCTACTGATCTAATTCCGAACGAAGTACGAACCGCTTCGAGTGACGTAACGCCAGGCCGGCCATGTTGCGCCCCGCGCCCCGCAGCCGCGCCTAGCTTCCGCCGCTGGAAAAATGCACTATTTAATCAATTTCAGACGTTGAGTGGCACGGAATGTCGAAGCTTTATGGCTGGGATCTGTCGCTTTTCCACGAACTGACGAACGGAATCACTCTTCACATTATGCGGGCTTAATGTCCCGATTTTGATAGGTTTATCGCGCCTTCGGAGTGGTTTTGCAATGTTCGGTTGGAGCTCTTTTAATCTCTGTTTCTCGGTACATAACTGTTCCAATTTTTCAAGTTATTAATACCGATTTCCAATAGATAGATGTAAGATGCATCGTTTTGGCTTCTAAATGTGTTTTTGAAAACAAAATTTCTATTGAGAGCAAGAATAAGGGAATCTACAGAAACATAATATTAGAGCCTTATAAAGATGAAATCCATTGACTTTTTGATCCTGTATAATTTACGGGTATATATTACGGACCCTGTATAGATATTGCTGGGCAGGAAAGGCAAATATTTGATAGGGTCGTACTTAAGCCTCTATCGTACTTAATACGATAGAGGCTCTAACCGTCATGTGATATTATAAGCATGCCCTGAATTTTTGCGTAATTTTTCTCATTGCTTTGAACTTACCACAAAATTACTGTATTACTTATGTAATTTGAAATTTTTTTTTCTGAACTATTAACTATTAATATTTATTATTTTTATACAAAAATGATGGTTTCGTGATTATTGAAAATAGGTAAATTTCGCATACACTGAAAATAAGTTGGGAATCCACTTGGATTAGAATAAAGTTGTGCTTAAATAGTAATATGACTTAGTGCACTTGTCTTGTGTAAATATGCATAATGCTTGATTTGCGTTTCATACTTTAAATATTCTCTTTCTTTTAATGCACAATTTTCTTATAAATAGAGGATTTGACAGATTAGAAGTCCCTCGCCGAATATCCTTTCAACTATTAATACACAACGATAAGGTTGGATAATCTTTAAAAAGTCTGGATACAAAGTTTGTTATATAATGAAGCTATTTCAAGAAAATATTATTTCTTTATTTTAACTATCACTAGCAAACCGGGCGAACTCCGTTTCGCCACCAGAGACACCTTTTCTTTGCTATAAACCTCACGGAGCCCGAGACCTTTCCTATTATTTTACAAGTTACATTTTTTCATCTATAAAGTGCAGTAAATCTTAAATATATATGAGAATCTCAGCCTCCGAAAAGCCAAAGTCACGGAGCGCCAAACCAATATATCCGACGATCCAAAACGATGCAGTTCATCCCAAATGATACGCAGCTACATAAAGGGAAATTTAATAACATCGAAATCAAAGAAAGCGTTTCAATGTATAAATTATCAAACTCACAAATGATCTAAATGATACGCTTACTGTTATAAATGATGGAATTCCCACGATCTAAGTTCTCAGTATTCATTCAATCTTCATCAGGTACTTATAGACCAATTTCCTTTATTATATTGTGTTTATTTTATTATTCAGAGTTGTTGAAGCTGTTGATATATTCTAAGAATTGTCGCCTAATGTTTATGAATTGTTCTGTGATTTATATGGGTACCTACCTACATTATTAGTGATTCTTAATTTATCCATTATTTATTATTCAGATAAAGCTGTTGAAATATTCCAGGAATTCACTCTGTCGTTTAGAGTCTAGAGACCATATTTATTAATTGTTCTGGATTTCATTTAACATTTGTGTATTAATATGGGTATTAAATACGCTTAATTCGACTGACCGGTTGGCTTGGTTGGTAGTGGCCCTGCCTTCAAAGCCAGAGGTCATGGGTTCGATTCCCACCCGGGCAAATATTTGTGTGATGAACATAGATGTTTGCTCTGTGTCTGGGTGTTAATTATCTATGCAAGTATTTATTTAAAATTATAAATGTATGTTTATCAGCCATCTGGTTTCCATAACACAAGCGAAAGCTTAGTATGGGATCAGATCGTGCCGTGTGTGAAAATTGTCCTGGAATATTAAAAAAAAATTAACTCGTTATTCAGTTTTAGACATGATATTATTCTATGCTTTAAAATAATGCATACTTTGCTCAGATTTTTATTTCGATATTCCACTGGTCTGGACATCTTCTTTGAAGGGACACTGTGAAGTAAGTATATTATAGTTATCCGATAATTGTTAATTTTAATTGAAAATTAAGGAGTAATTTACTATTATCCGGACCACGCAAGGAACAAAGTAAAGCATTAAATAAATAAAAAGCTATCAGCTGAAAAAACGTAGCTGTTATTCAAAATTTAATGTAAATATTGAGCTAAAATACGACTACATGATTAACAAAAGCCGTAACATAAAAATCGGTTGCACTAACATAGAGTAGAATCGCTTAGAAAATTGCTTTACAATAATTATACGTAGGAACATTTAGAAACGTAGGGTATGGAAAATAACGTCAGAGCAATCAGCCAGTGATTACTCTCCGCCTACTGGCGTCTTATTGTATTGATTGAGTTGCATATACTATGGTGCAATATGTATTCTGAGTGTATGAAATTAGTTTTGTAATATTAGCGTTATTTTATAAATGTTAGCTGTATAAATATCTTATAGAGTACTATAAGAAATTTATATTCAAGAGAAAATGATTTTAGAACCACTTACGAATTATTTACCTATGCAATAAATATGTAATTGATTGGACAATCTATATTTTTTTTATTATCAGATAGCAAACGAGCGGACGTATCGGACAATCTATCTTTCATTGGGATTTAAAATGACGGTACTATTATCTATGCCAGCTATACTCTAAGTGTGTTCCGATACCTCTGTAGGGGTTCCGCAAGAATTTAGAAAAAAAAATCGCGCGTAGGTATATTTATTTAGGTATTTATTTATTTGTATTTGTAGAAACATGTGTTACTTAGAATAGCTGGTACAATATCTCATAAGTTTGATATCAACATGTATACTTGTATACTTAGACCGGGAGATACTGACACAAAATTTCGAGTCATTTGTAACAGGATGGCGGTTCTACAGGGGTCTTAGTACGCAATGACAAACATATGGCGACCATTTGGAATCGTCCGAAAAGTATGGTATGGTGATTTTCGTAAATGGCTACACGACGATGGTTACCTGTGCAAAAGTTAGCCTGGTACAAATGGTTGAATTGTTTTTTTTTAAATCAACACATTTGCGTCGGTATGGCGGGCTGTAAGTCACACCGGAAAAGTATGGCATGACACTACCGCCTACTTCTTTTTTATGGGCTATCGGTAAATTCTAAAATTTTTGTGTTACAAATCGTTTGACTTTCGCTATTTTTACGACGAGTTCGACTAACGCCCACGCGACTAAGCCACCGGTACCAGTGTTCACACCATCGTTTTTCTTTTTGTCATTGCGTACTAAGACCCCTGTAGAACCGCCATCCTGTTACAAATGACTCGAAATTTTGTGTCAGTATCTCCCGGTCTAACTTGGGCGCGCGCAGTTCCTTTGATAAAAGCCGCCTCTGAATTAGACGCTATAGTTGTCAACAAGCGACTTTCGACTCAAAAAATAAAGTCGGATTGCGGATATCTTTCAAAAACTGAACGAATTGAATTTATCATTGCAAGTTAAACAGACAACAGTGTTTCAGGCCTATAACAAAATAACTGCCTTCAAAAGAAAATTAGATTTTTGGATTATTTGCGTTGGTAAGAAAGAAATAGAAAGCTTTACGTCACTCAGTGAGTTTGTTAGCGATTACGACTCAGATATGTTTCAAGTTGATGTGTTTGAAGAATTGGTCCAATATCTCAGTTCGATGCGCGCATCTATTGAAAAGTATTTTCCCGAAGAACAGAATACAAAAATGAAACTGAATTCATGGATTCATAATCCTTTTTTACCCAACTTGCAAAAGCCTGAATGATTGTCAAACGAGATATATGAATCTCTTTTAGAAATGTCATCAGACACAAGTATGGAGTCACTTCAAAACGACGCCTCAACGATTTTTGGTGCAAAATCCGTGATGAATATCCAATGCTTGGCAAAATGGCTCTGAATATTCTTCTCCCGTTCCCAACAACATATTTGTGCGAATGCGAAACAGGATTCTCAACCTTGCATAGGTTGAGCCACGAAAACAAAATATCGGAATAGACTGGACGCCGAACTGAACCGAATGATATGAGACTTCAACTGTCTTCTATCAAACCTGATATCAACCAATTGATGAAAAATAAAAAACAGTTTCATACCTCCCATTAGTTAGATTTTTTCGTTTTTAATAGAATATATTCTATTTTTTTTTTTTTATGTCAGAGCAAGCAAAGGAGCAGATGGGCCACCTGATGTTAAGTGGTCACCACCGCCCATAAACACTTGTAACACTAGAAGTGTTACAGGTGCTTTGCCGGCCTTTTATGGACAAATAAGCTCTTTTCTTGAAGGCCCCAATGTCGTAGTTGTTCGGGAACACCGCAGGTGGCAAATCGTTCCACAGTTTCACCGTACGCGGAAGGAAGTTGCGGGTGAAGCGGACAGTGGTGGAGCGCCAACCATCCAGATGGTGCGGATGGAACTGGTTTTTACGGCGTGTGGTCCGGTGGTGGAACTGTGTGGCTGGTAAAAGGTGGAACAATTCCTCAGAGCACTCCCCATAGTAGATTCTGTACAGTATACAGAGAGACGCAACGTCTCTTCGCACTGACAGTGGATCGAGCCTATCGGAAAGCCTACGGTCATCGACAATTCGATCTGCTCGACGTTGGATGCGGTCAAGAGGAAGGAGTATATAGTATATTAATATAAGTATATAGTATACTAGCTTTCCACCCGCAGCTTCGCCCGCGCAGTCAAAGAAAAACCCGCATAGTTCCCGTTCCCGTGGGATTTCCGGGATAAAACCTATCCTATTTCCCGGGATAAAAAGTAGCCTATGTCCTTTCTCGGGTATCAAAATATCTCTATACCAAATTTCATGCAAATTGGTTCAGTAGTTAAGGTGTGATTGAGTAACAGACAGACAGACAGAGTTACTTTCGCATTTATAATATTGGTATGGATTAATATAAGAAGTATATTCTATTATTCTATTTGCCATGTGGTAAAGTAAGTAATAATTATTACCTAACTGTTACATTGTACTTTTATTATGCTTGTTAATAAAGAATACACTTTTAAAAACTATTGTTTTATTGTAGGGTTCCATCAAGTAGTTTGCTTCCCAAAAGGGTTCCGTCACCAAAAAAGTTTGAGAACCACTGATCTATGCAGTCGTGATTTCCCTATTTTTTATGTTTTCCAAATTAATGCACTTGTATTTATCTTCCAATTAATTTTATATTATGTTGGGAGATTCCATATAATAAGCATACCGTACAAAATTACAATCACACTATATCAATCTACTATAATAGTTGATCTGCAAAACATGACTCATTTGAATAACGTCAAAAGCGGGCGCCATGATGCAAGATGGCGCTTGGATAAGGCGGGAAACGCGTAAATTGAAAACACGTGATGTAGCTAATGGTACATTACTTTCCCTCAGTTTGATTATTCGTGGAAATTGAAAAATGAAGAAATAAGACGTATTGATTGGTTACAGAAATATTAGTATTGTATTGAAAGAATTAAACATTAACGCGGAAAATTGAAAACGTGCCTACTAATAACAATATTTTTATTGTTTTAACATCAGTAGATAATATTTAAACAACAACATAAATATAATACTTATATTAAAATTATTTAAAAACCTTTAAAACAATGTTAGTAATCCCGAAACATATTAAAAAGTTTAAATAACTTTCTAAAATAGGAGGCACAAAATATTCTCGATAATGTAAAGAATACCAGGAATTTTATCCACATTGCATGCGCTTACAAAAATACCCTACACGCCACCAGGGGATACGAAATCCACTTTTAATTTCATCTCTAAAAGGCTTTTCATCGTTTAAGCACAGTAATATCGTTAAACCTTTCCAAGGAGTCTTTATAAAATCGGACGTTAAAAGTAAATTGGGCAGCCAAGAATTTCGAGGAAACGAGGGAATTTTCATAGAGTTGTTTAAGTCTTAATGGATAAAATACGGTGCCGAGTTGCGAAAATATTCCTTATTAGACTTTTTCGGCGATTCAATATGAGCTTAAGATTTCAGATTTAGGTATTAAATTGAATGAGTCCGAAATATTTGCAGTTATAGGACACAATACAGCTTCTATATATTTTACAGTCACAGATTTTGATTAAATAATGTGGACATGTTTGTTGCATTTTACATAATTTATGAAATACATATTTACTTACATACTTTCAGGAAATGCGTATACATTATATTATCAACCAGACTAAGAAGTACAGGTATATACCAATGTCATTGATACAGACTTCAATATTTAAGTCCAGAACCTTAAAATTGATAATATCCTGCACTAAGCTATTATCGCCTTTCTCCATGGCCTTAAAATTTTACTCTCAACGCGCCATAAGAAGATTCACTTCAGATATTCCAGAGTAAAATTATGAAAAGGGAGGTAGAAAACATAACTGTAATGAAATAATGCAGTTCTCCCAATTTTTCCACTATTGCCCTGAACCTAATCCTAACCTTTACACTTTACAGTATAAAACGATCCACATTGAGCAGAGGCTACAGAAGATAGTTGAACAGGTACTTTTAATAAAATAATGTAGTTCTTCCAATGTGTCTCTATATCCCCTGAACCTAATCCTAACCTTTACACTTTACAGTATAAAACGATCCACATTGAGCAGTGGCTACGGAACATTGCATCCTCATTATGTTCGCTCGTTATTGTCTTCCGCTCCACATACAATCCGTTCCTAGAGTGACCTTGCTGTTTTGATGAAACGTGTGAAATTGAATGATAGCGTTATCTGGTGATTGTATACTAGTTTGAGAATTGGGAATATAAATTTTTAGAATATAGAGAAAACATTAAAACTTTAGGGTACAAAGCTAGATTTGCAGACTTCTCTAGATTAAAAAGCTACGGTTAATACATAAAATTAACGCATGAAAACTGATTTGAATGATTTTAAATTTAATAGACTACTGGTAAAAGTATATAAGATGATGACATTAAGAATGCATTTATATCTAATAATTGCAGATTCTAAATTGTTATTTTTTTAAATTTTCAGGTTGACTTAATGCGTGAACCTACGACTATTTGAAGAGTAGAAGTGAAGGTTAACTAATGGTTGCAATTACAAATACCACGTGTAAACAAATAGTAAGTTCAGAAACTGAAATCTTTAATGCTATTATAACCTATTAAAAGTGGCACAATGACCATATACGAATTATAAAAGACAATTTAAGACTACTGTAAGTTTTCCCACTTAGATTGATCAGCAATACAATTAATTTATAAGCACCATTTAAAAACCTTTATTGCATCACTAATCAACCATTTTATAGACACTAAACAATACTTACATTTACTATGTACTTCACAGTTTAAATCCGTTTCTAGGAATGTTAAAAAAAACGTTTTAACTACCCCAGAGCGACGGCCTCGTAAATTCCGTTGGATTGCTACCAAGTCGCTTTACTGTTGCTATTATAGGATTAGAATTTATGCCTTGACTATATAATGACATGGAAAACTTTATTATGAAAATTGTTATCCTATAAAATGGACCCATGGGACGTATAATGCTAATGCGAGTAAGGATAGTGGTTTTACGATGTACATGCGGTTTTCTGGTAGCATAGAAGACTTCAAAAAAGGAGGGAGTTCTCAATTCGTCGGAATCTTTTTTTATGTACGGTCTACTTATGTTCCCCGATTTATCTAAGACGCCTGGACCGATTTCGAAAATTCTTCGATCAGATCTGGATCAGATCATGGAATCCTTCATTTAGAAGTTTGGTCTATTTCTGACAACTTGAAGGCTTAAATTTTTTGTTAAAAAATAATTACCCGTTAGCATAAAACTTCGTTAAAAGAGATCGGTCTTGTTTTTTGTTTAAAAATAACACATTTTTATATAACTCTGGGTCAGATTTAGAAACGGGTAGGACGAATTTGGGAAAGCTGATGTATGAATAATGTAGGAGTTAATTTTCGCTACCCTCTGATTCCATTTTTAGCTGTACAAAACGTAGTGATTTTTAAAATACTTATCACCAAGGGTAATTTCTGATTATGTTTTTTCTTACATTGTCTTGTTAATATCTACTTTATGATGGAGTAAAAAGAACAATAACAATTATATTTCATACCCAGCTTATTAGGCACTAAGCTGTAGTGCCTAATAAGATTACCCTTCACAGATTTTGCTAAAGGATGTGATCTTATCTTCTTAAATAATAAATTGTGCTAGATATAAGCTCGTGAATAAATATTTGAAATGCACATTATAGTGCTTAATATGATTTTGTTAAAGGCATTAAGCGAGGGATTTAAATATATAATTAAAACAAATTAAAAGTATCTATCTCCAAAATTCAATCATGGAGGACAACTTTTTAAATTGGCAGTCCATTAAAGTCTAATGTTTAAAAAGATGTTAAATACACCTCACAATGCAATAGTCAAATTTTTAAACTAAATAATGTTTTTAAAATAAAAATAAAGTTACATAAAACGCCATAACTCATAAAAAACAGATGTGACTCAAATCGTTTTTATTAAGTGCGGCTGAGAGTAATATTTCATAAATGATTTAGTGTGTGTAATAACAACGAATTTCCCAATGAAGTGGTTTCAATTTCATATACATATTATTCCTGCTTCTGCATCTATTTAAATGAAGAAAGATGGTAATACCATTTCTAAATTGTCAACTCAAGAAAAGTTGGAATTGAATGGATTTTAATAAATTCTAGATTAGGATGCTTGTATTAGGATAATTGTAAAAAATTTAAAACATAAAAAACTGGTGGAAATTTACCTAGTTAGGTGGACCTAACTTACTGTAAACGAAAAATCTAAATATATATTAGATATCCTAGCTGTGCTCTGCGGTTTCACCCGCATTGCTCTGCTCCTGTTGATCTTAGCGTAATGATATATAGCCTATAGCCTTCCTCGATAAATGGGCTATCTAACACCGAAATAATTTTTAAAATCGGACCAGTAGTTCCTGAGATTAGCGCGTTCAAAAACACAAACAAACAAACTCTTCAGCTTTATAATATTAAGTAAAGATTAACAGAATATTTCATTAATTTTCAAATCATTTTCCTATAAATAATAATTCATTCATTCCTAAAATGCCGATTATAAGATTTAGAATTATAGTTCATTTCTTATTCTACTACCAAAGAGGTCAAATACAAAACAAATGACATCGCTAAATCGACGCAACCATTGTATGAAAAATAAATGTGGCTGAATTTTCTTTCTCATACAGGGAAATGAAAAGTGGAGTATATCACTTGGCCGCAAAATTATTTTTCCACATGCGCCGTATATTGAAAGGATTCTAAATAGCGGCGTCTGCGAAAAAATATTATTTTTCTCGCTTGCTATATTACCTCCTATTTTATTGAGATGTTTAGCTAGAGAATCATACTTGGTTTTGTTTTTACACGCTTTTTATTAGTAGAGCAGGCTCCAAGGAGATGTTCGTTTGCAAAAATAGCGGACCTAAATCTGACTTCTGATATATATTGTATAGGTCCCAGACATCCTATAGACAGATGTTGCCAACCAGTTTTGTGGTCCCCCTGCCCGCACCCCGGTAATTAAATATGGCATACAAAGAAAAAAATAAAAATTTCCAAAACATGCCGTGTGGGGTATCAAATGAAAGAACTTATTGAGTAGATCACGAATATATAGCATACTATATACATTTCTTACACTTTCTCTAAGATTTTTTAGAAAATTTACGAAAATGGTCCATTTTTGAGTTAACTTTAAACCACTATAGATTGAAAACTCATGAATATATTTTTTAAATTATTATTTTAAATAATTAACAATAGTCCATTGTTTATGATTCAATAGTTCGTAATATAATATAAGTGAGCTATGTGGTGGATTTGATGAAAATAACTATATACTATATGAACTTGAAAATATACTCGCCATCTTTGAATGCTCCCCCCACTCCCCCATGCAACTATTTCACTGTACGAAATATTGAATCGTAAACAATGGACTATTGTTAATTATTTAAAATAATAATTTAAAAAATATATTTATGAGTTTTCAATCTATAGTGGTTTAAAGTTAACTCAAAAATGGACCATTTTCGTAAATTTTCTAAAAAATCTTAGAGAAAGTGTAAGAAATGTATATAGTATGCTATATATTCGTGATCTACTCAATAAGCTCTTTCATTTGATACCCCACACGGCATGTTTTGGAAATTTTTATTTTTTTCTTTGTATGCCATATTTAATTACCGGGGTGCGGGCAGGGGGACCACAAAACTGGTTGGCAACATCTGTCTATAGGATGTCTGGGATCTATACAATATATATCAGAAGTCAGATTTAGGTCCGCGATTTTTGCAAACGAAACTCCACTGAGAGTCCGGTCTATAGCTTCACCTGTATGTTTGTATGTTTGTTTGTAACCGACTTCTTTGGGCGCGATTTTGACCCACTTTAAACGGCCAGATTTCGTTCAAACTTTGTAGATTTATTGAGGACCGATGACAATACACTAATTTGATAAAATTATTCCATTTTTCAATTTGCAAAATATGATTTTTGTTAATTTATATAATTTTCATCTATAGTCGATAAGGTAAGAAAATAATTAAAATTTTCTATAATTTTTCTCTACAGTCGATAAGGCAGGACTCGATGTTAATTTTTATTTCCAATAATTATCTTTAGCCGTTTTCTATGTTTGTTTGTAACCGACTTCTTTGGGCGCGATTTTGACCCACTTTAAACGGCCAGATTTCGTTCAAACTTTGTAGATTTATTGAGGACCGATGACAATACACTAATTTGATAAAATTATTCCATTTTTCAATTTGCAAAATATGATTTTTGTTAATGTATATAATTTTCATCTATAGTCGATAAGGTAAGAAAATAATTAAAATTTTCTATAATTTTTCTCTACAGTCGATAAGGCAGGACTCGATGTTAATTTTTATTTCCAACAATTATCTTTAGCCGTTTTCTCTAATATTGACAAATTTTTGTATACTAAAGAGAATTTTAATTCTACAAAACAAATAATAGTTTAAAAAACAAAAATTAAAAATCATATGTTCACTCAACAAAATTATTTCGTTATTGTAACCGAATTTTTCAATTATTTAAAAAAAATAGTTTTGTTGAAGTAATAAATCGATTTGTTAAAGCAACGGAATAGCTTGTTCAAGTAACAAATTTTATTCATAAGAAAACTATTTTGTTATTGCAACAAAAAAATTTATTACAATAACAAAGCGATTTTGTTAAAACAACAAAATTAACTTCAGAGCAGTGAAAACTCATTTGTTATTGCAACTTAGTTCATCTTGTTAAATAAATTAGTTGATTTGTTATTGTAAGTAAATTCATTTTTTATCACAGCATATTTTTTTGTTATCCCTGTTTTTGTTGTCCTAACAAATAATTTTTATGCGTGCATGTAACTTAGATTTCACGAGCCACGAAGAGTCCGCCACCGTCTCTGTGACTAAGTTTAATTATTTATAATTAAAAAAACAAGCTATTATAAATAATCCAAACTAAAATGTAGAAAATAAATAATAGTTTAAAAAAACTAAAAAACACGCTTTTTATAGAAAACCGAACTAAAAAATAGAAAATAAATTTAAATGAATTTAAATTAAGAAAATAGTGTTAAAAATTTCAATGAATATAAATTAATAATAGTGTGAGTAAAAAAAAATTATTTTATTTTAAAAAAAGCGTGGGGTGCTTCTTAAGATATTATCGAAATGATAATCACTCTACTCATATCTGTCAATAAAATACATCTATAACCATTGACACCATGCACCCCATGCTTTTTTTAAAAGTGGGGCGAGCTAAGGAATCTTGATGTGGCACAATTTAAAAGGATAATTCGCTTTTTTCATAATGGAGATGCTGTTTAGTTTTGGTAATGAAGATTTTATAGAACTTACTATTTCTTATGTTCAGATTATTCAACTATATACCTTATGTTGGTGAGATGTAGAACCTTATTCCCCATGTTTTTGTGAAATTTGAGTTCCCTTTTTCATTGAGGGTGGTCTGCTAATGCCAAATTTAAATGCCGTGTGTTATACTTTAAATTTTGAGAGGATGGATATGTCTTACTCTTTTACACCATGATAGATAATCGAATTTGGCAAGACTGTAGATACAGTTTTATAGGTAGCACTTTGACCATTTATCCAGTTAGGCATGCGAAGCCGCGAGATCAAACTTATTATACAATTACTTTGTATTTAGCTCTTGAGTTTTATGTATGAGGCGATGAGGTGAGGTGAGGATTTCGATGTATAGTGTTTAAAATTATAAGTGCCTATGATGATATGAGAGCTTGAGAGAGACAATGGGAAGGGAGCGACAATGTAAGTTTCTGATAAATTTAGATAAAATTAAAGTAAGCATTATGCGGCATAATTATATGCATATACCAATATACATACATAAAACCTTTTACAAAAATACTATAAATAAATAATAGTTTAAAAAAACTAAAAAACACGCTTTTTATAGAAAACCGAACTAAAAAATAGAAAATAAATTTAAATGAATTTAAATTAAGAAAATAGTGTTAAAAATTTCAATGAATATAAATTAATAATAGTGTGAGTAAAAAAAAATTATTTTATTTTAAAAAAAGCGTGGGGTGCATGGTGTCAATGGTTATAGATATATTTTATTGACAGATATGAGTAGAGTGATTATCATTTCGATAATATCTTAAGAAGCACCCCACGCTTTTTTTTTAAATAAAATATTTTTTTTTTATAATGTTTTTTCTTTCAAGTAGGAAACTCTTGTGTGAAAATAATGTGTTGAACTATAATTTTATAAACCTAATACATAACTATAGTATATGTAATAAGTTATTAATACTTACAGTATTTCCGCCATCAGATAAACGATTTTTGCATTTTTACGTGTAATAATTACATTACCTTTTCGTATACATTTGTCTTTTATATTTTATTTGGTTCATTCTTTTAGAACTCCGACTAAGTGGATCACCTGTCACGCGTGAAGCTGATAGTACAATCCCGTATTCCCCAGTCGGGTGTAAAAAAAAATTATTTTATTTAAAAAAAAGCGTGGGGTGCATGGTGTCAATGGTTATAGATATATTTTATTGACAGATATGAGTAGAGTGATTATCATTTCGATAATATCTTAAGAAGCACCCCACGCTTTTTTTTAAATAAAATAATTTTTTTTTACTCACACTATTATTAATTTATATTCATTGAAATTTTTAACACTATTTTCTTAATTTAAATTCATTTAAATTTATTTTCTATTTTTTAGTTCGGTTTTCTATAAAAAGGGTGTTTTTTAGTTTTTTTTAACTATTATTTATTTTTAATAACACCTCTTGTCTTCGCTGTAGAACGAACGACATGTTTGAATACTTCCAATTTGGAAAAAACAGATTCAAAAAATCAACACTTATAAAAAATGTACACTGAGTTACTGACGAGTAATTATTAAAAATTTCTAAGTCTTATTCGCTAGACCTCATTCCTCGAATGTCAGACATATAATTAAGTTCAAAACTTTTATAACTGCTCGACAATTTGACCCGTGATATAACCTAATAAAATATAGCCCATGTCACTCAGGATTAATGTAGCTTAAATCTAGTTAAATAATAATTTTAATGATAATTAATATAGATTTAGAAAATGGAAAGACACGATTAAGCTATTGAAATCATTGAATTGTCACCGATCCTTAATAAGCATACAAATTTTGAATTAAATCTTTCCGTTTAAAGTGTGTGTAAATAGAGTATAAAATAGCCATATAATTATACAGATGAAGCTAATAAAAGCGTGTTAAAAAGCCCCTTTATGAGTTCGATTTCAGATCCTTGAAAACTCATAAACTTGATAAGAATCACTGTAAACAAATGTTGGTTGACCAAATAAATAAATAAATAATTAACTTTACCTCTATGATAAAATTAGTATAGAAACACAAATTATCGACCATAATGAAATAACAAAAGAAAACACTATAACCGATACATAAAGACGTATACAAACAATTCAATCAATAAAACGTTGAATACAGAAGCGCTATCGTGAATAATAAATTGTAAAATCCAACATGGCCGTCTGACACATGTTATTTCCCTCGTTTTTCTGCTATTATTACGTTCAAAATTATATATTTCACATTGCTGTTAATTCAAGAAGGTATTTAAAATAATTCTACATTCTTTCTTTGAAAAACAATTGTTTTATTTTATAGATAAAATTGTAAAACATAAATTAATGTGAAAGTTGTTTCTGTTCTAAAAAAAAATAAAAAACATATGTGTAGGTAACTGATATGTAGTAGAAAGTATATAAAAAGCTATCCTATATCTCTTTTATTTCCTAAACTGTCACAAATAGCGTTTCTATGTAAAAAGACGTAAAAAGCAACATGGCGGGAAAACGCGGGTAGTTTACACCCGACTGGGGAATACGGGATTGTACTATCAGCTTCACGCGTGACAGGTGATCCACTTAGTCGGAGTTCTAAAAGAATGAACCAAATAAAATATAAAAGACAAATGTATACGAAAAGGTAATGTAATTATTACACGTAAAAATGCAAAAATCGTTTATCTGATGGCGGAAATACTGTAAGTATTAATAACTTATTACATATACTATAGTTATGTATTAGGTTTATAAAATTATAGTTCAACACATACAAGAGTTTCCTACTTGAAAGAAAAAACGAACAAAATAACATGTCTGAAAAATTTCGTGTGAACGTGAGGCAGTGGAGCTATGGCGCCTAACAATATGATATTTTAAATTTGCATAGTATATTGTAATCATCTACCTACTACTAAAATCTATTTATGTATATTCTCTGCTACTCTCGAAATGCGCTTATTTTACTTATCTTTTTCTTCGCTTACGATAGTTGAATTATGACATCTTACTTTTACTCGTGTGTGCGTTAGTGTACCGTTTTTCAAGATCTAGTGCTGTGTTAGTAACCTATCTACATCTTTTTACTTATATTCTACAATTTCCTACAGTCTATGTGTTCTGTAGTACAGAATATGCTAGAATACTAGCATATTCTGTACTACAGAACCATACAATTTGTTACAAAAGCTTATAAAATAGCCCTGCATTCACGTTATAATATCTGTGGACCTTCTTCACAATGGACAGAGTTGGGCGATTATAGGCAATCAAGACAGTGTGATCGGCCGTTATTGTAGAATGTTTATAATAGCCGTAATGGCGGCAAGCATCGACGAACAAATGTTGGGCCAACGCTGCCCATTGTGAAAAAGGCTCATATAGCCATCATGAGGGTCATTTATCATAAACGTCGAACCCGCCCTGAAAACTAATCATCTCTTATGTCGACTAATTGACGGGATCATATTTACATAATAAGATAGATGGCACTTTTCAAGTGTTTAGAATCTTATCTGAATATTGGTTGTGCTTCGCGGTTTTGTTTGACGTTTTAGAAAGACGGGTCAGATCCTGGAAATTAGCATTTTAATTTATAGTAGGTTATGTAATTATTACATTGAATAAACAGTAAACAATAGTAATTTTAACATTTAAATGATCTGACACATGGTGTGTTGCTAGTGTTGAAAAAAAAATAGTCAAAATGACCTACCTTATTAAGTTCATTTCATCTTCTTACTAATCAAGATCATGAAAATAAACAAAAACTAAAAGCGTGTCAAAAAATGTGCTTAATTTTATAATATCATAGCTGCTCTCGAACAAATTTTTCACTAAAATCAGCATTGGAAAACATACAAACCTAATTACTCCCTTGCTCCCAAATCCACCCATCGCTTATCTAAATTCCATTAATCTTAACCTATAAAATTAATGAGACAATATAAACAACTAGCTTTATTACTAGGTCATAACAAAAAATAATTAAAAGGACGTCATGTTGTACCGGGGTGCGGCTTTAAGGTGCAATCATAATGGACTCCTTTGTTGAATTTGGATCGATAGCTGGCGCTTAAAAGTTGCCTTGAAAGTTTTATAGGAAAGGCTAGGTTGGATAAAGAAAGGTGTGTGTGTAGAGGCAGATAATTTCGTTGAATGGATAGCTGAAATAAGTGGTTTTTCATTTCAGACATGAAGGTGTGCAATGGTGTTCCACTTTTCGAAAAGGGTTGGATTAATCGTGCGATTTGTGGCGTCATACCTCATCTAAATTGTAAAACTCCCAATAGATGCAAAAGATTGACGGATATGATGATATTTGACGCTTTTTCATATAAACAAACACTAACACAACTTTAGCACTATCAAGAGAAATAAATCTATAAAAAACTGGTGGTATGTAATTCGGTAAAAATGTATCTTTCTAATGGTGAAATAATATTTTAAATCGATGTTCGATCTCTCGAACTTTTTCAATTAAAACATACAAACAAAATATTTCCTCTTCACAAATTACTACAGACAGACAACAGACAATTATAATACACTAGCTGCGCCGCGCGGTTTCACCCGCGTGGCTCCACTCCTGTTGATCTTCGCGTGATGTTATATAGCCTATAGCCTTCCTCGATAAAATTAATGAGCTATCTAACACCGAAAGAATTTTTCAAATCGGACTAGTAGTTCCTGCAGAGATTAGCGCGTTCAAACAAACAAACTCTTCAGCTTTATAATATGTATTAGTATAGATTAAACAACATTATGAACGCACCCGAATCGCTAAATGATGGGCGCGCCGGAAAGTGGGTGCGTACTCCAGCAGACAGTAACTGATGAAGCGGACATGTATACCCATTTTATATATATTTTGCACAATATTGCCCTGTTTTAAGTATGTAAAGCTTTTAAATTTAAATCAAAAGCTCTGATACTATAACATACTTGTTATGGTATGATTTATTAATGAGTAAAAAGTCCTGTTGACTTGATAATTTTCGCGTATCATCGACTTTTATAAAGATGCTAGTGTGGACGCAAAACGATCACGATCATGATACACGTGTCGTAAATAATATCTACTAATAATAATGTATAATGTAATATCGTAAGATACGGCACTTATGGTCAAAATGGGCGTCCCCACTAATTATGATACGTATACTCGATACGATACTTGATGAGTGTAATTTTAAATTAAATCCGTCAGATTAAATTGAATATCAATTGAGTCTATAGGAGTCGGTGACATACAAGCACACAGACATACTGATGAAGCTAATAAAAGCGTGTTAAAACTGTTTCTGCTAAACTTTTGAAATTTCAAAATCAGTTACGTACCTAGTTGTTTTTCTAGCATCTATATAGAACATAGTTCATTAAATTACCGATTACTCCATATTAAATTTATATCAATATAAAGAACTGTGACATAGAAAGTTTCCACTTCTGATATTAGAAAAGTTTAATGAACACAGCAGTACAGTTCCATAACTTTGTATTTATTTATTAGCTGCTGAAATCGATTCGATAGCCGATGTATTAAAGAATAACCTGTCCAAAGAGAATCATATTGTAGAATTTTTAATTGTTGACGAGGGTATTCATAATTTTAACTTAAGTAACTGTGTATCAGAACGCGCGACGTGTGCTATTTTGTTATTTCATATCACATGACATTTCCCGGCTATTTTCATCGCAAAATGGAAATTCATTACTTTTATATTATAATCCTTTAAATGCACACAAGCTATTAAATAATATATTTATCTAATAAACCTGCCATAAAGCAGTATGACACCTAAATCTTCTTTATCCCCTTTAAGAAAATTCCTTACTAAATTACAAAGGTATAATCGCAAAATTAAAATAACGTCTAAGTCATCATTCATGATGATTGGCTTATTTCTTGTCAAAACCGACACGACGTAACTCACTTCTTAGTCGAATCAATTTAAAGCTTATGTTAATGTTGTTAGGGGATATTTTTGGTTTCGTGTGAAAAGTTTTATATGGTTCTAACGATTTACTTCAGGCATTTGTCAAGGGCGGGAGGAATTAATTAATTTGAAGGTAAGTAAGGGTGAGGCGTTAGTTTTATTGTGTGCTAGTGTTTACGTTGACGACATTTCGTGATGAAACTTGTGATTGTAGATCGAGTCAGATAGTAAAACATGCGATCCCCTTGTAATTGAGAAAATGTGTGTTTACCACAAATGAAACGTGAAAGGTTTAGTATTAACACGTATTACTTCGAAATGTTGCTAATTTGTATATTACGGAAAAGTGGGTTGCATGCCATTTTGAACCCAAAAAGTGGTTTCAATTAACTAACACAATTCTATATTTTACCTGTTAACTACACCAACATACTTGGGGAGAGATGAGTTAAAAATTATAATCATCCATCAATTATAATTTACGCTTTACACATTTCATGTACATTACATTTCATGTAGTTGAGTAATTCTGAAATTGAACCATACCAATTTACCAATGTACATACCATTTTTATTTTTCAGTAAAAACTATATTATTTCAATTATTTAACTAAAATATTTTCTAAAAAATACAGAAATATACAAATTAGGGATGTAACGATACATGATTTTGCCGATGCGATACCGATACCGATATTTGTAATAAAATATCGGCGATACCGATACCGATATCGATGGCTTGGTAGAAAAATAAATAGTGAATTATGCATAAAAGTTACCACATTTGTACATTTAACAGAGACTCAACTGTAAATCGTATTCTTTTAAATAACAATGCCAAATCAAAAAAAAAAAAAGAAAACCATTTATTTTAGTATTATTATTTTACAAAGTCAGTTAAACTTTAAGTTATACACATACAATCAGTACCTAATAAAAGTTTACTATTGGTAGAGTTTTTTCAGAAAACAAAGTGCGCACGCGCGGGCGGCCTCCCGCATCGTTCATTGGGCGCGGTTTTTTGAATTGTTTGATATCGGTATCGGTTGTTTTATAATCGGCGATCGGTATCGGCTTGCCGATTATATCGGCCGATATATCGGTATCGGTATCGGTATCGTTACATCCCTAATACAAATACATTCATCCCCACGGGCAACATATAATATGGCCATTAAAAAATAACGCAAAAAGACTGCGCTGCGGTAACATACATCACTCCACGTCAAACTGTGACGTCAAACATAAAAAAGTTGAACAGAACAACATGATAGTCATTAGTGGTAATTAAACAACATCGGTACAAAAGCTATACTTACACCTGAAAACAAAACACGAACATTCTCAGCCTTAAAGTAAACGACTTAAAAACTAATGCGCAATCAATAATTACACGTTTCTGAACGCAGCGGCCGTTGACAGATCATTCGTCACCTCTGATTGGCTGAGCTAAGTTGCCGCCAAAAACGTTCGAATGACATATGACAGCTGTCACCTTAAACCGCCCGCTGATTTGTTATTTGACATACTTGACTCGGTTTTAAATAAACTGTGATTCATTCAAGCTTATTTTAAACTCAAGTTCTATTTCAGATTGGAGCTCTTCATTCATTAATTTCATTGTAAGTTGGTTTACTATTAATTTTTATATGAACCCGTTTCTCTTTATGTAAATTATTTGCCAATTAGGTACCGAGTAATTGAACAAAAGTAAACACAGTAGGTAATAAGTACATTTTAATTTTTAATGTAGCTAGTTATTATATGTATTTAAAAAATGCCTCATAATAATAATATCTATGAATCTATTTACTAATACTGCGCGTATTATAACCCTTCTAATTCATAAATAAATAAGATAAATATAACCTTTTATAAACAGTCCAATATTATTAAGTGTTTATATTACAATGAATGTCTTTTGGAATTTCTAGAGATTTCTTTTTTCTAAGAAAGCTCGGGCAATAAATTTTCATTTGTGTCCGTTTATTGTGAGCCGTTTCGTAGTAATTCAAATATAAACTGAAAATCATCTTTGAGAATTAAAATTAATCTGGCTGAGCGGATGTAACTTGTAATTATTTATTTTAATCATTTTTTGATACTTTTTTGTTAGTATATTTTCAGAAAAGGCGGTAAGGTAGTTTATATGTATATTGTAACATTCGTTACAAAATTTGTAACTTTTATTATGTATTAAGTATGTTCAAAAATGTTAAAGTTTTATAAAGCATTGTGATATGGTAGCTGAAAGTACAACATCTACAACTATTAAGAATAAATTAATAACTAGTTTATTTAAAAGCTTTAACAGTAATGCTATAGAAATATTTGCTTAAATTGCAAGTTCGTCCGCAAAACTGTGCGCCACAGCTAGTATGAAATAAGTTCAAATACTAATTGTCTCACTTCATCTACGCGATATACAGAAACATATTAAGAAAGAGAAGATTTGGTTAGATTTCAATGGATTCTCGCGAGGAATGACAAATGTCGTGTTCTACATAATATTATATTTAAAAAAAACTTGGACGGTGACCATGCTTTGTACATAAAAAAGACGGGTTGCACTCCGGGAGTGCCGGCAGAAGTGAAAACTTGATTATTAACGTTGAGCATGTTTGATATCCATCCGTCTTACGCTTTTTCGATCAGGTCACGTGTCCTGACGCGAGTTTAAGATTTTATACCCATTACAGAAAAAGTGCTCAACGCCGCTAAAAAAGTTTTCACTTCAATAATAAAGATTAATCCATCAGGCCCTGGAATCACAGACACAATAGAAAATCTATTGTGTCGCGGCCCGATCGGGCCGTTCGGGGCTCAATGGGTTAAAGCTTCAAAAGTAAATTCAACGTAAAAAGTTTTTCAGACCAATCAAATGCGACAGGAAACTTGTTTAACTCCCGCTTAAAATTATAATCTAAATTACTCTTTAAAAATACCACCCTGTATCATTTACTTTGTCCAAATCAACATGATATCAGACCGTCTGTAAACTTTGGTAACATAAAATCCGATTTTAATTAAAGTGAACACTTATATTAAAAACATCATTTGTTTTGTCGCATGCCTTCGACACCCTACGATCGGAGTAGGTACACTAATCAAGAAACCTTCTAACAAATAATTCGTCAAACTTGTTTGCAACTCGTGATTGCTTGCCTAATGAACGTACAGATAGACGTTCCTATTGTTTCCGTACTAAATTAAATTCGCCCTTACAGAAAAACAACACGTATTCTAAGGCAGGAAGGGACAAATTAGCGTACACAGATAATCCTGCCCTAAATGTATTAATTTCCTTTCTTCAGCCAATTCACCTATTGTTTCGTTTTTAAATTGAGTTATATAGAATAAACAATTAATTTATTCGTGGACATTTGTTACTTTTGACGCTTAATCAAGCTTTTGTCTGACATTGTGTTTTAAGTCACAAAATGTTGATTATTCGGAAATAATTAATTCTTAGACACAAAGTGACAGGACAATTGGCATGCAATGTTTTGAATAATGGAAATAACTTAATTGAACAGAATACGAATCAATTTATTACGTTATCTTTGTATTGAAATAAAGGACGATTACGAAACCTTTTATGTAACTTGAAATATTAAAAGTAGTATAGTAGTACCTAGTAGTAGTAATTCTTCATAATTAATTACTCTCTTAAATAATTAATTAATATATAATTCTTAAAATATATCAATAAATCAAATTACTCTTTCATTTCATTCATTCATTTCATTTTTCATTCTCTCTCTCACACACTGAAATACGCACATATTAAAACCAATTATAAGTCTTGATAATATTTCAAATCGAAAAAACATAACAATATCCGTGTATAAAATATTAAAAGGCGCAATTAAAATATTTTCTTCATAAACGTTCGCTTAGGGCAATAATACTAAAATCGCATAACGAAGGCTTTACTCAAATATTAGAATCGATTAGCGCCGTTTAAGTGGAAATAATAACATTTTACATCAATTACGAATACTTTGGATTCCTTTGGTATGAGGAATGAAAGTTTTTTAATTAAAGCTTTTGTTAGATGGTACTTAGTGGTTGATATTACAAATAGTGTACTTACTAACGTAATTGGCATGCAAAAATATAAAGAAAATTGGAAATATTTTTACAACTACCCTCCAATTGAACAGCTCTGTCTGACCCGTTGTTAGTCCCGTTGCGTTGCCACGTTCGTTTATTGTTTTTTTTTTTAATATTTTTTTTTTATTTCGAAGTTATAATAATATATTAACTATGTAAGTAGATACTTACAAACGAATAGTAAAATCGGATTTGAAATAATAGAGGTTACTTAATATCCTAAGGCCCCTAGGTGGGGCAATAGAGCTTAATGGACTGTTAATATGACAAAAAAATCAAACGTGTAAAAAATATTTCCATTTTATGAAAGTGGCATAGGCATAATGTAAATTACTTATTCATCACATAATATGTAATCTCTGATCAAAATAACTTAAAAACAAGATTTTTAGCAAATAATTTTGTAACTAAATTATAATTACATACAGACTAAAAAAACCACAATTGCGCCAATTCACTGTAGTGCCTTGGCTAAATTGCGTGACAGGAGTCCGAGAGGGATGGTGCTATTTGTCCTTCCCCTGGAGCGATAGGGACAGGGCGATCACACATGACTATGCAAAAATGTTGTATATTTTTGTCTCTATATTTACTTTTCATACCTTATTTTTCCTACGTAAAATATGACATAGGATTACGATGATTTTCCCTAAAGGTAAGAACTTCAGCATATTTTTTGATAAACTTTTTCTTCAACAAATTGTACTCTGTCCACTCGATAATTGCTTTATGTTCAAATTTAACTACAATATAGTTGTGCCTTGAAAATGAACTGGAATTGAGGTATTTATTTTAGATATGTTGTTATGAGTACACATAAATAAATATGGATATTTTCTTACAGGATACTTCACTACACGTACACGTGTAAGAACCGATCTTACACTTAACCTCATCAAACTGAACGTAAGAGAAGCCTATACCTATACATATTAATTTGCAGTTAAAATTTGCCATTATAATATTCTATAATTTCCCTACAAGTAAAATTACTTGCCAAAAACTGACGAGACTCGATAGAAACTGGTTAAAACTAATTTTAATAAAATTTATAAAGCCCTTCTAAAAGAAGTCTGTTTAAGTGAGTAAATGTTTGAGTTTCAGTTTTATATAAAACAAGTCACCTGCTACCACTGGACGTAAAATATTAAATGTAATTTACTACATTAAGGCGTTATCAATTATTACTAGTTACTTTTCGAATTATATTTTAACAGCAATCACACATATTATGATAAAGTCTTTTTGTATGAATAATGATGGTAACTTTTATTTATCGAGATATTGATTTATTGACCGCCTCCTTGGTACAGTGGTTTACGCGTGAGCGTAGAACCGAGGGGTCCTGGGTTCGATTCCCGGTGGAGACGAAGAAAAAAAATGTCTTGGTCTGGCAGGACACAGAAGGCTGATCACCTACTTGTCCCTAAAGAAAATCGATCAGTGAAACAGATGTATCATGTACATTTGCCCCTTACCCCACTAGGGGACATGGGACTTCACTTTTTTTCACTTTATTGATTTATTGTTAACTATATCAATGTTTATTTGTTGAAAATAAACGATAACTATTTTGGATTATTTAACCTTACTATTAATATAATAAAGAAGAAAGATATGTATTTGTTTGTATCGATTTAACTCAAAAACTACTTGATTCGTTAAAAATTATTTTACCAATAGAAGCTACATTTTTGCTAAATCATAATAAAGACTGATTTTTTTTATCCCGTGTTTTGACACGGGCGATCCCAAGCAAACGGCTAGTTACTAATAAAACTTACTTCAATATTTTTTTAAGATTTTCAGGAATATAAGACAATGGCCTGCACAAGAGTCAAGAGTGAGAAAGCACACTAATTTCACCTGGACAAGAGAATAAAACTTTCATTAAAATGAATCGATATTCGCTATTTAACAGCTATAAGCCAGTCACTGTGACACTAGGAAGGAAGCAATTTGTGGGAAATGTGCCCAAGGATGATGGATGGACGGAAACTCTGGGCGATTATCGCGAATCGGGTTGTCATTAACGGGTTTAACTTAAATATAGCTATTTTAGAAAGAACTAGAGGATCGAAGGACTTCCTGCGAGTTATGAATTTTGGAAATGTTTTTCTTTGTTTTTGGTAGGTATTATTTTATTTAAGCTAGAGGCAATTCAAAATGATGATAAAGGATAGATAGATAGATGATAAACTGATAAAGTTCAGTTGGTTTTCATTTAAGATTTACAGTGCTACATTTTTTAGAAATCAAACCCCATTAAATAAAAGAGGGGATGGCATTTGTACGGTGAACGTGGTTATGATATTAATAAATACAATACTTTGTAAAATACTGTATCCAATAATTCCTTACCTATAAATTGAGAGGACCTACATTTCAGCCACTCTGTGAAGAAACGTGATGAAAAATTGGTTGTCTGTATAGTCGGTTTACTGACGATAGTTGAACGTGACAACGTCCGATTGTGCTTCTTTGTCGCTCGTTCCGCGCTCTCGCTTGCACTTCAAGCCTTACATGGAACGCCTCAGAGCGAGGTAACGCCGCATGAGTCATGTTTTTTCGTGCGTGCAGCCGGCTCAATCGAATTATAAGACGTTGTCACGTCAAAAAGTGACAATGACAATGAAGAATTGATAAACTTCGTCTTACGAACATGTAGGAAAGTTGTATAATGTATACAGAGTAACCTCGTAACAGAGCCTGCATTTAATTCGTAAAAAAGCCAAGCCACAAGCCACTTGAGAGTAACACGCAAGCTGTTTTTAATGAACTTTTTGTTGGCGCTTTCTTATCTACGATATAGTAACTTATCAAACAAGATTTTCGAAGAATTTACTGGGAGTATAAAACTTTAAACAGAAAGTTGGTACACAAATTTTTGTTTGAATTTTGCGGAAAGCGAAAACTATGTACCTAACCTAAAAAAGTATAAAATACATCGTCCAATTGGTAAAAATCATCCAATATATAGAAATAAGTATATTGATAAAGATTTACAAGCAAATTGAGTTTTATGAAATATTTTTAAGCGTTTACAAACAAATTATTGAACAATGAAAATGGCCAATTAATAAAATCACTTGTTAATTAGGTAAATGCGAGTTAATAGGTTTGTACTGTGACCAATTTACACGTATTACTTGTTTGTGTTGACCGAATGTAATGTTTGTACGCTTAAATCTTTGAAAATAAAAGTAACTAGCAATTAATAAAAGTAACTACATATTATCTTATGGCTGGTTCACACTTTGATTAGTGCGAGTGCAGGTGTTTAGTAACAACGTGTGGACAGCGACTGTTTAGTGCAAGTGTTTAGTAGGCTGTGTAGTAAAGTGAATAGAAGCGTGTTCTATTTTTTTGCGAGTGGACTGCGAGTAGCCACGTCCCGCGCGCCCTCCCTTCCCCCTCACTCGCAGTGTGCCTGCCTAAACACGTCTGGACAGGAGTGTTTAGTGTTTAGTGTTTAGCGTAGTGTGTCGTACTAATCACCTGCACTCGCAGTGAATTGGACACTAGTCGCACTACACACCTGCACTCGCACTAATCACCTGCACTCACACTAATCAAAGTGTAAACCAGCCTTTACGTTGCTCTTCATCACTACATAGTATAAAACAAAGTCGCTTTCCCTGTCCCTATGTCCCTATGTCCCTTTGTACGCTTAAATCTTTGAAAGTACGCAATGGATTTTGATGCGGTTTTTTTTAATAGATAGAGTGATTCAAGAGGAAGGTTTATATGTATAATAACATCCATTAAATAGTGGAGAAGTACTGTTATTTTTGAGGTTTCTAATGTGATGTCGTAAAAAATTACATTTTTTCCGCTTACATTGCAAACGCAGCTGCAGGCTGAACCCTACGAGTTTTATCAAAATAGTGTACTAAGTATTATACACTGTATTGAAAAGGTCTACAGAAAAGTCCGCGATGGTATATGTCTATCTCTTATGGATAACCCACAATAACTTTTTTTTGTCATTTACTTTTTACGACAAATAATGGCTAATTTTCGATGCGATTTTAACCAATACAGCATTAATCCTTAACCAATTAAATACCTTGAATACATTGTTCATTTAATATAGATCTATATGGCCCTTTACACCGTATGATTTAAGTGAATATTTTCGAAGATATTACAGATTTAAAAATTGCGGGACGTAGCGTTTGCGGCGCGGCGGTACCGGCCGGCCGCCCGGCTATCTATTTTATACCCGTGCGAAGCCGGAGCGGGCCGCTATGTTTTTTATATACAACGTTCACAGTTTTTCTGTAGTGTATTTAGTATCAGCATTGCACCCGTGCGAAGCCGGGGCGGGTCGCTAGTTTATTAATAAACAACATAATATCGGCTCTCTGTCCGATATATAAATTAAAAATTAATTTCGTTGTTTTTTTCAATTCCTATTACAATTTAAAAGCAATTCTGACACAAGATTTTATGAAACTTTCCTTAATTTTAATATCTTGTTATAATACTTTCATCAAACTTATACGTAACTAAAAACTCTACAAACACTCACACTAATACACTATTAATTAGACACATACGTAATATCTTCGAGAGGAACTTTACAAGCGTTCATCAGAATATCGTCATGTCTGTGATCGTCTTTATAGTTTTAAACAAAACTTTCAGATTGTTTTAGATGTTAAAATTTCACTTTGGTAACTTTAAATTGAATATCACAAAATTTATGAACTACTTCTCGCAGTATTCTCGAACATTATCCAATGACTAGCTGTGCCTCGCGGTTTTACCCGCATTTCTCCGTTCCTATCTGTCTTTGCGTGATAATAAATGAATTAAATACCAAATAATCTAAAGTGAAATAAATTTTCAAATCAGACCCGTGGTTCCTGAGATTAGTGCGTTCAAGCCAACAGACAAAGAAACTCTTCAGCATTATTATGTTAGTACCTATAGATTAAATCTAACAATTTCTATCAACCAGCATTTTCAGTTTATTCCGCACAAATTTCAAATTCATTGATCTTTAATATCGTCTACAAGATAACAAAAATCAATTTAAAAATCCCGCAGACAATGAAAAATAATGGATGTCTATCGGGCATTTAAAAGAGCAAAGTCGATGCCATAAATATTGTAAGCTAAGGGAACAAATTAGCCAAAATGAAAGGGATTTAACGATTTATTTCCTTTTACGAGGTTAACCAGGATAAATATACCTTTGTTTAAATTTATTTTGGTCCCATATAAACAGACGTTTTATTTGACTCGTATTTGGTGTTATCTCGTAGGCTGTGATCAGAAGTTACGATCGTGTTATATGTGGCCTATGAATTGTTTTTATTCAATTTATAGAATAAACTTAATATTTTCTAAATATACTGTTACTGGTTGTAAACGTAGTTTAAAAATATTTCTATCCATAGGTAATTACTACAGCATAAATATCAAATTTTTGTGATCTAATTTTACTTCCCATTAGTCATTAGATTCGTAACATTTCAAGGCATTGTACCAAAAAGGCCGTGTGTATATTTTGTATTCGTATATGATATCAAGGATATTATTACGGCTTATATAGCAAGATATGATTAACGACACCCGTCACTATCCCTTGCCTTCCTTACGGATGCCAAATTCCTCTTTAGATTTTTGTCGGAAATACATATGGACATATTTCTAAATATATATCCGTAATATTAATTCATTGATTTTCTAATCTTCCCACTTCAAGAGTCTTTTTTAACTACAATGAAAATACCAAAATTATAAATCATTTCCACTTTAAAACATGAAACAATTTAAGATCCGAAACGATATGTTAATTTATCTAATACTCCAATTTCAAGAGCTTTTACTAAATTAAACTAGGTAATAAAGTAAAAAATCGCCTTAAACTAAACATAAAAGAATTTAATACATTCAAAAATTCGTAATATTCAAAAGAACGTTCCTCTGCATCTAATTTTTCCAAAGCATTTCGCTTCCCGCTCCTTTGGGATCAGCATTTCATTCTAACTTGGAATCGACTTTGTGATGAAATCGAATATATCTATAACTTGTAATGTTAGTTCAATGGAAAAACCTTTTTGGTAGGGAATTGATAAATTATATTCGATTTGTGTATTTTGCCATTTTTTGTAGTTTGCCGCTTTATGGGTTTTAGGTTAGATTTAGCACCAATATGGCCCCATTTGCGAAAATTACATTCTATTATCAGAAAATTGTGTAAAAATTTACAACTACTACTAGATATTTAATAAGGTACTTACAATAACACATTAAATAGTTTATTTCAAGAACCCTTTTATTACCAAACAACACATCTTAAAATATATCGAAAATATTTCTTAAATTCTCAAGAAATAAAATATAGGACAGCCTTTCCTCGAATTGAGGGGGAAACTACATTGTGCTTGAAAGATATTGAAGATCCGTACTCGTTTTTACAGAGGTATCGAATGGCCACTAAGGGACGAACAGAATAGGGTCGAAAGGGATAGTATTTTCAAGGAGTTAAGGCTACGGATAAATCTAAAAGGAACGCGAGGGAATTTTGCAACTGTGTAGGAATGTTTATTTAGGCGCAACTCAGAGGTAGGTAATTGCAATTATTCTGGAGATGGAATGGGATAAAGGAAGTGGAAATATGAAAGATGACATCTTATTGCATTCTTGGGAGTTTATTTAGCTGAAAGAATACAAAATATTTAATTATTTTTTACCTGATAAATGAATGTGTAGGTATATTTCTTTAAATGTATAACCAAGTATACAAAATATAAAAGCTGTGAAATAAACCATTATATCAATTTTTATTTAGGAGTATATTAATATACTAGCTTTCCGCCTGCGGCCTCGCTCGCGTTTTCAAAGAAAAACCCGCATAGTTCCATTCTAATGGTGAAAGAATTTTTGAAATCGGTCCGGTAGTTTATGCATGAAAACCATACATACCTTTCCTCGTAATAATATTAGTATAGATAAAATTTCTGAAAATTTGTCAGTGTAAAAATTGAATAAAAAGAATATCGAAGTGTTGGTAAAATTATATAATTACTAGCGACCCGCCCCGGCTTCGCACGGGTGCAATGCTGATACTAAATACACTACAGAAAAACTGTGAACGTTGTATATAAAAACATAGCGGCCCGCTCCGGCTTCGCACGGGTATAAAATAGATAGCCGGGCGGCCGGCCGGTACCGCCGCAAACGCTACGTCCCGCAATTTTTAAATCTGTAATATCTTCGAAAATATTCACTTAAATCATACGGTGTAAAGGGCCATATAGATCTATATTAAATGAACAATGTATTCAAGGTATTTAATTGGTTAAGGATTAATGCTGTATTGGTTAAAATCGCATCGAAAATTAGCCATTATTTGTCGTAAAAAGTAAATGACAAAAAAAAGTTATTGTGGGTTATCCATAAGAGATAGACATATACCATCGCGGACTTTTCTGTAGACCTTTTCAATACAGTGTATAATACTTAGTACATTATTTTGATAAAACTCGTAGGGTTCAGCCTGCGTTTGCAATGTAAGCGGAAAAAATGTAATTTTTTACGACATCACATTAGAAACCTCAAAAATAACAGTACTTCTCCACTATTTAATGGATGTTATTATACATATAAACCTTCCTCTTGAATCACTCTATCTATTAAAAAAACCGCATCAAAATCCGTTGCGTAGTTTCAAAGATTTAAGCGTACAAAGGGACATAGGGACATAGGGACAGGGAAAGCGACTTTGTTTTATACTATGTAGTGATAATTATGAGAAGGACAATATTATTACCCACTTCTCATCACTCAAAATGAGTCACAAAACGGAAAAATGCCATCGATTCACATTTCTCTATCATTTATAGCTTACTAGCGACCCGCCCCGGCTTCGCACGGGTGCAATGCTGATACTAAATAGGTACACTACAGAAAAACTGTGAACGTTGTATATAAAAACATAGCGGCCCGCTCCGGCTTCGCACGAGTATAAAATAGATAGCCGGGCGGCCGGCCGGTACCGCCGCGCCGCAAACGCTACGTCCCGCAATTTTTAAATCTGTAATATCTTCGAAAATATTCACTTAAATCATACGGTGTAAAGGGCCATATAGATCTATATTAAATGAACAATGTATTCAAGGTATTTAATTGGTTAAGGATTAATGCAGTATTGGTTAAAATCGCATCGAAAATTAGCCATTATTTGTCGTAAAAAGTAAATGACAAAAAAAAGTTATTGTGGGTTATCCATAAGAGATAGACATATACCATCGCGGACTTTTCTGTAGACCTTTTCAATGTGTATAATACTTAGTACATTATTTTGATAAAACTCGTAGGGTTCAGCCTGCGTTTGCAATGTAAGAGGAAAAAATTTAATTTTTTACGACATCACATTAGAAACCTCAAAAATAACAGTACTTCTCCACTATTTAATGGATGTTATTATACATATAAACCTTCCTCTTGAATCACTCTATCTATTAAAAAAAACCGCATCAAAATCCGTTGCGTAGTTTCAAAGATTTAAGCGTACAAAGGGACATAGGGACAGGGAAAGCGACTTTGTTTTATACTATGTAGTGAAGCGAATACTGAAGGAACATCGGGAAATAATGTAATTCCTGTGTCACCCTTCGGAATAGAGGCGAACGAGAAAATGTACTGCGAACAGGACCAGAAACCCTTGACCCCTACGATCTGTACTCATTTTGGAATCGTCTCAATATTGCCTATACTTTCATCTCTTAGGGGAGTTCAGGACACACTGGTCCTCCACCCTGATACTTGCCAAGGTCAATATTCAAGGTTATGTTTTGTCTTGGCAGCGTCTTGGAATTCGTTACGAAAATGTATTGCTACGTATTATATTAGGATATGAATATTTATTTGTTCTATTTGGAAGGAAAATAAGATGCGTAAGTTATAATAATAATACGTTTTTGGCAATAATTAAGTCATGGATCTGTATGGCAATATATTTTGTGAACAATTTCATACAAAATACAGGTAAATTAGCTTGGAGAAATTTTTGCATATGTAGTGGTGTGTATATTACTCAGATCTTAGAGCGCGTTTCCACTATATCGTTCTGGCCTATACAAAAATGTTTCGATATCCTAACATTACTATTTAATTTTATACTTATTCCTAGCAACACTTTTGTTTTCAATAAAAACAAGTTTTTATTTGAAAGAAAATGGTTTTGACTTTATAAAAAAAAATATATCATTCAATTTTACGTCCTTGAGCAAACGACAAGGCGACTACCGTGAAACAATAAAATATCGTGTCCATAATAATTTGTTTCATAATTAATATTTGACCATAATAATTACGAAACAAAACAAATAAATAAATCGTCACTTGATAGTGGAAAGTGGAAACACGCACAAAACCAGAATAAACCAGTTTACGCTGTCCGCAGGTGCCACGTGCAGTCGTTTGGTACCGTTAGAACATAAAGCACATTTCATTCAAAAATTATAATTATTATGTACGTAGTTTAATTGATAAATTTTGTATTTGTTGATTGTTGTTATTATTTGTTATTATTGTTATAATATTTGTTGAAGTGAATTACATGTCCCGCAGCCGGAGGCCCCAAATGAAAACTCAGATGTACTTAAAAACTACATTTAATAGCTAAAATGAGACTTTTACACCCATGTCTGCACGATGCAGACTGGAGTTAAAGAATGAATTTATACAGTTTAATAATTATAAAGACGTAAGCTTGGATGCTAACTAAGGGAAATCGCATCCACATTCTATTCCCGTGCGAACGGCGTATTCAGCAGTTTTGTATGAAGGCAGGGCCATAACTAGTGTTTAATTTGTGTGTAAGTGTTGTAACTTTATATTGTTAATTAAATATGGCTCCAGTGTTAAAACATGGTCGAGGCAAGCCTTTGACTTCTCAAACTAAAGAATTAAACTTTAAATGTCGTTTCTTTTTCAGGTTAGTAAATTTTTCATTTTAGTAACATTGTTAATGTAAAAGTTATATGTATGTTAAATGTGCAAATATTAAAATAAAGTCTCATCTTTTTCAGAGGAGAAACACATATAGTTTAATTTAAAATCCCTTATATATACAGGGTTACTTGTAAAACACCGGCAACCTCGCAGGACAAGATAGCTAACATCATAAGTAACAACATTTCGACTTTTGATAATTTGTTAGATTTTATTTTCATACAAAAATAAATATTCATTTAATTTTCCGTCTGAATATTATAAACTCTACGCCTCCCAAAAATTACGTAAACAAAAAGCGAACGAGAGGGGGAAGGGGGCGTCGCGTCGTCCATCCGATAATTAATAGAACATAGACTTACAAATGTAAGGAGAGTACAATAAAAGTTTAAAAAATCATTTAAAAATAATTTATTGCGTTATGCCAAAAGTCGTAGAACAAATGTTGTTACTTATGATGTTAGATATCTTGTCCTGCGAGGTTGCTGGTGTTTTACAAGTAACCCTGTATAAAATAAAAACTAAAAATAAAATGTTGTTTTATTTTATTTGCTGACCATACACTACTACAAACGCAAAAATTTCTCCAAGCTAATTTACCTGTATGTTCATATATTTACCTTTTTCGCAACCTATACTTTCGATAGGTTAATAGAGAACCTAACGAGGTTAACAATAATAATGTTGAATTCTATCAATTCCGAAAGAGACAGAACAATATACAGTGATATTTTAATCAAACACGTAACACAGTTCGTGAAATAACGCCACGATTGGTCAGATAACCTCCCAGATATGAATGTTATTACATATTTAAACCTTTCAACAGCCTCTTCTAACTGTATAACTTATTACTCACTGTGCCCCGCGGTTTCATCCGAGAATAAACCACGGGCAAAAACTTCTTCATTTAGTGAATAAAGTAGCTTTGAAATCCTAAGATCCTCATCTATTTTCATTCCAAATATCATCAAAATCTTCGCTTAAAAGTATAGCAGACATACAGATAGAATTCCCTTTCATAGTATTGTATAAATTCAACCCAGATAATATATAAACCTGAATAAAACAGAACAAGGACGACTAAAATAAATAAATCAATTTATCAAGTGAGTGCCGTGCCAAGTCGAATACAGTCAAGAGAACTCCACCCATTTTTCTCGAAGTTTTAAAAACCTTTACAAGACTTTGGTTTCGATCTACACATTATTAAACCTAAGCAGATTAAAATAATCAATACATTTCAGCAGTATTTAGACATGTTTTTGACCCAGATAACTGTTATAAGTATTTGTTCTTGGGATTGCCTCTTCATTTGATGAATAATGAGAGTAAGCAGGCTGTTATATTTTGATAATACGAAAAATAAAAAACAAACAAACTACAGAGGGTAGAAGTTTATTAAAATAAGATTAAAATATATTAGATGTTTTCTTATTGCATAATTATAGTATTGCGTAATAGTGTTCGTCATGTGAACTGGCGTGGAGTCATTTAGTATTATTTCATTAAAATTAATAAATATTACAAAATTAAATTAACTAAATTAAAAACTAATAAACAAATTATATACTAAAACCTACCTCGAGAATCACTCTATTATAAAAAAACCGCATCTAAATCCATTCCGCAGTTTTAAACAAACAGGAACACTATTTTATGCTATTAGTGATTTCACTAATCAACGTACTTTGTTACTAACTTCACCAGCGAACGTACGTAGCTGAATTTAATATTTGAGGCGTTGAAAGGAAAGTGTTTAATTATTCTAGATTTTTCTGAAACTTCCATACTTGGAGAAATTTGTAGCGAGCTTGAATCAGTGTTCTGATAACTAGAAAATAGTATGCATTAAAATATAATGTTATCCTAACTAATATTATAAAGCTTCGCCCGGGTAGTCAAATAAAAATTCGCTTAATTCCCGTTCCCGTGGGATGTTTATTGTCCGACTATCCCTTCTTAGGTATCAAGCTATCTCTGGAAACAATTTCATCCCAATCGGTTCAGTGGTTCAGGCGTGAAGAAGAGACAGACGGAGTTACTTTCGCATTTATAATATTAGTTAGGAAGTTAGGATTGAAATTAGAAATATTTCGCAATATCTGTAAATTGCAAAATGTTTTGAGCTATTTCAGTGAGTTTCTTGATCCAGCCGCTTTTTGTAACGAATAGGCAGACAGCGCACTCATACTGAGTTAAGGGGAAGTCAGCTTGTGGATGTTAAAAAATAACAAAGCAAACCTATAAACTTCGACTACCACAATTTTAAATGTGTAAATTATAAACAGGATTAAAACATGAAGCTATGGATTAAGTGCAATATAAAATATATTGATTTGTACTGTAGGTATACTTAACGATTGGATAGTTTTCGAAACATGTAGGATGTATTGGTCAATTTAAATGCTTTACAAATTATGGAAACCTTGTGAACGTTTTCTTTTTTCTTGTAGACAACTATTTAGTTGTCTCATTTAGCTGTATATTTATTTACAAGTTTTTATTACTAACGACTGTATGCACCAAGTATACAAGATCCGGTTTATAGAAAACAATTATTCATTAAAAATGTATCCTACATACCCTTAACTAGTACTGAAATAGCTATGTTTGATCCGTAGCAGGCGCGTACGCAGATTGCTTACGTATCGATCGATTGATTTACACATAGATCCCTTTTTTAACTATGAATACCGTCAAGCGAAAATACACCGTAAATCTGTAGCATAAAGTCTAAAATTAAACAAATATTAACCTCAAGATTTTTCCCAACAGCTGATACAATACAAGGCATTAAGAACTTTATGTCTATAGATATAGAGACTAATATAGCTTTGGTGTTTCCAATTCGTCTTTGATATTGGAGTTACAGCCCTATTTTTATGGCGATAAAGTTAATTTGAAATATGTGCGATGTTAACTTTAATAGCATGTATCGTGATTTAGATTTCTCGATGGCCATATGCTCGGATAGGTTTTAAATAGTTCATAGTTGGAAGTTATCGTAAAGAAGTCCCCTATAAGTGCTGTAAGTCATGTTGTACAAGTAATGAATCTTACTTGCAATTCTATTTCAAAACTGTATACAAACCAGCCAAGACGGAAACGTGAATATAAAGATATTTAAATAGTTTTTAGCGATATGAATAAGATTACATTTAAAAAAAATCTTTGTTTCTGTGCAATAAATACGAAAAGATAGGATAAGAATGTTTCAAAAAGTTCATTAATTATGTAATGTGAAATCGCTTTGCCTTAAAAAATAAAGCTTACGAACAAAATCCTCAAAATATTTATTTACCACCTCCTTACCTCCTCCTCCTCCTCCTCCTCCTCCTTACCAATATATCCTGCAAAAATATTATCACATATTACACTGTCAATAAATTCATATCCTTTGTCTAGATAAAAATTAAAAAAGCAAAATGTCAGCAATCTTGACAGGCGCATAATCATTCGTGCGCGTAAAAACCTATAAACAACGTGACCGTTCCTGCGTCAGTTTCTTGTGCGGAAACCCTTAGAAAAATACACATTTATTCAAAATAAACCTTAACATATAACATATAAGCTACTCTTTTCCTTGTGTCTAGATAATTGTTGCACCTAGGTTGGGAACTCACGACTTAATTCTAGTCTCTGCCGTATCTATTTTATTTTTGTTCTAGACTTTTGACCTCACGATGCCTTTAAAGTCTTTAATAATTTATTACAACCTTTCGCTAATGAAATAATGCTGTTCTGCGGCTTTTCTACTCTTTTCGTATATTTCAAAAACATAAACCGTAATATATGTTTTAATAACAAAGCTTATATTCCTATAGTTTACGTAAAACATTTCCAAGAAATATTGAAGTTAGAAGAACATAATATTTTATCGTGGTAAGAAATTGAGCAAACCTCCAATTAGTCCTGCGTTCGATTTAAAGCAACACTTAATCTTATCTTATATATAAAAATGAATCCCAAAATGTGTTGGTAAGCGCATAACTTGAGAACGGCTGAACCGATTTCGTTAATTCTTTTTTTATTATATTCCTTGAAGTACGAGGATGGTTCTTATGTAGAGAAAACGTAAATATGTACCACGGGCGAAGCCGGGGCGGACCGCTAGTTTATTATAAATTTTATTGAGCTGTATCTAAAGTATTTTTAAAATATGTAAAACAAAAAAAAATATTCGCTCTTTCAATCAGCTGTCTTAAAATGCAAAAAAGTTTTCGTTTGAGCAAGGACGAAAACTTTTTGAGAGAAAAGCTTTTGCGCTAAATTAATAATATAATATCATCTTTTAATACTCTACAATATTACATTACACAATATTTTATTAATATATTTTTTATTGTTATTAATGACGGAGCAAATCCAAATAAACATAGTGGCAGGCCACAGGAGTGAGTGATGGGTTGTGAAGGTAATAGAAAAACCTCTTTATTTTAAAAAATACTCCTTTATATTTTTGTATTTGAAACATATACAAAAAATTTATACTGATTTAAAATAACTCTGTATTTGAAATATTCAAACAAATATAACTGAATCCATAGGTTACTGAAACTATAATTAGAGGGAGTAATTAACACCGCTATTAGGCGTAAAAAGTAAACAAATTGCTTGTACATTAAAATGAACGGTATTGTTTTCCCCTCTTAAAACGGATTCTATAAACGGTCAAATTAATAGAGCATGTTTTTCATCGAATAGGGTTACCAGTTCTTGTTAATTTTTGGAACAATTAAAGATTTTAACATTATTACAAAGCAGCTGCCATTTTATTAATGGCTTTTTTATATTGCCTTTTATTGTAATGACTCGTCGATACGCAATTAACAATATTTCGCTTGTGATCGCACAAAATGATAAAAACGGAAGAGATTTTGACGCACCTTAGTCAGGAAATAAGTATAAGAAGTGAAAAACACTATAATATGAAAAATTAAGTAATAGAGCACATTAACCAAATATTAAACAAGTAATACCAGTGATTAAATAAAAAAAATAATAGTTTTAAATACGACGATAAAATATTAAATTCCTAGTTAAAGCTATAAAATTATCAACGAAAACGAAATGCGCCGTGAAACTTCCAAGAATCATAATAAATTAACATAAGATGCGAGGGATAATCTTTAAAACAATTTTATCTGCGGAATAAATTATTATTGTCGACGTAAATTTGAGAAATTCCATTACGCCACGTTTCGGAATGTTTTTCAATATAATTTTAATGGTTTAAAAACACAATACATTTATAGAAACTGCAATGATAATTGTTTGTACATTTAGTGGGATGATGGTAGCGTATGTTTAATAAAAATGTTATATTTTTTAATATCCTTCTGATAGAGCTTTTAAGCTGAAGATTTAAAAAAGCTTGACGTGTAAAAATTATGGTTGCTAAAACTAGAGCTAAAGGTTTAGTTCTTAACTATTTGTTCATGGAAAAAAAAGTAAATCGGCTTAAATTATAAATTTATAAGTAAGATCCTTTGTTTTATAACAAAATTTTATTATTATAAAACAAATGATGTATAATTTTCTTAATTTCATCTGCCTAAATGTATACTTACTGTCTTACTTTCGTTGATATAAATTACATCATATTCAACAAAGAATATTTCATATTTTTACAGGTCATCCAAAATCATACAAAAAATCTTGAAACCAAAACGTGGCTACTCTACGCAAAGTAACAATAGGTCGCGGCGGTCATTCACCCGGTCACGGGGTTACGGCTTACAGTGATACCTACCATTGTTTATGGATCCTACACCATTAGCACACTTCCTTTAGATATATGCCATCGATTGTCCCTGTTTTAGGTTCCAATTTGCACCTAACTATAGTACCTAACCATATAATAGTATTTATTTTGTAGTTCATAGAGTCTTGGTTGTATGGTGACGACGACGACAAAACGACTGTAAAACGGTCTATAATTTTGTACTTATGTAATAATATAATGTGTTTTCTGGAGAATTTATTAATTACATTATTATTATTTGCATACAGACATAAACAAATCTTTAAAACAACTGAATTTACATTAATCATTATTTCATCAGTAAAAAGCTGCATTTTTTCTTGAAATACGTATGCTACATTTTTAGTCGTAAGAATTTATATCAATCGTTACTATAAGGGGTATTGTATAAAACCTACGTTGAATAGTATGTAAACTTGACTAAATTGCTGAAGTAACTAAAAAAAAAATAAGAAGGTTATTTGGATAGACTTGCCTTATTGGGATGTTTTCGTACCTATTTGTATATAATACTAGCTTTCCGCCCGCGGCTTCGCCCGCGTTTTCAAAGAAAAACCCGCAATGTTCACGTTCCCGTGGGATTTCCGGGACCTATCCTTAAAATCCTTTCTTAGGGGACGCCTACGTTATGACATCTACCTGCATGCCAAATTTCAGCCCGATACGTCCAGTGGTTTGGGCTGTGCGTTGATAGATCACTATATCAGTCACCTTTGAGTTTTATATATATAGATATTCGAATAGTGCCATACATGCTACAGTGGTTGAAAGAATACATCATAATGCTTTATTCAGGATGAAAGTTGCCCAACTTTTACGGAAAAGTTGTAAGTATACATAGAAACTTTTGTAATGGGTACAATTCGCGAAACAATTTCATATTATATTACAAGCGTACCGTCCGCGGCGGTCGCCCACTTTGTCTAAAACCACAGACTAATAATAAAATACTACGTATACAACTAAAACATAATAAATTATATACTTAAACCTTCCTCGAGGACCACTCTATCTGTTAAAAAAATGCATCAAAATCCATTGCGTAGTTTTAAAGAGGGACATAGGGACAGAGAAAGCGACTTTGTTTTACTTATACTATGTAGTGAAGCTAAGTGCTGATAATCTAGATTTTAGTCAATCCATTGAGATTGCAAATATCCAATGTACTATTTCTGAAATAGTGAATATTTTCATGCAATTTCACAATTTCAAAGCACTCAGCAAAGTTTATAAGCAAATCGTTAGTCGCAAGGATTAAAAGATTTGAGGTTTTCGTTTGACAGCGGGGAAATTGGAGCGGATATTCTATTTAACTATATCTTACTTGCTAACTAAAATTTCTATTCGTTTGAAAAAGCTCTCGTTCTTATTATTATTCTTATATATTCTCGACTTGAAATAAAATTGTGATTGTTAAATCGAAGTGTCTAGTCGTCCGCTAAACGGATGAATAAAATAAATTAGTCGTCCGATTACCGGATGAATAAAATAATTTAATCGTCCGATTACCGGATGAATAAAATAATTTAATCGTCCGATTATTCGGATTACTAGATAACCTTTTAACACTAAAGCTAGTTGGGTTGGACTAAAGCAAAGGGGGCGCAGGACGTGTCATTATAACACCTATTTATTATTGTTTTATCGTAAAGATTACGCTAATATAAGCATGTTTTATAGGAACAACTTTTCTCTAAAATCAAAAATGGCCGAGATATTCGCCCTCAATTCGTTAGGTTAGGCTTAGATTAGGTTAGCCTTTTTCGCGGGGCTCCGTCGACGCGCAAAAAAAAAATCAAGTTTAGGTTAGGTTAGGTTAGGTTAGGTTTCTTAAAAAAAAAACTACACAGAAATAGGAGCCCCGCGAAGCGGGGCTCCGTCGACTCGCAAAAAAAAAATCAAGTTTAGGTTAGGTTAGCCGTTAGGTTAGGTTAGGTTAGGTTTCTTAAAAAAAATGGTTGCCTGTAAAGTCGGTTTTACGGGCGAAGATTTTACGTGACAACGTCTTTTTCTCGGTAGAATATTTATGTGCTGCGCGCGCGGCAGACCGCGGGCCTCTCTCTCGTTCGGTGACTCATCGTAACGTTACCGAGCGTTACACTTTTTCATAAGTGACTCCCAGTCGCAACCTAATTTAAGACGTTGTCACGTCAAAAAAAACTACACAGAAATAGGAGCCCCGCAAAGCGGGGCTCCGTCGACGCGCAAAAAAAAATCAAGTTTAGGTTAGGTTAGCCGTTGGGTTAGGTTAGGTTAGGTTTCTTAAAAAAAAAAACTACACAGAAATAGGAGCCCCGCAAAGCGGGGCTCCGTCGACGCGCAAAAAAATCAAGTTTAGGTTAGGTTAGGTTAGGTTAGGTTTCTTAAAAAAAAACTACACAGAAATAGGAGCCCCGCGAAGCGGGGCTCCGTCGACGCGCAAAAAAAATCAAGTTTAGGTTAGGTTAGCCGTTAGGTTAGGTTAGGTTAGGTTTCTTAAAAAAAAAACTACACAGAAATAGGAGCCCCGCGAAGCGGGGCTCCGTCGACGCGCAAAAAAAAAATCAAATACCTACGTGTGCCCTCCTCCCCCCTCTCCTCCCCCCACAAAAAACCTATAATACGTGCGGCAGTTCTCTAAAGAAACCCCGTTAACCTAACTATATAGATAAATAGATGTTATCGGACGATTAAATTATTTTATTCATCCGGTAATCGGACGACTAATTTATTTTATTCATCCGTTTAGCGGACGACTAGCGCTGTCCTTGTTAAATACTTACGCTATTCTCGATTGTATGATTTTAAGAGAGCTTTTTCTTAAAATCATTATAGTATTTTTTTAAGTGTTGCACGGAAAATAACCGTAGATACCTATATCTAATGCGTTATCGCGAACCATAATATTTCCGTAGGTATCACATCGGGAACAGCTATTTATATCCACTTACTTTCCGATAGCATCGCAGCCGATCGTCGGCCGATTTTCATCATAACTTTATATTTAAAACTCGTCAGCTGCCAAACCTTTTGTTAATTTTGGCGCGCTTTACGATCGACTATAAAACCCGCCATTTTGACGCGTCGCAAGATGGCCGCGGCAAAGGGCGCGAAATAGCATTTTGTATTTTTATCGACGGTTCGTAAAATACCTTTAAAAGTAAGTGTCAACTCGTAACGAAATAGCTCGAAGGTTCGCTGAATAAAAGATACATAAAGGTTATAAAAATCTATTCATAAGTAGAGTGCCATAGGTCCTTTTATAATATAAAAGTCTGTTTAAAAGTTCCGGTATCTCATTCTGTTATTCTGAGAATACGCAAAGTGAAATTAAATCGAACTGAAAAAAAAAATAACAACCAGAAATGTGTTGAAACCATACAGAATTTACTCTACAATTTTACGTTTACCTATAAAACACAATTAATCAATTTTGGTGACCAATATTTTCCCCAATAATTGCTATTAATTTATGACGATGTTTAAATTTTACCTACAGTCACCATAAAAATATGTTATTCAGATTAATCATATCTACAGCCTGTACACAAACGCAGGAACAGATTTAACCTCCCGGAAAACGTTCATAAATAAACATCTGTAACTTTAATGTTTATTTTATTACCATTACATATTTAACCTCATCGCTGAGACGATTTCTGTTGTAATTATATGTACTGGACATTAAATGTTACATCCCAGAAGTAATGACTATAGAGAGATAATAGACTAGATAATAGACTAAATAATTAATTGAATGGAATGTAAAGAAGAGAAAAAAAATATTTAAAATAAAAAACATATATCTTAAGTTTGGCTCTATGATTTTTTTATAGTAAACACTAGCGACCCGCCCCGGCTTCGCACGGGTGCAATGCTGATACTAAATACACTACAGAAAAACTGTGAACGTTGTACATATAATGTATATAATATGTATTATAAAAACATAGCGGCCCGGCCGGCCGGTACCGCCGCAAACGGTACGTCCCGCAATTTTTAAATCTGTAATATCTTCGAAAATATTCACTTAAATCATACGGTGTAAAGGGCCATATAGATCTATATTAAATGAACAATGTATTCAAGGTATTTAATTGGTTAAGGATTAATGCTGTATTGGTTAAAATCGCATCGAAAATTAGCCATTATTTGTCGTAAAAAGTTAATGACAAAAAAAAGTTATTGTGGGTTATCTATAAGAGATAGACATATACCATCGCGGACTTTTCTGTAGACCTTTTCAATGTGTATAATACTTAGTACATTATTTTGATAAAACTCGTAGGGTTCAGCCTGCAGCTGCGTTTGCAATGTAAGCGGAAAAAATGTAATTTTTTACGACATCACATTAGAAACCTCAAAAATAACAGTACTTCTCCACTATTTAATGGATGTTATTATACATATAAACCTTCCTCTTGAATCACTCTATCTATTAAAAAAAACCGCATAAAAATCCGTTGCGTAGTTTCAAAGATTTAAGCGTACAAAGGGACATAGGGACATAGGGACATAGGGACAGGGAAAGCGACTTTGTTTTATACTATGTAGTGATAATCTATAGATATTAAAAATTCAGTTGAACAAATTTTAACTGTTGTTTCGAGTTGCGTTGTATTTCAAAATAGATTTTTTATAAAATTAATTCTATTTGCTTTTTCCTATTAATGGATATACAAACGTTTGAAATTTCCATTTTCATTTGATTCTAAACCAGGTGCACAACCAGGTGTGAAAAAAGATGTGTTAGTTAAAAATTTAAAATTTTTAGTTTTACAACCAAACTAGGTACTACATGTACCTACTTTATAAGATTTAAGATTTTGATTATGCAATAAAATAAAAATATCAGAAATAACTATCCAAACTATTAATCCTTGTTATTTCAATTAATTGTTGACTGTCGTATATGCATGCTTTCATATTTTGTAGATGTCTTGATCTACATATTTGATACAAACATTATCATAACAAACATAATTTCACCTTTCAAAGAAAGAATTACTAACCTAAATGAAAAGTTCGACATTCATGTCGTAAAATCAAAACACAAATCCTTACAACCCGAGCTAACAACCTACAAAACAGCTTGCAAAAATTATCATCTAAGACAAAAAGCAACATTCCCAAGGCGTTAATAAAATTTCCGTATTATTCTAGCCGGCCATAACGAAACAATGAGGGTGACCAGCGAACCGAACAAGGTACCCAAATGCCGCCATGACATTCATCCTGACCTTATTTTTGACATTTCGACGCCATCTTGAAATTCGCCAAGGAATTGGCGGTAATAGTGTTTAGAAAGGTTTGCAATAATGTCAGTTTAATACACAGTTTAATATCTATGTATAATGAATGGGTGGAAAGTGATTTATTGTGTGTATTAGTTAGGGAACGTTCGGGAATTTGATTAGGAAATTAAATTTTTAATTAAGCACCCGATAACAATTCGCATAAAGAACTCTATAACCGTAACGGGGAGGAGTCAGGCAAAAAAAATCTTTGTATTAAAATATATGAGACCTTCTAACCTTCTAGATCGTTCCATCACTAAGTCTACGTAAATCTAGTTTATGTGACGTTGTCATCCTTAATAAATAAGGTTAGAAAAACACAAAATATCTTCAACTAGCGGTCCGACCCGGCTTCGCTCGAAGTACATGTTTACGTTTTCTCTTCATAAGTACAATCCTCGTACATAAAAAGAATATTATACGAGTAAAAACTCTGCAACACTGCTCTACAAATGACACAGATACGACAACCCCAAAGTGATGAACAAACAAACCAAAATCCTCAATTGCGAATATATTCCGCTACATAGAATAAACGAGAAACACACGGGTCAATCATGTTTTTGCACTGGCCTATTATTAAAGCTTAGGATGTGAACACACAGGATTTTTTTTTTATAAGTAACTTTGAATTTATTTACCATTTCATTCTACTCGGAATTTGTTAGTTATAAGGGAATTAGGTTTGTATACTTTTAATAAGGTTTTTGCTGAATTTATATTCTGTATATTTATTCATAGTTTGTGAATAACCAGTAACCATTAGGTACCCACTTTATTTACTCAACACACTCTATCAAAAGGTTGGCTAACTTTTATTATGTACCTGTGAAAATAATTTAGCCTAGGCTCACGTTAGACGAGATAAAATATTTTACTACTCACTCTTCAAACTAGTCTATCATCCAGTTAAGCGCCAATAGGATCGTTGCAGTCATTTCATAGGGTTTTTCATTAAAACAAAAAAAGATACATAAAATAAATTATCACACATTATCATATAAAGATAATAACAAAATTATACAAATCCGTTCAGTAGTTCTCTACTGCAGATATAGGCAAAAAAATATATTTTAAATTACGTTAGGTAGATACCTATAAAGATGTTTCTTGTAAGAGTATCATAAAACCAATTTTGTGTGTCCAAGGATACTCAACCGTAACAACTCATAAATTCTATGCAGATATGAGAAAATCCTGTATCATTATATTTTATTGACAGAATGTAACAATTTTCACAATTTCGGGCGGTTCGCAAATCCGCTCGAGCATAATAATTGGAGATAAAACTGTGGTTGAGAAAACTCTCTGAATATAACGAACACTCGTATGGATGTACAATTTGAGTTAGTTGAATAAACGATAAACTATTATGAAAAACATAAGCGTTGTTTTGAGTGGTTCTCTATTCCTTATTAATTGTTTAAAGATTTTTTAAGATCTAAAATCTAATATAATAATAATGAATAAAATATTTAATAATAATATTCAATGTTTTATTTCTTACAAATTCTCCCAATTCCTTATAGTTTTATTGAAAAACTTAACGTGATTATTCACGATATCACTTTGTATTATAACTTACTAGCTTACCGCCCGCGGCTTCGCCCGCTTTGTCTAAAACCTAATAAATTATATACCTTCCTCTTTGAATCACTTTATCTATTAAAAAAAACCGCATCAAAATCCGTTGCGTAGTTTTAAGGATTTAAGCATACAAAGGGACATAGGGACAGAGAAAGCGACTTTGTTTTATACTATGTAGTGATGATTACTGTTTCATTCATCCTACAAAAATATAAGTAGGTAACTAAAAATATATAAAGAAAGTCGCGATACTTATAAATTATAATACCACTTATAACTCAAGAAGTGCTGAACTGATTTTAATGAATTGGTTTAATGGATTTGTGTGGAACAGGACAATAATAACCTGTTTACAAATTTCAAAACTTTGAAAATTTCGTTATCCCAAGCGGAACCAGATCAAGTAGCTAGTCAATACATAAAATTGTAACCACACAATACGCAACACAAACGATGCAAATATACCTACAACATATATTATACATTGTAAAATATCGTATACCTACGATTAACCTCTACTCAGATCTCACCTCCGATTTATCTTTTAACCCAGTTATTTGTGTTTTTCACAAAGAAATGTTATTTTAAGCATCCATCAATACAAAGTAGCTGAAAACATAACAATTTTATGCTTAGTGATGTGCTGATTTCAGTTTACGACACGGAAACGTTACGACGTCTGAAGGGGTCAATGACCTTTTATATTGTACTATTGAAGATAGGTATTCGTTGATTCTTTTGTATATCGGTGATAATTTAAATGATAATGTAACTGCGTATAATGGAATATGAATAGAATAGATGAAAATCTTAGAATAACAGCTTAGTAGGTACATAAGGTATACTTAGTAGGTGGTTGTTATAGTTCTAGTTTCTATACAAATATCAAATATGTAGGACCTAATATCCTACTAATATTATAAATGCGAAAGTTTGTGAGGATGTGTGTGTGTTTGTTACTCTTTCACGCAAATACTACTGAACCGATTACAATGAAATTTAACACACATATAGAGGGTAACTTGGATTAACACAAAGGATAGGTTTTATCCCGGAAATCCCACGGGAACGGGAACTATGCGAGTTTTTCTTTGAAAACGCGGGCGAAGCCGCGGGCGGAAATCTAGTTCATAGATAATTGATCTGACACAATATTATGTACTGACACTTCACAATATGTACGTAATTATATTCGTACTTCTGAAATAAAAGGTGACTATATTACAGGCTGATCCAGTAAAACCGCCTCACTTTGTTTTTCATCGCTTTCTCCTTGTTTTGTTTGTGGTGTTGTGGTGTTGTTGTTTTTTTTAATATTTTGCTAAACAATGTTAATCGTTTCGTATCGAGAATGTAACCATATTTCATGATTTCGTAAGAAATTATCAAAATAAACATGACTTATTGAATTTACGAAATACTTAATTTCTCTATGTAATGAAGATTCTTTACGGCTACTGATGCTAGTTTTAAATACACAATTCGTTATGATTCATAACTACATGACCTCCTCAATTAGAAGGATGATAATTGTATTTAATGAGAGATACAGTATGAGTAATGTGAGTTCAAATGATGAGTTTACCAAGATTACCATTACTTGTTAACTAGCTGGTATTATTTAAACTATAATTTGCATTAACTAGCATCAGGGAGTTGTAAAAAATTTATAACAAAAATGTCGTAATCTATATTTATATATTATCTATTAGGTATCCGCCCGCGGCTCCGCCCGCGCAGTCGAAGAAAAACCCGCATAGTTCCCGTTCCCGTGGGATTTCCGTGATGAAACCTATCCTATGTCCCGGGGTAAAAAGTAGCCTATGTCCTTGCTCGGGTATCAAAATATCTCTATACCAAATTTCATGCAAATTGGTTCACTAGTTAAGGCGTGATTGAGTAACAGACAGACAGAGTTACTTTCGCATTTATAATATTAAAATATAGTATGGATATTTATATTTATTTTGTTAGATATACAAAATAATACTTTCAATAAAAAAAATACGAATGGATAATTTTTTTTGTGTTTCCATGATGTTTTTTCTGAACTGCTTATTGGATTTTGATGAATCGATAGTCAGTGCTAGATAAATGAGTTCTTCTCTTCTTCTCTATTATTTGTCAACACAAATAGAATTGGAATTAAAAAAATAATTGTATAGGAAGTGAAATAATTGTAAGGGAATTGAGTATGCGAAACCATTCGAAGAATGCTAATTTTGTGAAAATACGAAAGATACCATTTATAGCAGTAAATTTATTGATCATCTCTTATGTAACATCTCTTATGTATACCTACTTAGATCGTCTGATTAAACCTACTTTTTTAAATATAAGGTAAGTATTCTATTGAAACTACCTACTGTTGAAGTAAAACAATTTTCTAACATACTGAAAAAAAATGAACCAGTCTCTTAATTATCTATACTAGTACTATAAAGCTGAAGAGTTTGTTTCTTTGAACGCGGTAATCTCAGGAACTACTGGTCCGATTTGAAAAGTTCTTTCGGTGTTAGATAGCCCATTTATCGAAGAAGGCTATATATCATTACGCTAAGATCAACAGGAGCGGAGCCACGCGGGTGAAACCGCGAAGCGCAGCTAGTAACAAATAATATTCGTAATCTAACAATATACCACCAAATTAAATTACGAGGAATTTTAAGATACTTTAACTAAGACGACACGACACTAACAAGAATAGTCGTACGATAAATCGCTTCGTTACATATAATATCCCGATCCCGAAAGTCCAATTCGAACCCATCATTTCCATACATTATGGCTATTTACATAATATGTATACGGCACACATTTCGCAAGCGTCCATCATGAATAAAACAGACATTTTTGCAAGGCTTTGTTCCCTGAGATACGTCATTAATTTTAAAAAGTGTGTCAGTCGGACCCCAGGCTTAAAATGTAATATAATTTCGGGAGACAAAGAATACGGTACATGATATTAGAATTTATTATGACGTATTTCGAGACGGCAATTTGTTTGGGAAAATAACGTGGTGAAATTTTTAAGTTTTAAGCTCTATTTGGAAATTTTTAGAGTTTTTAGAGTTAGAGCTCGATTTTTTTTTTTTTTTTTTTGATAACTTATTACGAATTTTATTTTCTTTATTTCTTTTCTAAAATAAATAACCGTTCCTATATTTATAAAACTTTATTGTTATAATCTGTAGATACTAAATTTAGGTTTTTTTTTTTTTGTAAAAGGGTTGGAAAAATAAAAAGTATGTTGTCATTCTTCTGGTGCTACCTTTTTTACTCGGAAATTAAATCAGTTTTTACTCTCTATACGATCCTAAGGTAAAAACTAACCACGAAACCTGTAGTACAAATATTTTACATACACTTAAATAATTTCTTAAATAAGACGCGATGAATGAGAGTATCGGTGCGCCGGCGCGTGCGCAAAGAAACAGATGTCCCGGGTTCGATGCCCGGTTTTGGCAGCCTACGCGCCGCTTTATTGGGGGCCTCTTTGCTGTATACAGCGTGTCCTGGTTTGGAGAAATGGGGAAACATCTACTAGGGGATACATAAAACGTACCCGCGACTTCGTTCACGCGTACGTAGATTCAAAATCAAATCAAATACTTCATAATAAATTACAGCCTATATGTTGCCGAGACTTAACGAACAAACAAAAATTCTTTATTGTGCATCACAGAAAATTACAAATAAAAATAAACAAAAAGGCACAACAGGCGGTCTTATCGCTCAAACACCGATCTCTTCCAGACGACGGTTGGCAAGGAGACACAGTGTATTATTAAGAACTACCAAGTTAAAACTACTAACAAAAAGCTTGATAAAAATCCGTAGTATCTACCTGAAGCCGGGACGAACAGCTTAGTTGAATGTATTTCATGTGTATGTGCAAATGTTTTTTGTAGGTATGTTTATTAATTTTGAGGCCTCTTGCTTGGTAGAGCAGATAGCACCGTTCTATTATTTTCCCCTCATTGTTCTTAAAAAAATCGATCAGTAAAAGTAAATACGAGTACGTATGATAGACTACGTGGATGGAAGGTGTGTATGTTTCGTAGTCTCACTTATTTTGTATGTAGAGACAGCTAAATTTGTGATATTATTTAACATCTAACAAAAAGTAATTTTAGTAATTCTAAATCATATGTTTGGTACAGTACAGTCAGTACAAGTATAAAACAAAGTAGCTTTCTCTGTCCCTATGTCTCTATGTTCCTATGTATGCTAAAATCTTTAAAACTACGCAACTGATTTTGGTGCAGTTTTTTTTAATAGATAGAGTGATTCAAGAGGAAGGTTTTAGTATATAATTTATTAGGTTTTAGACAAAGCGGGCGAAGCCGCGGGTGGAAAGCTAGTAAGCTATATTGTATCGATGTTGTAACTAAGAATTAAAATCTAAATAAAAGAATATTTAAATATTAAGCCTTATTATTTAACAATATCCCTTTTTTACTCACAGTTCACTTTAAACTGATCCTTTAACCTTTAGTTAGATACTACATCCTGTATATCAATGTTTTATTTTTACTTTCATCATAAACTTGATTCTTTTGTTCTTTGATGTAAGAGCATTTACCGCCACATGGCCTGCCCGTAACAGAAATAACGTGGTCAAGCGTGTGTCGGCAGAAGTACACTTTAATTAAAATCATTAGAGCGGGGCTCCGTTAGGATAAGGGAAATATTTATAGATTCTTTTCAGGGCAAGCCACGCACTTGTAAAGTTTTTATAATGTAAAATGCTTTTGATTTTAATAGCTTAGTTTAGAAACTAAACGTAGACGCTACTGGGAAAGAAAGTGTACTGTTATGAGGATGAAGTCGATATTGTCATCTATGATGAAATGTAGAGCAGTTAGAAAATATGAAGATAGTTTTATTTTCTGTAAAAAAATATCATTCTTTCAAAATCTTACTTAAAAGTATCTGTACGTCATTGTGTATTAAGTAATTAAGAAAATTTTATCTTTTAAACATTGAACCTACAATTTTAACACGTTAATAAACGAAAAACTGTCCTATTTCACTCGATTTTCATTTTAATACAAGTCCCAAAGTACGAAAAACTGTCCTATTCCCCTTGATTTTCATAATAAAAGTCTGAACTAGTTTCAAATTCCAGTCTAAAAATTCGCCAATCAAGGATTAACTTAACAGTTAGAATTCCCTTCACAAAAACGTTTTTATCGGATCTATTCCGGTCCATTGTTTAATTAATTCCAACGCTATCTGCTTGGCGCCAAATCGTGATAACGCTTCATTGTCATTCTGAATACATTTTTACTTTATTGTAATTCATTTTAATGAAGCACTCTCATAACAAAACATTAATTTTTAATCGTGCTCTGTTTTTGTGTTTAATTGAGTGGTAGTGTATAATTTTCTTTATTTGACTCGACAAACATTCTGACACCCTTATTGGTTGGGGTATAAAAATATCTCCTACCTACTTGTATTTTTATTAAAAATTAGCAATGTACCACGACTTCGCCTGTGGCACTGTCAAAGATTGGTCGTAGCAACTCAGAAACCTTCGTGGGCTCATTCACTTTTCACATTAGTAAGCAATAGTATAAATACATAAAACAATCATAAAACTCTTTTAAAACGTACCCATTAAACCTTCATTCATTCATTTAATGTTCAAAAGCCTAAATTGTAGGTTCTCATAACATAATTATAAAACCGTACCTCAACGCCTAGTTTTTGTTACAATGAGAGGCCTAGTTATAAAGCGTTGTGTGCAGTCGACGGGCGTAACTAGTTCACGGGTGTATAATGTATACATTATAGTATAAGTAACATTCAGTTGAACAGATTTCATTAACCCAGTTGTTACTATCGTTCTTTTAAAAGGACACACCATAAATAAAATTAATATTAACAATGAGGGCATTTTTGAAAAAAAAAATTATATTCATTTGGCACCTCACGGTTGTAGGAATTGGAAAATTAAAGTGTTGTGTCGTTTTATAACAGTGGTATATTTTTAAATTATTTTAGAATTTCTGCCATTTTCCATTGATAAATCAAGTTAAATGTATTATCAATAAATTACAACAAATTACTTGATTTATTTTTAATACACGTAATTTGAAACGTGTTTTATCAGAAATATATATTACCTACTATTAGATTACATTTTATTTGTGATATTTATGCAGTTTTAATTGCCGTTCTTTTAAAAGGCCAGTAGTAATATGTACTACTACAGAGTACTTTTTTGCGCATGCACTCTTTGAAGAGCATCACAGCATCGGCGAAGCCATGGGGCCCTACTATGGCGGCCATCTATGCAAGCAATTCATAAGAGGGAAACCAATAAGATGGGGGTATGAATTTTGGGTCGGAGCGACACGGTTAGGTTGCATAGTTTGGTGTGATCCATACCAAGGACAATCGAATGATGTTGGTAATCAAAACAAATACCAAAAGCCTCTGGGATTGGGTGCAAGCGTTGTATTACAGTATATCAATGTACTGCGACAAATATAGGGCAAAGCTGCATTCCATTTATTTTTTAACAACTTTTTTACGTCCATTCATCTCATTGATGAACTTCGAGTACGAGGAATAAAGGCTACTGGCACAGTACGTGAAAATCACGTCGCGAAATGACCTTTGCCTACTGCCTTTGATAATTGAAAAAGACACCACGAGGTACATTCAAGCATCAATCGACCAGAGCAGAACAAATTTATTTTGCAAATGGAATGATAACAGTGTTGTGACTGTTGCATCAAACTCTGATACGATTCAGCCTGTGTCTACAACGGAAATTTTTACAATTTTCACAACAACAGAAGAAAAATATACTTGTCGTAAAAAAAGTACGAGAAAATGGGAGGGGTGGACAGATTCAGATCTGGTCAGCCAGAGCATCGGTTTGTATAAGACATCTATCAGAGGCAAGAAGTGGTATTTTTCTTTGATTTGTCATGGACTTGATATGGCAAAACATAATTCTTGGCAAATATATAAGTAAAAGGGGGCCATTATGATTATCTCCACATTCGTAGAAGTGTTGGAACTGCTCTGCTCGAAACATATAAGAATGAGGAACGTAAAGGTGCTAGAGTTTCCGTGAAACCTCTGGATTTGATGGAAAAGATCACATCATTAGGTACAGAGACAAGCAGCTTCGGTGTATAGAATGTCACAAGAAAGCCAATTTCTATTGTCCTAAGTGTAATGGAACCTTGCATCCTAAATTATGTTTTGAAAACTTTCATATTGCTACATAAATATATGTGAAATGTATGTTGTCATTTTAATATCATAGTCTACCTACTTAGTAGTACATATTACTACCGTCCTTTTAAAAGGACACCATTTTCCGAGATTTCCACGATAGATAAAATTTTTATACTATTTTTCCAGTTAAACTTTTTGCAATATGGACACAATATGTAAATTTCACCTTAATATGATAACAAAAATTGTTTCAGTAACATCTGGGTTAACATCTCGAAATTTAGTTTTAGATGTACAATAATAATTGTCGATTGTTTTTGTTTGCACTTTTTTGTGAATATGCAACTGTGGGTTTTAATAATTGTCTATACTAAATAACACTAAACTTATAAAATTTGAAAAAGTACAGATTCGATTGTTAGCATGTTCGTCAGGATTTAAATCGAAAACTGCTCTAACAATTAACAAAAGATCTTCTAAATTTATTCCGGGTCAACCCGGATAAATTTACTTTTATCTAGAGCAAGTTCCTTTAATAATAATTACTTTACTAGCCTAGTGTATGTCCAAGTAAAACAAAATTTAAAACTTTTCTTTTACCATCAACTAATAAAATTACTTCCCGAACCAATAAATACCGCATTTCATATTAGTTAATACGTCACAATGGAGCAGACAGATGGCTCTATTGAAAACCGGATAAAACTGGATATTTCCACAATGACACAGATAATGAAGTGTAGAAGTGACAAATTGTGCAATCGGCCCTCGCTGTAATTGATTTTACCCCTTTAGAAGAGGATTTATGTCTTTAAATTACGTTATATTGGTAACAGTTAAATCATGTCTAAAGTATATTTAAAAGAAATTTTGTATTACAGAAGTACTTTGATAGCTCTAGGTTAGCTCTACAAAAAAATCAAAGGGTAAGCGTTACAACCAAACGGAGATGGGTTCAATACCCGATAATATTATAAGACAAGAACAAATGTAACATGCATTTGCGAAGATAGAGAACGCACTTGTTTTAGCGACATAATATGTCATGTATATGATTTTTATAAATACACAATTTCTACCCTCAAAATAAGACATTCGACAAAACGATCCTATCTAACGTACACCTAAAAACAGACAAATCCGCCCCTGCCACGGAAAATAATTTAAATTAAAAACCGCCCTTCCAAGGAAAGTAATTAAAAATTAATAAACAATATTTACGTGTGAAGTTATTAAAATAACGGAAGTGTCTATACGACGGGGGTATCTTATCTAATCGCATTAGCTGCGCACGCGCCGCCACACGTGCGCTGTGCGCAGCATCTGTACTTGGTAAACACTAGACAGGGGTTAACAACATTTTCGTTCAGGAATTTATGTGTACAAATTGTTGAACATCGCTGACAAAAGGTTTAACCACAGAATGATGGAATGAAAAGGCTTGTAGTAAAGGTTTGTAGGGTAAGTATATTATTAATGCTATAATATTGTTATGTTAATGTTATGAAAATTATATCTAATATATAGAAAACCAGGTAACTTGCTTTTTATTTTATACGATGACCTACCTAATGGATCACAAAATCGCTCCAGCACTCTATAAAGCTATCGATTAACTACATGTATTAGTTGCATAACTTAGTAAGCTTCACTTGTAAATTCCCCGGGTAAAAAGATTTGGTCTATTTAGTTTTTTAATCCTTAGGTACCACAATATATTGACATTTGATGTTTCGTTCAGCTGATTCCATGCAGCATCAGAAACTTTTTCATTGATTTAACTTAAAATAAAATGTGATCGGCGCATGATCGGCGCTGTCCTCATATAGTTCAGGATCCATCGCCCATTTTTGCACTTGATTACTATCAAGCTAATTTTCCGTGAATAGCTTTATTTTGACGAGACGCCCAATAATTTCTTGTACGAAACTCTCGATTGTGGTAGCTTACAGAGGTAACAAGGATAAAATATTTTGATATGATGGTTCTCAAATATTTATTACTAACTGAATTTTTTTTTTTGTTCAATCTCAAGATAATTATCTAAATTATTCGAAAAAATATTTGTCCTACAAAATCTATGGTTTGATCAAAGAGTCCCCTCTTTCCAATGATTACTAACCAGCTGATTTTTTTGTTTTCACTTAATTAATATTTATATAATTCAACAGACATATTGTCCTACAAATTGCGTAATAAATATTTGAGAACCATCAAATGGCAAGACACTGTGACCACAGATTAGCATACATTACCCGCCGGCTAATTCGTGTATATAATTGTCACTTGTTGCGCACTCCTGCAATCGTAAACAAAAAGTAACTATAATAGGATTGCCGACTATAACTTTCTTCAATTTGTAGACGTGTTTCTTGTAATGAAACAGTTTTTTGAGTAGGTACCTATGAACTTTTAGAATAATTTGTATTTGATGTGTTTTCCTTTCTGCATTGAATGAACATTAATCTAGGACTAATAGTTATTTCTATACTTTAAATAAAACACACTATTAAGTTACATGATGTAAACCACTGTTAAACACACTTGATTGATTTAAAACCAATTAGTAGGTAGGTATGTTACGTTCATCCTTAGATACATTACCAATACACAATTGCAATTGCTCAATTACATAGGTAACTAGCACAATTATTTTTAATATAATATGACTACCTATAACCTAACAGTACATCGTTTAAAACCTAATATCATGCACAAAGCTCCATACAAACATATATATCACCATAATCCAAAAAGGGGTTAATTCTAAGCTCGTGGAAGTAAGGTGTCTTACTCTTGACATAAACGTAAACAAAGGGTTTTATCTAAAAGATAACCCGGTATATTAACTTGATATTTTTTGTTTCTCATACAAATTGAAATTTATGTTAGAAACAAACTTAACGCAATTTTACTACCTACTGCTTATTATTCTGTACCTATATTTTATTGTTTCTTAAAGGCATATTTTGAATGTAAGCATATTTTGAATGTAAGAAAAACCTGATTCAAATATTACTGCATTCATAATATGAAGTGTAGTTGCAACTGATGTTTAGCCGACAACAAAGAACTAATTATTGCGTACCCAAGGCTGTTTTGATTAAAACACAGGGATTAGTCAGTGCAGTTATTCTTTGATAAATGCCGAGTACCTATACATATGCAACTCTATGGGCAATCATTATTTGTACATAAGTAAGAATAGAAGTACAGCTTTAACAAATTGAAAGTGATAACAGCGTCACAACTTGATGTAGGTAAGTTCCTTATAATTTTTAAATATATTTATGAATAGATAGAAGACCCAAGACGATACTTAATTTGGAAACAGAAATAATCAATATTATTGAAGTAATTGTACGCAAAAACCATTGAATATTAGGTACATCTATTTAGGTAAATGAGAATTGAGATAATGAAATATTTTTGTGTTACGTAAGATTAATGATAGAATGAATAGGTACCTACATGACGCTGTAACAAAAAAATACTATAGGTATTTGCTGCTATTGTAAATTAATTAAATATATAATTAAATAAATAATCAGACTCTATATTCAGACTCTTGTTTTAATTATTGAATAGCATTGTACAGTGAATTAATTGTCCGAAATATTTATATAAAATATTACCATTCACCACCCGCCTACATAATATTAGTCACAATTACAAATTATTTCTCACATTGTTAATAATATTTCAAATGTCGCTCCAAGATATTATTTATTAAACAACGCAATAACTAATATATTTTAGAAACACAGTAAACACGAGTTTGTAAAATATTGCTCAAATTGTGGCTGTGATTAAGACAGTTACGAATTTATTTTAAAGCGCTTAATTATGAATAAATTTATAGTATACTAGAGGTTCGCCCCGGCTTCGCCCGTAGTACATATTATTTCGCAATAAAAGGTAGCCTATGTCCTTTCTCGGGTATCAAAATATCTCCATACCAAATTTCATGCAAATTGGGTCAGTAGTTTAGGCGTGATTGAGTAACAGACAGACAGACAGAGTTACTTTCGCATTTATAATATTAGTATGGATTACCTCTAAATACCTACTCTAGTTCGGCTTCTGTCACACAATAACTTATATTATGCTCCACTAGGGATTTTGTGTAATTTTCTTGTGAAAATGTATCTATAAATGAAATATGCATCTTCCCATACAGTACCTATAATTATTTTTAAACAAAATATATTAAAATAGCATTGGAAATTTTAGTCTGTAAATCTATAGGTACTAATATTATAAAGCTGAAGAATTTTTTTGTTTGAACGCGCTAATCTCAAGAACAACTGGTCCGATTTGAAAAATTATTTTCTTGTTGGATAGCCCATTTATCGAGGAAGGCTATAGGCTATATAATATCATCACGCTAAGACCAACAGGAGCAGAGCCACGCGGGTGAAACCGCGGAGCGCAGCTAGTCTATAAAATAGTCACTTTTACGTTTAAAATATTAAATCATATATATTTGCAGAGAAAATATATTAAAACCCTATAAATTTGCTTTCTTAAATTAAAATGCGATTATGTATGCGCCGTAACAAAAATCCATTCATAAAAGTAGCCTTTCACAGCCAATGCAATTTATATAATCTTATTACGAAGCGTTTGCTTGTTCACTACTGCCATTTTTCTAAAGTGGGTCGCGTAAAATTGTTCCATAATAATTCACTAGAACGATGCACTGAAATTCTGTAGCGAATTAAAATGGCTTAATGGAATTAAGGTTAAAAGCTTTGGTAAACGGGGTTGTTATAACCTGTCTAAGTAATAAGATTAGTACATTATAATATTAGGTAGGTACCTATGCTATAATAGAGTATGTTAGGTTTTCTAAAATAACTTCAATGCGGTATGTCTATCGAGGATTTAACTGATATTACTGAAACGAACTTTTTGTGCGTTTAATGAAAAAGTTCGTAATCGCATTGGAATTTCACATAGCTTCACTTAGCACTTTCACTTAACACTTTCACTTAGCTTTAATATAAGCAAATAAAAGGCTTACCAATACCATATTATATACTTATTATAATATATAGTATATTATAACATATTATTTTTGGGATATTACTTGCGAAAATCGTTATTAAATTTTTGAATGTAGGTACTGTAGGTAGGTATATATTTTCGCTTTTCATTATTAAATTATATAAAACTTTAAATCTCCAGCAATTTCAAATATTCACACATTGAATTCATTAGAATTCACCCAACATTGCCAGCAGAATATTTTCCTTCATGTTCCCGCCATTTTGACGGGTCCGTGCAATCAGCCATATTTGATGTTATCCAAAGGCTCTGCAAAGGCGACACGTTGACTCGCTCGTGATAAAAATGAGGTTATTGGTCAGGTTGCGAATAAAATATATTATGATGTTAGAAATATTTTTCGTTTTTACTAATAAAGGACTTCATAGAGTATCTGAAAATATATTATGTTATTTAACTATCAGTACATGTTCATAAAGTTTGAATGACAATCAAAACGGAGAATGGCGTAACATTATATTATTTTCGTTAATTTTTTTAATGCATTCGTATTTCGTAGATATAATACAATGTAAAGTGTAAACTACCCATACATTTTAATTATTAAACATTGTTATGGAATAATTATTCTTATAATATAAGAAGAAAAAGGTTCGTCTACTGAATTATTCAAAACACGGGTAGATCATCCTACATAACTCTCACGAGTTCACTTGTTGAATGTATCCGGAACAACTGCAGAACATGAACGGCACATTATTATTATCTAGGACAGTGCTTCTCAAACTTACTTTGTTGGGCTCCAAGATAAAAAAAAGCTAATTAAATCTATTTTTTTATGCAACAACTTTAATATGTATTGGAGAAAACGGAATCAATGTTTTATTAGCTATGAAAAACAAATCTCCGTATTTATATAAAAATAAATTATAGTATTTCCAAAACATTGCCAAAAAAATTAACCAAAATGTTGAATTTATATTTAGTCAGGCATCCGCCCCGGAATGGCGCGAAAGGATGCGGGTTCGAGTCCCGCCTCGTGATCGAATTTTTTCTATTCTTTATAAATTTATAACCAAAATGTTTTTAAAATTCTATATCATTTAATCTTTAGCAAACGATGTTTTTCTTACGTGTTACATTATAAATTTCAAGTACTTATAGTAGAAAAAAATGACAAACCTTTCACGGCTTTTATTATAATTACTAGCTGCTCCGCGCGGTTTCACCCCCGTGGCTCCACTCCTGTTGGTCGTAGCGTGATGATATTATATTATACCCTATAGCCTTCCTCGATAAATGAGCTATCTAACACTGAAAGAATTTTTCAAATCGGACCAGTAGTTCCCGAGATTAGAGCGTTCAAACAAACAAACAAACAAACTCTTCAGCTTTATAATATTAGTATAGATTATCGTCAAAACTCGCCAAGTTTCCTAGAATTAGCACCCATACACACTCTTTTAGAAAGGCTGATCTATAAACTGTTCTAAAACTGGGTCGCTTGCATACGCTTTACTACAGAATTCTGAATTATACTTGAAATATGAAAACTATGCCATTATAATATACCTAATAGAAGTACCTCTTTGTAGAGACAAACTAAAGTATGTCTATTGTCTAACATACCGAGAGATTTCTCTATAATGGTTACATTTCGTAAGATTTTCTTTACAGCAGTTGAAAATAAGTTGTATGTATAAAAATAAAGTTGTTTCGCATTATTAACATTAACAGGTGTTGCGTTTTATGGGACTTCCTAATTGAACTAATTTACCCGGGACGCCAAATACAATGAATTTTGGGAATCGACTGCTGAATACTTTGAAATAAAACTTTGGGTTAAGTAGCTTCATAAAGAGTAAATGTTGATTTGTTTTGATGTACGTAGAGCATAATGTTGTTACCCAAAATGTACCTTAGTAGGTATATTATCCGTGCTTAATGATGACGTATCTGCTGCTTCTGAGTGATAATTATTAATTTTATTAACCCTTAGCTGGTATCGGGGGTCAAAAATCACCCCAGTGCAACGAAATTTTGGTCATAACTTTTTAGTGTTATAACTTATACTCTTGTTCATCTAGCTAATCTCATAACATCTCGGGCGTGATACGGACGACATACAAGTGTTACTTTTCTGTTACAAGGAGCCGAGGTACATACACTGCTGGGGTCAAAAATCACCCCCGATACCATTTGTGTAAGTTTGTCTGAATTTATTCTAAAATTATTTTCTTTATTTTTTGAGTTATTAACGATCATTATGGAGAGTTTTTTGACTGACGATCAAATAGCTGAATTATTAGATGACGAAAAAGAAGAAAATGAACCGGAAGCCTTCAACAGACCAGCTGCTTCTGTAAGTGATGTTGAACAAATAAGTGATTGTGAGGAAGCAGAGATAGCTACTTGATCTGAAGAGAGTGTATTAGAAGCTGACTCCTCAACTTCAAGTTCTGATAGTAGCAGCGAAGGAGATGATGATGAAGAAGAAGCAGCTAGTCATACCTCTAGCGAACAGCGATCATATGTTCTAAATGTTAGAAATTTTACTAAGAATTTTGTTACTGGTACATATAAGTTGTCATTTTTTTTGTTTTCTATGTTTTTTGATAAAAGTTTATTTTTTTATTATTTAGACTATATAAGAAAACTAAAGTTAGAATATTTTTTATGTTAATTTTTAGTTTTTGTAGAATTTATGGATCTCAAAGTGAACATCACTAAAATTAAACCAAAAATAAGATATAATTTGATTTGAAAAATTAGTATGGTTAATTACTTTATAGAGCACTATATTGTCGTTAAGTGCTTACTTTAAGAGTTACTTAATTAATAAAAGAGTATTAAAAAGTAAAAAACCTGTTTTTATAACAATTTTTTTTTAATTTTCTCATGGGGTCTTTTTTTACCCCCGATACCAGTTAAGTTGGCCAAGTTTAGCGATACCAGCTAAGGGTTAAGTCTCTACTCTCTACCTATATTCTCTAAAATAGGTGTCTACTCTCTACCTACTCTCTAACCCGGTGAAATATGAACATATTTAGATTTTTTATTCTTCATATAATAACGCACAAAGAACACCATGAAAGAATTCGATAAGGAAGAAGAATTGATTGTTTATAAGGAATAAACTTGAAAAAGACACCGATTTTGAAAAATTGTAAACACAGTCGGAGACGTGGCTATAGTGAATTAATTATAAAATATGGTATACAAATCCAATTTCCAAATAATTAACCCAACATTTCCAAAGCAATTGCATCGAATACGAACGAAGCCCAATAACCGAATGAAATGAAATGTTAAGAGCCGTGACGTCACGCCCGGCGCCGGGCGAGGTGACGGGACGCAGACGTAATTTGAATTGGGTGCTTCAGGGTTGCCATGTGACTAATGGGAATAATGCTATGGTTTGTAGATTGTTCTGGAAGCTTCTAGTTTGTTCGAATTTATATTAGTTTCCAGTAAATTAACAAAATAGTGACTGAATGCTTGGCTTATAATATTAAGAATTCAAATGAACCAGGGAGCTTTAGAAAAGTGCACCTACAGTGTATGTACATATAAACTTTTATGTACATACACTGTAAGTGATATTGTTATAAATTTGTATTTATCAATAAGATACTTTGACTATACTGCTAGGACTACGTACCTACGACCACAGGTACGACCAATTATAGTAGTCTACTGAAGTATTAAAGTTACTGAACTTACCGAAAAAAAAAATACCTACATTGAAATCTACGAATGCCAATTCACATCTGACTGTTCTTCCCTTACAATTAATATTTATTTATTTGAAAACTTCACGCTTACAGCAACAGTTTCATTGACTATATCTATGATACAATACGCCAATTACGAGCTTTACAATAATTATTATCGATTATCTATATATTTGTATATGATATGATATACTTACCTACTTATTTAAGTTTAATCTTCGTTTAAACTGAACTTGTAACTAGGTAGGTAAATATAATATACACAATTTAGAATAAGCTAGCCCTGGGTTAAACTTAAACTACACTAGGAAATACGGAAACAACTTTGTCTACAAAATCTCGTTTGAAACGATTTGTTCAATTACTTTGCTTGTTGAACACTGTGATAAATATCTTAAGAACGGTACATTTCCAGCAATGTAAAGCAAATTTTGCTATAGCGTCTTTCTAACGTAGTTATGCATCCTTCTATATGTTAGATGGTTTCTTTCATAGTGTGTGTGCTGCAAGGGATGCAAGATTCGTGTGTGAGTTTAAAAGGATTTGTGTGTCATGGTTGCAGATGGGATCATCTTTGTAATCTGAGCTAAGATCTAGGTATAGATAAATCAAGGATGGCTGGGTATATGTTAGTACTTAAATGGGTAGCGATTTCACGAAAGTTTCGTTACGTTTAAGCGCATCACACACGGTGAAGATACTATAATATTTTATGTTAAGATTCTCTAATATATATATTACAGTATCTTCACCGTGTGTGATGCGCTTTAGTCTGGTTTGACTTTGGAAAAGCAAATTTCAACTAAGTTTTTTTATTAAATGTAGATTGTTTTTTAGGTATGAAATAATTTATTTAATTAATACCTAAGTTAAAAGACGATTGTTCACATTTCTCAAGATGTCTTTGTTAGTCAAAGCGGTAGGTCAAGTTCCTGCAATCCAATTTACTTGTGGATGAACGGCTTTAGATTCACGTCATTAAGCATTAGGTATGTTATATATGTATACTAGCAGCGCCCCGCGGTTTCACTCGTATGTCTCCGCTCCTGTTGGTCTTAGCGTTATAATAATATATAGCCTATAGCCTTCCTCGGTAAATGGGCTATCTAACACCGAAAGAATTTTTCAAATCGGACCAGTAGTTCCTAAGATTAATAGCGCGTTTAAACAAACAAACAAACTCTTCAGCTTTATAATATTAAGTATAGATTATATTATGTGCTATTAGTTATTACGGGGTTTCTATTTGCCGAAAATTGGGGAAATCTATCTGGAAGTATGACCTCGTTGAGGTAGTTTACAGATCTATGCCGAATATAGATTGTTTTCTTATAGAAACCAGGCATAGTTTTTATTTCTTTTTTATGTTTTTAGTGTGTGTAATGTGTTAATAGATTAATGCATGAATAGGAAGATTAGGTTTTTTATATTTGGACAGAAATTTAAAAGGAAAGGGTGTGAAAATAAAACAATAACGTTAATAAAATATTTCTTTATTGCATATCACAATTACAATAAAACACATTACAAAATTGATCCCGTTATATCTAAACATTTCGATAAATTGATATAAATTAATAAATCTAAATATTATAAGCTAATATAACTAACATGATTTATAATATCTTTCGTCAAATGTTGTATAAATTAAATAATCATAATCACATGAAAGAAAAAGCATAATAGGATGAAAATACATTTTGTGACACATTCTTTGAATACAATAGGAAAAAAAATGTGTGCGTGTACTAGTGTACACACGTAAGAATTGAAACTTCTTTATGACCTTATTTTTCAAACAATAATTTACTATATGCAACTTTACAGAAATACGTCGAATCACGCGTGGTAGGGATAAGAAAAAGATGGTGCGTAACGGAAAAATGTCACGCGTAACGAAAAAATGTTACACTCAATTTTTTTCCAACCCCGATAAAGAAGTTTCACTTCAAAAAGTTCTTTATAAATAGACACACAAGTAACGAAACGTTTTAGAAATTATTCAACTAAAAACCAATTTTTTTTAATGCAATACGAATATAATTTTTTGCGTGTTCGACATAAAATTTAATTTTTACAAAAGTTCAATTATACATGATCTGAAGAATACCGAATATCCGGATTTATCCTATAATCGACTATAACATAATTCATAAGTTTTAGACTGTTTAAAGATGTAAAAAAACTATGAGAAAAATGAATACTAGATAAGTAATATCAAAAGAAAATTTTAACCTACATTCTACTGTAAATAACATAATATTGTGTCCAAATGAAACAAAACAAATGAAGCTTGGTAACTGAAGCAAAGTTTTTTATAGACAAATATCAGATTAGTTTTAAATAATTGTATTTAAAACTAAAAGTTAGAATAATAATATGAATAAAAACACTGGCATGAAAACAACTCTTTTATCAAAATGCATCTTATTAATATTCGGTAGTAAAGAAACATTACTACTAATTTAAAAATATAATTAAAAAAAGTTTACTAGCGTCATATTCGATTTGAGTTACCTAAAATATCCTTATTTTTTTTTCAAGTCCTTTTCAATAAAATTTAAATTTTTCAGTTTATTTAGAAACTAATGTCACATTTAATATCTATAATCTACAATGAGAATTTGTATCACAAACGCTAACACTTTTATAAATATTTTTAACTAAAATATCTTTAAGATAGTTCTTAAAAATATTTTTATTTTACTAATACTTTTGGAAATAAGCAATAATCTATCAAAATATTTTTATAATATTAAATTACATGGAATACGCAAGTTTACATTTATTTTTCTTTCGAGTAACAAAGTACTAACATAAGAAAATAAATTCGTCTAAAACACTATTCTTATTTACTAAAATCATTCTTATAACTACCTTTACTAGAAAATAATTGATATAATAAATAGTATTTCTTACTTAATCAATGTAATATGAAGTCAAAATGCGTATTAAGAAATATTATAATCATTAATAATAATTGTTATAAATGTACATAAAAAATCAAATCTAGTTCCATCTCTGTCTTGCTCAAGAGAAAAGAAAGAGATGGATGAATTCGATTCAAATAGATGTTTGAAAAGTTTGGTTTAAAATATACTTACATTAAAATCTAACAAAACAGAGTTATTCCTTTAAGGGCTGATTTTTCAATCCTTAGTTAATACTTATTCGTCGAATAACGTACTTAACTACCATTTCAAAAATGTATTCTTTGGCCGTATTTGACAGTTTACGTGACATTTTAATATTATCGTGTAATACTTTATTGGGCGGATAAGTTTTAACCAAGAAGCTTATATCTAATACACTGGAGATTGCACTATGACCATTAACTTGCCAAGTTAGGTGTGAAAGGGATAAAAAAACATAAAGGCGTCATTCAACGTCATATTTTCTTGTTACAATTTAATGGTCATAGTGCAATCTCCAGTGTATTAGATATAAGCTTCTTGGTTTTAACCATTGATTGAAAAATCGGCCTTAAATTGACTCTTACAGCACCAATATAATGTTAGAAGAAAAAAGTTTGAAATACATTTATTTTTGATATCGTCACTAGATATCAGATGAAGTTCAGTAATTTTGGGGGCCTGAAGTGTTTAACAAAAATATTATTTTTGTTTATTAATTTCTACATGGAAAGATAAATACACATACATACATAAATATAGGAATATTTAACACAAAACATAACCCTCATACACGGTTAAAATGGTCAAGATTTTTACAATTTATTCATTTATCAATTACCAATACACTGAAAGGCACTGTACGCAAATATGTCGCATTTTCTATATCAAATTTATCTATTCTAAGTCTCTAAATATGTTTTGTCAAAATACTAAGAAACGTGAATATTAATCTCTTACAAGAAACAATATCAGATGCCTAAATATTTTAATTATTAAATTAATATCAGCCTATACATAAAAGTCATTAGGTTTTTACTTTTTATTCTAGAGAAACTGTTTATTTTACATTTTAACTGTACGTAAGAAAATCAACTCCTTTTCAACTAAATTCACGTCTCTTACACATTATTAATAAAATATACCTCAATCAAGTACAAATCTTCATATCGGTTTTTTATGCTATTTTTTATCACCTACAGGGTCGAAAAAGAGATGATAGTTTTTTTGTTGGTAGATAAATATCTAGTTCTATCTCTATCTTACTCAAGAGAAAAGAAAGAGATGGTTGAATTCGATTCGAGATATCGATAGATGTTTGAAAAGTTTGGTTTAAAATACACTTACATTAAAATCTAACAAAACAGAGTTATTCCTTTAAATTGAAATTGATAATAAATATTATTTTACATAAAATAACCGATAAGTACACGTGTAGTTTTAACCGCGTAACACATGTAATCTATAGAATAGGCCTTTTTATCATATTTATCTCAGACACATAGAAATTTGGAAGAAATGAAATTTTGAAACATAGACTTCAGTCATTCTTAAAAACTACTTGACTATTCAAAGTCACTGAAACTCATATTAATTGACCAATGTGATCTAAACTGGAGAAAAATCATCTCTATAAACAAATTTCGATGGATAATATAATTATAATATCAAAGACTAGCTTCCGCCCGCGACTCCGTCCGCGCGGAAAAATTAAGAAAAGTTAAGATTTATTTTTTTTCTACGTATTTTTTCGGGATAAAAAGTATTCTATTCTATGCCCAGGATAATAAGGTATAATTATACCAAGTTTCATCGAAATCGACAAAACAGACAGACAGACAAAATTTTTTTTAATCACATATTTGGGTTTGGTATCGACCCAGTAACACCCCCTGCTATTTATTTTTTCAATATTTTCAATGTACAGAATTGACCCTTCTACAGATTTATTATATGTATAGATATGTTTAGATTGACATCTTTTAAATAATTTGATTACTATAGAGCCGTGGACGTAACTGACTTCAGACCTCGCACTAATATAGTTGGTGAGAGCTCTTTCGTGAATTCATCTAACACCTGCAAAAAAAATGGCATTAATACCTTCTGCTGTATAAAAAAAAAGTTTTTAGCCTATATTAAACTGGATCTACAGTACAATATCACTTATAACTATTATTTTTCTATAAATTATTTATTTATGAAATAATTTTTGAAAAATTCAGGGCTTTTACTCTATCATAACTACCTAGTAGAATTGATTTACACGAACCTCCCAACAATTTTCAATTGTTAAATTATTAAAGAAGTACTATTTTTACATAAAGAAAGATGTAAACAACATCCATTATTGTTTTAGGAGAATTTACAGCTGAATTCTTAAAAAAATATTACATTCGTGATAAAATGACAATAAGACACATATTTTCACTAATATCATCATACTAGCTGTGACACGCGGTTTTACCCGCATTACTCCGCTCCTGTTGGTCTTAGCGTGATGATATTATGTAGCCTATAGCCTTCCTCGATAAATGGGCTATCTATCACCGAAATAATTTTTCAAATCGGACCAGTAGTTCCTGAGTTAGCGCGTTCAAACAAACAAACTTTTCAGCTTTATATTTATATCCTACTAATATTATAAATGCGAAAGTTTGTAAGTATGGATGTATGGATGTTTGTTACTCTTTCACGTAAAAACTACTGAACCGATTACAATGAAATTTAGCACACATATAGAGGGTAACTTGGAATAACACATAGGATAGGTTTTATCCCGGAAATCCCACGGGAACGGGAACTATGCGAGTTTTTCTTTGAAAACGCGGGCGAAGCCGCGGGCGGAAATCTAGTATATTTATACTATTAGTATAGATAAAATATATGACTTTACCTGTAAGTACTGTTCACAGACGATTTCGTCAGACTCATCTGCAGCTAACTTCGGCGGGTCCGGCAACTGCACGAACGTCACTGCAGTGCCTTCGTCGCAACGCTCTTTTATTATTCTATTTACTCTGAAAACATAAATAACATATTAAAATTATAGTTTTTAAGATAAAATTGTTCGAATTTTATAAGAATTTTTTATTATAAAGGTTACATAATTTTTCTTGTGAGCAAAAAGGTAACTTTCTGTATGCAATATGATATGTGCGTCTGAAAAATGTCTGATTAAATAAATGTTTGATTTTGAGTTTGTTTTTTTTTTTTCTTAACGATTCGATCCATCATAAGGGTCGCTTTACATCAGACGGATGCTCATTCTAACCCCACTATGTCAAATTCTTGTAGTGTAAACAGGCGTAGAGCATTCTTTCGTAGTTCTTAGTGCGTTCAAAAAGATTCTATGCAATGTTCTAATACTGAACAACACTGAATACGAGTTTTCGTTTACACTAAAAGATCACGAATGAATGCTCTTGCTAGAGCTCTAGCAAATTCGCTATGAATACTTTAAAATCCATACCAATATGAAGAACTAGCGGTCCGCCCCGGCTTCGCCCGTGGTACATATTTCGCAATAAAAGGTAGCCTATGTTCTTTCTCAGGGTCTAAAGATTATCTGTGCCAAATTTCATCAAAATCGGTCCAGTAGTTTATGCGTGACAACCATACATACATACATACATACATACAAACCTTTCCTCTTTATAATATTAGTATAGATGAAGAATAAAAATTTTAAGTACTTGAAACTGCACTCACTTTTGCAAGTATGTCATAGGAACTCTGCCATACACACTAGCGTTGTCATAATACGAGTCCGACCATTGACCGAAATCTTCTATCACCGGCCAATCGGATAGCTGTAAAAAATTATGTTAGGTTCAAGCGCGTACATTATGTAAGGGCGGCCGTACACGGTCCGCTTCAAGCAGTTGAGACCGACGGCTTGAAGCCGCGCGGTGAACTATAGACATTCATTTAGTGCCGTACACGTGACTGCTCGAGCAGTCAACAACCGACGGCTCGAGCAGTTGACGCCGACCGCCCGAGCAGTCCGTGTACGTCGCTCAACCGTTAACTGCTCGAGCTGCTCGTGTACCTGTACGGCCGCTCTAATGGCTTTTTAAATGTACAAAATAAAGACAACATGACAATCTATTACAGTAATATTGTTCGAGATATTTAAGAAAAATAATTTGTTAAGCCTTCTGGCAGTTTTTTCAGAAGCGTTTTATCTTTACATGATACTTGTAAAGTATTTTTTTAGATAACGTATATTAATACCATTTAGTTTTTTTAACGTTGCATGTGCATATAATTATTGTAAATACTCACGATATGTATGGTTGCGCTAATTCTGAGTAATTTGAGAAGCTCGTCAAGACGCTCCCGTAGCGGACGATTTTGTTCAAGGCTCTCGGGTTCTGTAAAGATGTGACTTTGTTATTTTATACACCAATAAAAGCGCCGAAAAACAAAACCTGTGAAAATCGATATTAATTATATGCTGGCCAAATACATTTCGAATTATTTATGGTCTAACGACAGTAATTTGTTAAATCATTGATTGGAAATCGTATTAAAATCAGTTCAGAAGTTTTTAAGTTCGAGTAAGGAGTTCACTCTCGCGGAAGGCACGTATATTTTTGTAACTCGGTATAAAGTACGTATTTCGCGTAGCAGTGCACGACGCAGTACGCAGAGCACGCAGAAGATGCGTACTTGTAGTGCGGATGGAACGTTAGTGTGGAACAGAATTTCATGTTTGTGTGGAAGGGCGTGAAAACGTATGTTTGTGTGTGTATGTGGCGGGTTTTTAGGGGTTTGCGGGTGTGAGTATGTGGAGGAAGGAAGGTGGAATTCCTCCATCAAAAAAAGGGAGGATCCTCGACCAGTCTACTCGATTGGCCGGCCGTTAAGGCCCCGATGAATGATGTTGGAAACTTGTATTTATGCTCTGTAGCGAAAACATTTCGCTTGCGCGATTCAGAGCGAGGTGTCGCTACAAGTATGCGTAAACGGGTGTGTGTGTGTGTGATGGCTGCGTATAAATGTGAGTGTGTGTACGCACACGTGCACGCGCAGACGCAGGTGCTGCGTGTGTGTGGGGTGTGTGGGGTGTGTGTGTACGCACGCGTGTCGCGCAGGCGCAGGTGCTGCGTGTGTGTGGGGTGTGTGGGGTGTGTGTGTACGCACGCGTGTCGCGCAGGCGCAGGTGCTGCGTGTGTGTGGGGTGTGTGGGGTGCGTGTGTACGCACGCGTGTCGCGCAGGCGCAGGTGCTGCGTGTGTGTGGGGTGTGTGGGGTGTGTGTGTACGCACGCGTGTCGCGCAGGCGCAGGTGCTGCGTGTGTGTGGGGTGTGTGGGGTGTGTGTGTACGCACGCGTGTCGCGCAGGCGCAGGTGCTGCGTGTGTGTGGGGTGTGTGGGGTGCGTGTGTACGCACGCGTGTCGCGCAGGCGCAGGTGCTGCGTGTGTGTGGGGTGTGTGGGGTGCGTGTGTACGCACGCGTGTCGCGCAGGCGCAGGTGCTGCGTGTGTGTGGGGTGTGTGGGGTGCGTGTGTACGCACGCGTGTCGCGCAGGCGCAGGTGCTGCGTGTGTGTGGGGTGTGTGGGGTGTGTGTGTACGCACGCGTGTCGCGCAGGCGCAGGTGCTGCGTGTGTGTGGGGTGTGTGGGGTGCGTGTGTACGCACGCGTGTCGCGCAGGCGCAGGTGCTGCGTGTGTGTGGGGTGTGTGGGGTGTGTGTGTACGCACGCGTGTCGCGCAGGCGCAGGTGCTGCGTGTGTGTGGGGTGTGTGGGGTGTGTGTGTACGCACGCGTGTCGCGCAGGCGCAGGTGCTGCGTGTGTGTGGGGTGTGTGGGGTGCGTGTGTACGCACGCGTGTCGCGCAGGCGCAGGTGCTGCGTGTGTGTGGGGTGTGTGGGGTGCGTGTGTACGCACGCGTGTCGCACGTCACGGGCGCGTCCAGCACGTGCACGCGCAGGCGCAGGTGCTGCGTGTGTGTGGGGTGTGTGGGGTGCGTGTGTACGCACGCGTGTCGCGCAGGCGCAGGTGCTGCGTGTGTGTGGGGTGTGTGGGGTGTGTGTGTACGCACGCGTGTCGCGCAGGCGCAGGTGCTGCGTGTGTGTGGGGTGTGTGGGGTGCGTGTGTACGCACGCGTGTCGCGCAGGCGCAGGTGCTGCGTGTGTGTGGGGTGTGTGGGGTGCGTGTGTACGCACGCGTGTCGCGCAGGCGCAGGTGCTGCGTGTGTGTGGGGTGTGTGGGGTGCGTGTGTACGCACGCGTGTCGCGCAGGCGCAGGTGCTGCGTGTGTGTGGGGTGTGTGGGGTGCGTGTGTACGCACGCGTGTCGCGCAGGCGCAGGTGCTGCGTGTGTGTGGGGTGTGTGGGGTGTGTGTGTACGCACGCGTGTCGCGCAGGCGCAGGTGCTGCGTGTGTGTGGGGTGTGTGGGGTGCGTGTGTACGCACGCGTGTCGCGCAGGCGCAGGTGCTGCGTGTGTGTGGGGTGTGTGGGGTGTGTGTGTACGCACGCGTGTCGCGCAGGCGCAGGTGCTGCGTGTGTGTGGGGTGTGTGGGGTGTGTGTGTACGCACGCGTGTCGCGCAGGCGCAGGTGCTGCGTGTGTGTGGGGTGTGTGGGGTGCGTGTGTACGCACGCGTGTCGCGCAGGCGCAGGTGCTGCGTGTGTGTGGGGTGTGTGGGGTGCGTGTGTACGCACGCGTGTCGCACGTCACGGGCGCGTCCAGCACGTGCACGCGCAGGCGCAGGTGCTGCGTGTGTGTGGGGTGTGTGGGGTGCGTGTGTACGCACGCGTGTCGCGCAGGCGCAGGTGCTGCGTGTGTGTGGGGTGTGTGGGGTGCGTGTGTACGCACGCGTGTCGCGCAGGCGCAGGTGCTGCGTGTGTGTGGGGTGTGTGGGGTGCGTGTGTACGCACGCGTGTCGCGCAGGCGCAGGTGCTGCGTGTGTGTGGGGTGTGTAGGGTGTGTGTGTACGCACGCGTGTCGCGCAGGCGCAGGTGCTGCGTGTGTGTGGGGTGTGTGGGGTGCGTGTGTACGCACGCGTGTCGCGCAGGCGCAGGTGCTGCGTGTGTGTGGGGTGTGTGGGGTGTGTGTGTACGCACGCGTGTCGCGCAGGCGCAGGTGCTGCGTGTGTGTGGGGTGTGTGGGGTGTGTGTGTACGCACGCGTGTCGCGCAGGCGCAGGTGCTGCGTGTGTGTGGGGTGTGTGGGGTGCGTGTGTACGCACGCGTGTCGCGCAGGCGCAGGTGCTGCGTGTGTGTGGGGTGTGTGGGGTGCGTGTGTACGCACGCGTGTCGCGCAGGCGCAGGTGCTGCGTGTGTGTGGGGTGTGTGGGGTGCGTGTGTACGCACGCGTGTCGCACGTCACGGGCGCGTCCAGCACGTGCACGCGCAGGCGCAGGTGCTGCGTGTGTGTGGGGTGTGTGGGGTGTGTGGGGTGCGTGTGTACACACGCGTGTCGCACGTCACGGGCGCGTCCAGCACGTGCACGCGCAGGCGCAGGTGCTGCGTGTGTGTGGGGTGTGTGGGGTGCGTGTGTACGCACGCGTGTCGCACGTCACGGGCGCGTCCAGCACGTGCACGCGCAGGCGCAGGTGCTGCGTGTGTGTGGGGTGTGTGGGGTGCGTGTGTACGCACGCGTGTCGCACGTCACGGGCGCGTCCAGCACGTGCACGCGCAGGCGCAGGTGCTGCGTGTGTGTGGGGTGTGTGGGGTGCGTGTGTACGCACGCGTGTCGCACGTCACGGGCGCGTCCAGCACGTGCACGCGCAGGCGCAGGTGCTGCGTGTGTGTGGGGTGTGTGGGGTGCGTGTGTACGCACGCGTGTCGCACGTCACGGGCGCGTCCAGCACGTGCACGCGCAGGCGCAGGTGCTGCGTGTGTGTGGGGTGTGTGGGGTGTGTGTGTACGCACGCGTGTCGCGCAGGCGCAGGTGCTGCGTGTGTGTGGGGTGTGTGGGGTGTGTGTGTACGCACGCGTGTCGCGCAGGCGCAGGTGCTGCGTGTGTGTGGGGTGTGTGGGGTGCGTGTGTACGCACGCGTGTCGCGCAGGCGCAGGTGCTGCGTGTGTGTGGGGTGTGTGGGGTGCGTGTGTACGCACGCGTGTCGCGCAGGCGCAGGTGCTGCGTGTGTGTGGGGTGTGTGGGGTGCGTGTGTACGCACGCGTGTCGCACGTCACGGGCGCGTCCAGCACGTGCACGCGCAGGCGCAGGTGCTGCGTGTGTGTGGGGTGTGTGGGGTGTGTGGGGTGCGTGTGTACGCACGCGTGTCGCACGTCACGGGCGCGTCCAGCACGTGCACGCGCAGGCGCAGGTGCTGCGTGTGTGTGGGGTGTGTGGGGTGCGTGTGTACGCACGCGTGTCGCACGTCACGGGCGCGTCCAGCACGTGCACGCGCAGGCGCAGGTGCTGCGTGTGTGTGGGGTGTGTGGGGTGCGTGTGTACGCACGCGTGTCGCACGTCACGGGCGCGTCCAGCACGTGCACGCGCAGGCGCAGGTGCTGCGTGTGTGTGGGGTGTGTGGGGTGTGTGGGGTGCGTGTGTACGCACGCGTGTCGCACGTCACGGGCGCGTCCAGCACGTGCACGCGCAGGCGCAGGTGCTGCGTGTGTGTGGGGTGTGTGGGGTGCGTGTGTACGCACGCGTGTCGCACGTCACGGGCGCGTCCAGCACGTGCACGCGCAGGCGCAGGTGCTGCGTGTGTGTGGGGTGTGTGGGGTGTGTGGGGTGCGTGTGTACGCACGCGTGTCGCACGTCACGGGCGCGTCCAGCACGTGCACGCGCAGGCGCAGGTGCTGCCAGCCGCGCGCCGAGCGCACGACGGCCGCCAGCTGCAGCGCGAACAGCGCGCGCACGCTGAACGCCTCCTCGCGGGACGGACGTAGCGCTTCGCCGACCCACACGTCTATGTACTTTAGGCGAGATGATTTTCTGCAAAAATTAAAAAAAAATGTGTAAATTTGTGAAATAGAAAAGGATCAGTAGGTCAGTGCTTAGGTCAGAAGTTCAGCGAAAGGAAATGGATCGGTTACACGCTCCGAAGGTAAACCGAAGATTTCGGGGCTAATTTTCTAATAGAACTCGCAAGGCAGGCGCAAGCGCCTGCGTACAAATCTGGCGGTGTACATTCAAAAATTGAGCAAGATAAAAACGATGCATTGAATTACATAATATAATTGCGAAGAAAGAGACAATTGAATGCGCGCGCGCCCAGTAGGCGTGGCTGTTCACATGAGGTAGAATGTGCACGCACACGCAGTGCGTGTAAACGCCGCTAACTTCAGTTCACTTTACCAGCATAGAAATATAATTTTCCATCAATTATTGGGATACAACAGAGTTATTTCAGGCAATTTGTATTTGACATTAAAAAAATCTTATTATTAAATTTTAAACATCAGAATTAGTACCTCAAAATACTAAAAAAATACCAACCTCTCCACAGCGCCCATGTCCAACATATGAAAGTTACGACACAAGCAAATATTCTTATTGACGCACAGCACATCCGCAATGATCCGCACGTATTCGGATGCGGATATCCGCGTCGTTACGGATGTTCGTGTGGGGAAGATGATTTCACCGTTGTCCAGATCGAATTGCTCCGTTTTGTATGGTGATAACGGACTGGAAAAAATATAGTTGGATTTAATATTTTCTTGCGTTTGATTTTATAAATATCCCAAATCGTACAGATAATGCTTCCGTGCCGAAATTCAAAAAATCTTCTTCTACTGTCTCCATGTCACTTTGTGTGATAAATAAAGTAAACTATTATTAACTAAGCAATTTAAAGACAATATATTAAAATTAGTAATATTAAAAAATATCAAAACAGAGTTTAACAACACACACATACACAAAATATAGTTAGGTATTCCTGCTATTCCGACCTATTTCAAAAATGCCAAGAAAATATTATGCAAAAAAACTCACTCTCTAAAGAAATCCTTAGGCGTGACTGTGTCTCTAAAGCCCAAAAGCACAGTGTCTGGTTTCATAGCACCCAGTCCCGAGAGTCTTGTCAATTGCGCCGCTCCACTACGTATTGATTCCGCTAGACATAATTCTACGAACGCTTTCACCTGAAATATATATATATTATTATTTATTTATTTATTTATGATAAGGTACCTTACAGCTAGTGATACAATTTTTGAGATGAATAAATACTAAGCTACGCCAATTAAAAGGTACACCAATAGGTAGTAAAAATAATATACGTATGTGAACAAAGACTAGTATAAGAATTTTACAAATGATAAGAGAAAATAATTTAATTTTTTGTAGGTATAAGTAAGCATTGATCAAGCCCAATAAGTATTTATAAAGAAAGGAAATGTTTTAAATATCTTCGAATTCAAATAATTTAAAACCAATTTAATGTAATATTAAGATATATTATTTTATTTATTTATTTTTTTTTTTATTTATTATATCAGAACTACATACCTATAATTAAAATACGAATATACAACATATTATAATTATAGTATAGTAATATACAACTACACTCGTAATCACATTAAATTTGTGATAAGCCTAAAACTCTGCCTATTCGTGTGTTTGGCAGAGTTTTATATTGAGCGATGCAATAGACTTTAAACTTTACTATCACGAAATAAAGTGTTAATTTCAATGAAAGTTTAATACAACACCACACGGAACTTTTTTAGTAGTTAAATGATTACAAGTTTATATCCGAATTATTTATCTACAAAAAAATGAAGATCGGACATATTATCTATCTATCAGTTTATTATTTACTAGCGGTCCGCCCCGGCTTCGCCCGTGGTACATATTTCGCAATAAAAGGTAAGTAGGTAGTAAGTATGTTCTTTCTCAGGGTCTAAAGATTATCTGTGCCAAATTTCATCAAAATCGGTCCAGTAGTGTATGCGTGAAAACCATACATACATACAGACCATCCTCTTTATAATATTAGTATAGATTTATTTTCTATTCATAACTTACCCTCAAATGGTCGATAAGTTTCAGCCAGTACTTATGTTCAGAGGCGAGTGGATCCCCACTACCGTCTAATTGACCAACTCGAACATGACCTATTACGAATAGACCTCCCTAGAAAAAGATAATTTAATATTATAATAAACAGTTTTAATATTAGTAGATAATGCGCTCCAATAGGAACAGAAATGGCAATAACCTTTATGTGCTATATCTTAATGTCGATTTACATAGAAATCGTGTTGAATACAAACGCTATTGCTTATACAAATTATTTGTTAATTGAAATAATAGCTATGACCTAGCAATATGGCGCTGAGTCGATCCTATTCTAAGTTGAATCGCATAGTACAATTGTTTATAATCAATTTCCTTTTTGAAAAAATTGAAAAATCCGTGTTACTATAGTGATAAATAAATCTAAAATAAAGTATATCACATACCTTTTTCTGATCATTAACAAAGTCAATGAGCGGCGCGGCTTGTCGCGGCGAAGAAATGAGCAATAACATCTGCGGTCTCCAGAACTTGACGTGTTCTCTACGAGGGTCCAGCAGTAGCAGGTATTTGCGGACCTGTACATTAATAAATTCAATTAAAAAATTCGGTTTTTATACGAGAAATGAAAGACACAGATATAAGAACGAAGTTCTATATCGCGCGTTGCGAAAGGGGGCTAGACGGAATTAAGACCAAAAGTTGTAACGACACTTTTTACTATAGTTGTAAGCCGTGCGGCGTGTTTATCTGTCTGTCTCTCTCTCTCATAGAAAGCAAGACAGTTATTTTAATTTATTTTATTTATCTATTTATTCGTAATCATACAACATTACAGTAAATAGCATTTCTTAATATATTGATACACAATTATGAGCCAATTAAGATTACAAAACAAGGTACTTAACTACTAGACTTTTAGTAACTTCGCTCCATCACTTGACACCTCTCAAGTTTTTTTTTTAAACTATACTAATATTATAAAGCTGAAGAGTTTGTTTGTTTGAACGCGTTAATCTCAAGAACTACTGGTCCGATTTGAACAATTCATTCGGTGTTAGATAGCCCATGTATCGAGGAAGGGTATATATGCTATATTATATCATTACGCTAAGACCAACAGGAGCGGAGCAATGCGGATGAAACCGCGGAGCACAGCTAGTAATTTCATAAAACGAATATCTTTGCTACCTGTATTTTGTATTTTTAACTTACTAAACGCACCTCTTGCCCTTATACTTGTACTTTCACTGTTTTTTCCTTGACCACCAGGTTGTCTGGAAGAGATCGCTGTCTTAGCGATAAGACCGCCTGTTGTGCTCAACTTTTGTTTTATTTTTATTTTTTTTTTCGTTACTTCTAAGTTAAACAATTTTGGTGCACAATAAAGTATTTTTGTTTGTTTGTTTGTACCTGGTGGAAGATCAGCGCTTGGCTCAAGCTGCCCCACTTGGGTTCAGCAGCCGCTGGGGACAGCACGTGCAGCGCCAACACCAGCGAGCAGCACGCTAGGGCCACACCACACGCGTAAGCGGGACGGAGACAGAACACTAGGGCTGCGCATCCCAACAAACCGAGCAGGGCTGTCATCCCTGGACACCACTCAAGTTTTTTTTTTCTTTCATAAAACGAAATTTTTGCTACTCCACCTGGTGGAAGATCAGCGCTTGGCTGAGACTGCCCCACTTGGGTTCAGCAGCCGCTGGGGACAGCACGTGTAGCGCCAACACCAGCGAGCAGCACGCTAGGGCCACACCACACGCGTAAGCGGGACGGAGACAGAACACTAGGGCTGCGCATCCCAACAAACCGAGCAGGGCTGTCATCCCTGGACACCACTCAAGTTTTTTTTTTCTTTCATAAAACGAAATTTTTGCTACTCCACCTGGTGGAAGATCAGCGCTTGGCTGAGACTGCCCCACTTGGGTTCAGCAGCCGCTGGGGACAGCACGTGTAGCGCCAACACCAGCGAGCAGCACGCTAGGGCCACACCACACGCGTAAGCGGGACGGAGACAGAACACTAGGGCTGCGCATCCCAACAAACCGAGCAGGGCTGTCATCCCTGGACACCACTCAAGTTTTTTTTTTCTTTCATAAAACGAAATTTTTGCTACTCCACCTGGTGGAAGATCAGCGCTTGGCTGAGACTGCCCCACTTGGGTTCAGCAGCCGCTGGGGACAGCACGTGCAGCGCCAACACTAGCGAGCAGCACGCTAGGGCCACACCACACGCGTAAGCGGGACGGAGACAGAACACTAGGGCTGCGCATCCCAACAAACCGAGCAGGGCTGTCATCCCTGGACACCACTCAAGTTTTTTTTTTCTTTCATAAAACGAAATTTTTGCTACTCCACCTGGTGGAAGATCAGCGCTTGGCTGAGACTGCCCCACTTGGGTTCAGCAGCCGCTGGGGACAGCACGTGTAGCGCCAACACCAGCGAGCAGCACGCTAGGGCCACACCACACGCGTAAGCGGGACGGAGACAGAACACTAGGGCTGCGCATCCCAGTAAACCGAGCAGGGCTGTCAGCCAGGAGAAGTGGCGGAATGTCGGCCTGTGTGGTACGTAAAAATAGTCAATGGTGGCCAATTAAAATCACAGATAATAAAAAGGTCAATAAATGTTATCTATAATAATAAACACAACTCGATGGTATCCTACAATGACGAATTTAAATCATTTGGACTCATGTGGTCTTTTATACCTAAACTGGGGCAAGATTATCCCATTTTACATGAAAATTTGCTTTTTCTCTGTTTTTTTTTTACTTCCATGACATCAAGTTCGAAAATGGTACATACACAATTTGTAGACACTTTTCAATAAGAAAGGTCAATAAAATCTAAAATATCTTACCTAAAATTAGGTGCGGACGCAAGATCCAATCCGAGGCAAGCGAGGTTTATCGCAAAATAACTTGTCATAAAAAGCACCGAATTTACCTGTAAAACATAAGTAATTCTCATTTATTTTATCTATTTAAATATATATTTCCAGCAATCAAAGAAACTCAACCAATATTTTATGTAAACAGAATTTATTTATTATTTATTTCCCGGATATCAGACACAAAAAATTCATCATATATAATAAGTAAAATTAGAAATATTTTTGTCAAAAAAGTACCTGAGCAATAGCATTCAAGGATCCAGCCATAATACCGATTTGTACTAAAAACCACGACATCAAAACTGCCAATACTGGATTGCCAGACCGAGACACCATTGGACGGAGAAGAAAACCTGAAATAAGGCAATAAAAATTACAAAATAAACAGTAGTCAGTACACTTGTATAAATTTTACCAGTATTAATGATAAATATTATATGAAGTCTCAAGAAAATACACTGTCAATTTGTCACGAATAACGACTCTATCTTAAAAAAAAAATGACTCTTCGCTAAAAATAGGATAACTTACCGAATATGTCATCTTTGGCTAAAGCCTCGAGCACTCTAGAAGCACCAATAAGATTCGAAAGTGCAGCTGAGAACGTTGCCATCAACATGCCTTTAATAAAAATGACATATCATTAACACAAACATGCCTATTGGTCGATAGATGTTGCATGATGTAAAAAAATAAATAAATTACACCTCATTTAGATTTTCATCAAGAGCAAAACTCATAAGTAAAAAAATAGTTCATGTATTAAGTAATAATGATCAAAATAACTTACCAACAACAATAAACGGTGGCCACACGTTAATCGGCAACAAGTAAACATAGTTGTTTTGCAATAGTTGCCTTGAGCACGTGCCCGCAGTTAGGAGAGTTAGTGCCGCATAGGATAGTGCCGTGAAAAGTAACGCTGTAAGCGTTCCCAGTGGGATACTGCGCGATGGACTCTTTAGTTCACCTGTTAAGTGAAGTTCGTTTAGTTCGTTTAGTTTGTTAAATGTTTAAAGTTCACTAAGTTCGTTCATTTCATAAAGTTCGTTGAATTTGGTATGTTCGTTAATTTTCAAAGGTAACCTACCTTTGCAAATTAACGAACACGCACATGCACGTTGCGTTTAGGTCAGTAAGTTTCAAAAGTTTAATTGACAACAAGTACACATAGTTGTGTTGCAAAGTTCGTAGAGATTTTTAAGTTCGTTTAGTTCATTAAGTTCGTTACGTGCTTTAAGTGTAAAGTTAACGTTTCCGTTTGGCGAGTGAAGTTTTAGTTCACTAGATTTGCTTGAAATGTATAGTTTTAGTTCACATATGGCGTGTGAAGTTTGTTGAATTGGGTAAGTACTTGTAGCTTATTAAGTTCATAGAAATATTTAAGAATAGGGCAATCATAATAATGTGCACATTGCACATTCATCGAAGCCAGGTACACTGAATAGTTTACATTAATAAAAAATTGTATGAAAAATGATAGCTTCACAATACGCTCAAGTAAACTTCAAAAAGGTGTATTTAAAGTGATAATAATTGAAGTAAAAGCAATAAATTACATTCAATATGACATTTTAAATTGAGGCTTGAAGCGTGAAATCGTTAATTTATATGACGGTATTAAAACATCTGTTTATTCGTAGCAAAATAATTGTAAAATTGGAAACTAGTGTATATGACGAGGTGGCCGAGTGGTTAAGGCGTTGGACTGCTAATCCAATGTGCTCTGCACGCGTGGGTTCGAATCCCATCCTCGTCGATACATTTTTGTAAATTTTGAACATTTTTTTAGAAAGATATATTGTGTTATTGAATTTACTATATTTAGACATGCATCTATAGGAATGTTTGAAGTGTTTTTATTGTATATTTAATTAATTGAATGAGTATTATATTGATTTGAATACCAGCTATATAAAATGTGCTGAAATTCTATACAACATGAATTTTTCAACAAGTACTAGTAAGCGAAACCGATGAGGAATTCAATTTGATGAAAACTAAAAATTTATTCAAAAAATCATAACTAACAACAGCCGTACACTATTTATCATAAAATGAACCCTATTCCCTAGCACTTACCGCTCATATTAGCACCAGCCATCACGCCAGTCACGCCAGTAAACAGGACACCAAACACAGAAACAAAGTCCACCATTTCCCCATCAGCTGTACTATGTCTCTACTGTAGTTCGTGTTTATTTCATAATTTAAAACTATACACTATTTACAACATAAAATGAACCTTATTCCCTAGCTCATACCGCTCATATTAGCACCAGCCATCACGCCAGTCACGCCGGTGAACAGGACACCGAACACAGAAGCAAAGTCCACCATTTCCCCATCAGCTGTGCTGTAGTCTCTACCGTAGTTTGGATATAAGTTCTCGTAAAACGTGTTAACATTGAGTCCAGTGTACGTGAAGTTGGTCGCGTTCACTAAGTGGTTTGTGTCCGGTTTTTCTATCTGTGAAACAATATTATATTGTTATGTGGCTGTGGTATAACTGCTTAAACGTCGTTTTTAATACACAACAATAATAAAAAAGGTTATTTATTTCTTTTAAAACATCATATTATTACGAATAAGGTACCTATATAAATCATATAAATTATATATATTAAATTTGTATATATTTGAGCACATAGCAGAAGTATCTGCCTATCTATAACCATAACTTTGCCTATTCCAACTAATATACAAATTACCTAAATTTCAACCAACTACCCGCAAAAAAATCGAATTTAAAACTACCCGCATTCACTTACCAAAGCTGGAGCGGTGATAAAGAAGCTCAGGAACGCACTAGCCAGGCACACGACCATAGTGACCCATATCGCCAGGCTGGTCCTTGCGAACAGGGACGCGCCGGCCAGCGACACGCTCAGACCGACCGTGTTTAGCACGGAGCGGTATAGAAATCGGTACCAGTGGCCGTCGGGTAGACCCGGACTGTCACCTACTAGGTAACCTGGAATAAATGGAAAAGAAACGGATATTTAAATATCTAAATCATAAAGCAAAATAAAGCTTACAAGCATTACTTTAAAGTGAATTTGGAAAATGTACCGAAATAAACAAATATTCGACGGAATGGATTTTTATTTGTAACTCATTAAGTATCAAGAGATTTTTTTATTGTTGATTGTTGTGGTAGTAGTTATTAACCATCCAAGGTGGCAATAGGAAAAGGTTAATTATACAATAAAATTATAATATATCAAACAGGACGATTTTTAAATGGCAAACACAAATTACAACAATTTGAATAGATATTTCAAATGGCAAGGATATAATTTCTTTTGTCAGATGAAATATAATAATGTAACTTACCGTTAGGCCCAAAGTTTTCCACCAAAGCTTCCGAACAAGCTGAGATGCAGAGAGCACTAGACACGACATTGGCGAAGAAAAATAGAGTCCCTATAGCGCCACCGAATTCTGGACCCAATGTTCTACTTATCATAACTGTTATACCGTTTTAAGGAAACAATACATAATATATAATAGTCAAAATTGTAAAGCAAAACATTCTAATAAATTAAAAAAAAATGCGTTTTATTTTATTTGGGACATCATAATTCTACCATACTACTTTCACAAGCGATACATAACTAAATAGAAATAACAAGTATAGTGACTCAATAAAGTTTTATTTTATTTTATTTATTTATATTTAGTATTGTTTTATAGTGGAATAAAGTAATTTGAATTTGAATAGTTTCCAATTTTCCCATCCAGACTAATCTAAATGTAACATCCTGTATAATATTTTATACTGAACTAGCTTACCACCCGCGGCTTCGCCCGCTTTGTCTAAAACCTAATAAATTATATACTAAAACCTTCCTCTTGAATCACTCTATCTATTAAAAAAACCGCATCAAAATCCGTTGCGTAGTCTTAAAGATACTGCATAAGTCTTCATAGACACTACACATGTGCAATGTGTAAATGTGTTTACGTTCCAGCTCTTCTTAATCGGCCAATACCATCACGGACTTTTCTGTAGACCTTTTCAATGTGTACAATACTTAGTACATTATTTTGATAAAACTCGTAGGGTTCAGCCTGCGTTTGCAATGTAAGCGGAAAAAATGTAATTATTTACGACATCACATTAGAAACCTCAAAAATAACAGTACTTCTCCACTATTTAATGGATGTTATTATACATATAAACCTTCCTCTTGAATCACTCTATCTATTAAAAAAAAACCGCATCAAAATCCGTTGCGTAGTTTCAAAGATTTAAGCATACAAAGGGACATAGGGACATAGGGACAGAGAAAGCGACTTTGTTTTATACTATGTAGTGATGTAGTGATGTATTCTATAGTGTATCTGTCTATTAAAATAACCAATTTTCTAAAAAATATTCAAAAATGATACAATACACCCCTCCCCCTTCCACCGCGCCATTCGTGGATATAGCGCAAATGGACATCACAGTAAAACCAACAATCAGGTAGGCCATGCCGAATTGGGCTAACGTGACTAGAAGACCTGCATTACCTATTAAATAACCTGTAAATACAAAATAATATATTTAAAAAAATTGCTAAAATATTTTTGTAAGAGAATATAACTGAATAGGTTGTTCATTAATATTTTAAGACCTATCTCAGAGATATAAGAGATAAACTTGTATAAAATAAACAATATTTTCATTATTGAATGTATAAAATCAATTCATAAAAATGATCGAATAATTTAGGCATAAATAGCATTCAACTGAATCGAAAATCCTGTATTTTTAGTCCAATTAACAAAAGCTTCAATCAGAATGAAGGTAATAGATAAATTCTACATTGTAAGTAATCTACAATATACAAAGTCAATGTACTTTGTTTTGAATCATACTTAATTCAATTATTATCTATAATTATGCATTATATTACAACAACACATAAAATGATTTAAATGACACAATTATTGACAAATTAATAAATTTTCTAGGGATTTACGACTTAAACTGTTTTGGCTACTAACACTGTTTCACAAGAATCCCATACGTATAGACAAAAATATATATGTATTATATATAAAAGAAAGTCGTGTTAGTTACTCCACTTATAACTCAAGAACGGCTGAACCGATTTAGCTGAAAATTGGCAGGGAGGTAGTTTAGAGCCAGGAGAAGGATATAGGATACTAAATATGTACCACGGGCAAAGCCGGGGCGGACCACTAGTTATAAATAAACACTTGACTCACCCATTCGTATAAAAATAAGTGCACTGAACATCGACAGCACAACTGGACAGAACACTCCGGCAAAAGTGCCCACTTTTTTAACCCCAGGGGCTTGAGATCGAAACTCTCCAAATTCCACATATCCTGGAAAAAACACATACTTAATAATGTTAAATAATTATAACAGTGTACAACGTAATAATATCCGAATATCGTAAAGAAGTACTTTCGTAGTTTCCTAACTTTATTGTGTAACTTTATCGTGTCATGTTAAAAAATTAATGAAGGCATTTAGCTTCACGTCTTTAATTATTCAAATGGCAGGTTACTCCTGAATGGGGGTTTTTTTTTATAAAAAAAAATAATATTATTAATTCGAATTATACAACAATAAAATTGAACACAATTATTTTTTTCTCAAAAAAAAAAACAAATAAATCAACAACAAAATAATACCACTACTACTCTTCTCAACCATGTCGCGTGTTTGCAAATCGGCAAAACTATTTAAAATGATAAACACTGCGCTCGATTGACCTCAAATGATTTTCTTTGCAACCTTGGAACACTTAGTGTCACTTTTATCGATTACAGAACTATTAAAATTGGGTAATCTATATTTAATCAAGTGAAAACTGTAGGGCAATAACATTGTTTTATTAGCACAGTGCATATATTTGGAGAAAGTGTGCGGTTTTTAGTACCAGGTTATATAAAGTATAATAAAAAGTGTACTGATTTAATTTTAGTACATAGAAAATAACAACTATAGTATAATATTGTGTTATTGCATTTTGTCTTGAGTTTCAAACATATTTTTCGTGTTTTAATCTGTTTCATATTTCATGTATACAAATGAACATTGTTATTTTATTTAATCATATTTTTATATGTACGTACCATCTCCCGTAGGTCTAGGAGTAGAAGATCCTCTACTGAATCTCATTCTCAATTTATTCATAATACCGGAATTGCTTGAGTCATTCAGGCTTGGTGACAGAGGATCCAATGTTTCAGCCATGTTTGGCTTTGTCCCTGTAATAAATGATTTAAATGAACTAATGATCTTCTAACAATTATTCTTTGTGATCCAGTCTTAATTATATTCGAAATTCAACATAATTTAATATTAATAATTTACAGATGATGGCCTTGTTGCTGGTGGGAATACGTTCTAATAATTCTATGGTAAACTAGCTGCGCCCCGCGATTTTACCCGCATAGCTCCACTCATTCCTTGATAAATGGATTATCTAAAAGTGAAATAATTTTTTCAAATTGCACCTATCATTCCTGATATTAGAATGTTCAAGCAAATAAACAACCACTTCAGCTTTATAATAATAGTATAATAGATTTAAAACCATTATAACAAAAATTTTAAATTCAGCTTATAATTATAGCTCAGCTTATATTCAGCTTATATAATTTTTGCTTTATAGTATTTCAAACAATAAAACCACTTATTCATTATTCAATCCATAAAAAAATAATGACTAATAAAATATTATTTAAGTCTTCTATTAGCAAATATTATTACTTGCTTACAAAGATATATCTCTCACTATGGAACGCTAGTATCCAATATAAAGAGAAATATTTCAAGACAATACAGTTATCATTAACAACACATGTAAGCAGTTATAACAATATTCAATATCAATAGGGATTCACCAGCCTACTGTCAATAATTGTGAACAGCATAAGCTACATTGTATATGCACACTACATATTTATTATCTGCAATAATAGAAACATCCATTTCCTGAAGATATAAGCTGTAATAATTTGATGTTATTTCTGTTCCTTGCAATTTAATGTTTCAAGAGTTAAATTATTATTAATATTGTAGCATCAATCTATTGCTGTGTTCTAACTGCCCCTTTTTATATTACTTGATAATGATGATTTCATAATTGATGATCATTATTATAGTTATTTAGAATAGACATTAAAATGTTGTATCCTCCTACCATATTATATCACAATGAATATATAATATGACTAAACATATGTTATCGTTACAATTATATATAGTAAAAAATGCTAACTATTATTCAAATAAATAGCAAAAGAACTTACTAAGATGTATATCACCCATTCTGTAGCTTGAGCATGAAGCAAACTGAATAGTTCAACAATGAATTGTTCCGATAATCGACAATAAGAATGCAGCTGTTGGAATAATTAAACAATCTCATTATACCTAAGCCCACGTTATTATCATAACATGAATCTGTCGACCCACATTCTCTGATGACCTCATCTGTGCAATTCACAAAAAACACCACCGACCTCTGTACTTCACAGAATTATTGACAAGCGTGTGTATTGTATGAAAATACCTGTTTATGTTTATATCGTGTATGAAATAAAGAAATATATAACTTACGCTGATTTTTGCGTCAAGGATGATTGTTTGAAATTAAGATTTTTCAAAATTTTAAAGCATAGTCAATGGTCATTTATTTACACTGTCTTATCGATCCAGCATACAAACAATTTGTTAGTCCACTTTGTTTTATTGTTTTCTTTCTGCTTTTGTCAAACAATTAAAAGTTTTGACTTTTGACAGTAATAAAACCACCGATAATCATTGTCAGTGTCAAACAATTTTGATGATTGATTAGACAATGACACTTCAAAAAAACTTGTTAATGTCAGTCACAACCGCACAAGTCATAGAGTAATAATATATACGGCACAAGTCTAAGTGTTTGAAATTTGAGTCCTGTCTCTCCCATATAATATACTGGACATTGGCGAAGTCCCTTTTTATTGGGTGGAGCCATTAATTTATGAGAAGAAGAAGAAAAAAACTTGACAAAGTAATGCTTTGACGAGACAAACACAAAGCTTGAGACTAAGGCTTGAGACTTGAATCAAGCAAGGAAACATGACCACCAAATGACCACATTACTTGCTCTGTGATGACCACAACATGACCTAAAAAAACTTTTATTTCAATGTAGCAAGAAGCTTAAATCTAATACACTGGAGATTGCACTATGACCATTAACTTGTAACAAGAAAACATGACGTTGAATGACGCCTGTATGTTTTTTTATCCCTTTCACACCAACTTGCCAAGTTAGGTGTAAGTAATGTTGCAATGTAGTGGTTTCTCTTTCGGAAGTGAGTAAAGAAAATATGCTGGATTTTGTATATTATTAAACAATGCAGTAAAATCCAATATGTATTGTGGTGGTATTGTGCATATTTGTTATTCATACTACATACATTATTGTTCATTAGTGCACTAGAAATAGAAGTTCAATTAATACCTATTACAAATTAGATGACGATATGTACATACTTATCATTGAAGTAAGTGCTTATCCCATCGCACAAATGCTGCAACTTGAAGTATTTCTGAATATAAAATAGAAGGAATAAACAATTAGGTATGGCAAAATTTTATGGAAGTTAACCTTAGAAGTTAAGAGTCCGTATCGATTTTAGAGTGATTTTGACTTGTTTCTGTAATTCTTTAGGAGCTCGTTTAAAAAAACTAAATTAGTAACAATGTGTTATAATATCTTAAATTAAAGATTCATTCAATATCTAAAAAGTGTCCGAGACAATTTATTGATTTTCATTGTCCAGTTTGTTTAATAGCCAATCACCTGAGGCGTGTTTCAATTTTTTCGATGCGGGACGTTCGTGTCTTTGTAGTTTACACGGAATTTAAAAGAAGAAGTTGTCTTATAAAATATACTACAATAAAGACACTGAGACACCCTAAAAAGTGTTCGAGGAATTTTAAGTACTTTTATTCAAAAATTCAAAGAAAATCTAAGTTAAAATAGCCTTACTTTGATAAAATTTTATGTGTATTTGGCGTCGAATTTCTAAAACATACGACAGAGTAAAAAAAAATAAAAAATACACATTAAATGATAGATTTATGCTTAAAAATTTGCAATCAAAAAGATACATATTATATGATTTATGAAAGTAAAGCTGGCCATACACGCTAGGGTGTACCCACAGGGTGTACCTGACAGGTTTGCCTGTGCAGTTACGCCTGTCAGGTAAAGTTGAGTTGAGAAGAGGACATACTGGTACGGGAGCTATTAACGTTTAAAAAAAAGTCATTTTAGTATAGTTGGGTTTTTGATATACTGTTTCTCTTGCTATTTCGGTTAGAGTCCGGGCTGTCTGGCTGGCGGTAGTTAGTGCGCACAGGAAAATATCCGTAATTTAAAGTCATTTATTAACGCGTAATTTTTAATCTTTTGCCTTTAGATAGATCCATCAGACATAAATGTTTTATTGCAAGACGTTTTTTTCGTTGTTAAATAGGTGCCATACGCAATTTTTTATTTCAAAATAATTAAAATGTCATCGAAATAAGTGAAATTACATCAACATGAGTCCGCTTAAAAGGTAAGTAATAACTTTATTACTTATATTATACACTCACCGGCACGGAATCTTGGCCACTGCAAATTTTTGCGTAAAATAACAATATTTATTTTCTACTACAAAATTCAATTAAAATTTAATCAAAACTAGTTACTCTAATGTTTTTACTAACTTTTAGTAATAATTGGAAGTTTATAAGAAGTACTACCGCGTAGATATGAATTAAACAAGAATTTACGCTTTTCCTGTGAAATTTAAATGATTTCTTAAAAAATTCACAAAAATTAGAAAGAACGTTTCCATAAAAAAAATTGAATCTTTTAATATAGGGTGTTTCCTTCTGTTGCCTTAAACACTGTTTGCATCCAGTCTGGCATACTCTAGAAGACATTTTTGATGTCCACTTGAGCTATAGTGTACCAAACGGCCCCACCTGTATTTCTAAGCTCATCTAACATTGGTGCTGGGTTGGAATCGAACTTTATGTTTCTTTTAAGTATGTCCGAGATATGTTCTATTGGATTAAGATCCGGGCTACGAGCTGGCCACTCCAATTTTTCAATAATAACCTCTTGAAGGTACTCTTATACGCATCGTACGACACGCGGACATGCGTTATAGTGTATTAGTAGCAAATTTTCTTCACTGATAAACCTGTAATAGGGCTGAACATGTTCCTGGAGAATTTCCTCGATGTACCTGATCAAATTTAAGCCATTATCTACGATAACTAACTCCGTGCGAGCATCCGAACTTATACCTCCCCATACCATTATTGACCCTCCATGAAAAATCGCAGTTTGAGCGTGGTGATGGGTGAAAACCTCTCTTCTCGTCTCCTCTATACTGACTCTTGGCTATCAGAAGCTCGTAAAGTGCCTTAGCAGTCATCTGTGAACACCTCACGAGCGCACTGGCTGTGGGTCCAGTTTTCATGTTCTCGTGCAAAACGAAGACGTGCTTCTGTGTGATGTCTGAGGAGTTCTGGACGGCGTGCTGGTCTGCAAACCTTCAAATTAACTTCCTTCATTAGTCTTCTCACCGATTGCTCACTCACATTTATTATCCTGGTATTTTAGAGCCGGTGGCGTATCTCAAAAACTGTCAGAAAGCCATTTCTGAGTATCTCTTGAACAATAAACGGGTCTTATCGAGCTGATGAGCACCTCACGCCTTCATTTCCTGGTCTACACGTGTAGCTGCTAGTCTCCTGGTATCTTCTCTATGCATATTGCATCGCTGAACGTGGTACGTACTGTACATTAGGTACTTTATGTTGCGGCAGTCATTGGTGTAACATTGTGATGGCCTGAGCAGGTTGTTCAGATGTTAACGGCATTTTTTATTGTTTGTTATGATCATTGACTACAGTACAACAATAACAATATCTTAAAACGGCATAAACGATATCGAAAAAAGTTTAAAACGAACAATTCGTAACTTCGGCTTAACCGCACAAATCACAAATTTCGAGTAACTCTTAAAAAGTGTTAAAAGATTATTCTCAAACTTAATGATTTCTTACCATAAAATTAAACAAATAATATATTAACATATCTGCATACAAAAAAATCGTGAAAAACACTTCAAACTTTTTTTATCGGCAAATTTGTAAGTGGCCAAGATTCCGTGCCGGTGAGTGTATTATCCTTTTTTAATACTTATATTGAATAATTAGTAAACTAATATTTTTAATAGATGGTTTCATATTTATTACACTTTTGGGTATTAATATGAATTTGATGATATTTGGTTTTTATCAAGTTTACATTAACGTCCTATTTGAGGTTCGTTGGGAAAAGGAGGCACCATGGTAGATTGTTGCTAAAAATTTGTAAATAGTAAAATGAATATTATACATAGTCAAGAAGCTTATATCTAATACACTGGAGATTGCACTATGACCATTAACTTGTCACAAGAAAATATAACCTTGAATGACGTCAGTGTTGTTTTTTGTCTCTTTCTGTGGGTGACCACACTGGTTTGTATATTCAGGATTTTTCGAAATAAAAAAAACTAAAAATCATGGTCTATAAATAATAACGACATATATTTTTAACAGTATTTATATTATAATATTACTGGTCAACTTACATGAATAATTATCATCTTTATAGGTACATACCATTTTAATTGGTAGAGAATGATAGTTTTAAATAACGCTTGATAACTTTTGATCTCATACTACGATTTTTTAATTGAAATGAGTGCTACATACATTAAAACATCGTTTTGGTTACTCAAGCTTCAGTCTAAAACTTTTCAATATTCCAAAGGGAGAGTTGCATCGCTAGTGTTGATGTGTGGTAACGATATTACAGTTCTCAGAAATTCGTATGTCTTTCAGGAGCTGTACTTACGGTTACTAATGGTTTCATGGTGGTTAATTATAATATAATTAAAATTACTTTATCCACAGTTGAGACGCAGTAACAAGAATGTGGTAAATAAAAAGGTATAGCACTTTTCAAAAGGTATTTTTTTTCTGGACCGTAATCCTCAGGCTTAAAATGCAAACTGCATATTCTGGCATGTTGATAAATTTTACCCTTGATAGGCACTATGGACAGCCATTTATTTCTTTTTATTTCATTTTTGGAAAGCTGAAATAAGTAAAACAAAAAAAATTTGGTAAGTTAAAAGAACTATTAATTTCTATGTTAAAGAAGAACAAACATAAAACCACATGTGAGTGCAATATCGATGTCGTGCGTTGTTTCATTACTAGTATAAAAATCTTTGAAATGGTGTTCTAAATGTTCATCATAATTTTGTTAACTATTACAATATTTTCTCTTCGCTATCCGTAAAAACTCGTCATCATGGTTACCTTACTTGTTAAATTGGTTTATTGAAAAATGATGAAATTATTAGGAAAAGAAGATAGATAGAAGATATTTAGCATGATTGATTACTAAAATGATGATAAAATTGACGATTTTTGCCATGAAAATGATTCTAAACAGGTAAATGCATGAGTATTGAGGAATATTGTAAATAGCGTAAATATACACTTGCCTGTGAAATTTTATGCCAGAATTTGGTGTCCAAAAACTTCTGCAATTTTTCACAATGCAATACATTATTTATATTCGGAAAATATTTATTAAATACGCAACAATATTAACTTAAATATTCGAAGCGACGCAATTTTTTTGACACTTATGCCATATTGTCAAAGTGAGAGTTGCTACAATTTTATTATGGTAACTACCCATAATCAGGGAGTATCGCTTTTTAATAATTGGTTCAGATACTTATTTTATTTAGCATAAATAATAATTGTCTCATCCAACAATGCTTCTGAATGACGTTGTTGGCAATTTATCAACAAACTCATGTACAAAAACTAACCTTTTGCACAGAATATTACAGCATACATAGTAGCCTTGGGAAAACTTCGTATTAACAGTGGCATTACCAAGTTAGGTGTGAAAGTGATAAAACACAACAATTTTCTTGTTACACGTCAAATGTTCATACCGAAATCTCCAGTGTATAAGATATAAGCTTCTTGTACATAGTATATCCTTCACGGGGACTCATGTTGATGGAATTTCACTTATTTCGATGACATTTTAATGATTTTGAAATAAAAAATTGCGTCTGGCACCTATTTAACAACGAAAAAAACGTCTTGCAATAAAAAAATTATGTCTGATGGATCTATCTAAAGGCAAAAGATTAAAAATTACGCGTTAATAAATGACTATATTACGGATATTTTCCTGTGCAGATAAGATGCGCACTAATAAACGCAACCACTGCGGCCAGCCAGACAGCCCGGACTCTAACCGAAATAGGAAGAGAAACAGTATATCAAAGAACCAACTATACTAAAATTCTCTCTTGTCAACGTTGGTAGCTCCTATACGATACACGCAGCGGTAAACCTGCACAAACTCTCATTTGAAACCATGCCCTCGGCCGCGGCGCTTGATATCGACGCAGTAGCTTTAATTGGTTTATTATTGATTTTATTGAAGAAAAAGAAATATAAACGAAGATACCGTGAACGATGGTGCAAATCATGGTTATTGCAAAGGAAAGAGTACTCTCATGTGAACTTGTTGAAATAATTGATATTTGAGCCGAATGATTTTCGCAACTATCTACGATGAAAAGACGTATCTCAAACTATTAGCAGCTATGACTCCTTTACACATATGCACGTGTTTCCCTGCTAGCACTCACTGGACAACTGACGACTACGTCGAACCGCCCCATACACGCTCAGGTTTGCCTGCACAGGTATACCCACGCGTAAAAAATATCAATTTTCAATATTTTTTCTGTCGCCTGAACAGGTGTGAAAACTTGCACAGTTCTGTAACATACACGCTCCGGTTAACCTGAACAGGTGACCTGTACAGGCAAACCTGACAGGTACACCCTAGCGTGTATGGCCAGCTTTACGGCAGACCTGTGGGCAGACCCCCTGAGTATATATGTTCTGTGGGGCAGACCGCGCTCCGCGCTTTATGGAGTAGGACGTGTTGCGCTGCTCCATCAGACACAAAATTACTAAAGTACGTTGCTTTATGGAGTAGGACGTGTTGCGCTGCTCCGTCAGACACAAAATTACTAAAGTACGTTTTTCCCGCGCGTAGTAGTCTTGAAGCCCACGATACTAGATTAGAATTGGTGGAGTAGACGATAACGAGATATTAAGGTCCTATAATGTTTCCACTTTAAGCGCTGCAGCCTTTGCTACTCGACTACACGATGATCGCGTTCAAACGTGAAAATACCAGCTTTCGTCCAGCACAATTTTGTATACGGACTCTTAACACATTTGTTTATGGCTCAATAGGCTGATGATCTGATGAGGCTCTAGGGTTGCCAGATCCAGGCTGATCATTTCCGGGACATTTCACGGAATCAGAGTTTTGGTCTTTGGTCCAAGGCTAAACTAAGTAAGAATTACCAAGAAGTATTGGTTGATAAAAAAAAATACTTTTTTTAGAAAAAAATTTTTTTACCTAATTACTTTCTTAAACTGTCAAATACAAAAATTGTAATTCAACTTTTCTAAGTAACTTTTAAGGCCTAAATATGACAAATGAACTTTAAATAGAAACTGAGATACTTACTGTTTCAGTTATCTGTTATAGTCAAATCCCGAAACATAATTTCTTCGCGAAAGGACTGGTTTATCTTATGTTTGGCAAAAGCCATCGGGCAATCCTCGAAATACATTTGAATTTCGCCCTTTGTCTGAAGTATTTTTACTCAAACCTAGGAGCTCCTAACTTTTCAGTCAAACGTCGACCGTAAATTGACAATTGTTCTGTTTTGGTTTGGTCAATTCTAGAAGCGACTGCAAAACATGTTAGTGAACTTAGCAGATCAATGTCCAGCAAGTCAAAAAAAAATGTGAGTTCTTATCGCATACAGTCGAGTTCTACTGTTCTACAGTTCCTGATACTTTTTAGAAATAATACTGGCGTTTTTACCTCAAAAACGCCAACTTCCCGTAGTAGATAATTTTTAGCGGATCAAAAAAAATTGAGTTCTTATCGCATGCAGTTGAGTTCTACAGTTCCTGTTACTTTTTAGAAATAATTCTGGCGTTTTTACCTTAAAAAAACGACATTTGAAAAAAAAAATTCTGCCAACTTCCCGTAGTAGATAATTTTTAGAAGGACTGCTGGACATTGATCTGCTAAGTTCACTAACATCTGCAAAACTCGGTCAGTCGTCGATCTAATTTTTTATATAAACAATAAACACTAAACACAACTTCTTTGGAACGCTCTGCCAATTGAAATCAGACGTGCGAAATCGCTGAACATATTTAAAAATTTAGTTTTCAACCATTTCTTCTCCCAAATAAATTGTTAGTATCCTTATATTTTATTTAATAATTGTATTGTATAGGTATATATATTATGTATTGTATGTATTGTATATTATGTGTACGTATATATTAATATGTATATAATGTATAAGTAGGTATTCTTAAATTATATTTATTACATATTATTATGTATTTATAATATAAGTAGTTATATGATTTAAATATACTGTATTTCATTTTCATTGCTGCACCACCTATTGTTTTCACCTCTTTCTTATAATTAAAAATCCTACCCATAGGTTGCCTGGTAGAAATCGCTTAGTAGCGATAAGGCCGCCTTTTTAGCTTTATAATCATATTGTCTGTTTCTTTTTTTTACGTGTATTTACATGGTGCTGAATAAAGTGTATTTATTATTATTATGTTTCTCATTTCCATAATACTCGGGTACCACCAGAAGGACGGTACCCGGATCTTTGGAAGGCTTACGTGGGGACACGGATCCAACACGCAGAGGCCCTTTCGAGAATTTTAATGTGTTGTGGGACACCAGCCGCAGCCTGCCCATGACTGCACTATAGAGATACAGTCCTAGGCAGTCCGCGGCCGATGTAGGACTATTGCAGGGTATGGAAATTTAATAGCTGGGCTATGGATTGGGATGCTAAATGGACTGGTATTGGGGACTATGGGAAACTATGGCACCTGCCTTTCTACTAAAAGAAAGTAAAAATATGTTGGCAGGTGGTGACTCGCCCTCTCACTGTATGGGCCCCCGAAATAAGTCGCTGCAATAGTGCGACAAGGGGGCAACATATTGTGAGCAGCTAAGGGTGGAGAGGCGTCCCTGGACTTTAAACGACGATCACGCGCTCCCTGAGGGTCCAGCATCACGTGCCCACTCGCCACTTATGATTCGCATCCACCCTTCGAGCTAAAAGCTCTCGCGACTCCACTCTGGCCGGCCGGTTAAGGCAAGCCAGAGGTGGGGGTCCTGTCCTCGTCAGGCTTCACTCCGACCGGCCGGTGAAGGCGAGCCGGAGATGAAGACAGGGGCCTCCCCCGGGAGCACTCGGTTCCCGCGGGGTCGCTACTCCCCGACACCACGCCACAAGGTGTCCTGCGGGTTGACTGATTGCACAGGTGGAATATCTGTTGTCACGTAGACAACAGATATTCCAACCGTGGGCGATGGGGTCGTCACATCCCTACGCCCTTATTATTATTATTATTAAACATTAAAATCAATACCTCACCCTGTCAGAAAAATTATAATTTTTCCTTTTAAATTACTTAACAAATAAGTTTCTCCCAGGTTTGACGAAAATTGTTTAGTAAAAGGCCGCAATATTACATTTATTTGGGTTTTGACCAAGTCATTATGTCAGACCTGAGGATTGACCAGTCTAACCTACGAGTGCCCGAGCTTCTGTGTTTGACTATAACATATCAATTAAACTTTGATAGAAAATCAACATCAGGTATTTTGTAACATAAATAAAATATAGAACAAATATTGAGAACTTTATAATGATTACCTACTAAAACTTTGGTAGATAATAATCATCATTTATTATCTAATGTAAAAAACTAATAGGAGCCGCTCACGGCTCACCCCTGCCCTCGCTCACCTAACGCAGCGCGAGAACGCTATGTTGGATTTGACTTTTGCAGCCGTAGTAACTTTGTAAAAAACTAGTATTTTTTCATTCCGGGACAGCAAAGTAAAATTACTGGACACGGGACAGCACGCGAAATTCCGGGACAATCCCGGAAATCCCGGCCATCTGGCAACCCTATGAGGCTCCTATGTCAATAAAACTAAAAAATTTAATTTATTGGCACATCATTAAAATGTAATGTTCATACCTTAAAGTAAAAGGTTTGATGAGTCATCCCATCAACTTACCAATAATGGCCTTTTTTTTTTTTAAATGGGAAAATCAAAGCTGTATCTCAAAGCAAGCTACAGCAGCAAAGGAGAAGGAAGGTTACAATGTTGAAGGAATTTATAAATTGCAATAGTAGAACTGTGAATAAAATAATTTTATTTTCTCTTAGTCTTTTATTGTACCCAATTACATATTCATGACAATACTGAAGATTACTCCATTGTATTATGGTTTTATTCAAACAGTTGTGTTATTGTAGGAATCTGAGACTTGATTCTGTTGCCTTATCCTAAACTTAAAAGGAATGCCTTAAATACTATATTCTATCTAATGACTCCAACATTATGATGCTGTTTCCTCGTATAACCTATAACAAAACAAGTTGCACGTTAACATTATCATTATAAATTTGATTCAGTAAATTAAGGAATAGTTACTCATGTTCCTTCCTATATCTATACAGTCGACTCTCGTTAATTCGAAACTCGAGGGACTCTCAAAATATTACGAATTATCAAGAGTTTGAAATATCAAATGGTTCGAAATTTGTGAGAGAAAATAAATAAAACTTTGAATTTATTAAATGCTATTCTACAGTAACCGAATGATAACTAAACATACCAATTCGTGAGAAGTGTAAAGTCAAACTAATCATAACAAAAAAAAACGGCTCATTGAACAAGTTTGAACTTGTCGCAAAATGTACCTACCTGACTACCTGCTTACAATCTTTCCGCCTCTTTCTCTCTGCAACTTTGAATTGTCGAGTGTTGAACGCCGATGAGTTCGAATTAACGCGTCATTTTGTTATATAGCAATGATATTTTCATTCGAATTACCAAGTGCACAAAAATGTATGGGTTTAGTTCGAAATATAAAGAGATTTTGTAGGGACCTCGTGATAACTTTGAATTATAGAGAGGTTCGAATTATCGCAGGTTTGAATTAACGAGAGCCGACTGTAATATAAAAATGAATCCCAAAATGTGTTGGTAAGCGCATAACTTGAGAACGGCTGAACCGATTTCGTTAATTCTTTTTTATTATATTCCTTGAAGTACGAGGATGGTTCTTACGTAGAGAAAACGTAAATATGTACCACGGGCGAAGCCGGGGCGGACTGCTAGTTCTAAATATTATTGACAATACTGAAGTCTATTACTGTATGTGTTAAAGGTAACATCTGGCCGTTAATCAGCTGTTTTATTAAGATCCTAACTTCTTTAAAATCATGCCATTCAACCAACAGCTTGAATGATATTCAGCTATTTACTAAAACAGCAAAATATTAAACTATTGGTCCAACCAAGCCGTTCAGATTTTCCAAAGATCCAGATCGAGATCCAATCTTTGCCACTTGCCGGTGAATTATAAACTTTAACTTGTACATAGTTTATTATGTGCGATAAATATACAATATTAATGGTATTTCTGAGGTTAGCCATCTTCTTTATTATTAGTTTTTTTAACAGTCTGATTTGAGCTATTAAAACTTAAATGAAACTATTATGATTAAAAACTTATGGATACTGACAAAAAGTTTTTTATTCCCTCATAAGTGAATAGTCAAGACATCAGCCAGTAAGTTTACTAAATGGTATTTTAAACAGCTGCTTATCATTCATATCATCTTATCCAATCATGGCCATTAATTGAAAGGTGTTAATATTAGAAAAAGAGATTAGGCTCTTAATTAAACGACATATGAATGCACAGAATAGATGAATGTATAATAATTGTCCCTATAATTTCTACTAATCACTTAAAATACTGAAATTAAATTACGTACAACCATGCCGATGTTATTTCTTTGTCCGTCTTTACATTCTTCTACCGATTCATCCAGCACAAGATTCATGAACGGATCAAAACCTCGTAGGACACCAGTCACAGCCCGACCGGCGTTTAATTTTATTGAAAGCTTTTTATCCATGAACCTGTAAAAATATAGAAAAACAATCATATTTACTTACTCTCCACCGATTAAACACAAATAAAGGAACAAAGATAGTATCAACAAACATAAATCCAAAAATAGTAAGGTTATGTTTGGGGCGCTTATTGTTTTTACAATCTCACTCACTTTTTCAACTCTGGGGGATGAGCTTTAGACATATTTGGAATAAATGTAAACGGCCTCTGTTTTAAATATGTGCAATAATCGAAATTGCGATATTACTTTGCTATTGAAAATAAGATTAAAAATTACTAGTTCCGGGCCGCGAAAATCAAACCATAGACAACAAAGTTTTGTGCCACAGAATTATTTCAGTGTTGCCAGTTGACAGCTGCCACCTCAAACATAGACATAAGTTTAAAACAAACTTCCTCATTTTAAATAATAAATTGAATAAATGTTTTCTCTTCATAATTCTTTCCATTTCAAAATTTACAAGACACATCCAAGCCTATTGTTTCTATATAGTTACAAATATTTAGCAGATGCTATTTTTCTATTCTTGTTATTTTTAGCAGATGCTATTTTTCTACCTAATATTTTATAAAAATACAATTGAGTTGCTCAGATATGTAATTAAAGTTTTTAATTAATTGATCTTAGAATTTTAAACGATAAAAAGTTGTTAAAAAAATAAAACAAAATAAAGGAGTTCTATGTACATATTTAGTTTATGATATTGGAATAATACACTGTGCTCTTAATGTCACATGAATGTGACGTAAAAAAGATTGTCATCCTACGTTGTCATCGGTGTGTTATCTGTGACCAGATATAATGCGATCCAAGAAAATGTTATGGAACAATCATGTAAGTTAAGTGAAAAAACTTATATTTAAATTGGCAGAATTATAGTCATCCAAGATTTTCGTACATGCATCCCTTGTCTATGTAACAACAATAGCAACAAGTAGACAGCTGGGAGAATGGATGCTGCGATATCCATCCTTTTCTCATGTAAACAGTTGCGGTTTGTGTTTAAAATATGAATTTGTAACATTCATATGTAAAATTTGGATTTGTGGAAAGTTTGTGTTTGTGATTTTGTTAAAACATGGATGAGTCCGGCATTGATATGGGATACGATCTCGCATCCCTCTTAACTAATGATTTTAATGTGGACCAGAAGATTTTAGAAGAGATGACTACGGCCCAGCATCACCAAGATTTTATGTTCTACGAGCTCAAATCAAAAGCTGTCCCAGTAACAGAAAGGTAAGTGGTAAACGTGATCCTAGAGTATTGCAAATTTGCGACTAAATATTGCGAATAATAAAAATATAAAAATAAAAAAATAGATCTATCTTATTTTTATACGTATGAGGAACAATTCCTTTGAAGACGTCGTTCGCGACCCTGAAATATGACTTGGCACGAACCCCAGTTCCAAATATTTGTTTACGTCCATTCTACGAACTTTACTGCGGTTCCTTTGCTACATCATAAAACTTAACTTTCTAACCCGCAATCCTTTGGCAAACGTGTTTCTTGGGCTGTATAATAAAAAAAATAATTACACGCTGTGCATATGTATTACATTAAATATGCAATATTATGTAATCTAAAAGCATTCTTATTGGAATCTTGTAAGATTGATGTAGGATTTACAGGCAGGTATTTATTGGCTGAGTTACAGCGTAACTTCCGTTGGTGAATAGTTTTTTAGTTTTTTTCGCGGTTTTCGTGTTCCCGGCTTATTGCCAGTTTTTTTTTGTTAATTTGTCACGTTCAGTTACGTGCTCCGCGGGTCGAAAGAATTCGATTATGCCGATATTTTAAAGACCACTACTTTCAAAATTGACCTCCTTTGCGATGTCGGGGCCGGCGCGGACGAATCGTCGTCACATAGATTCAACAAGTCACAAGATTGGGAGAAACATCAAAAATTACAATAATAAAACTATTTTAGTCTCAAAGTTCGATAATTAGCTTAATACCTATCTATGATCTAGGTATATAAATGTTGCCGATTGCCTATCGTACATTTGGTGTTAACCTTTCATTTTTCATACAATTCATCAAAATCAACTAAGCCATAACACCGTAACAAGTCTACAAACAAAACAGCAAACATTCTCCCTGGTGAAAGATATAAAAACGTAATATTACGTTGTCTCATAATGCGCTACAACGCGCGGCATGTGGCATAAATGCATAATAAATAACTAGGTACCTAGATGATGACGTATAATTTTATGAGCTCCATTTACATTTGTATCAACATTAATCGGCTACTAAAAGATTATAATCGTCTGTATGCAGTGTAAAGCTGGGTACTCACTTAGCAGTGTAGCACGTAACGTATCAGATACGGTATCAAGTGAGTACGTAGACACGAGCCCGCTGCGAGCCGCTCGCGCGTGGAGCGCTGTAAGCTCGCAGTGACCCGCCGAGTGGCGGTTTTACTGCGAACACAAAGGCGGCTCGCAGCACGAGCACTGCGGATCCGGCAGCTCGTAGCTAGATACGCGGAAGACCGTGGACGAGCCGTATCCACTTGCAGGTTGATACCGTATCTGATACGTTACGTGCTACACTGCTAAGTGAGTACCCAGCTTAATGTAAATGTATGTAAATGTATATCAATAAATTGACCTCCGCGAATTTTATATCGAAGCCATTTTGTCAAAGATTCCGCGCTGAATAATAAATTCAATAATTGAATTAAAATTGCTATTATTTAAAAAAATAATATGCATAAACCTGCGTCATAATGTGCTATCATTGTTTTCAAATAAATAAAAATTAGGTACGGTAGGTTCATTAAATCAACGCATATAATAAATTTCTCAATTATTAGGCAAACAATTCACACAAAAAGAAAAGCTGCTAATATTATTGTCGCTGACCATACTTTTTATCGAGCTTTGACAGATCAAGGTTATTGACGCGTATAATCTTATTTCAAACGTTTTGTAGTTTGTACCAATAGCCGGGTCTACACAGCGAATCAATTGCTTTTGTAACGTTCAGAAAGACTTTTTGTAACATACAAATTAAGTATAGAAGTCGAGCATGCTTTGGCACGAATTTGGCCAGTTTGCAGGAAAGGCACCACATTCACACCACATAGAAAGTCGGAGCTGGACACCCGCATACTATTCCTATCCACCACCAGCTCCTTTACAGATAATGACATATAAAAAAAATATATCTGCAGGAAGCAGCTCCCGCTCGCTCTGTGAGGATTCGCCTATTAAAGATAGGTAGTCGGTAATCGGTATGATAGATTAACTACTCGTTATGATATATTGCGATTTCTAATTTTCTATGCGGTATAGACGTTATTTACGATTTGGCACCAAACCTATTTGTTGGAGTCTGTGCATGATTGTGGTTCAATTTTGATGAAGCTGTGTTCTCTATCTATTCAAAGAAGAGTTCATGAAAGTCCTTTAATAGAATATATATCGCATTTGAAATAGAAAATATTCGTTTATTAATGTTAAATGTGTTAAATGATGCGCGTCCAGACAGCGAGTCATACCCTCTTAATAACTGTAAAAATTACGAAAAGTAAAATGCTTCATTGAATTAGCTACCTACGTAGATAGAACGGGATCCAATCCAAGTTCAGAATACTATTATTTTCAATTTGGTAGGATGATTGACAACTCTGTAGGCGTATTTTTCCGCGATGACAAAACCAAAGTAAAGCACATAGGAAATGCATTTATTTGGATTTTCCGTGGAAAAATATCCTACATAGTAAATTGTAAATTGGAATTGGCTTTTGGTCACTTAAGTACTTTTTTTTTTATATGAAAGAAGGCAAACGAGCATGTGGATCGCCTGATGGTAAGCAATTCCACAGCCCATAGGCATCTACAGACGTGTCCGAAGATGTGTTGCCGACTTTTTAAGGTGGAGGTATATTCTCTTTTTAAATGCCTCGATGTCATAGGCGTTCGGGAACATCGCCGAAGGCAGGCTGTTCCACAATTTGGTTGTGCGCGGAATGAATTATGAAGTGGCGGGTAAATCGCACCGTACTAGTGCGCCAGAGGTCCAGATGGTGAGCGTGGAACTTGGTCTTATGCCGTGCGGTACGGTAGTGGAATTCCGCGGCAGGTATCAGCTCAAACAACTCCTCAGAGCACTCCCCATTATACAGACGGTAGAAAACGCATAAAGATGCAACGTCTCGTCGTAAATCTAGAGAATCAAGCAAAGCAAGTACTTTACCAAATCGTTCACAAATTCTAACAATAATTATAAATGATTCTGTCTGATATACTTACATTACAATAGACTATCAGATGAGATCATACCAAGTTTTATAAAACAAACAACATTCTCATAAGGTCATGCACATTTTAGTATCATATCGGTATCGAAGGATGTTTTGTAAATAATCGGTAATGTCGAGACGTTTACTCATTTTATATCGCGATAAAAGACTTAAAAGTCTAAAAGTAAAGTTTTAAGGTAAACGGAACTAAGGATTATCCGTTATCCGATTGAATCTGTATGTTTTGACTTTTGATTGTGTTAGCGTTCACACATCTCCGCATTTTACCAGTAGCGATTCTAAAATTAGGCTTCAAACGCAAAAGCGTAAATAAACTCTTAAGTGATCGCTTTTAAATTCTATCAAAGTTTACCTACATGACCTACTAGGTATACAGTTTCCACAAAACGAACGAAAAAAAAAGATATTATTGAATAAGTTGCTAAAGATATTGTTATTGTCTGTAAAATTGTAGCGTATTTGCGTGAAAGCAGGTCTGCATATTTTTCTTTAACAATCTCTAAAAAAAATTCTGCTTATGAACTGAAAGCCTTAACTACTGACCGCTTGAACACGCCAAATTTCATTACAATTTTTGACGAAAACCTACTTTTATTGGCTAGCCAGCTACTCTATTTACCTTGACCTATGGCCACATCTTTCTCTTAATTCGATTACATACACAGTATCATCAAGATGACTTGCATGGCAGATGATATACATTATGTTTTTATATAACATCTCCAGTTTTGTAAGATGATCACGAGCTACCACGTGTTTCGATCGTGATTAGAGTCCATTGCACTAGAAGCTAGATATTAAACGTGAGTTTTGTTTTGCTAGAACTTTGGGTCAAATTTATTTACTCTTCAGAGCATTTGTTTTGTCGCTAAAACTTAGTAAAAAGCCCCATATCATTAGGTATCGTAGTAAAAAAATTACGTTTTCCAATGACTACATTTCAGAATGTATTCTGTTTATTAAATTAGTTTTGTTAAAAAATATGATTTTAAAGTCAACTGTTGCGTATTCCCGTGTTTTCATAAGAAATTCTTCAAATATTATCTATCAAGTCCAAATTTGTTTTCATGTATCAACATTGTTTATCTATCAGATTTCTGAGAACTTTACCTTGATAGTTACAGATTTTGTTTTTGTTTCTTTGGTTAGTAATTGCCATTGATATTACCTTTTTACCTCGTTGATATAGTTACACGTGGTGCAGATGATAAAGAAGAAAACAATTTTAAACTAAGCTCTCTTCATCTGATTATTTATATAAAACTCAATAATTAATCTGAATTTGACCCATATTTCATTCATTTAAGTTCACTTGTCTTTAAAGTTAATAAAATTAGCACAACCAATTTACAAATAAGGAGTGTCTTAAGGAAAAAATATTGTTAAAATAATAAAAAATCTCCATGTACAAAACTATATTTATGTAAATATTATAATGTTATTTACATTTTTATATTTACACATTATCTACTATCAAAAGTATACGTATGTATAGCTATACGTGTTTCACAAGAAGAAGAAATATTCACGCCATGTGAGTCCACATTTTTCATCTAGTTTTACATTTCATGAAAGAATGTGTGTTTTAGTACAATTAACACAATGCCAAGAACTGATGTACAATTACTTATGCAAAGATAGCTCGGATGACGACACCTACGCCAGATGTTGGAAATTTAGGATGTAGAACTGTATATTTTTCATTGAATTGTAATACTAAATTTTCCAAATTATGAATAAAAGTACTTACCTATACAGCTGTTAGAAGCGCAATAATTGAATATACCTATATCACTATCTATTCGTATTGTAATTATAATTATCAGAATATGATTATAAAAAAAATAATGTAGGTATGAAATTATTCCAAAACCTATAGATGCATTTTCCGCCCTTGGATCCTTAGGACACTATATAACGCCACTAGCTGCGCTCCGTGGTTTCTCCCGTGTGGCTCCGCTCCGGATGGTCTTAGCGTGATGATATAGCCTATAGCCTTCATCGATGAATGGGCTATCTAACACCGAAAGAATTTTTCAAATCGGACCAGTAGTTCTTGAGATTAGCGCATTCAAACAAACAAACTCTCCAGCTTTATAATATTAGTATAGATATAGTTAGATTAATATGTCACGTCAATTTGTATAACTCGAATTAATTTACTAATTGCTTGTATTTACTTTCTCATTGTTTTCTTAAAGCGCCATCTATTTGCACTATCGCTATTTCACCGCAGATAAGCGGGTGGGTTGTCAAACTCGAATGGAATTAGGGATCCGGAGCTCAATATGTCAGAACGCAGATATATGGACGACAACTTAATTTTGGTACGAAATGTGATAATGTACCAATCATACTTAAATGTTGTTATGGTTTGATAACCTTCCATTGTTTATCAATAGAGTTTATTATGGGTGTGATTTTAATTCTATGTAAGTGTAATTTTTAACAACCCATGAATTCCAATGAAATGAGTATCTCTGAAAATCAATTAATTGTAATCAAGGAGACTTATTTAATCCAGATTCCAGCCCTTCAAGGAGTAACTTTTTATCTCATAAAAATACATTTCGTACTTTTTATTTTCTTCAAATCAATCGCCTACATTCTACAAGTCTATGTAAGTATCCACTATCCAAGTATTATATGTGCTCCTTAAAATATATGAATTGTCATACATAATAGGGTAAACAAATCAAAGGGCTGGATCACACAATCCTGTCTACCAGTGAATTTGATCCGATAAAATGACTATTTCTTGCAAAAATTGAAGATACATATTAAATTTGTAACCTCCAGACTACTTCAGAATTTGCACGTTGCTATCACGCGGACAAACGGCATATTTGTTGTTGATAATGTAACTATGTGAAAGGTATTACTACCGCAAAGATAATGTTGAACAGTATAAATAACATGTAGATAACGTGGAGATATTCGTGAACAATAATATAGACACACGAGACGAGTAAAAAAGGAATATAATAATGTAGGAATAAACACATGTAACGCACATTTAAACTGAAGTGTAAAAATAAATGTCTTGGACATCAAAAATTGATCGAGCCTCTTGCTTTTACAAAATTTCCAGAGAGCACAAAGAGGTCTTTAAAACAAAACGCGATTTACATTTTTTATTACATGGCAACTAGATAACGGTATCCATTGAACGGAGGACTATGAGATAATAGATAATTGCGCAAAGATGTGATATCGTATGAATGACACGTGGTCTTGTTATCAACAGGGGACCTTGTTGGAATAGCAAGTGCAGGAACATTCGCGCATTGTATAGAGTCTATAGACGATGGTAGAGTTATACTGGATACATCTATTTCATTACATCTTTTTGCACCAATTTTTATAGGAATATAAATGATAAGAAGCAGTAACCCTGTTGCAATGTTAAACATCTTTTGGTTTTAAAACATAATGTAGTGCGGATATGATGGACTATTTTTATGTGTATAGAGAAAGATGTATTTTACACCAATAGAAGTCTTGTTTAAATGTAATTTGGTAAAAACATTGTATGTAAATAAACGGTAATCTTGTTTATTTAGCTGCAGTTACGAGATATAAGTGAGACCTATTGTATCTGTCGGCTAATCGTTTATTGATCAAGTGATTCGACAGGCTTCTTAGTAGTTTTGCCTTTTTTAATTTTGAAGTAGGGTTTTGAGAATTGTACATAAGAATAGATAGAAAATGTTCGCTATAATTGATTACATTTTTATCCATACATTTTTTTTTCTATTTTATTACCTTTTAGGCACTTGCCTAAAGGAAAATTTTATCAAAAATAATTTCGTTTTTAGAGCTGTCTGGGTCGATTCGTTCAATCATAAAATAGACAATATTTTTGCGACAAATAATTGAAAAATTATTTGCACCAATGGCGTTAGCTACTATTAAGTATTCTGTGCCAATACTAAACCTTGTCTATAGAAACCTAAATGTTTTCTCAGTGATAAGTTCAAGGATGGTCTCTGTATTGCGTGGGCGCATTCAATTTTATGCTTCGTTGTTTTCATTTATTAAAAATTGAAAAGCATTTTCATAACAATGTTTTTATAGAAGTACATGCTCCTACGTAATGATGTATTCTAAGAGAGTGCTAAATTATTTGTCATTGTCTCTAATTGATAGGATTATTAATGTGGTCTCCTGTATTATGATAATTGATTTAATTTTTATCTGAGTAGGCATCGCGACTAATTTATTAGATTATTTTCCCAGTTCTTTATAATAAGCATTTTGTTTAACATATTCGCATATGCTATCGATGAACTTTGTGGCAAGTAAGGTTTAATCCGTTTAATCTTTACAAATTCCTATGTAGTTCCCTAAGTTACCTGACATAATTAAAATCCAACTTGAGATAACCCAAACAAACATATTTGTATATTTTCCTTCTGTAATCCAATCATCTAAATACTCTTTATCATATATTTATTATGAAACATTGTTTCACAAATGATCTTCTTGTATGGATAATCCAAAGTATTGTCTACAACTAAAATATACAAGATAACCAGTTGCTAACGTCTCTTATCAGACGCAGACTAAATTGCAATCAATTGTCGCGTCGCAAGTGATTGGCCAATATCTAGCTGGTCAACAATATTGACCAATCACATCGCTCGCGGGTTAATTGGAATCAACCGTAGTGTCCATTGATTCATTATCATTTATCGTACTGCAGAATACGAAACATTTTTTGGGCTTATCAGTAAACGTTGGAGATACGTCACAGTGAGGGCGTTTGTGCACTACAAGGAATTTTACTGTCCGGCATTCCGATTTTTTACGGTCCGGTATGGCACGCCATTAATCTAATTATACTAGCTTGTGCACTATACGTAACTTTACTGTCCGACATTTTACTTTTCCCTATTCCGGATGGTTTTTTGTGTCTACGAGTCGCTGTAGGTACAATTGGCATATGCTCTTTTTACTGCATATGCCAATTGAAAGCAAGCTCTTGTTTTACTTTATTTTAGCTGGCAAGTCGGTATTGTTATTTTTATATACATTGACCAAGCATTGACCTATAATTATTATCTAAGTAAGTGTTGGTAAGTTAAAGTTCAAGTGGGAATAGCTTTAGCTCCTCGTCACCGATTAAAATAAATAAGTGAAACACGTACGGAACACTTTTAAATCTCTTACGGAACTTTACTTTTTATTGTAACGAAGTAATATAATATTTCACCTTCTATATTTTTTACTCGTTTCTTGTAAAATGCAAAAACAATCATTTATGATAGCATTATACCGCCAAACTTCCTTGAACTGTACCGCACTGATCCGAGTAAAGACGGACAGGTGCACAAGCAATTCATCGGTTTTTTCATGCCACACCGGACCGTAAAAAATCGGAATGCCGGACAGTAAAATTCCTTGTAGTGCACAAGCGCCCTGATATGGTTTTGGCGAATTCATTAGGTGCGTTGTTTAGCTCGATTTTATCAGATCAGAGTTTGAGTCCTTGGTCATAGAATGATGTGTGATGATCTTAATCGTTGTTAGTAATTTTATCAAATTGATTTATTGGTGATATGATACAGGCGCCTTACAATAGAGAAACCTTGGAATTTAATATGCTTTATGGAATGGAGATTTGATTGAAAAAAAAATTGTGATCTTTACCTAAAAGAGAGAGAGAGAAAAATAAATATTTAGATCCGATTGATACAGTGCTTACTTAGGGCTTAATTTTTTGTCTTGTTGCTCATAATGTAACTACCCATTAATTGCGGGTATTTTTTCCTGTATGATAATCTATTTACCATCCCAAATAATAACTCAGTAACACCCATAACGTGGTAAATAGTTACAAAGCAGTAAAGGTTAAATCTCTCGCTAATTAACAAAGTATCTGTGACTTGTGCCAAGCGATAATTGAGCAATTATAATGTTAAGTGTCGATGTTGGTGTAATAATTTTACACTATCTGATAATTAATTGCATGTAATGCAATATTTGTCTCAATATTTACCTTTGCTTATCAATTATCCAGATGTTAATGGTCTAATAAAAGTTGTGTTTGATTAAGATGATTGTTAATTGTTATGCCATCTGATGGAAAGTGAGCCGTATTAGTTGTTCTGTCGTGGTTCAAATTAGATATAGTTTTAGGTTGGTAGTTTAAAAAATCTAGTCACTGTTGCATTTTAGCTTGTCCGTTGTATTTAGGAAATAGAGAAGCCTTATGGAGACAGATTTGTATTCAATAAAATCAATCTTTTTTGCTCCAAAGAGTTTTCTGTTCCTATCATAAGGACGGTTGCTAAGAATTAGGAGGAATAGAAAAATACTATAATATCTCTTTCCATGTTTATTCTTCGGTTCTACTGCCATTATTTAGTCAAATACAAGGTAGATTAAGAAGCTTATTAGCATATTTTGAATGATAATGAGAACAGACGTAATATTTAAAATGTTTCACTAATCTTGAGATTTCCATATTTCCAAACAAATTCTTATCGCTTTAATTGCTCTATTAAGTGAAGCACTAATAATAATAATTAGCGTTATGCAAATTTGGATTAGGCTACTGCGGTATTTTTTTACTAATGAGTCATTTGCTTGTATTGTATTAAAATTGGTTTCAGACTATCGTCAAGTAGCTTACCTACCTATATACATATAGGGAACAACTACAAATAGAATTCTAGTATACCTATTGTTATAGTTGCTACTATGTTATTGTTGGTAGATAGAAAAATGTTTATAAAAATGATGATAGAAAAATGTGCGAGATAGAATCTTTTTGGCAGCTTATTATTTTTATATTTCATATTGTTTCGGTATACAACGTTATCACCATTGCGACAAATTTCTGTGTACATGCTATTTTATTTATTTGCATTGTGTATCGTGATTTTACAATTGTGACGTAAATGTACGTAAGAAATTATTGTGTGAGACGTTTTGTTTGTTTGTAATTGCAAAACGTATTATATGGGATGCAATATTTGAAGATAATAATGTCCTGGGTATATTTATTTGAATTATTTATTCCTGATCATGCATGAAAACTTAGTGTTATGTTATCAAAATCGTAATTAATCGCTTTCTTTCGGAAAATGTGCTGAATTTTGACCTTGTCGGAAGAAGGCTTGACTTTGTATCAATCAGTATTGATGATTGAAGCTCTCTCTGGATCACTTGATTTTATAGCTATCTCGCTAACCACTAAATAAAACGTGCGATAGTAATTACAAGTAAATACATAAATTATTGACTTCTTAATGGACAATGCAGGGAAAACCTACGTCAATTTTTTAACACCCATTTTGTTACCGTTCCATGTCTCGACACATACACGTAAATTATACGTAAAGATGTAAGGTAAACATGTGTTTGTACACACAGACTTTTCCTACACAGGAAACTAACACAGGCTACTATATTTGTTGAAATATAGTTTACGTAGTACCTAAAGTCTAGTTCAAATCCGAACTGGACATCATTATTAACCTATTAATAAAATAGCCAAGACATTCTGAATATTTTTGACGCATTTTCTGATATTTCAGCAGATTAAAAACGAACTTTAGAGAAGATGGAGTAGGTAGATGATCCCTAAATTTTGTTCTTGAAAAAAATTTAAAATTTTATAGTGAGAAAAAGTTGATGCGGAATTTGTATTAGGTGACTCGTCTAAATTATCAATAAAAAATGTATTTAAATCTGAGAACATTGTATTCAATTGGGAGTCTTAATACCAATGACATACGATACATATGTTCGATTTCAATTCCTAAGAACTATTTGACCTCAATTGTCACTGTAAATATGGTACATCAATATGAGTAATTGTTTAGGAGATACGATGATGATATGATATGGTAGATACATCAATATGAGTTTGTTGTCAAGCAGAGGGGTCAGGACGTTCGTAAGGGAAGCGTCAAGAAAGGACTTTGTTTTGGTAAGATGGTGTGCGAATTGATATCTTGAGATAGCTAAAAAGTTTGTTTCTTTTGTTTGACAGTGTTAAATATTATTTTATTAGTTAATAAATTTAATTTAAAATGTGATTCCTTGCAGCTTATATAAATTATCAAAATGTTTTTAAAATTGTCGTCTTTCAATGAGTTGAATAAAAAGACTTGGATGATTATTTTGAAAAACTTGGAAATTTTTTAATTTAAAAGCAGACTGTAGGTATAAGATCTCGTCCAAATTCTAAAGTCTTTTTTTTTTTTTTAAATATGAAAGAAGGCAAACGAGCATGTGGATCGCCTGATGGTAAGCAATTCCACAGCCCATAGGCATCTGTAGACGTGTTCGAAGATGTGTTGCCGACTAAACAATAATTGTATGTACACTCATTCTATACAATAATTGTATGTACACTCATTATGTAATATTAAGGCGCAGAAAATCTTAGCTACGTATATATTATGAGTAACGAGTAATTGGCCTAAATCCAACATTCTTCTTTTATAAATCATTTTAACACCTCTCAGACGTTAAGCGTAGAACAAATGCGAAGTAAATGTATGACATTACGAATTTACGAGTTATGCAAAGATTTCAGAAGCGTGAAATTAGCTTGGTGTACAAGATGGTAGAATTTTAGTCAAGACAAAAGATGTAGCTGCGAAAAATAAATTCGTACGATATGAATTTAAAAAATATGTAGGTACTTATGTTTATCTTTATCAGATTTAAATATAATCATAACAATTTATTAACCAAATTTTAATCTGACGAGCTGTAGATATTATGCGTTATAATTATAATTACACTTTTTATTTTTGAAGTTACAAAGTTAAAAAATTAATTATGTAGACTTGCTAAATGAGGATTGTTAAATTTTTTGTACAAACATTGTATCCAGGTAAATTATTTCATATTTCAGTTTCATTTCATATGCTGTAGTTATTCTGGGGGTTTTTTGACGTGTATACTCGTACATTATTTGTCCTTTCAACTAATAGATGAGATAAGCAGAACCTTATCAAATCGTCTATAACATATACCATGCAATTCAAGACACGAAACTGAAGTTATATACGCACGAATGTATGGAAATATAAACTAAACTTTTCCTTAACCGTAAAAATGACAAGTTACTGTAGGACCTTGTTCGTTGCCAAATTTTCAAGATTCTGGGTCAATGCGTATAAGGGTTTTGATAAATTTTATTTACTTAAGTAATATAAATATTAGCAACGTCGAGTGCGATTGTAGGTACCTACAGTAAATTTGGCTCATCAATATATGAAATGTATCGATTATTTTCGCATTTAAAACAATCTGAATTAAAATAATTGCTAATAACAATCTGAATTAATATAAGGGACTACAAGCAGATAAATAGTTGCAACTGCCACATTTGAACTGTAATTCAGAGATTTGCAAAAACTTTTTCGGGCACAATCTTCTTAATATGTATATATAAATCTCGTGTCACAATGTTTGTCCTCAATGGACTCCTACTTAACCGATTATAATAAAATTCGCACACCATGTGCAGTTCGATCCAACTTGAGAGATAGGATAGTTTAAACATGTAGGTACCACGAGCGAAGCCGGGGCGGAGCGCTAGTATTAGATAAAAATAAGATTAGAAAAATTGATCATAGTATTTAAATTCACGTCTTACCGGAGCAACACCTTTGACAGGTAGGCAAGTCACGATTATCTTTTTTTTTTTTTTTATCTACTCTAGGGATAATGAAATCTACATACAATAACCTATTAGTAAGATATTAGAACTAAATACTAGTGACAAGTCCAATAAATAATAATATTACAGCATACAGGAAGCGAATGTGTCGACCAACCTGTTTTGGCAGGAGCATCAAGCGACATTGGATTTTGGCAAACGCACAATCAATGTTTATTTGCAGCTATTCTCGGTACCACAGGTTCAAGGGCTAGGGCGGTTAAATAACTAAGCAAACAGAATTACTAAACACGTGGAAATATTCTGGAAAGGTGGGGCGCCTAAAGGTAAACGCTACAACTACCCATGAACATTTGCATAGGTATCAGATCGTGCACACCTTTGCTTTTACACCACCATGAACATTAATTACAGAGGTATAACATCGTTTGCTGACCTATGCCTGTACAAATGGATTGCCGATGTTAAAAGGGAAAGGGTTTAAAGAAAGAATTGAAATGAAATGAAATAAATTTATTTGTCCATTTATGTTTCACAATTAATGTACGACAGTGGGTCCCAAACTAAGTGAAATACTTGTGTCTTGGGACCCTGAGTTGCGGTTCTTGGTTATATACATATGTTAATTGAAGAAAGTATTGACGAAAGGAATAAATAAAGGACTGGAAAGGCTATTGGCCGAGTGGGGGACCACTCAACAAAAGAAAAGCAGTAGTATTCGCATGCTACCATTCTGAATATGAACCTTTCTAGACCTTTCTATCTACCATTTGTCAAAGACAGATCAAAGAAAGTTTTGGATAGCTTCCAGAATCAACACGATTAGGGCTCTTTCAATTTATGCGTTTCGTATCGGACCGCTACAGTGCCGTAGCGGTGCGTTTGTCGTACGGCGCACGGCCGGTCGTTTGTTTTCATACAAAATGCACGGTGCGGCAGCAGCGCGGCGTCCGTACCGCGAACGCTCGACATCAGGACGGCAACGTCGCAAGTCCCATAGGGATATCGGAAATGCAATAAAGTATCGATATGTATATCGTATCGATGTTTTTTGAAAATATCAATATCGATATTGATATTTTTATTAAAAATTGGTTGTCTGTAAAGTCGGTTTACTGACGATAGTTGAACGTGACAACGTCCGATTGTGCTTCTTTGTCGCTCGTTCCGCGCTCTCGCTCGCACTTCAAGCCTTACACGGAACGCCTCAGAGCGAGGTAACGCCGCATGAGTCATGTTTTTTCGTGCGTGCAGGCGGCTCTATCGAATTATAAGACGTTGTCACGTCAAAAATATCGATATATCGATATGATTTGACAGAGAATATTCGTGCTCTAAAAATTAATTTTTTGGTCTTATCTAATTCAATCATCTTTTACGGAGGCGTAGTTTTTGTTTATTTTTTTGTTTGATGTTTTTCAACAAGAGCACTAACAGTAATGTTTCTTCGTCAGAGTCCATGGCTTAACTGGTGTCAAATAAATTTAAAACAACACTAGCATACAAACGCACGGCAGTCAGATACGCTTTCAATTTAAGCGTTTGGTAGCGGACTGCTAACGTACTGCAACGGCACGGCAGCGGGTTATAACTAGCGGCACGGAAAACGTGCGGCAGCGGTCCGATACGAAACGCATAAATTGAAAGAGCCCTTATCGGCTTTTTTATGAGCAATGCCATTTTTATTGTGACGTTTGTTACAGATACATTGTTTGTCGAGCTGTTAAAAGGAACTTAATCTTTTTTAAGGTTTTCCAAGAACTTTAAACATACACATGGATCTTGTCATGACTTTGAATAAACGTATCAAAACACCGACAGAACGAAAATATATACCTAAATATATATTTAATAGAACTACGTAGGTATACTACCTCAAAGGTGGCCTGGAAACGTGTGCATATTATGACCAACTTTTCAATCGTTTTAACTTATATTTCAAAAACGGTTACTCATAGAAAAAAAGTATTTAGACACTGGGTATCATAATAAAACTACCAAGCTTCAATTAATATAATATTCATTCTTTAAGTAAAAAAAAAAAAAAATTAAATAGGATGCGAACCTGCGTCATTGATATAAACCGTCACGAATCCAACCTCACGAAATCTTTATATATTAATAACAAAAAGACTTGGAAAAAATGTTTTTCATTGTTATTCCAATAGGTATGTACAACCCGTTTTTTTTTTTTTTAATACCTGCTCATCTCTATGTTATATTTCAATTAGCTATTTTATATCAATAGGCTTGGTAATTTAAAATTTTCATTTTACTTCTGTAAGCCTTATCGGAAAATATATTATTTCTGTCAAAAGAATTAGCTGCATACAATGGTAATAAAATGGCATAAGTAGGCTTTGAATAAATTATTAATATATAAATAGAACAAAATGTAGTTGTAATAAATAATAAAATTCAATTGAATAAAACCTGATGAAACGGACGCGGAAGATTATTTCTATTATGTCTAATTTTAAATGCAAACCTCTTCACTGTGTCAACAGCCCGTAATTATTATTGCTGAGCAAGCGAGTTAAATTCAAATCAATGAACAAAACAACTTATCACATCTTTATATTGTCAAGTCGTTTGGCCAGGTTTCGCCCAGGATAAGAAAAATAGCCTGTTACTCGGTAAAGATGCATCTTTGTCATGGTAAAATAATGTACAAATCGATCAAGTAGTTTCTGAGTAATTTCGTTATTTAAACAATGAAACAAAAATATTAAATAATTTTTATACCGGTCGAGTAGTTTTTAGGTAAAATCCTAACAAACGAACAAAAAACTTTTTACATACAAACCTTTATAATATTAGTTCCTATAGATTAGAAGGTCAGTGTTCGATTCGCACAATAAGTGGCAATTTGACTGATCCTTGTAGATGCAAATATGGTCGATACCAAACATCCGCCCCCTAAACATGGTGATGGGTATTATTAGTGATACCTATCTAGTTGTAGTCTTGTTAAATAACATTAGATATTGTCATAAAACAAAGACAAAATATTATATGTCTATGTTTGATTGTTTGTTTGTTTCAACATAATAAAAAGTAGGATTGTTCGGAGCCTTCGGTGCGCAAGTCCGACTTGCACTTGCCCGGTTTTATTTTTTTATTACTACGTAACATAAATTAACACGATGCAATAAAATATATATTTTTTATTATTTATACTCTTCCTACTAAATAGAAATTAAGTAGATACCTACAGTATAATATTCAGGAAGCATAGTATTACCAGTTATCAGCTCGCCCGTATGGAGAAAGTTGCTGTGGATGTGTTTTTCACTAGTGACTAGAGGGTATCGTGATAAAAAAATTCATTTTATATGACGCCATATAGACCCAAATATAGCTTTGTATGCAATTTGAAAAGGATTTATATAGTGATTACTTAAACCACAGACTAATAATAATATACTACGTAGGTATACAACTTAAACTTTATTTTTAACTCCATAAGGAAAGCGGGATGTATGTATTTTGTTCGCAAATATGTGAACATGATGAGCCGCGTAAAAGCTCTTTTAAAAGTCGACATAATCTAGATTATGTATCGATGAATGTCATACTTAATGGTCTAGCTTTTCTAGTGAGAATTACTGACAATATCACATGTGTAATTACTAATTATTATTTTTATTAATTGTGTTATGATGGTTAATTATGAATTTATATTTATATAGGTAAGACATCTCTCTCTTTAAAATAACTTTATTTTAAAATGTTGCGAATGCAACACGATATCTACTATTATCAAACGTGTATTTAACCATGAACTTGTTTCTTCTATTAAACTGGTATTTCAAATAACAATAGACGCGACAGCAGCTCGATCTATGAAAATGTTTGTTGTATTACGGATAGTCTATGTATTGCCGTTTTATGTTAGTACTCGCCTGTGTCGCTAGATGGCGTGAATATCAATAGCAGAAAGTATTATTCCGTACGCGGTTTTTTATTAAAAATTAATATTATATGTAATACAATTAAAATTAATTTTATTACTTACTAGTTATTTCTTTAACGTTTAATAAAAAATTAATTATCTGTGGGGAATAAATTACATTTATTGAGTTGTCTAAAGCAATTTATTAGGTAGTTACTACTTACTAGTTACATCTATTATTTTGTCCTCTGTAAAGAAAAAATAAAAATAGTAAATAGGTTACTCAATAATCAGCAATCACTAATCACAGACATACATACTTAATGACTGGTGTTTTTGTATAATTTAAACTATTTAAAACTTTTCAGTTATTTTATTATTCCACTGCACTGTAATGTGTTCTTATCAACATTGTAAACACAGACTTCACACTCGTCCGTCACTTTATTCAATTTCAATTGAACAATTTCTCACGCTAAAAATTTTGAATAGTGCGAAAATGTATTTTTTTACGTGCAAAACCGGTCGTCGCGTTTAGTATGTGCGACGGCTTTATGACCCAAATGTGGTGGCCTTAGCCACCGCTGCCTTAGCGCTTGCGCGTGCGCAGCGCCTATAAACACTCGTTATGTAATATGTGGACCAGATTTATGGACCAGCCTTTTTGGTTTTCGGTTTTGATTTTATTTTTGATTGTCAATAAGTCATATTGTAAATCCGATGTTGATACAACCTTTATTGTTAATTTATCGCGTTCTCTTGCTTGATATGAATTTGATAAAGATTTTCATTAGATTATTAGTTAGTGTATGCAACATTTGTTTATTTGAAATTATTTAAACTATTCCTTTAAAAAAAACCTTGCAATTGAAGAAGATTAAATTATATTTATAATTTTTTTGATTCCAGGTAAGGATACGGTCTCTTGATACCACGAAGGGAGTTGATGTTTTCATGGTGTGTGTCCATCAGTCGCCTTGGAGAGGTATTTATTACTAGGTACATGTTAATAACGTCGTTATAGAATTAATTTAAGTATAAAGTATAAACTATAAACATGCGTATTATGCTTCGTATTATAACTTGAATTAATACAAAAATGTAAGGTTCAAAGGTAAAAAATCAGTCGTCAGTGACTGATTTTTAAATACATAACTTCCGAATTTTAATTAAATCAAGCTCATAATAAAATCAGCATTGAATAAAACTGTGAAATGTACACATTAAATTATGAAATAAAAATGTTGCGTATGGAATTTATTTAAACACACATAAAGTATGCATAAAAATCAAGAGTGATAGACCTGCCTCTTATCAGGGAGTCAGTTTCTTCAGATATCAACGTTATCTCGGCCTAGTTATCACAGGCTTTACTCAGCTCCTTGATTGTGGAGCAAATTAACAATATGCTATTGTGTTATGCGAAATTTAAATAGACATTTCCATATTACCGAACCATTTCTTAATATAGAAATAGACTAGGTAAGGAAAATATTTCCGATTTACTCGGAATATATAGGTCTTACCTTTGTATGTTGATTTGCTATCTACAGTGTGACATTTGAATGCTTTTAAAGATGATACCTACATATTAGAAGGCGAATATGACGCAACTTTTGGTTTATTTGATGAAACAGAGATACTGTGGATTCCTCCACAAATAAAATTCCTCAGTGACAGATTAAATAATTGCTACACAAAAATGCATGTTTCACGAATAGCTTACTAATTACTTATTCAGAGAATACTTACTATAGAACATAAAATACAATTCATTACAAATACAATATTCATTTTATAATAAGATATTGCTAATTATTGAATGAATAGCAACATTTTCTACCTCCATAATGAACAACACTTACAAGTTCAAATCAACATGTTGCTGGCGACAATGTCAGAGGAGCGACAACATTTAAAAAAGTCGAGCAACATAGTTCATCAAATGCGCACCATAATAACGAGGGTTTAATTAAAATGTAATCCAGAATATTTTCGAGTACCTATCCCAGTAACTAGAGAATATTTTTCGAGTAGCGATATATAAAAAAGCAAACGGTCATCAACGGTGCCAATTTGGTCTGCTCCAAACAGCTGGACATGATTTCGTAGTTCCAAATAACGGTGACATCACACCTTCACCAGCCACTACGCACATGGTATAATTAGATGTTCTAGCGACGTGGTACTACGTCACGGGTTGATGCTATCGCCTGTTATTCTTGGATATGTCATAGGTACGTTTTCGTGGTTTCCAGAACTCTAGGAAGTAACAAGGGCCTCATCTAATAATATCATTCTGGGTTTGTGAAGTGTGAAGTTCCAGAAATTGAAAGCTGGGCTAGTTTCTGAAGAGATCACACTGGCTAATATTCTAGTTAGGAATTTATTAGAGAAAGTGCTGGATATCCGAAACATTCTTGCTAAACTTTAAGTCATGATTATATCATCATTGATTATAAATTACTAGCGGTCCGCCCCGGCTTCGCCCGTGGTACATATTTCGCAATAAAAGGTAGCCTATGTTCTTTCTCAGGGTCTAAAGATTATCTGTGCCAAATTTCATCAAAATCGGTCCAGGATACATAATGCATGTGAACAGTATGTGCAGTGTAGTACGTGATTGCAGTATATATATGTATGCGGATGATACTTGTCTACTCTATGCGCATAAAGATATGCACATATTAGAAGCTAAAATACAAAATGACTTTACAAATATAATAAAATGGGCGCACGATAATGGAATCATAATCAATATGAATAAAACAAAATGTATACATATTCGCTCACCTTATAGTAAGACTATGAATTCGCCAAAAATATTAGGTCATAATTATGAATGTCTACATATTGCAAAGAAATGTAATTGTAAAAATATTGAATTAGTGGAAGAATACAAATACTTGGGGTTAGTTATTGATAAATACTTTTCATGGAAATCTCATATTCTTAATCTCTCGGATAGGCTGGGGGCAGTTCTTGTAAAATTTCATCATCTTAGTTTTATATTAGATAAGGCCACTATGTATATTGTGTACTATGCATTGACTGACTCACTGCTTTCTTATGGATTGGCTAGCTATGGGCGCACTTTTAAGACCTACCTTGATAAAATAAAAGCGCTTCAATTAAAATTTATTAAAATATTAGCACATGAAAAAGTAAAAATCCGCTGTAAAAAAAATAATGATTATAACTATTTGTTTGTAGAGTGCAAGATGCTGCCTGTTCATGAGAAGGTAAATATGTTAATAGCAATGGAACAATTTCATAATGATGAATTTAAAATCTGTATTAATAAAACAATGTCTTATAACTTAAGAACTAAAAATGTATTAGAAGTGCCACATTATTGTAACTACTATGGACAGAGACATAGAAAGTATATAGTGCCAAAACTGTTTAATAGAATCCCAATGAAAATTAAGGAGAGTGGTAAGAAGGATGGAATTATTAGGAAGGAACTAAGAAGATATTTTTTAAATGCATTTGAGAGTGAGTTGATGTGTTGATGATCTGTGGCCGTTGAAATGTAACATTGTTAGTTAGAATATCAAAGTGTTAAATTAAATTGTAGTGTAAATTTCTTGTATTTATAAGTAAAATGGAAGTACATTTGTAAAATGGAGCTACATCTGCCAACAAACTGTTTTACAGTTTGGCAGAGTATTGTGATAATATGTATAGGTGTCTTTGGTTCTGAAATGAAAATAAATAAAATAAAAATAAAAAAAAAAGTAGTTTATGAGCCTATTCATTACAATCAAACAAACAAACAAACAAACAAAGTTTTCCTCTTTATAATATTAGTGTAGATAATGTGTCCAGACAGTAAAATAATGCCTTTTAATGACCATTTTAAATAACAGATCTTACTGATCATACGTTAAAACGGAATCGAAATGGTAGAAGTTATTTTACTAGGAGTTAATAACACACATCAAAATTAGATCCTTCATGAAACTTCCAGAGCTTACTGAAGAATAGTCTTAATTAAAAACAATGAAACAGATCATTAAGTTAGTATTGAGCTGTGTCTTTAAAACTAAAGCGACTCTTCAAATACTAAATGGTCAAATTATAACCGGCTAGGGCTAGTTTAAAGCGGTATCAATGAGCGATGATGTCTCAAATAATTTGAGCGTGATGCAGCCTGGAGAAGAATTAAGTCTCCTCTAAATTGTAAATCGACATATTGAATGCGATGTATGAAACGTTCAAGTACTGTATAGATACTGCACTTGCAGCAGTTGATTTATGAAAATTGAAACAGTGAATCAGTTCGATAATCGATCTGTGTCTGTCTGGTCTATTCTTAAATATGAAAAAAAGAATAAATACTGTTAGGTCAATTATTTCACTTTATTGAACCTTTTACAAATTAGAATGTCTATGTATTTGAACTGCATGCCGTGTACTTTCTGTAAGTTTTATTTTCTTCTTCTTCTTTCCTTCTCTCTTTAATTGAAGACAGATCATTCAATAAATGAATTATTTAACTTTTTAGTTTGTTTTATCACTATCGTAATTCTTCATTACTAAAACCTCGAAAGGTCGTGGGAAAAAATCTCCATTACCAATGCTGGCTCGAACCAGTAATTCACTATTTCTATGACATGGTGACGTTGTTCGACGTCATAATGTGCGGATATGTCTAATTTTAATTCCTGCGTAGTTATGCTCAATGCCGTACTACTATTTTGATTGCGGTCGTCCAATTATGCGTGTACTATTTTGACCAGTGTCGAAGATACCGTCAGTCTCCCTAAAAATATGGAGTTATTTTGAATACCTAATAAGTTGTATGTATGGTATTTTCCTCAATCAACCTTCACTCATATTATGTAAATGATAAAAAATAATAAGAAGGTTAATGAAATCATAATTCTATTGTATAAATTGATATGATTTCAACAGAGTACCTACAGTATTTGTCTCGAGCGGACAAGGCTTCTTCTTTTCTGAACTGGTGGAAACGGATAGCTATGAGGCCTATAGAAGTGTACCTGAATAAACTATTTCTTGTGTAATAGTATTGTTTTGATTAATTTTTATTTAGTGATTTTGGGGTCTAGAAGCGGTGCTAAAATGTTTCGGTCATCTGGGCATTGCTATTCTCATTATAAACCCTGGATTAGCATGAGCTTGTATACAATACTAAAAAATGCCTAGTTATAGTTTGTCCCACTCAGAGAACAAAATACCTAGAATATCTTGTCTTCTAAGGTGTCAGATATGTAATTAAGATTGGATGATACGTAATTCGAGCTGGTATCCTTATAAGTCGTCTGCGTTTCGATTCTCGACATAAACAAACGGTAATTACAACAGACACACGTGCGAATCAATTTAGCTGTATACGATGATGTGCGGAATGGAATGCTTTGATTCAGGTCTTTAATTAAATTCAATTCAATTGGTATATCTTTTGTCTTTTTGGAAATAAGAAATGTTTGAAGTTCTTTGGAAGATTTAAGTTAAATTTCACCAAAGGAAGGCAAAAGTGGAAATTTTAAGATGAATATTTTAAACGGAGTATATAGCGCAATTAGGTATAGTTAAGTAACTTGTGATCAATAGCATTCCGATGTATAATTTCTGATTTCAACGCCTGAAATAGCATGGAGTACACAGAATTGTTGATATTGTCACACACTACACAATAGCGTAGGTACCTACTGTATGAGTTGTCTGGATCTTGTCTGTATCTAAACTCTTTAAATACCTACACCAAAAAGTCCAAAAGGACAATATTCTATTGTTCCAGCTCTTAAAAAGCTCTGACGTCACAGAAGTAATAACTGTTATTACACTTACACGCAAAATATAGTTTTATTGTGAATGAAGATGATTAGACTCAAGGTGACTATTGAAGTGACGTGTTTTCGTAAAAACGTAATTTATCCCCAATGCCAGTATATCTGTAGCAGGCAAATTGTAATATTTCGCCGTTTACAAACGGTCGGCATTTTGTAATATGCCGAAAATTCGTAATCAGAAATATTTGGTTTGGATAAGGGGTGGGTTAGGTTAGGTTCGTGTTTTTTAAAACTACACAGAAATAGGAACCCCACGAAGTGGAGCTTCGTCGGCTCGCGACCGTCTTTTTGTAGAATTTTGGAAAAGGACGAATTTTCGGCATATTATAAAATGTCGACCGTTTGTAAACGGCGAGATTATACAATTTGCCTGCGACATATCTATCATCCATGTTATTAATTTTACCTCTTTCATGTAAAAGTTTTCAAAAAGTAATTGAAGATAAAAATAATACAACGATCTTGTATAGCATTTCTTTACCTGGTGAAGATTTACCGTGCAAAATAAACTATATCAAACTGCCTGAGAGTTTATTGTGCTAGTACATCAAGCTCACCCACAGAAAGTTTGTTATTATTTAGAAAAGTGAAGTTTATATTACAGTTGGAATCGTAAATTTGTAATTAATGGCGCCGAGCTGCACCCATCTTGGAGATTTACGCGCGCACCTTGGTCTGGTCACTTGGATATCTCGTATCTGCGTTATTTTCAACCCCAACCGTCTGGCCGTCTGGCAGATCTCTACCAATTACGTATTCTATTTCGGAGCGTGCGCGGCTGGGACGCGACGCTTCAACTCAATTTACCTCGCGAACGCGCCATTTTTCGCAACAAACATGGCGTCGCGCGCCAATTTTGACGTTTGTCGCGCAATTTTGACGTTTTATTTTTTAATTCACTGTGGCTACGATGTGATGTGATCGCAGTGTGTGGATGAGTCATTGTTTTTGTTTATCGAGTGTTGAGTGAAAGTGATAATCGTATTGGTAGTGGATAGAGATGTTGAGCTATGATGTCAATGCACTCGCCGTTGTTATTAGTCAAATTAAACTTCCTGCCTATGTGTAAGTGAGTAATTTATAGGGACTCATTTAAAAATTCAACATTTACCGCAATTATGACATTAAACACAATTTCGTGCGTCATTCTTTTTTGGCCTAGCAAGCATTAAACCATTGTTTTTAGCGATTCATTGTTGAGCGAAAAAATACAATTTATTTTTACCGAATACCTATGTATCAATAAGATATATAGATTTTTATAAATAAAAAAAATACGAGATCTAAAGTTAAAATCTTAAATTTCTTCAATCAATCATGTACCTAGGTATGATTCAAATAACTGTGGCACTACGTTAAAATAGATTTACTAAGATTAGCTACACTAAATACGAAATTAGCCAAAAGTTTTTCTTCGAGCTCTGGGTCTATTTTATGGTGCTTAGATGAAAAATATTTAATACCATTGATACTTAGAATATCGAAATTAGACTAATTTTCAATCCTTTATTTCGCCCCTAAGTTTATCTTCTAATAGCTATATAAAATACTCGTGTCGCGAATCGCGATGTATGAAGTTAAACTCCTCCGAAACAGCTTGACTGATTGTCATGAAATTTTGTGTACCTATTTGGCATATCTGAAAATTATTGGCCAAAATCAATTTTTCATTTTAGCACATTAAGCTAGTTTTCCTATAAATATTTACCGCGTCTTTATTCTAGGTCGTCTTTACTTCTTGTACCTAGTTAGCGTATTCCATCGTTGATTGGCATTGTGCTAGAATTGCATGCGTTAAGGTGCAAAATCGCGTGCACGTCAATTACATGTCAAGAGGGTGATGCGACCATTCATCACGCCGGTTGCCAGGCGCGTTTGTGTCCTATTGTTTTATTTTCGTGTTGATGCATTGTTTTTCGTTTTGATCGGGATTTGTTTGGACTTCTTCGCATGTGTTTTCATTGAATTTGAAATTAAGCAGCTTTCGCATGATATCCTGTTTTGATAGCGAACTTTTAGGAAATTTTGTAGGAATTTTCTATAGTTCAAGTGCTTATAAATGTAAAAAATCATCAACAAGGGAAAAAAGAGCCTAGAAGAAGTTGTCTATGCTTTATAATCCTTATCCAGGGAGAAAACATACGAGAGAGTTTGTATAGAAAAATAGCCACCCTGTTTTTCTTAAAAATAAAAAAATGTGTGCGTGTACTAGTGTACACACGTAAGAAGTGAAACTTCTTTATGACCTTATTTTTCAAAAAATAATTTACTATAGGTAATTGCAACTTGACAGAAATACTTCGAATCACGTGTGGTAGGGAATAGGGATAAGAACAAGATGGCGCGTAACGGAAAAATGTTACACTAAATTTTTTTCCAACCCCGATAAAGAAGTTTCACTTCAAAAAAAAAGTACGGGTAAAATCAAATTTTTGCATGTCCGTTGCGAAAAAACAGTAAAATTGCTTTTACAAAATTTTATAATATTTTTTTACATAATAACTTTAAGAAAGTACTTATAATATCTTATTAAAAAAGGCTAAAATTTCATACTAAAACAGGTTTCATAGATAGAAAGCATAGATAATATAATTTTGACGTGCTGTTGCACGTAAAAATTAGGTATTGTATCTTTTATCATATTATTACTTAATTATTATCGAAAAATTACAGTACCTACAATTGCCATTTTTATTAGTTTCTAAGAAAGAATTACGTAACTGATTAAATTCTATATTTATATTTTATTCAAAATGTTCCGTCTCCACAGTTTTATTTAATTTATTAGATAATTTACAATTTTATGCCATCACGATGATAAAAAATGCCCAAATATAGTCTCCTTCTATGTTGATATCGTAATGATAATCCATAAGGTATAGATGTTATATTAAGGCACTTGTTATCCCTATTAGATATAATATGATTTGCTAGTTCTTTACTAAAACATTCCCTAAGACCCACTGTATCTATTTAAAAAAGCGCCATCAAAATCCATTGCGTAGTTTTAGACACGGACAGATAGCTACAGCGACTGTTTTATACTGTGTATTATTATTTACTAGCTTACCGCACGTGACTTCGTTCGCTTTGTCTAAAACCTATATACCTTCCTTGAAAATCACTATCTATTAAAAAACCGCATCAAAATCCGTTGCTTAGTTTTAAAGATTTAAGCATACAAAAGGATATAGGGACAGAGAAAGTTACTTTGTTTTATACTACCTACGTAGTGATATAAATTTTCATGTTTTACGGTTCACATAGTTCAGGATCCGTCGCCCATTTTTGCACTTGATTACTATCAAGCTAATTTTCCGTGAGTAGCTTTATTTTGATGAGATGCCCAATAATTTCTTGTACGTAACTCTCGATTGTGGTAGCTTACAGAGGTAACAAGGATAAAATATTTTGATTTGATGGTTCTCAAATATTTATTAGGCAATTTGTAGGACAATATGTCTGTTGAATTATATAAATATTAACTAAGTGAAAACAAAAAAATCAGCTGGTTAGTAATCATTTATGATGACCTCGTTATCGATACACATTGGAAAGAGGGGACTCTTTGATCAAACTATAGATTTTGTAGGACAAATATTTATTCGAATAATTTAGATAATTATCTTGATACAAAAAAAAATTCAGTTAGTAATAAATATTTGAGAACCATCAAATCAAAATATTTTATCCTTGTTACCTCTGTAAGCTACCACAATCGAGAGTTTCGTACAAGAAATTATTGGTCGTCTCATCAAAATAAAGCTACTCACGGAAAATTAGCTTGATAGTAATCAAGTGCAAAAATAGGCGATGGATCCTGAACTAACAAGTAACTTCTAAATTACACGTTTCTTATCTTATTAGTAAAAAGCAATGGATTATATTTTATTAGCGTTACAATGTTTTATTGTGAAACAAACTCGATATTGTTGAGATAGATACGGTTTATTTGTTATTGAGCATTTAAAATATTTTCTTATTTATAATGCGAGTAATTTCTGTGAAAATCTTAAAACAACATTCGCTTATAAATTGGAGCTTGATAACAATATTCAAAGGAAACAAACTTTGCTTTTGGATAACACAAAATAAGGATATTATTAAGGATAGCGTAGCTTTTTTTATTTTTATTGTGGTTAGGGAAGCGCTTGACCACAATCTCGCTGATGTGGCCCAAGATGGTACACATGTATACGATGATTTCTTCAGTGCGGCTTCTTCGTAGTAAATTTTAACAGATAACAGCTTAAGGATAATATAAAAATATACGTTCGGTGGATCCAAATTTACAATGAGACAACGTGAGAAGCACCAGCTTTCAAATAAAAAAGAAGCATGCACATTGATTTACCTCAAAAATCTATGAAGTGAGGGCAAAAAATTGTTGAATTGAAAACGAAGAAAGATAAAAATTTTGAAATCGGAAAAATCAGAGCAAATCTGCTGAAAATCATACAAATACACATTAAATTTGAGGAAAATGTAAATACAGTTCGCATATACTCATTGTAGACGCAAAAACAATAACTGAAAGCATAAAAGATCAAAGAACAGGTTAATAATGGCTCGTTTAATAACCACTGTTGAGTGCAATTAAATCTTAATTAGTCGTCTAGAATTGATGGCTCACAAACAACAAACCTTATAATTCAATGCTTAAGTTTTTTGGGCATATTTGTCGCATGACATTCTTTCGGAGGAAAATCTGAATTTTCAAACTTGGCTAGTTTAACTTCGTCAAAGTTGTCTTTCTGTTTTCGATTTCAGTTAAAATTTGGTTCATTACCTAAACCGTATTATACTTGAAGTTCTTTTATTTAATTTGAATTTTGAATTTCAAATTTATTTATTTTGTTTTCACAATTTTTTACAAACTCATATAAATTGTAAATCCCTGGTTAACCCACTAGGAAAAACCTGTGCGGGGTCAACCAGTGAATAATCATTTATAGGATAGGAAATCAGACTATGTTCATCATCATAATTTTTTATCCATCATATTTTTTTAGTTTTAATTGCATGTAAATTTTTAATTTATTTTTGATTTTATTTAATTTGTCTCTGATATTTTTCGTGTCGTGTAACTGTAAATGGAAGACACAGGCTCCTGAAAAACAGTTCTTACTATCTTGGGAGCCTGGGTCGCTCTAATTTGTAAAATGTTTTAAGTGGAATAAATGATTTATTTATTTATTTATAATATGATTATTTCTTCAGTGCGGCTTCTTGGCTGTAAATTTTAAGAGATAGGATAAAAATAATTGTTAATTTTACGATCCAGATAGATAGATTATCTTTAGTTTCACTTTTCGCTGTAATCATTAATCAGCGCTTTCAATAAAAATTGGTGTAGGTATTATTTTGTCTCGAAAATGAATTCAAAGCAGTCGATTAGGACGTGACGCATTTACTACTACTATTTTAAGCTGACGTAAATAATATCTGTTTGGTTTTATCACTGACCTAGACCAATATCCTCTTGAACCAAAACAAACCTAGTATTTATCCGTTTCAGGCAAGATCTAGACCATGATAGCGGCGACCATTCATTTAAAGGTTACGAGGGAAGGAAAACACTTGACGCTTGCATCACTGCTGGTAATTTTCAGCGGCTATTTACCTGTTATATACCTGATAGACATGCGCAGGCGCCGGCTCCACGCATATCAAAGCCCAAAGGCTAACCCGTCAGTGTCACTCGGAACGGCAATGCGAGTGGTCGTCGCGGCCATGCGCGTCGATAAAAAATATTTAACGCGTTGTTAGTAAATAAGCATTGACAATTTAATATCAATTGAACTCGTCTACGTGTGTGCTAGTTTATGTTTCACCCGTTGGATTGCTCAACGTTCCGGTATATGGTAAAATTTGGCACGCTTCGCCATTGTTTATTTTGATGCCGCCTGATTCGTACATTTCAGCGATAACAGCGGCATCAACACGTGTGCTGACCTAAAGGAATTCGTTGATAAACAAAACATCCATTATATCCCCAAAAATAATATGATCCCATGAAAACGGTCGCGTACGTACACATTAATGATTCTATCAATGAGCGAAATGTACAACAATAATGGGAGTCAAGTGTTCAAGTCACATATTTTAACACGGAGGCTTTTATTTCTGAGTCGATAAAGTTTACATTCGTCTGTCGCCAATGTTTGGAAAAGAAACGAGCTCCAGATGTTTAATGGGAGTGTATTTAATATCTACGTTTATTAACTTGATATGTGTACGTTACATATGCGTTGGTCGTCATTGATTCATTTTATTGCATAGCTGGAGGTTCTGGGTCAAAGTCAACTCCTGTGGCTTGTATCCTACCGATTGGACACTCGGCCGGCTTTTTATTGCACTTTTTTTTATACGCGAGACAGGTTTAAGTGTTATTGTATTAGAATTAAATGGCCACTGATTTGTGTATTGCTAAACTAACGGGCAGCTGACACTCAAAACACCGGTTGATCGCGGCCGCGAAGTTATCAAGTTATCAAAATTGATATACGTCTATACAACGTGTTTTTGTTTGTTTCGTACTAAACTAGCCGGTTTTTCTCGCATAATAATGCTATTTTTAAAGGTTTTCCCGCATTCGCACGGTTTACGAGTTACATTATAATCGAAGTTATGTAGTTTTGTGTGTGATGATAATGATGCTGATAGTTTTCTAATGATCAATTGATGCTTCCATAGATATTAATTGATATGAATTAATTCTAAGAAAATAAACATAGTGGTCTTATCAATTAAGAGTTAATTACAAATTTTATTATTTTGACGTTTTACAATCAACGTGATATTGTTATTCAATAAACATAATAATATGTCTAATAATAGGGTTTCATTTTCCGTTTGAAAGCATAAGTTTTTCATAGTGATTTTTCATTCTAAGGGCCGATTTTTCAATGCTTGGATAAAACTTATCCGTCCAATAAAGTATTACACGATAATATTAAAATGTCACGTAAACTGTCAAATACGGGCAATTAGAATACGTTTTTAAAATGGTAGTTTTATACATTATTCGACGAATAAGTTTTATCCAAGCATTGAAAAATCGGCCCTAAATTAAATAAATGATTGCATTAATTTGTTTGTAATGAACAAATAGTTGTATAGGAAAATTTTCAATTTTGGCACCATGTGAGTGAAGAGCTTAATTTATTGTCAGTTTTAGCACGATTTTGTTATTTTACATATCATCACACTATATATCATCACGCTAAAACCTACAGGAGCGGAGCAATGCGGATGAAACCGTGGAGCACAGCTAATTTTACATAAACTTGCTATATCCGTGGTATTTATAAATTTATTCGTAATACTTGAAAAGAAAGTATTGTTCGAATAATTATAGTCTACGCTAACGATGATTAGCAGGTAAATTAACACCGTATTTAGGTACACTTATCACCAACAAACAGGTTGTGGACGACATAAATTCGATTGTTTTATAATTGCAACATTAAAATCGTATTTTATTGGTATTCTCGCATTCTTTACATTGATTCGTGTTTAATTTTAGATTAGAATTACACTACATGTCAATGTTTTATTAGCGTTTAATAAGTGGCACGTCAAAATGTAGCTAATTAGCCACATTTTACATCAGTTGTCTGTTTTTCGTTCACGATAGTTGAATCATGCCACTTTAGACGTGTAAATCGTGTGTGCGTTCATCGAATGCACTGTTGGTGCATTTTTACTTGTAAGACACTTTTTACTTGTAATATCATTGTAAGTAAAATCATTCAAATTCCAGTGAGGTTTCTGAGTAATTAATGATCTGTGTTCCCCGACAAGTACAATATGGGGGTCTTCAAGCGTAGAGTGAACAGGTACCTTCTAGGGAAGCGCGTTCCATCTTAGACCACATCTCAGCTTAACATCAGGCGAGATTGTAGTCAAGCGCTTCCCTATCGACAAAAAAATCATACATAAATATTATTAGGATTTTGTAGGTATGTCATTAAATGTGTAGTGCATACCTATTTGATGCTATTTATAAATATCACAGACATTTTTTTACAAGGATTTTTCTAACTTTGTGCATTTTTGTAAAGTTATTTTAACGACAATAAGATGTACCTAATGGAGAATTTTAATGTAGTTTTTTTCTAGTTGTATTTTTGTTTCGTTGATATATGCATGAAGCCGTAATATAAGTAATACTTGTAAATTAAACGTTGTATACATACATTTTTATGTACAGTTGTTTACGTAATGACACATAAAAATATATTAAAGACGAATTTATTAGAATAAATTGTTTATCTTCTCTCTAAATTGCTTTCGTTTACTCGTACTCGTTACAAAATTGGAAATTTCCTTACATTTTTAGATAATAACCTGTTTTTTAATACATGAAACAATGCATAGGTATCTAGAATATATTATTTGTCTCTGTTTACTTTTGCGGCAGTATTTATAATTCTGCGTAGGCATTTAGAGGTTGTGTTCCAAGAATTAAGATTGATTACTCATTGTGTGCATAATTGGCCCTATGTAAGACTAGCTGCACCGCGCGGTTTCACCCCCGTGGCTCCACCCCTGTTGGTCGTAGCGTGATGATATATAGCCTATAACCTTCCTCGATAAATGGGCTATCTAACACCGAAAGAATTTTTCAAATCGGACCAGTAGTTTCCGAGATTAGCGCGTTCAAACAAACAAACAAACAAACTCTTCAGATTTATAATATTAGTATAGATTAGTTTTGATCCTTTGCAATATTACTATCACTACATAGTATAAAACATAGCCGCTTTCTCTGTCCCTATATCCCTATATCGCTAAGTATAGGTACTTGAATCTATAAAACGGATATTGATGTGGTTTTTGTATAGATAGATTGGAAGGTTTTAATCCATACTAATATTATAAATGCGAAAGTAACTCTGTCTGTCTGTCTGTTACTCAATCACGCCTTAACTACTGAACCAATTTGCATGAAATTTGGTAAAGAGATATTTTGATACCCGAGAAAGGACATAGGCTACTTTTTACCCCGGGAAATAGGATAGGTTTTATCCCGGAAATCCCACGGGAACGGGAACTATGCGGGTTTTTCTTTGACTGCGCGGGCGAAGCCGCGGGTGGAAAGCTAGTATCTTATATAATCAGCTGAACCGATTTCGTTTATTATTTTTCTATAATATTCCTTGAAGTACGAGGATGGTTCCTATGGAGAGAAAACGGAAACATGTTTCACGGGCGAAGCCAGGGCGGACCGCTAGTAGCATAATAATTTATTAGGTTTTTGATAAAGCGGGCGAAGCCGCGAGCGCAAGTGAGCTATTTTGATATAAAATCTAAGATGGACACATGTTGGCAGGGGTCATTGACTTCGGAATTAATGTCAATTGCAGATTGACGTTTAGTAGTATAGACTTAATTGTTTTGCTGGACCCGTTGCGACGAGACTTTCACAGATGATGTAATGAAGACTAACTTGGACATATTCGTTTGGTAAAGGCATCATAAATAAATAAATTATTTATTTAGGAGTAACAAGGACCCATTACAATATTATTACAACACAATACTCAAAAATTACATACAAAAAGTCACTTAAAAATTCATATTAAAAACTGTCTGACTTGATGTAGACAGATCGCGGGCGTTCACTAGTCTCGCTGTGAAACTAGACTTTAGCCACGTTGAAATAGGTAGTGTTTTATAGGAGAGTATAACACATATTATTCATTATTAATATAATGACAGGTTTTAAGCGTTATTATTTATTATTGTTTATCACGATGTTTCGAACACTTTACAAAGATCGTAGTCAATAGCAATGAAATACCAAAACATGAAACTTTACGAAAACACCAGTGCTCTGTTGTAATAAGCTCTATGAAAATACGTGGACAGATACATAATAGCGATACAATTAGGTATATATAATGAGAAATATGACCTTGACTTGTAATGGCTGTAATATGCATTTAATGAGAAGCACAATGACGGATCACGGAACCGAGAGCGATTTTTCACAGTGCAAGTTCAATTGTTTTGTGTAAATAATACGTAGAAGTACTTTTACCTTTTGAAGTGAAACTTCTTCAGGTGCGTTGAGAGTAAAATTTCAAGGTCGCGTCATGGAGTAAGGCGACGATTTTGGTATACAGTCCTTTTATTATGACTCCGGTTATATTGACCAACCGCTTATTAAGACGTATTACACAGCGAATTTTGCCAAAGAAGTTTCACTTCTGACACGTGTGCTCGGCACACACGCTCTTTTTTGCCTATTTTGTGTGTGAGTGTATGCGTTGTAGTTTGGTTCGTTTCGGGTGCTTTGAATTTATTTGTTAATCACGAATGGCTTATGTTATGAATTCACATTATTTGTGGTAACTCTTCTTTGTTTAGGAAGATTAAAAAAAATATAGATTTAATAAACCTAAACCTTATTAACCTAAACCTCAACCTTATTTAATTTTTTCGTACGTCGTTTCGTTATCTTAAAAAAAATAATTAACTCAATCGTGTAACATGGATATTATTTTGCAAGTGTTATACACACAAATGCGATGACATCCAAAAGTGAACAAAAAATCATCATACTTATTTGAATTGTTAGTAAGTAGGTTTTTTGCAAGTGTATTTATTTCCTTATTTGATGAGGCGTAGATATGAAGTTATTTTTATTTCTATAGTTTGTCAATTCTTTATAGGTACTTTACGTTTCGCAAAATCGCATCTAAAGCGTAACATCATACCCGCATATGTTTTTTAATATTCATAACTGTGCAACGTTACTGTCACCTTAACATATTTGCTGAATACGGGCGGGAGATAGGCTTCAGAACTTTATTGGTTGATAACTTTCGAATTTTATCGTGCCAATATATTACCATACCTAGCTACTATTAAGTATTCTGTGACCATACTATACTATCAACCTCTTTCCTCCTCCATTAAATTTGGTTATAATAACACTTTCGTGTGCTGATTCATAAAAAAATTTGTAAAAAAAACAGTCATATCCACATGACATTTTCGTTCAGCGGTAAATCCATGTAATTAGTATTAAATACTAGCTGCGACCCGCGGTTTTACCTGCATTGATCCGCTCCTGTTGGTCCTAACACCAACGCTAACGTGATGATATATTATAGCCTATAGCCTTCCTCGATAAATGGGCTATCTAACACCGAAATAATTTTTCAAATCGGACCAGTATCTAGTTCCTGAGATTAGAGCGTTCAAACAAACAAACTCTTCAGCTTTATAATATTAGTACAGATATATTTAGACTGACTTAAAATTAATGTTATGTTATGAATAATCATTATTCCTACAGGCACTAATCCTCGGATTAATATCTTTTATATGACACATTTGTTTTCGAGTTATGCGAATGCAAACATGTCTTGCAAAACTTTACGTTACTTGATAAATGATAAGTTATGTGAAACTTTATGATAAGCGTATATCTAACAATTAGCGTACGTTTACCTAATGGGACTAAGGTTTCAGATGAGATTGATAGCAAAATATAAGAAATATATAATAAAAAAATCTTTGATAAAAATAAAAATAGCTTGCGCTCACAACTTAGTCGGCGCGTCTAAAACTACACCAATTATAATATATTAAACTATCTCCGAGTAGGTACTATGGTATGCACATAATATGAAACAATAGTTTTTGAGTTATCGTGAACAGACAGACACACGCAGAGGAATGGTTAAATAATACCTATGCAGTAATGACGGTCCCTGTTCTCTAAATTGTTTAAAATTTTAAATGAAACAATTGAGTCGAAAAACATGCAGTTTATCCTCATACAAATCACTTAAATATATAGGGTGTCCCAACAAGAACGCAAGATTTAAATTTGACATAAAACGCAGATATTTAACAAAAAATCGTGAAAACTATATTATATCGTAAAGTAGACAAGATGACGTTATGTGTGGAACAACACATCAGGGAGATGGCCGCCGCGGCTTTGCTGGCACATACGCGACCTTTTAATGAAATTTTCAATGACCGTTTTACATAAATGCTGCGGTATTTCATTAATGTAGCATCAAATTTCGTCGTTTAAGGCTTGAGTCGTCGTCGGCTTAGTCGCATAAACCATCGATTTAAAAAAAACCCCTAAAGCGCATGATCTAGGTGGCCAATTATGGTCCCCAAAGCGTGAAATAACACGACTGGGAAATGACTGATGCAGCAATTGTATTGTTTCTCTGGCTGTATGACATGTGGCGCCGTCTTGTTGAAACCACATCCCCTCCTGCATGCAAGATGCATATCTTTCGTCAAAATTCGCGTCATAGTGGATTCGGAAACACCAATTTTTTGAGCTCGGTGTTGAATTGAGATGGATGGAGTTTGAGCGACATCATCACGTACAGCTGCGATATTTTCGGTTGATCGACCTGGTCGAAGGCGCGTTGTTGTCTTTACATCACTAACAGACCTAGTTTCAGCAAATTTTTCCATTAATCTCTTTACTGATCGCAATTTCCTTGATCGCAATTTGCGTACTGTAGCCGCAAAACTTTCACCATTTTGGTAAAACACAAATTTTACAATGAGAATGCGTTGATCCTTCGTTTAGCGTTTCATTTTTAGGGTTCCGTACCTCAAAAGGAAAAAACGGAACCCTTATAGGATCACTTGTTGTCCGTCTGTCCGTCCGTCCGTCCGTCCGTCCGTCCGTCCGTCCGTCCGTCCGTCCGTCCGTCCGTCTGTCAAGACCCTTTTTCTCAGGAACGCGTGGAGGTATGAAGCTGAAATTTATATCAATTACTCAGGTCTACTGTCCCTTGAAGCTGTGAAAAAATCAAACTTCTAAGCCAACGCAATCAAAAGATACAGCCGTTTATGCCGCAAATTTTCGACACTTGCAAGGGAATCAAAACCTACAGGGTGCTTCCCGTGAACTCAGAATCTTGAAATTTGGTACGAAGCAACGTCTTATAGCATAGATAAAGGAAAAATTACGAAAACCATAAATTTTTAGTTACATCACATAATATATTTTTTTTTAATAATTTTAAACTTACTACACATTTCCTCATAAACGCGTAGAGGTATTGAAATTCATACCAAATACTCAGGTCTATAATACCTTTAAGCTGTAACAAAATCAAACTTCTATGTCAACGCAATCAAAAGAAACAGCAATGTACGGAACCCTCGGTGCGCGAGTCCGACTCGCACTTGGCCGGTTTTTACTAACCTTATACCTTCTACTAAAAAAAAATAACACTTGTTGAAATGTCAAACAATGACACTTCGAATGGCGCCAAATTTAAATCTTGCGTTCTTGTTGGGACACCCTATACAACATTGGACATGGAATTTTATAGCAATTTTCGAATGAGTCACGGTTACGTAAAAATAAATGTCAATGTACGTGAATGCATCGAGAATGGATATAATGCAAGTATGTTTGTATTTAGAGATAAAAATATATGTATGAGGTAAACGTTGTACAAACGATATGGGAATAGGGATATAACCAAACTACTATTTTGCATGTAAATATTACCACGTGAATTATTATTATTATAGTGAAAATCACATCAAATGCGAAATATTTATTTTATTTGAATAACCGATTGAAGAATTCGAAGTCCAATTCGAATTAGAATTATCTGACTAAGTCTGGAGAGGAAGGTGACGATCGTCTCTAGCACAGGTATACTCCTAGTTGAGGCGACCGTCGTGTCTAAAATTGTTTTGTTTCCAAATAAACGAATATATTGTTGCCAAATTTCATTAAAAGAATTGAACTCGACATTCCTGACAACTCTAGACCAATTTTCAGTTGGAAAATCTCTGAAAATTGCTGCTTACATTTCTGAGAAGTTTCTATTTGTCTGCTGTAATTAACAAAATTGTGGATTAGCGTGACCATAACTCCAAGTCATCATGGTGACTGCATTCCCTCAAATTCTAACTGATCAAAGCCAGGCGCTAAACACCGTTCACAATTACAATTAGTTAAACGAACTAAATTAACCTCATAATAACGAACGCTCATTATTTCATGGGCCTAAAATATATTGTCTCGTAAATTTTCATTATTATTCATTAAAGTAATTACTCGCTGGGTGGCCTTCAAATTATCTATTGTTACTGTACCGATACATGGGCTGTTTTATGCTTGAGAAATAACTAAATATAATTTATTAAAAAAATGAAATTTTAGGTCCTTGATAAGTGTACAAAGTTTGCATTAAAGTTTGCATTACATACAGTTGAAGCTCATATTTGAATATTTCTTTTTTACTAGAATTTTGCTTACTATATTCTATGCATTTGTATTGTGCATTACTCCATACAAACATTTTTGCAAATTTTCAGGTATATACATATTAACTAAACGAATTTGCAGGTTTTTTTCTTGAACGATATCGAAGTCATTTACACCTCATGATATGATAAAATATGATCCGAATTGAGAACCTTCTCCTTTTTTTGAAGTCGGTTAAAAAATTAATACTCCACACAACGATTCCACCGGTTTGTTTATTATTAGAAGGAGATTCGAAAGCAAACTTATCGGAATGAGGTTAAGATCGCATTGTATAAGGCCCGTGTCAAATGGGCTGACACTTTGCGTATTTTTTGTGTATATGACCGTGACCCGCGAAATGGACCAATCATAGCGGATTATGTATTAATCTTTTGCTTGACAGCCCGCTAAATGGTTTTTTCTTGGCAGGCTTTATCAATTACTACCTTCCGCCCGCGGCTTCGCCCGCGTGGTGTTTTTTAGCAATAAAAGGTAGCCTATGTTCTTTCTCAGGGTCTAAAGATTGTCTGTGCCAAATTTCATCAAAATAGGTTGAGAGGTTTAAGCGGGAAAGCGTAACAGACAGACAGACAGAGTTACTTTCGCATTTATAATATTAGTAGGGATGCTTAAGCATAATAAGTATGTGCTTTTCAATACTTTTTAAAATCTTATCCCAATATTACGGGATGAATTATTATGCATAATCACTCCATAGTATAAAACAAAGTCGTTTTCTCTGTCCCAATGTCCCTATGTATGCTTAAATCTTTAAAACAACGCAACGGATTTGGATGCGGTTTTTTTAATAGATAGAGTGATTCAAGAGGACGGTTTTACTATATAATTATCAAACAATGTGAAAGACACGACATGAGAGCATTATTGTCAACTTTTTTTTCAACATATAGTCAAATAAAATGATAACAGAATACAAGGCGATTACTTATCACTATAGTGACAAGTTTTTTTCACAACTCTTACACAATCGGTATTAAATCTTGAGTTTTATATGACGATGTATCGTTTGTAAGACCCTTGTAATTAACTAGCTTTCCGCCCGCGGCTTCGCCCGTTTTTGTCTAAATTATATACTTAAACCTTCCTCTTGAAACACTCTATCTATTAAAAAAACCGCATCATAATCCGTTGCGTTAATGTAATAAATACAATTACTATACCGTACATATAATTTTATTTATTTTAATTACAAATTACGCTATCTAAACGAGCCACCGCCCGCAGCGCTACGTAAACGTTACTATAAAATTAAAATAAAGGTTAATAAGCTGAGTACTCGATAATGTCAATTCATAAATCGTTTTCATTAACATAGAGAGATCGAGGCGTTTGTAAATATAGCCGGCGGGTGCGCGTGCGCCACCTTGATAGTATGTAACGTATGTATGTATGTATGTATGTATGTAATTTCAATCTGGTATTAATGTGTATGTGTGGATTTTAACATTCGACTTGTCGTATATTCGTTGCTAGTTGTGCCCCGGTTTTACTCTTATTGCTCCGCTCCTATTGGTCTTAGCGTGATGATATGTAGCCTAGATATCTCGACACGACCTGTTAGTAATATTCATGCAAAATTTAAAGGAAATCCTTTTTTATTTTAGCCCTGACATACATACAAACAAGCAGACAAAAATTCTAAAAACTATATTTTTGACTTCGATATCGATTGCAAATCACGCTCCAAGACCCAAGTATTCTTTGAAAAATATTCAATGTACAGTTTTGAGTTTTCTTAGGTATATGTATGTACAAAATTGTAGAGTCACATCATAATTTTGCCTTTCATAGTAATTAATTATTATTTGTGTTCTAGCGGTTACTATAATTGAGAACTAGTTGCATCTTCGATACGTTATTCAATTCGTGTTTTTTTTTTGTCAAAGTATAAAAAAATCTTTGAGTTTTGTATTTATGTATGTATATTCATATTATATAGGTTTGTTTAACAAACTACTATTAAAAATACTTACTTTTTGTAGTGTTTTCACTTTTACAATAATATAATGGTTACTTTCACATTTACAACAATTAGTATTAGTGTTAAATTGAGGACCGATTTCACAACTATTAAACGCCTAAATTTTTCAGTCCACCTATCATTTAACCCATCCCGACGATACTCTTATATCCTCCAAACCAGAATGAACTCATCTATTGTAACACAATAGAAGCCACATGGTGCAGATTTTGGGATAACAATAACAAAAGTGAACGTTATCGGTAAACATAATTTAGCACAATTTATACATGCTTGTGGGCCGAGTCGTTACAGATAAATCGTGAATCATGTACATACATGCAGGAAGCTGTGAACTATACATATTTGTATTGGCGAAAGTTGGATTGCCGTACATCTGGAAGTAGGTATATAATACCTAGTTTGATAGAGGATGCTTCATTTATGGATTTGATCGGGAATTCATATGGTCGTGAGTACTCTTCACTACATAGTATAAAACAATTTCCCTATCGCTGTCTGTCCGTCCCTATGTACCTATGCTTAAATCCTTAAAACTACGCTGCAATTTTTTATGAGGCTTTTTAATAGATATAGTGATTCTCGAGGAAGGTTTAAGTATATACTTTGTTAAATTTCAGACAAAGAGGGCGAAACCTATGTCCTATGTAACCTATGTGTGATATACTGATATCTATGTCGGGAAATGTCGTGTTTGGAAAGTCCCGAATGCGTTGTGATACAGGGACTTACTCATTGTTGCGAGGACGGTTTTAATCATGATTCACTTTGTTATGCCAGGCTAAAGTACTTTTTAACAATCTAGTTCAATAGGATAGAGATAAATATTTTATTAAGGTCTAGTTGTTAATTTATACTAGACTAGCTGCGCCCCGCAGTTTCACCCGCGTGGCTCCGCTTCTGTTGGTATAAGCGTGATGATATATAGCCTATAGCCTTCCTCGATAAATGGGCTAACCAACACCGAAATAATTTTTCAAATCAGACCAGTTCTTGAGATTAGCGCGTTCAAAAAAACAAACAAATTCTTCAGCTTTATAATATTAGTAGTAGTATAATAGTAGTATAATATTATTAGTGTCTGTCTTGTTTTTACATTGAATAAACTTCTCATGAAACATTTTAATTAAAGAAATTGTGACTATTTAATACAAAAATATTCTGCGAAGATGTTTGGAACTTTACGATTACGTGCAATAATAAGAAACAGGTTATATTTCGGTGTCACTGCAGTAATTAAATATATACATATATGTAGCAATTATACGCAATGTATACATAGTAAATAAGGTTGATAGTAAATATATTTTATTTTATAGCTTTTGCAATGAGCTGGATCAATAAATTGGCTAATGATTCATAATAATTATCTGTACGACTCGATTAAAGTTCGACGAACCGTTGTGAATAATATTTTCTATCGTTTTTATATTTTATACGGGAATTGGTGTTAATGGATGTAATGTTTGAAATATTCAATAGATATGAAAAAACGTTGTCTAAGTATATTCTGGCTGTAAGTACTACATGTATACGACTTTTGAGTATTGACTCTACTTCTTCTCTTTGTGGCTCTAATAGAGAGACTCCGCCAATGTACAGATACATCATTTACAAGTAGAAAAAACATATTTACAACATATCTCATAGTATAATTTAAATTTTAATTCAAGTAAAAAAAAATATTTTAATCTTCTTCTTATATATAAAAATGAATCGCAAAATGTGTTGGTAAGCGCATAACTCGAGAACGGCTGAACCGATTTCGATAATTCTTTTTTTATTATATTCCTTGAAGTACGAGGATGGTTCTTATGTAGAGAAAACGTAAACATGTACCACGGGCGAAGCCGGGGCGGACCGCTAGTTATTAATAGAATTTTAACACCAAATTCGTTGGCAATATGACTTTCATTCACATAATATTATTATACTTACCTAACTATTTCTAAATTAGAAGTATTAAATTATTCCAGAACCTTTTCCACAGTTAATATAATAATATAATACTCTTTATATAATATTACTCTTTAACTTTAACAAGAAAGGGTAATTACTAATTATTATAAACTAGCGGTCCGCCCCGGCTTCGCCCTTGGTACCTACATGTTTACGTTTTTTTTTTCATAACGTTACGTTAACCATCCTCGTACTTCAAGGAATAGATTCCGCAGCGCACGCGATGACAGAATTTTTATTAAGGAATTTTTTACACCTTGGGTTAGCCGTTAGATTATTGCCTTTTTGGTAAGGATCTCTATTTTTTTTGAAAATGCAATATAGCCTATGTTGCTCAGTGAAGATGCAGCTTTCTAATGGTGAAAGAATTTTTGAAATCGGTCCAGTAGTTTATGCGTGAAAACCATACATACATACATATACATAATTACAAACCTTTCCGTTTTATAATATTAGTATAGATATACATGGGTTGATCCAAAAGTAATAATAATCAATATTAAACAAGGTCATTACAGTTAAAATAATTATGTATTTATCTAGATAGTCTTCTAACTAGATAATATACTTCAATATTTTTTTCATAAACTTAAAAAAAAAAAAACTTTGACTTCATCAACAAAAACCCCTCTACTGCGGCCATCACTTTGCTGTCGTCTTAAAATTCCTTAATAAGACGGTGTTTCTTGTGCCGAGGAAAGGGATAGAAATAACTAGGAGCTAGATCTAACAAACAGGGTGGGTGTTCAAGAATTTGGAATGCCGATTTTTGAATGGCAGCCATTGCAACTGACGCTTTGTGATCTGGTGCGTTGTCTGGGTGAAACAGCATTCAAGCCCGCATTTTACCATGTCTCTTTTCCTTACTAACCTACCGCAATGTTTTAATTTGGTCTGTGTAGTAAGAGCCCAATTTAGTGGCTACCTTCTTAAAATATTCCACCATAATTATTCCTTCAGCGTCCCAAAAAAACTACCGCTTTAATCTATCCCACTAATTTTCACTTTGAATTTCTGCATCGTCACTTTGGAAGCTCCCATCGCAGGCCATTGATTGTTTCTTGGTTTCAGCATAAACATGGTGAACCCGGGTAACGTCCATGATCACAAATCGTGACAAAAAATTATCCTGATCTCATTAAAAATTTAGAAATTCACCCTCTAAATGTCGAATCGTTGTTTCTTCTTTTCGTCGGGAAACATTCTGGCACCCACGGTTCACATTCAAATTAATGTAAATACTTGGAAACGTGGCCTGTTGATATGATTTTTTTGTAATAACTTAGTGAGTACATGAGCAAGCAAAAAACATTTATTTTATATTTTTATGTGCACAGGAAATACCCAATTATCATTACTTTTGGATCAACCTAGTAGATACAGAAGTATAAATATAGCTGTATCTGGAAGTAATAAATATATAGTTTCTTGCTCTGACTCTAACTTGCATAGGTATTTTAACCCACAAACAGTGTAAAGTTGACAATCATTAATCATACGATATTAATTCATAAACCTAATTATACTAATTTCGAGAATAAAACACTAAACCGCATTACAGATTAAATTAAATTACACGAAATAAAGTTAAGAATTTCTTGAAATTCATATTTTATATACTTTGTTAATATGCATACATATATATTATATCTACTAGTATGTATGTACAATCTACATACATAAAATAATATACTTACCATCAAGAGAAGAATCTAGATAGGATTTTCCAATAGAATATGATTTATTGTACGTAAGCAAATATAAAAATATACAAAATGCATAGAGCAAATCTGTGTGCATCCTTTGACATTATTTATATTATACAGAAAGAGGGTCGCGGGTGAAACCGCGGGGCGCAGCTAGTCATAGATAAAGTCTTTACTAGATAAATATACGTAATATTATAAATTGATAAGCCATGTAAGTAAAACAATTCAAGTGATGCGCTCAAAACTGAACAGTTTATTTTTATCGATTAGAAACGAGTTAAACCTCTGTTATGAAATAGTGACAGGACATCAAGCATATTTTTTTTATTTTCCTCCTAATATTTGGGTCATGGTGAACAGCAATATGCAGGGCATGTGTGGTGAATTATAATCATAATATAATAATAAATGTAACACCTTACTTTTACCGCTTTGCAAAGAAATAGAGGGTCACGATTCCGTCGAAACGGATTTTTAGGCAAATAGTTCTATGTATGTAGTTGTTGTTTTGTAGGAAGTAGGAACTCTCATTACAATTATAATGATTTAAATATAAAAACAAAGTGTTGTAAAAAACTGAATGTTTGTAATTTATGAATGAAATAAATTTAGAGATTACTAGCTTCCGCCCACGACTTTGTACGTGCATCCCCGTTTTTCCCCGTTCCCGCAAGAATTTCGGGAAATCCTTTCTTAGCGGATGCCTACGTCCTAACATCTACCTGCATGCCAAATTTCAGCCCGATACGTCCAGTGGTTTGGGCTGTGCGTTGATAGATCACTATATCAGTCACCTTTGAGTTTTATATATAATTATGTATATAGATTTAATATTTTACGTGAGCTAATTTAAATGAAGAGGAGCATACGATTAAAGGTGAAATTCATATCTATGTTACTAAAGAGACTAATAAAAAAAAGTTTAAATCAATACGTCATCATAATTCCAGCTAATAAGCACAGAGTAATAAACAGAAATGTCATGCGTTTTATTTTATTATCAAGTTGAAATAATTAAAGTCGATTATATAAATCGCAGCAATTTTCATATACACACCTCATTATATGCTTATATAGCTTGTAAAACACCAGTGATTCATGTAGCCTTGTGTTTCTTTCGCGAAAACTTATCTAGATAAATAATTAAGAGGTAGGTATAATTGTTTGACGTCTTGTCGTTGTTAGGGACGGTATTAATTGCGTCAGAAGGTTTGATCAATAGTAGGTACATCCTATCCTACTAATATTATAAAATAATGCGTAAGTTTGTGAGGACTGAGGATGGATGTATGTATGTTTGTTACTCTTTCACGCAAGTACTACTGAACCGATTAACTTGGATTAACACATAATATAGGTTTAATCCCGGAAATCCCACGGGAACGGGAACTATGCGGGTTTATCTTTGAAACATATAAAAATAAATAATAACCAAAATCTACACAAAACAGCGCAAAATTTGAAACTCGGTAGTAGCAACAAATATGACAGCATCATTACACATTGATTGATAAAAATAATTTATAGCTCGCACGTCGTATGGGAACCTTCACCTTAAGAAATCGGGCCACTTGTGTAGCGACCACCCAATATTGTGACTGTTTCCGTTGTAACACGGCACGGGATTTTAATTTTATTTTTTGTATGAAATTCCGTACCCTATTGCAATGCCGTACTACAGTATAGCAAGTTAGTAGAGATGAAAGATGTATTGACCTAACGGTCATAGGTGAGATAAAAGGACTATTATTTTATAATAAAATCTAGTTATACTTTCTGTCGTTCATTATAATTTATAATATCAAAGAAATGAAAATTACAATTATCGAACTCAACGATCAAAAATCGAAATTATATGTTACAAATCCAATTTATGTAAGATCTCGATATACATATAAGTAATTTTAAATGAATTCACACCAATGTTTGTGTTTTAGTATCATTATTAATTTATTAACATTTACGAGTTTGTTCTATTTTCCGTGATGAAATGGAAACATATTTATTATTTTTGATACCGTTAAATTTGTATTGCCAATAATAATATATTTCTTTTAATTAGGTATTGCGATTTCGACATGCAATTTTATATAAAGCGTTCAGGTGCGCCGTGTGTGATAGCGTGAAGGTTATATTATTTAGTTATTTATATGGAAAAAGGCATATTTTGAATTATATCTAAGAATTGGGTTGCTATTTGAAGAAGAGAAGAGAAAACTGAAACTCAATATCCAACTTGAAATGGACACTAAATAAACTACTACACCACTTAGTATTTTTCAAAAACGGTTCAGTAGTTTCGATTAGATAGATTATATAGATTAGTAGATTAGATTTATTTGGTTGCAGTTCATAATAAGAAAAATGTATTTCAAAAATATCAACCGTCTATATTGTGGTCCGTTTTGCATTAAATAACTAATATAGGCTTTTTACTCAGATAGTTAAGTAAAAATAAAGATTAAGATAAATAAAATCCATGAATGTTTTGGTGAGTTTTCAAACATTTTACATAACATTTCATATAGCCTATTGTAATATTAATAAACGATTCCAAGATATTTACAATAGAATTTATTTTAACGGATCGAAGCTGTTCTGAACAATGAGCAATTTATTTCAAATAGATCTTTAGATGTTTGATTGTTGACGCTAAGTTATTAATAATATGTTACTAAGTTTTACTTTAAAAATATATTTCAGTTGTAGTTGTGAAGTCCCCAAGTGGGGTAAGGGGTAGATGCATTATTCATACATCTGTTACACTGATCTTTAGGGACAATTAGTTGATCAACCTTCTGTGTCCTGCCAGACCAGACATTTTTTTTATCTTCGTCTCCACCCGGAATCGAACCCAGGACCCGGACAGGTCAGTCGTTTAATTTGTAAGTATTCATAAAGATGTACAAAGAAACCTACTAAATATTATAGAAAGTTTGTGTTAATAACATCCAGGGCTAAAACGATGTTGATATAAGCCATAAGGCATGGTATCTATATATAGTATTCTTTTAAATGGCTATTACATTCTATTGATTTAAATTTATTTAAAACCGATAAGACCCATATGTTAATTCTATAATTATTTTCCTCATGCACGGGGATTTTCCAATACTATAAGTACAACCTAGTTCACACTTAGTACTTTCTCGAATATATCTAAAGCACCGGTATTAATGCGTTCAACCTTGATAATAGCAATGTCCCCGATTCTCAAACGGTTGCGCAAGCGCATCGGGTGCAGGTGTTTACGTTTACAAACAAAATAACAAACATTGGGATACTGTTGTTGGATTATTTCAGTGTCAAGATTACAGTTACAAGGTTGGGTTAATTTTACGGACGGCTTTTTTGATGTTGATAAACTTTTAACGTCAACAAGTTTCACTTTATTTGTGATAATGTTGTGAATTGATACGATGTAACACGTGTGTATTTAGTATAGTCCATTATACTAAATACACACTGTTTTATTAAAGTTATCAAACTATATAAAAATAAATAAATTGTATTTTGCCATACTTTCTTATTTAAGACGATACACAAAAAAAAATCCACTCCTTGGTGGGCGGAGTCTAATAGCTTGCTATCGCGAACGCGGGTGTGCGCGAAGTCATTCTTGCAAACTCGCCGCGCTGCCGCTGGCCGACTCGGGACAAACATGTATGGAGTCGTCATACAGTTATAATATTGTTATACATATATTTAATTGTTGATTTATTGGTTTTATTTTCTTGCTTATAAACAAATAATCTTCTTTTTAACAACTACTTAGACATTATTAATAATTATTATTATTTCGTAATGTTTACTTTATTACAAAATAATACAGGTTATAAATAATCTTTAAAATAACAAAAAATATTGTTACTCTGAAAAAATGAAATGGTACTCAATAACGCGGACTACTGAATTGATTTAGATAGAATTTGATGCTGACGTAGATATTACATCATGCCCAGAAATGAAAGGTACTATTTCTGAAAGAAGTTATAAACCCTAATTCTTCTCAGTCAAAGTCAAGAGTGGAAGATATCACTAATACAGTAAAACTGATGCGAAACTTTGGATGTTAATTTGTATGTTTTTTTGTTAGTTGTTACTTAATCACGCCAAGACTACATTACCATTTCTGATAAAATATAGCTAATTGCCTGGATTTACACATAGGATACTTTTTATCCGAACTGAACACTTCTGTGGGATAAAACAGGATTCACGATATAACCTAATTCCACGCGGGCAAAGCCGCGGTCGGAATGATATTTTTTTAAATAAAAAAATTGTTTAAAAAAAAAAACACAAAATATATTGACGCATGTATTTATTTTTTGCACTCTATTATAATTGTAATTATTCATTACAAATAATCAAAATAAAATAGCCAGAACAAAGTTAGGCCCTGGTAGGGTAGGTAGGCAGGTACAGCAATGTGAGACGAACACTGGCTTATTTATACCAATAATAATGTATTATAAACATTAAATTAAGTTTACTTTCTTACAACAAAAATCTATACATATAATAAATCTGTAGAAGGGTCAATTCTGTACATTGAAAATATTGAAAAAATAAATAGCAGGGGGTGTTACTGGATCGATAGCAAACCCAAATATGTGATTAAAAAAATTTTTGTCTGTCTGTCTGTCTGTCTGTCTGTCTGTCTGTCTGTCTGTCTGTATGTTCAGGCATCACGTGAAAACTAACTGTTCGATTTCGATGAAACTTGGTATAATTATACCTTATTATCCTGGGCATAAAATAGGATACTTTTTATCCTGGAAAAATACGTAGAAAAAAATAAATCTTAATTTTTCAGTTTTATCCATAGACGTTGTTCTGTAGAACCGAGAACACACGTTGCGTTAATTATTATAGGTATTTGGGTCCAATAGATATTTATAAGATGTCATTGTCAGAGTTACTCAAAATGGAGAAATAAACCATCCACGCGAAGACCGACATCCGCGCGGACGGAGTCGCGGGCGGAAGCTAGTATTCAATAATATTAAAATGTCACGTAAACTGTCAAATACGGACAATTAAGCGCGTCACACACGGTGAAGATACTATAATATTTTATCTTAAGATACTGTAATATTTTATATTACAGTATCTTAAGGTATCCGGTATCAGCGTTCTGACCATCATTTTTCTTTTTGTCATTGCGTACTAATTTTGTGTCAGTGTTTCGGGTCATTTGTAACAGGATGGCGGTTCTACAGGGGTCTTAGTACGCAATGACAAAAAGAAAAATGATGGTCAGAACGCTGATACCGGATACCTTAAGATACTGTAATATAAAATATTACAGTATCTTAAGATAAAATATTATAGTATCTTCACCGTGTGTGACGCGCTTTAGAATACGTTTTTAAAATGGTAGTTTTATACATTATTCGACGAATAAATTTTATCCAAGCATTGAAAAATCGGCCCTAAGTAAAATTTAATCATAAATATAAGGTCTCAGTATACCTATAATTATTTCCATCATATTAAAAGCCGCCCAGCTCGGATACCGTTGAGATTCATTTCATCGTAGGATTATTCTAATTTTCCAGAAAGTTCTGTAATCTCCATAACGAATACGAGATTAAAAATTCACAATCCATTCGAGTATAAAGCTCTATAGCTATATATATCTATAGCGATATAGGTTACTTGTGAAGATCAATATGCATATTGAAATAACTATTACATTGGTAATATGAAAAATACTGCAGACTTTTCATTTTAGGGCCGATTTTTCAATGCTTGGATAAAACTTGGATAAAACTTATCCGTCCAATAAAGTATTACACGATAATATTAAAATTTCACGTAAACTGTCAAATGCGAGCAATTAGAATACGTTTTTAAAATGGTAGTTTTATACATTATTCGACGAATAAGTTTTATCCGAGCATTGTAAAATCGGCCCTTAGTCAAATAAACTGTTATCTTTAAATAAATCATTATTTTTAATTCATACCTACATGGAATAACTGTAATTAATTGTTTCCAGTTGAAATACTCTCAGTCACTTTCTCTGTCCCTATGGCCCTTTGTATGCTTAAATCTTTAAAACTACGCAATGGATTTTGATGCGCTTTTTTTAATAGATAGAGCAATTCAATAGGAAGTTTTGAGTATATAATTTATTAGGTTTAAGACAAAGCGGGCGAAGCCGCGGGCGGTAAGCTAGTAATTAATATAATCATAATAATAATAATTGTAGAATGCCAGAATGGTTCTTCACTTTTTAAATTGAGAATAATTATGTAATAATTTACTTTTAATTTAAAAAGTATATTTCTTTCAACCTGTGATTCAGCGGCCTACAGGATTTTCGGCCAGTTTAGGTTGTATGTTGTGTATAAACTACCCACTAGATCCAGAATTTTATTATCAATATTTCAGATAGGAATAAATAAAAAGAATAAAACAGAGGCACTAAATTTTCTGTAATGACGGATATTTTATTAAATTAATCCATACTAATATTATAAATGCGAAAGTAACTCTGTCTGTCTGTCTGTTACTCAATCACGCCTAAACTACTGAACCAATTTTCATGAAATTTGGTATAGAGATATTTTGATACCCGAGAAAGGACATAGGCTACTTTTTATCCCGGGAAAATGACGCAATCCCGGAAATCCCACGGGAACGGGAACTATGCGGGTTTTTCTTTGACTGCGCGGGCGAAGCCGCGGGCGGAACCAAGTACATAATATTAGCTAATGTGAAAACGAATCAACCAATCATCCCACAACAATGAAATGTGCACACAAATATTCATCCAAATCGGTTCATGTGCTTAGGAGGAGTGAGGAGCAGCGCCATCTTCCGGGCCCAATTGTGTTTCCAGATCACCCAGGAACTCAATTTAATATACTTACACAAAATTTTTCGAAATGAAAACTCACATTATTATGTAAATATGAATATAAACCTGTTTTAGTACTAAGCAATTTCCCGCACAGGTGTAGTAAGTATAAAATAATGAAATAAATATCAACATCAAATTCTTTATACAACATACTTATCTACCACCTACTAAGAAATGTAATTCTTGAAATTTTTTCGTATTTTTTTTTTAAATATAATACTACTCCAATGAGCTCCTGTTCCATATTACGTTCACCATACTTCCACTAAGTTCACCATGATTTTTTATTTCTTTGCACTTTGTTGCTTTTTGCTAAAAATGGAATCATGCGATAAAACCAGTAGAGCGTTGATAACATACATTTTTGACTGAATAAAGGTACTTACGAAGGAGTGGGTTCACATTGTGAACAATCAGTGGGTTTATTTTCCTTTTGGATTCCGGATTTCTGAAAAGATTATCTATGCTATAAATGAAAAAATCTTACACATTCGTTATGTACTTAAAACAGGGGTACATATCAAACATCGTCTATAATAAAATAAACTTTACGTTTGTTATTTTGAAGATGCCAGAGATTAAAAAAAAATAACAATGAGAACTTTGTATTTTTTTTCTATCGAGAAAATATCATGGAATCATGTTTCTAAAACGGTAGACGTATTGTGTTACTATTGAACTTTCTTGTCAAGAATTTTCATCACGACAACTTTAATAATATAAAAATTACGAAGGTTTAAAAAGGGCCGTAAATGTTAGAAAAATTAATTCATCACCTTAAGTTGTAATGGTAAAGATTGCTTAGATGTTTGAATCGCATAAATTGCTGACTAAATGATGATATATAGATGTAAGTTTTAAACTATATCTAGTTTCCTATAGCATTGTCGATATCTTAAAAAAAATATACCGGCTGAATTGATAACCTCCTCCATTTTTTAAATCGGTTAAAACCATGTTCATTACATTGTACACTCACCACCCGGTTCGCATACAGAACCGCGTTAATGCACTAGTCTAAGTGAGATATTCTATAATATTAAAACATTTGAATAATATATCGTGGTGTCAGATCGATATACCAGATGCATTCGAATGAGTGATAATTTCTCGAAGGTTATCCAATACTAAAACGTAAGCAAATAGTACACGGATTTATTTGTCATTGGTCCTTTTATTATCTGTGGTATTAGTTTATCTGTATCTAGTTTATGGTATTATTTTATACATATAGGAGACAAGAATATAAGAAATCTATGGAAGACTAGCAAGTTATCGAATGTCGCGATAAGGCGGATAAATGTATGTATGTAGATTGTAGAATCAATATACTTGATATGACAAGATAATTTGTTTGTACATTGCGTTTTTAATACGCTTTTAGTAGCGTCATGTGCGTTTGTACGTAATCGACGTGTTTGTATGTAACTGACTCCTATACTCGACCCACTTTAAACGGATAGATTTAATTCAACCATTGTACCTTGTAATAAGGTTTTACAGATAAATAGGGCTCGTTGAATATACTATATTTTCTGTTGCAAGCTAATTAAATTTCTTTACAATACTTTACAAAACGTACTTATAAATTTTAAACTAATACCTGTGTTATAATTAAATCGTAAACAACAAGCATTGAAGTCGGTAAAGTTCCCCATTATACGCTAAAGAAATTACAGTATACAAACGTGCCGGCGGCGACTCATGCGCAACTAATTTTTCATTAAACGACACGATTGCGTTGCGTTAGCTTACTGTTTATTATTGTTTACTGTCGCCCTTTCGTGTACCTTGTTTCGTAATATTGATTCATATTTTAATGGATTGGTTGACTAGTTGTAGCCCGCGATGTTACGTGTAACTATTAAAACATTAAAGTTCTATAAGCAGTCATTTAACAGTGCATACAAGCGGACAAAATTTTAATAAATAATATGCTTATAATTTAATGTGATTTAATTTATATTAAATATAAGTCCGTCAGTATCTATGGTAATTGGTATCTAAACTTTATTGTAGTTTTTAACATTTCAATTAGGTATTTTATAAACTTTTACTTCCAAGTTTGTTTTAACTAGTGTTAATAACCATCGGATATTATACCTTATACCGAGAAGAATTGATAATGAAACTAAACAATTTCTTTTAAAAGAGAAGGAGGCAAAAAATAATCAACGTCTGCTGGTTTAAACCGGACCCTTCACGGTTGTCTATTACGGTAGGTATAAGTTCTATTCGTAAAATCTGTATAAATAAACCAAATTTATCCTAAAAATGCTGAGACTATTCTGATGGAAAGGATATACGAATAAGTCACTGATGATGTCCTTTTTCCAAGTTATTGAACTCGAGAATTTTCAATTGTATTTTGATACATTTCCTTAAGAAAAGATGAATGCAATCTATGAAGCCGTTTTCAAGTTAGGACGGGACCATAGAAAAATAAATAGGTATTAGGTAGGTATTGTTGTTGCAGTAGCTGTATTAAAATTTATTTCTGGATTAACATTGTTTTTATGAATTTTATTTTTATTGATCTTCAGTATTCTTTGTATTGTCTTCATAAAGACTTCCTTCATGCCCGATGCTATCGCCGTTTCCGCAAAATAATCCATTATTTATTTACTACTTAAAAACGTATTCTTTTATTCATAAATTCGTAAATACATATCGATGTTGTTCGTGTTAAAACGTATTTATTAATTTTATTTTATAATACATATTACATAGGTGTATGAAATTGGTTTAATGTATCGTAGTTTTTTTGCACATGATTTGTATTTTAGGAAATACATGTTTTCATTGTGTAACAGTGGTAATTGGTATAAACTAAAATTGTTATTTTACATTATGCCATAAGGCTTTTAATTTTTTTTTTTCATCAAATTTGGAAGTTAATAAGATATGTATTTATTGAATGCTCGCAATTAAAAAAACGATATTTTTAATAGACATCTTCTTTCAAAGATAAACTTATATTTATTGTACTTAGCCACATAGCATCGTCACGTTTCATACTTAATAACTGTTATCCGGCTACAATTACATACTACGCACTTTAAGTAAGTTATTATTATATAATTAAGGAACACTTCCTTATCCTTAACATAAACCAGACAAATCTACATTGATATACGGAAACAATCATGTATCATTATGTACGTAGGGAACTCGGAAAAATGAATGAAAAGACCCATTGAGTTACATTTTTAATACCAACCTGCGTTGTCTGAAACTTAACATATTATATCCTTAACATTTCGCGTGAAACAACGCTACCAATTAATGAAAACATAATGAAAATCGATGCAGTAGTTTTGGAGTTTATCGTGAATAAACAGATGCATTATGTAATTACGTATTTATTGTATTTTCTTATGATTGATAGTATTGTTTTGAGCGTGACCACACTAGCCTTAAAGTGTTCAAAACGTCGGGTTCATTAGTTTAATAAATAATCTAAACTCAAACTCAAACATTTATTTATTCAATTAGACTTCTTATAAAAGCACTTTTGAATCGTCATAACATTTTTTAACATTTACCACCGATTCGGAAAGCAGTATCTATTGAGAAGAACCGGCAAAAATCGCATTTGAATCCCTTAAAGTCTGTTATTTCTAGATAATATGTAATGATTATTAATTATTATCATTGTTCCGGTACAAAATTCTTCCTCAAGCAGACAATAGGATGCCTAGGCTCAGTGGACACTTCGAAGGTTCTCTACCATCCTTGACTATAGAAAACTGACTGAAATGTAAAAAGTAAGGCCGTCGCGACCTCATTTGCAATAATTATACGTAAAAACTTATTTGCGCTTTATTTCAAGACACAAGACAGTTTTTGTAAAGGCCTACAATTTATAGATATGGTAATTCTATGGTAAATAGGTTTTCGAAATGCAGTATGTATGCGACTAAGGTTATAGAAATTTTTATATTGCTTTAACTCATCATCTACAGTTAAGCATAGCACTGGGGTTCGGTGAGGTTTTGCGTTTGAAGTAGGTAAATATAAATTGTTATGAAATATTGAATAATATTGAATTTTTTTCCATCTCTGATAAGATTTTCTACATAATTACTCTCTGTCTTTACATATGTATATTGATTGGCCTTCAAATTTCATAGTTAGGTTAAGGGCTGATTTTTCAATCCTTGGTTAAAACTTATTCATCGAATCGTATTAAACTACCATTTCAAAAATGTATTCTAATTGTCCGTATATGACAGTTTACAGGTGACATTTTAAAATGTTCGTGTAATACTTTATTGGACGGATAAATTTTAACCAAGGATTGAAAGATCGGCCCTTAATATAATATTGCACTATACCATTGGTTCAGGTTTATACAATAATGTTTTAATTTATTTTCTGCTTAGATTAATGGCTTATGACCGTTGCGAATTTGGTAAATGTAAAATAATATCGATCTAAATCACGATATGGTTTAATAAAAGTATGCAAAAAGACTAATTTTTAAATTATGGTTGTAACAAAAAGTTAATAAATCATGTGCATCTATGAAATGACCCGCCCATGTCTTGTAAAATTATTTAAATTAAAATTAAGATGATTTGTTGGAAATAAAGATTCACACGTAGAAATAAGTAGAAATAATAATAAATGTTACGTTATGTAAATAATTCTTATCAAGTCTATTCTTATTAAGAGCATTTTTAAAGAATAATAATATACTAAAGTGCCTATATAAGTATCTTAGAGTTATATCTATATTTTGAAAATGTTATAAACGTACTCGAGAATCGTCCAATTATGAATACACTAGCATTCCGTTCACTCGCGTCATCAAAGAAATTCTCATGAGAACGAAAATTTTTATGTATGCAAGTTGCATGACAGTATTTTTTCCACTCACTCTTTTACACTCACTGGCCTTTTAATTATTCCCAGACATAATAATCATATCAAAAATATTTTCGTTGTAGCGTAAAAGAAAGACAAACAAAATAAATAATGCGAATTTAATTTCGCATTTATAATATTAAGTAAGGATTAGATTACATATTTAATAGGATTTTAGATGGCGCCACGTTTATATATCTAATCTAATTTTTGCATAAAATAATAAATGATAATATGACGACGGAGAGATAGCTAAAGAATTGCAATGTTTTTAAAAATTTCGTTTCTAAACTACCTTATAGAGGTTTACCATGAATATTAGCTATGTATTAAGTACTTAAAGTTCCATCTAGAAGCAGTATTATTCCCAGGGTATTGTTTTTCCCCGTGGGAAAGTGATGGCGCTAGACGACCTATATAGCTATGTCATTTTTTCACACTGGAAAAAATACTGCCATTAGACATAATGGAACGTTACATACATAAAATTATATACATTCTTGCAAATAAATGTTATTTAAATTTTAATTTAACAAAATGTATTGTATTCGATAATGCCTCGCCTGAATTAATCGTCTTACCGGCAAAGCGTCACACACACACACGTATCAATCTCTAACGCTGCGTTCACACTATCTTAAGTAGCATGTACACGCGATAGCATCGCTGACGTATAATTCGTATTCCGATATATAGCATTTATCATTAATTAATTACATTAATCAGATGTATTGATTTGTTTCGATGTTCGATACGTGCGCGTCATTGTTTTTGCGTTGTAATTAAAGAAAATATAGGGGGCTGTGGTTATATCTTGATCGATTTGTGACTGTGTTTTAGATTAAATTTTATTTTGTGTATTGCTTTATGTAATGTATTGTTATTCTATTGATGTAGTTTGGTAGAAAATTAGAAGTGAATTGGTATTTCTTTAGTATGATGGCATCAATTAAGTATGTAGTGAATTAATCGTGAATGTGTTTGTGTGTATGTTCGTGTATAGTTTGATTATATTACGATGATTAGATAACGGGACTTCACAGCTAAAATAATTATTTTTCTAATATTCGGTTCATAGCATTAGAATAGCATTTTATATAAAACTAAACGTGTAGGTACCTAATGCTGTGGGGTAAATCCAGTTAATGACTTGTTATAAAATAAATAGATAAATCATCACTAGGTATCTATCCAACGCAAATATGCATACAAAAGCGAATTTTATCCTCCATTTTTTAAACATCGCTTCTCGGTATCTAAATATCGCCGTCATAATTCCAGGAAACCCGGCGCAGATCAAACACGATACATTTTAATATTGCTGTTGTGGTTTTAACCTTCGCTATAGTGTACACTACGCCTTAATTAAAGGCGATGATATATATTTTTTTCTATTTTGAAATAAAAGACTTTCTAACGTATTTTAAACAAGATTTATATTTTAATTAACTGTATTTTTTTTTTATTCTTTAAAATTGTTCAATTATAATACTGCTTTGAAACTTAATCTTAAACCCGTATTTGAATTTGTTATTCACATGTGAATCTCGATCGCGTGGTGATGTAGAGACAAATATTGCCGTATTGTTTCTGCTGTCTTCATTGAATATCCTATTAAAATCGGTTCAGAGACAAATATTTTTCTGACGAGACAAAAAGAAAAACCTTAAAAAATTGTGATTATTCAAGTATAATCATAACTTTTTAATAGCACATGAAGATACCCATACATATAGTTATTTTAAAATGAAATAGAGTTTAATTTTTCCTATATATTTCCATACATAACATATCCTCAATAACAAGCACGTGCGCCAATAAAATGAAATATAGCGCATTGTAGGTACACACGACCTTCGTTTCGCCCGTCACGGTGTAATCTGCCCTTACTAATTAGGAGGAATTTACGAGGAACGTACTGGAAAATTGCTTTGATAAGATTTTATTATTTGTTTATTTATTGTTTATGGAAAAAAACAATGCATAGGGAAAAATATATTTAGTAAAAAAAAATCAAATACGCTTTAATCAGATAAACAAAGGAAAATATTCTATAGAACAGTCTTTCCCAACGTGGGCGATAACGCCCCCTTGTGGGCGCTGCAGGCCTAAAGGGGGGCGGTAAGAGACCCAGAAAAAAAGGGGGCGTTGTGTAGGGCTTTGGGGTCGATTTATAATTTCATCTACCTAGCTAGGAAGACTCTTAGAAACCGACTGAGCTCTCGACTTCGAGAGTCGACATCTTGTGAACATCAACTAATATAAATTAAGATATAGCTCAAAATCGGTTCGATATAATAGACCGCGGGCAAACATGTTTTAACAAGTTTTTGTTAAATAATCCGATTTGTACATTCCTGTATCAATCGGCTGGTTCTATAATACTTGTTCTTGCTTGTCGAGTACGATTGGGCGTCGAATGAGATAAACGAGTTTATGCACGTTTGATGTCTTATTCCTGTTGGTGCGTGCTGCTTATGCAATCCTATATAAACGACGTAAATTTATTTTATTTTCATTTGCGGTTTCGCGCATAAATAGATAAGCAGTACTTGATTTCAACACTTACGTATTTCTCAAAACAAAACAATGTCGGAAGTAAAAAAGAAGAGACGGCAATACTCTGCGGAATATATTAAATTCGGATTTATTGAAAATCCCACAAACCCGTCGTCGCCTTTGTGTCTTCTATGTCTAAAAACATTTTCGAACGAAGCAATGAAGCCTTCAAGACTGCAAGATCATTTGAATAAAATGCATCCAGATAAGAAAGACAAGAATGTAGCATATTTTCAAGACCTAGAGAAGAAGCATAATACTCAGCCAAGTGTATCAAAACTATTTTCGGCGGCTGCTAAGCAAGATGACGACGGACTTCGAGCTTCGTACAATATCTCTTTGTTAATTGCTCAAAAAGGCAAACCACACAACATCGGAGAAGAGTTAATTTTGCCAGCAATAAAGGAAGTAATAACTACTGTGCTTCATAAACCGGCCGCAGATATTATCCGAAAAATTCCTTTGAGTAATAATTCTGTGCAAAGACGAATTGATGAAATGGCTGAAAACATTGAAGAATCATTGTGCAATCATCTGAGGACTAGTCAATTCTCAATTCAGCTCGATGAGTCCACTTTACCAACTAATGAAGCGTTGTTGCTATCTTACGGGAGGTTTATTAAAGATGAGAAAATACGTGAAGAACTATTGTTTGCCAGAAATTTGGAGACAGATACAAAAGGCGAAACCATATTCAATACATTGGAAAAGTTTTGTGAAGAGAAAGAGATTCCTTTGAAAAATATTATATCAGTTGCTACGGATGGCGCTCCGGCTATGACAGGGCGCCATAAAGGCTTCATAGCGTACTTAAAGAATAAAATTCCAGATGTCCTTGCTATACATTGCGTTATTCATAGACAACATTTGGTTGCTAGAAACTTAAGTGAACGACTATTTCAATCACTGCAATATGTCATCAAAGCAGTCAATAAAATCCGTAGCAGCTCTTTGAATGATAGATTATTTCATCAGCTTTGTGCTACTAATGACGAAGATTTCAACCGTTTGTTGCTTCATACTGAAGTTCGTTGGCTGTCAAGAGGCAATTGTCTGATTCGATTTTACAACCTGTTTGACTCTGTGATAGAGTTCTTGGAAACTAAAGATACAGAACTGCGCAACAATCTCATAACATCAAAGAATGATATAGCTTACATGACAGACCTGTATAAACTGTTCAACGACATGAACCTCCAACTGCAAGGCGATGAACTAAATTTAATTAAAACAAAAAATGTCGTTGCTGCTTTCGCAGCCAAACTGCTTCTGCACAAAAAGAATATGGGCAGACGTGAGTTTCACAATTTTCCGAATTTATCAGTATTTTGCAGTAACGACGACTTGTTTGCCTACTGCCAACATTTGGAAAACCTCCACATTGACTTCACCGAACGATACCAGGACATTTTAAACTTGGAAATACCAGACTGGGTGTTGGATCCGTTTTCAAATGTCAACACAGCAATGTCACCTCAGCTGGAAGAAGAACTTATAGAATTGACAACAAACGAAGAAACAAAAATCAAGTTTAAAAATGGATATCAAGAATTTTGGCTACAAAAACCGATCCCACAATTGTACCCTGGATTGTGGTCAATTGTTCAACGATTCTTGATAGCATTCCCATCGTCATATTTGTGTGAACGTGGATTTAGTGCTGTGGCAACGCTGCTTACTAAAAAGAGAAATCGTTTGCGTGTTACCGAACGTGGCGACTTGCGGCTGTTTTTGAGTAAATTGGAACCTGATATCAACAAACTTATTGAACAGCATCAGATTCAACCTTCACATTAGTTTTTATATAAGAATTGATTATGTTTGTTTTATTTTCAATAAAAGATACTCTACTATAAAGTTGCGTTTCAATAATCAGTTATAAGTACTTAGCGTTTTTTAAGTATGTTTAAAAAGGGGGGCGTTAAAAAATAATTTATTCTTAAAGTGGGCAGTAGACAAAAAAAGGTTGGGAACCCCTGCTATAGAACAAAGTTTGAATAAAATCTGTGCGTTTAAGATGGATCAAAATCAAGTCTTAAAGAGTGGGTTAGATACAAACATACAAAATTTACAAGTAAAGCTAATAAAAGCGTGTTAAAAATTAAGACGCTTCCCGCTTTCTGTCCTTATGTAGGCTTAGAATTTAGATCTATAAAACTAAGCAAGGGATTTTGATACAGGATTTTATATAGAATGATCCAAGAAAGTTTATATGTACTAAATAACATGCATAATAATTGTACCTGTGTGCCGTTGTATGTAAAACAGTAAAGAAAAATCTAGTAAAAATATCCTTATTGCTAAAAACTAAAAAGTAATCTGTTCTCGAGGCTTCGTTTGTGATGAATTTAGAAGATCTGAGATTATTTATCAAATGTGTTTATGAGTACCTGTTAATTTGGGCTGTTCAAATATTTGTAATGTGGAGGTTTTGCGTCGTGCTGTTGTGTTTTTGTACGTACTGTTACAACGCAGTTTTAAAAGTAACATTGAATCTGATTGGTTTATTTGTTTTGTTTACAATCACTTTACAATTTGTAGTGATTGATTTTTGTAGCTGTCTGGTCTAATTAATGAAATGTGAGTTAAAGGGACCAAAGCTTATTAGATTAGCGATTAGATTGTGTATTTTCGCATTCTCATATAATAATATTTTTTCCGCTCGCGCGTGTTTGATGTTCTGTAACGAATTACAGCCGTCTTGATTTTCCTGGATATGTCTAATATGTATAATATCTCTTTCGTAGAAAAAATAGTAATTACTGTAATTACTGTAACTGATTTTACTATTTTTTTAAAGAGAATGATTATATACTTATCTAATGTGAAGAACACTGTTCTGGAAAAATATTTGGTTTAAAAGACTTTTAACATTTGACTACATATTCGAATCTTACTACATCCACCATCTGCTACCAACCAAAGTCTAAATTTTCTTTATCGAATCGGCCTTGATTTCCCCAACGTTTTCCCAATCGCGTTATCAACATGCCGGCGCCGATTCTCATCTGACAGAGACGGATTGCAGCCTCCCAGATAAGATATGTAGCACAAATAACCTCCCGTTTATATGAATTCCATACAGAGTTTGCAAGATAACATTTACAGCGGTTGCTAGTGGCAACTGATTTTGAGTCGTGGGTTTTTCTGCTGTTTTCCTGTGCGAAAATAGCAAAGAGCCTGTCTGCCGCTCTTCTTTGTAAAGTTCTCAAGAATTTATTAAAAGGAATTAGAAATCGGTGAAGCCGTTCACGCGTGATAGCGTGACTATAAATAGAAAAAAAAGATACTTATTTATTTTTCTTGATTTAGTATTGCATTTATTATAGCATTCATTGCAATTTATAAATATGTAATTAAAAAAAAAATATTCAATATCACTAAAACAATTAGGGCGGCCGTACACGGACCGCTTCAAGCAGTTGAGACCGACCGCTTGAAGCCGTGACCGCGCGGTGAACTATAGGCATTCATTCACCGCCGTACACGTGACCGCTCGAGCCGTCCGTGTACGGCGCTCAGTCGTTAACTGCTCAAGCGGTCCGTGTACGGCCGCCCATGTTTCCCACTGTCTGTCGCTATCAAATTAATATTGACTACGTAATGCATTTTCATGTGGATTTTTTAATAAATAGTTCAATGGGAACGTTTTTGGGAATGACAGTTACCTAAATAAAAATAAGTTGCGTACAACTGGTCGCTATCAATATATCTCGTCACTTGACACACAAAGTGTGTGTTAAGGTCGATCGGTTATTGTTTAAGACGGTACAGTGGCTCAGTGATTGTTATTGTATAGTCTAGCATTTGAGTCTGGGGTTCGAGCTTAATTTGATGCAAAAAATTGTGCTTTAAAAGGTACCGTGTTGTTAGAGCACAAAGGGACCTATTAAATGATTAAAATTGATTGAAAGGTATCCTCGCTCAGATGGGCTTACAGGCTTCGGATAATTGGCAATTCGGTTATTCGCATTCTACTGTATGTATGTTTTGCAACACATCGAAAATATTACGATCATTACATTTAAAGATCTCTTCCAACTCACAAATCCCACTAAACATTTTCGTACTAACAACTTTAGAGCCTGCTTAAACTATTTGCTTAGCCATTTGAATTCCGTGACGTTACCAGAACAAGACCTTCCCAAATGTCCACAAGAATAAGTCCACTAGAAGCATGTTGTAGTAATGTTTATACAATTAACATTATATGAGATTCGCAACAGTCACGTCTATGACAAACGGTCAGTCACGATGGCGCATTCAATTATGTTAAATAAGTTAGATATTCATTATTATATAGCTTGCTTAAATATGAAGTATTATGGTAGCGGATCTGTATGCGTTATGATAATTTTAGTTTAGATAGGAGGTAGTTGCGATAATTACAAATACGTAAGTAATAAAATATTAGAGATAGTGAGAGGTATTTTCATTTGAAAGGTGGTAAATAAATGTAAAATCCAGCATTGAGTCTGAACCCAAGGTATGTACGTACGTACGTAAAAATTTGTTTATATTACGTTCTTAACAGTTCTATTTATTAAATTTTGCATAATTAGTAATGATAAACTTTAAAATTATTTTCAAATCATTTATGCTGCATCGTGCAGCAGCAATCAGATCATAAGCTTCTTAAAGTTATTTCTTATTATTATACAAATATACAGGAAAATCATCATACATATAGATAAGTGATAATTATTTGTATTCAGGTCGTAAATATATTACAAACCCCGTGGTGAGGATAGGTCGAATTCCGTAGGGTATCCAGACAGAACAACCTTTACTGGGCAAGCTAATAAAACTGTAATATAACACAATTTTAAAATGATGTCACGTCGTGTTAACTTAAACCTCATTTCGTTCCCAACTTAGATACAAATAAATTGTAAAACCACGATCCATTGGTACGCGCTAAAATTTATCAATCACGATTCTATATAGTTTCATAACGTACAAGGATTTCACTTTTTGGATGGAATATGTAACACAAGTACATATGTACATACACAAATTCTCTATATACTATGGTATATACTTCGTAATGTTACATACAGTTACAGCATTTCGTAGAAGAAGCGTAGCGGGTTCTACAGTGTAGCGTTTAGAAATTGATGTGCATACATTGCTGTTATAGAAAGTATTAAAAATATTGGTCGAAACAGTTAATTCATACATATGTTAGGTATATGTAATTGCTAAATTCTTTTTGTAACGTGAACTGTTTACGTGCTATATATAATGCACATTCAAAAAGCCTAGACTTTTTACAGACGCGTGTATGACCTCTAATATTTGTGTAAAGGACGAAAATCATCCTTTTTCTATTTTTTATAACTCTTATATTTTTACATTACAATGACCTAGGTATGTGAAATTTTTCATAAAACAAATGTTATGTCTATAAAAAATAGAATGATCAGATATGTATTTAAATAGATACTATGTCTTAGAAGATCTCTCACAACCACATTTTAATCTCGCGTGCAGATTACAGCTGCACCGGCTGAAATTGTACGCAGTTATCGTGACGGTGAAATTGTGCCATCTTCATGCTTTTGACAGTACATTGTAGGTTATTATTTGAAGAAAAAAATTATCTTGTGTCAAGGAAATTTGTGTGAAAATTCGCCTGTGTTTGGTGTTGTAGGGGATATAAAGGCCTTGGATATATTCATGGTGTTCGTTCAGTCGATATCTATAGAATCTACGATACTATTAATGACATGTTTAATGGAATTAAATTATAATATTAAAACAAAAAATTGTTGAGAGACAAACATTCTAAAATACAAAAATTTATAAATCAAAGATATAATAACTTAATATATTATCTATGCTTAAAATGTAATCATTAGGTATCTTTAATTATTTGCATTATTATAAAAGTGTCAAAAGTTTTAATTGTTTAATTAAAAACGAATAGTATCGTAATTGAAGCCAGATACTACATTCACGGCAAAATGCATTTATTTGTTTATTTTAACATTTTGATTTTTAAATGATTTTTTTTATTTTATGTAGCTAATCTGTCAGTTAAAGTGTATGTATGTAATAATAACCTATATTAAATAGCTAAAAGTCTCTGATCATCCGTCCAAAACTTGACATTGGCAGAATTCAACACTATCATTGTTAAAAAACCGCCGTTTGACCGCCTCCTTGGTACAGTGGTTGACGCGTGAGCGTAGAACCGAGGGGTTCTGGGTTCGATTCCCGGTGGAGACGAAGAAAAAAAAAATGTCTCGGTCTGGCAGGACACAGAAGGCTGATCACCTACTTGTCCCTAAAGAAAATCGATCAGTGAAACAGATGTATAATGCATCTGCCCCTTACCCCACTAGGGGACATGGGACTTCACTTACACTTACTTTATTGTTAAAAAATCATTGGCGTTGTTTTCATGTTCCCAATAAGGAACTTAATTAAATAATGACTTTGTTTCGCGATAACCTTACGGTATATGGAATCACAATTATTCAGATTTATGACCTATGGCCACTTATTCTTAATACGTATTTCTCAATTTATTTTTACACCGTTAAAAGATGTCGTGACGATGAGGATAGGTTAAAAAGAAAAACAATGTTTGGTTATGGTTTGCTTAAAGAAATATCGTCGTCTCATTTCTCAACCTATATTAGTCCACTGTTGGACGTATGTCTCTCCTATGGCACGTCATTTAGCCCGATTAAAATCAATATGTTATTGGTGAATTATATTCTGGTAACAAATATTTCTAAATTAATAGATCATATCAAAAAGTATTATCGTAACATACATTACATGCGTACATTTCTCTTAACATTTTCAAATTGTAACTGAGGTTTATTTATCGATACTATAACTATTTCATCCTTGACGATAAAAGTGAAACTGTATATTATATTACTGGTAGGTACTAAGTAAATATGATAAACTGTCGTCCACGCTCCTTCAGCACGATTTTTATATCGTGACGATACCGTGAAATCAGTCTTCAATAAAACGTAAAAATTCACATTTTTTAACGACGTAAAAACTTCTTAGAATAAATATCATATTTATGTTTCATCTTATTATAATGATAAAAGTTATCTAGTGATGTTAGATATAGATCATAGAAACTGCTGAATTGTCTTGATGATTATTGAATTCTAACTAAACCTGTGGTGCATTTTACGTGTTATTTAATTTGACGATACATCAGCGCTTTGAAAGGAACTTGGTTGAATTAAAATCTTAAGTGTTGTGAGTTCAATTACTTTTTGATTGCATTTTTGTCTATACCCATCCGTCTGATATAGTTTTTATAATGGGACCAGACATTTTGCGCACGAAAAATCCAGTCCAGATTGACGCAAGTGATTTTTTACAACGCGTTATTAAGATAACGGTATATTCAAACCGCTTCGTTACATCATAATTTAAATAATCGTTATTGACATTCTGATTTCAATTATCTATTGGCCAATGCGATACATCCAGACTGGTTAGCTTCACGTCAATATGGCCGATAACATTTCTAGATAAAACTGTGAAAATATAACCTGTCTCCTATTTGTTATCGTTTATAAGCTGACACATATTCAGTGTCATTCCTAATAGAACAGATATGTATACTATGATTAATCATGCGCGTACGCATATGTGTCTATTGTACGTTGTGTTTTGTTTTCTTTCAGGAGTAGCTTAGATTATCTTTATTACTGTGAAAGCTTACCATCCTATTTTGTAGTCAATTTCTTTAAAGTTTTCTCTCAGACAGTTTGTATGAAAAATTGTCACCTCTAACGTGTGCGCCCGGTGAGCTACAAGCGCGTACTATCGACACTTCTCCGTTTATCATCTTTGACTGCTTTATTTGTATTTTGTTTTTCATGATAATACTATACAGTAATCAGTGCCACTTGGTCGCTTGACGTGACTCGACGTAGATACCTTGTCACGCTACGTTATTATTATCAAGTCGTGTATTGTGGTGTGTTTGAAACGTTCTCTTGTAAGTAATTCAAGAACCTTAGCCGGTGCAGCGATACGTCGTCACTTGTCGCGCTCTAAATGAATGGGGATATTTGCATAAAAAATTATGCCATCTGCATAAGGCTTTGAAGTCAATGTTATCTTTACGGCTCGTTCTAAAATAAGGAATACGTTACTAGCATTGTTGAAAATCTCGTAGTTCGTGGAAAATATAGTTACAAGGTTATGATAAGATGCGTCTGTGACAGCCTTCTTAAATGTAATGTCGCGTGGTAAATTAACTTTTGCTAAAGTTATTTTCGCGTTCAATTAATTTAGTTTTTATCCGGCTTCCTTGAATTTCATGCCTGCCATCTTAATTAGATTCTGTCGACCTCATTTCTTTCGATATCCATTTTAATACGGTTGTTTCTCGATCGATTTACACGTCTGTTAGCGTACGCTGTATGAATTGAACTAAGATATTTTTATCGTCATCAATTTGTCTATTATTTTTCATTAAGTAAACAACGTGTCTGACATTTCGAGCGTAATTACTCCAATTTTTTGTAACGATAATTTTGATGACGTCTTGTTGAATATTGATTGACTAAAATATTTCAACAGTTTCGTTGTCGTCCTTTGAACAAACTTTTGTTGTCCTTTCGGGACAATTTTCGAAATCATCACTAGCACTTACACTTAATTGTACATCATTTAGTGAATAGTTTTTGGAATTTGTTTTACAAATTGTCACCGTTGTGAAGACAATCGTTAGAAGTTGTTTCGGCGAGGACGTACCATTATGTAATTTATTTAAATGCCTCGAAAATTTCGGCGTTCTGCTTAATTGCTCATTTGTGATTGTTATCTAAAAACATCGACGTGTCGACGCTTTTGGATTCGATACGGTTATGTTTTTTCGTACAGTGACTTTTTATCTTCTTAGGATTTCTAGATGTTAGATAACGAGTTCCCTACTGACCTAGAAATTACATTCTTGCTGTGTATCATGATTCTTCTTATTCTGCTTCTTTAATATCACGAAGCGTTCTTTGCTTCGGTGCGTGTTTAGACCTAGAAAAATTTTGGAAGTTATTTTAACTCGCTTCAGGAACATAGGTTTAGTTATTCTGTATCGAGATTACCTTGAGTCGCTACTATCTCACACATCTATCAAAATACTTGACACGTTCCGTTGGACCAGATTACAATGATATTTTTATCACGAAAAATAACACAATAATCTCGCCTTGTTTCTAGTTTCTCAACATGACTTTTATTTTCTAGTTTTTCTCGTTATTTATTGTTGAATTTATATTTTTGGTTTTATGGCATTCAAATGCTTTATAAATATAAATTTATAAAGAATAGAAAAAATTCGATCACGAGGCGGGACTCGAACCCGCATCCTTCGCGCCATTCCGGGGCGGATGCCTCACCAACTCAGCCACTCGTGACCCGCCCGAGTGATCGAATTTATTCTATTCTTTCAGTTTTATGTGTCTGAAGGGACATACCGCGCGCCATCTATTGAGATGATTAACAACCATTTCAACCAATATGAAGCACTTTTCAGTGAATACAATATTGTAACGATGGAACACGACCTTTTTTGTTGAATTTATATTTTTGGTTTTATGGCATTCAAATGCTTTATAAATATAAATTTATAAAGAATAGAAAAAATTCGATCACGAGGCGGGACTCGAACCCGCATCCTTCGCGCCATTCCGGGGCGGATGCCTCACCAACTCAGCCACTCGTGACCCGCCCGAATTTATTGGTTTTATAGCCGCTACTTGTTTGATGCTTTGGTTCGTTTATGCAAGAGCAATATAGATAGTATGGTCCTGTATGTTTTGAAGACTTTCTAATATTTTTTTTAACTTGGTGGATAATGAGGAATTTGTAACGTCACAGTGGTATACTAACCCATACGTTATAGATGAGTTTATTAACTATAAGGCATCTTAAATTTGTTTTAGGAAGTGATTAAAAACTTTATACCTAAATATAAATAAAATTCTTATCTGCCTTATTTTCATTATTTTCATTATAATAAACATATTTTATTCTAATGGGAAATGAAAAAAACCGATCGTTTTCAAATAGCTCAAATATTGTTTTAATCTAAGAATATTAATTACAAGATAAATTATTGTAATTGGAATTCACATTAAACCTACCTTAAGGTCTTAATAACTTCTAACAATATGCCGCCTTATAACACAATCGCTAATTAAACTATAAATGTTGACGTTTCTAATGCTTCGATAATAATAAAATATGATACCTGTTGTTTAATCAATGCATAACCTAGTTTACATGTAATATTAATAGTGAATGATGCACTGAGAAATTTATTAATAAAACAAGTACATAATGATTATCAGTTGTAAATACGAAAGTATAACAATGCTTCTAATTGTTATGTGTTTTTATGTTTAATAACTGAGTCATAGTTTGAAAAATTTTGAGGGTAGTTTTAAATGTAGTAAATGTCCGGCCTTTTTCGTACTAAATTATAATTTTGTAAGTAAGTTGTTAATAGAAAGGTTATTGTAATTGCTCTCCCGAGAAAAAAAATGTTATCACGTAAAAGAGAATGGCTCAAAAAAATTTACGGCCTATTGAGTACATATCTTTAAAAAACTTTTTCCATTCTTTTCTTAATTATCGATTCGTAATAGTCACGTACCTACCAGGCTCTTTCTTCCGAAAATTATATGAAATTGACTTGCGTATTTTAAAATACAGTTTTATTTTATCAATTGATAGCGATAGCGCACTGTCGCTATATTCAGGTATCCGTCACGATAAGATATGTTTCAGTGATTTTTACGATATTACACCTCGGCCTCCTGCTAATGATGTCGAGAACACCTAATTCGCATCTTGGGTAGTGTGATTATTGGCAATTGACAACCCTAGATGCAAAAGACGCAAATTTGTATGCAGCTACTTTTTTAAATGTAGGAGTTATAGGGGTGTCAACAACTAGAAAGAATTTAAGTGTTTTAGTATAAATAGAATTCGTTGTTTTGGCCTATTAGTATAAAGATAAACTAAAAGGATAAAAAACACGAAGTACCTTGGCAAAGCATTCAAGGTGCGCTATTGTTAGTTATTGTATTTTGCTGAGATATTTTATATATAAGAAGGTATGTTAATTGACCCTAAGTCAGACATTGAGATTAAGTGAACAAATCTTGGAGAAGTGATGCCGATGTTTAAAGGAATTTAATATTATTGTTGTGTTTATTTCGTAGTTTTTTATACTCGTATTTCGCTTTACGCGAGTATTAAAACTAGACTTCAACAGGATTTGTAAAGTTAATTTCTCAAAAACATCGTGATGGTTAACAAGGTGTAAATTGTCTTTTAAATTCGTTACAGTATTTAATTTCTAAATGTTTTCGTTTGATGAATAATTATTTAAGAAGTAATCTTATCGTTATATTATATGCATATACATAACCACTACCATGCATCAGTACATATTTATATTCTTTCCCCGATTGTCTTTCTAAGTACTGGGTGATAGGAATCACTGTGTCTAGCCTACTAACCCATATAACGTATTTACTTGATGTAAATCTTATCATATCAACGATTGTTATTTAAAAATACTTGGCTACTGTAATTTTATTATTTATGAAGTAACTTTCCGCTCGCGACTTCGCTCGCTTTGTTTAAAACCTAATAAATTTATAATTGAAACCTTCCTCGGGAAACACTAGTTTTAACCCATTGAGCCCCGAACGGCCCGATAGATTTTCTATTGTGTCTGTGATTCCGGGGCCTGAGTTATTATAGACGTAGATATACAGTTTGAATTAAATCTGTCCGATAAAAGTGGGTCAAAATCGAATTGAAAAGAAAAAGAAATTCACCTGTTAAGCTAATAAAAGCGTGTTAAAAATAACAATACATAGTTAAATTATATCTTTATATATCGAAAATTATTTTAAATCATAAAACGATCTAGTTCTGACCGGGTGCATTCGTGTTTTCACCAGTATTTAACTCCCCATTTATCACACTGTCTATCAAGACAAACGCTAGAATTTATTGAATCTAGCTAGAATCAATTGCCTAGGTCATATTGTATATTAACGAATGTATACAGCATCTTTTGTATTAGCTCCCACTTTCTTCATTTAATAAAATGCAATTGAAACGTCACGTGGTTTCAATTCACAACATTCTGAGAATCCTTTAATGATAGAATTTGACGCATAACTTGTTAAACTATATGTATGTAATGGGCCCTCTTCACAATGGGCAGCGTTGGCTCAACAAATGATCGTCGATGTTTGCCGCAATTATGGCGATTTCTTTCTTTATCTTCCTTTTTGTTCTTTAATTATTTATAATTGGTCAATCATTGTTCTGTATCTATTGGTTCAATTCTTTCTATGTCTTTGAGAAACGTGTGTTTATGAAAATGTTATTTTGCTTCGTTTTCCAATTTCATTTCCATGAGATAAGAGCTACTGTGTTACCATCGGTAACCGTTTTACTATCCATTTAGTTCAAATTATTAACAGCTACTTTGTTTCTTGTTTTATTGTATTTTTATTGTCGTCTACAATATTTGCATTCTCTTCGACAATTGTTTGAGCCATGTCTTGTTCTTTAGTTTACTAGGAAATATAGTACAGAATGGTGATAGTTGTTATCTTTTTTAATTATTGCTTTATCTGTATTCCGTTGTATACGTGTACTGAAAATCTTAATGGCATCGTGAATGATGTAATCTCACGAAGATTTTACTATTCTTTCTTACTTGTCAAAGTCTATTTCTTGTATCATCAGTGTTGCCACGTCATTTTCAAATATTTCATATATTTGAAAATAGCTGTAGTAAATATTATCTGATAATTTTTTTTTGAATAATAAATAGGTAGACGTTTGATCGCTATCCTGCCTGATGAAAAGCAGTGATGCGATCTATTTAGGAGCACGCCTACCCAGAAGAAGCCTATTCACTCTAGACTAATATATTCTTAAATAAATAATATATTCTTCTGTATTCTAATTACTTTGGTTTCGTAAGTCGTAAGTTGTGAATCGTTTCAAAGATTTATTTTCTTTATAAATTTACGAAATGAAGTCAGTAATTTTCAATGTTATTAATAAAGGTCTGATAATTTATAAAATATTTAGCTTTACTTTTATAATTTCTTTCGATCGTTATTAAATACATGATTATTATTTTATCAAATACTTACGAATTTTTGTATAACACTTATCTGGAATAATGACTAATATTATCTTATTAATTATATTATACGTCATAATAGCGTATTTCTGTTGTATAAATACTGTGGCTTATCCAATAATTTTCTTTTAACAATTACATTACTTGTTAAAATTTTTTTAAACAGCAAAAGTAGTTACATAAAAACGTTTTCCGACAGTATTTCTGTAAAAGCCTGACTATTTAAAATCTGTTAAGTCTTTAATTAAATTTTAATTTCTATACAATAATAATAATTTTTAAGTAATAACTCTTTTTCTATTAGTTAGGTAAGAGTAGATAAAACAGTGGCGCCACTTTCACACATTAGTGTGTGTGTGATAGACAATGCAATTATTATTCTACGCTATGATAATAATGAATGTTTATTTGTCTATTAACATGTTGTCAGAGCTTTACTTCAAAAGGTACATGCGAACATTTAATTCACAATACACTATTAACAAGTTAAGGCGGATACTAAACGTGAGACAGCCAATAAATCTATACTAATAATATATAGCTGAAGAGTTTGTTTGTTGGTTCGATTGATCGCAATAATCTCAGAAGCCATAAACGATTTGAAAAAATTATTTCACTTTTAGTCAATTGACAAAAGACTATAGGCTATATCATCACGGTAAATAGGAGCGAAGCAATGCGGGTAAAACCGCGGCGCTGGTACTGGTATATTTGTTATTGTTATTATACGTTACGAAAGATATAGATGAATAAATTTTAGACTGCGAGGATTTTCATTCTGTCAAATGAAGTAATGTTAATCCAAATAATCAATTTTCAGTGATTATTTTTCCGACCCAAAAATCGACCAATAGAATTGCACCATTCGACGTCACGTGGTACAACCTACATGGTATTATACTGATAATTTTTTGAAAATTTTCTCTGGTCGTTGACGTCAAACTGACAGGTTGAATTCAATTGTGAAATTATTGGCCGACATTTGGGACGGAAAAATAATCTCCCGAATACCACACGAGCTTTAAAATTATCTGGCATTTCCCTCAAGGTTCCCTGCAAACAAATAAAGTCGTCAAGTTTTTCAGGAAAAATCACTCGCGCTTCGCGCTCGTGATTTTTTAACCTTGACTAAAAACTTGACTCCTTCATTTGTTTGCAACGAACCTATCGGAAAATACCCGATAATTTTGAAGCTCTTGTGGTATTATAAGTGATTATTTTCATTGTCTGGGCTTTGCTGCTCGTGCTGATGAATAATAATGTAGATAAAAACTGGAATTTACTTCCAACGAAAGAATAAAGTAAGAATGAGATAAAAATAATGATAGATGAGAAATAAATACTACACATAAAAATAATTTTCCTCGAAAACAGTATTAAATTCTTCGTTCAACAAACTTGATCGCACGCGATATTTTCAACCGTCTAAGAAGGATTATGTTATAATATAGGTGCCTAATGATTGATGAGGTTATATCAACGTAATTAAGAATTATGATGATAAAAAACCACGTGAACCACGCTTGATGTGCGACGTAAATATAATATTTGTACAGAAATTACAGTACGCTTCAGTATCCATGTAATGTGTGACAACGATGTAGCACAAGCGCCGAGTTAATATTGTCACGACAAACAAATCTTTTCGGCTAATGGCCGTTGTTTTTATCAAATAACCATTGCACGAAGTTTCCGAGACAGCTCGTTTTACTCAAATATTTAAAAATTAACTCGACGTTTCGCAGTTATCACCGACGGCCTCTTATCATAATCTTCACAATCTCAGACGTGTCGCTATGCATCATCATTCATCATCCAGAAATCTTGACATTATTTCGACGAAAATGTGCCATTTCTATAGATTCGCCCATCACGCTCGCCTGACGTATTACGCTTATTTCTTACGTAACATCTTACATAACACCTTCTACCTTCAGTAACTTAGCCGTATCAACAGATTGATCTCTCGTCTCTGTTTGTTTATCAACGTACACATTTGCACGAATTTCCTTCGATAATCAAATCTAATGTTCACGTGAACGCTAATCAATAGCTTTACCTATTGTCGCTAATTATTATGTAAGATTAAACGTCACCGATACATCGATCATGTAGCGTAATCCTATATTATGTTTGTGTCGGTATTAGTGTGTACCGAATTCTCATGACGATAACGTTTTTCTTTTACAACAGGTAAATTAGAAACTAAGTATTATACAGTATTATAGAGACAGTGATTTTGGAAGTGCAAGTGAATTCAGTATTATAACAGTGATATAAAAGTAAAGACGATGTGTTGGAACAGCAGTGGACCAAGCTAGTGAGGATGTCAGTGAGGTGACATTGGACACAAGCCATTCGGCTTTAGTGTTAGTTATACGAAAACATTCCTCTGTTAAAAATTTTAAGCCAGGGCCCGGTGGATAAAGGCAAGGATATCTGCAAAATGACCAAGGGCCCTCGGAAAGTGAAACTAGTCATTGTAGTCAACAATAAAAAAGAGTGAGTATTACATTTTTATCTTCATGCCTCTATAGTCTGTAACATTTGCGTTCTTATTAACCTTTTTTGTATTATCAATGTACTCTTCAAGGATTTTGATAGTTTTTTTTATAGCAACTGCTTTCTTTTCAAGATTATTTGCAATATCAGATGTATTGCAGACATTATTGTTATTAAATTTTATTTTATCTTCGAGATATGTGAGGCCAAGTTAGTTTCTGAATGCTATTTCCACAGTTGACAGATATATACGTACATACAGTTAGGAAACTAAGCCCCTGCGATGAAATTATGACGTAAGCACTGTTATAGCTATAGGGCTGTTACCTTTTTGATATTTAACCGACTTCAAAAATAAAGGAGGAGGTTATCAATTCGGCCTGTATATTTCTGTTTGCTTTTTTTCACAGTTGATTTTGTGGTAATTTTGAGATTAAAACCCGTTAAAATACAAAAATGGTGTAGCCTAAATATGAATTTACAAGAAGAAACAATCCGAATTAATACACCTTGTAAAAGTAAATACGTTTTTATCAGTGCTACATTTCGAAATCTTGTTTTGTTATGGACGCCGAAGGCTATTAATTAATGTACCTAAATTATTTATAATGCTTGATATTTGTATTATACATAAATTCAATAGTTATTTTAAACCAGAATTTACAATACTTGTATGTAGGTATACCTACTAAATTATTTTTAAAACGATAAATTAAATTAAATTAAAAAACACAAAATATGCAAAAATAAATTAAAATTATTATTATACGAGCATAGAACCTCCACCTTTTTGTTTTAGGATGAAAAAGAAAATAGTTTGACAGGCTTAGTGCTTGACAAAGTGGTGACGTCACGTATCGATAAAAATACAATAATTATAGTATCTATCTTTTTCTTCCCTAATATTTACGTAATTATGCACATAAATTTAAACAAGATTTTTTTAAGGTTTCCATATTTTTAGATTTTTGTGCTCTAGATTGCGTAAAAAATAGATGCGATCTTTAAACAGACTGGACTCCTAATAGTGACTATTTGTAGCTATAATTTTGGTAGAAAATATGTCAACATAATTTAAAACTCATGCTGCCATATCTATAGAAATTAAAAAATAGTCTCTTTTTAACTGTAGTCAGATACGGTATTTACAAATATATTTGTTGAAAGGGCTACAAACTGAAACAATCAATATTTATTTAATGTGAAGTGTATCATTGACATCACTTTTTTTCACACATCGAAAATATTACCAACACATACAAACTTTTTTCTATACTATGTATCTTTGTCATTCAAAATCTGTGGATGTGTCACCCGCTACTATCGATCCCCCTCAATACCCTTAGGATACTCGTAAACACGCTTGCTTGTGTGCGTGAGCCATTTCGGACCTTTTGTATGAAGTTTCCTTACTGTATGTATCTGTATATTGTGCTATTTCGAAAATATCATTCAAAAACTTAATATTAAATTTAAATACCTCCGAGTCGGCTTTGCATTAAGGTTAGATTTAATGTAAGTTATTTATTGAATATTAAATCAATTCTGCTTCATTATCTGTGGTGTTGGATTTATTAATATTTTCATATCAAATAATCAAACATCGGATCTGCATCTTATTAGTGCACCGGATGCAAGCGATTTAGCGTCTATTACCGCTGGTAATTAAGTTGATTTTACGATAACATTAGCATATAATGGCCTGTGTATTTACTCGTCCATTCATAAACGCGATTCCCATTGATGTTTAATTGATAATAACGCTATATTTATTTTATGTACAATTGCATTCAGTTATGAGTTATTTACGAGGTTCTGTTTATAGTCTGTACAATTTTTGCATTTTAGAAGTGTGATCAACGCACTACGAAAATTTCTTCTGTTTTACAACATTTATGTGTTTAGTCTGGTGGTTAATAAGTTATACTGTCTGTCTGTGTATAGGTATTATTAGGCTTTATTTATTTGTGGGTATCAATGATTTTATAGACCTCACTCAACATTGCAATATGCGAACCAACAGCTAGGTATTATTACTGATTTTATAAACCTCACTCAACATTACAATTTGCGAACCATCATCGCTCAATTCACGTTAAAATCAATAGAACTCGACAATACACAAATAAGTGTACATAGTGTCGAGTTGTAAACTACAGTTTTTGCTACAAAAACGGTCTGACGAAACGAAGCGGTCAGATTGACCACGCAAGTGTCCTTCGCGATCGGAAGACGCTCATTTGCCGGCTCGCTGGATGGCCGGTGGATGCTCATGTCGCAGCGTCATGTTGTGTGATTAGTGATTTCTAATTAGTTATTGTGGAATTGTAAGATAAAATAAGCTCTCAAGTAGTAAAGTTTACTGAAGTTATGAGTAATTGTGAGTAAAACTTGCTGTTAATGCTTCAGAAATTGTAAAAAAAATTAATGAAATGTTGTTTTCATAGGCTCTTAAAATTAGTAAAATAGAAAATATATTTGCAAGTCTAGACTTTAACGGCAATTATCAATGCGAGGATGACCCAAATCCTGCGCAGGCGCGCCACAATCCAACACGCGTTCGTGTCGCGTTTAATCGTCAATGAATACGTAGTCCTTAAGGCGTTACCCGGCAATTTCGACTATGTTCAACCTCTATAAAGTCTGGTACAACATAAAGCACAATACCGAAAAAAATATATAAAATAGGATGGTCTTTGATCTTTAATTGCTCGCGAGGACTTTTTTCCAAAGTTAATAGATTTCTAGAAAAAAAATGTGCCGTGGTCATCGATTTTTCCGCAAATACTCTATAAACTTCGTAACCTGCTGACTTAGAGCTCTGAAAATTTTATGTTTAATAAATTATCAGTTACACAACATTCCCTGACGAGGATTTTTTGTTTCACTGATTGGTATCTTTTTAAATACAAAATGCGAGGAAAAAAGAAGGTGCAGCGGGAGAGATTTGAGATCCGTCAAGTATGGTCAAGGTTATTAGCGCATGTATAAGCCTTAATCGTAGTACGTACGAGTACATTGCGAGTGAATCATGCGCAGCTATTGAGCCGCTTTTCGTTTGATACCATTGAAGGGTTAATTGGTGTAACCCTTGTATCTGGGAACGTACGCCAAACATGTAGATGATTTGGTCGTCGGTTGGTAGTATGTTGCTGGCCAGTTTGAGTATTTTTTTATGAGATATTCCTAATAGTAGAACAGCTGTATGGGAACAAAATAAATGGACTCATGTTGATGGTTATCAGGCAATCCTAAGTATTATTTTTCATTGCATATTTTTTCATCTATGGCAAATGTTAGCCATCAACGCGAGAGATGTTACCATACCAACCATTATAGATTTACAGATTAGGCAAAGTCACCCAGCAATTTCCCGATACAATAGTCACATACATTAATACGATACCAACATTCAGTTTAATTGTTGCCAGCCATGCGTATGTAATGACCGGACGCTATAGTAACTATTTACTTTATCTGTGGAACTGCGTGAAACAGTCAGTAGACCATCATTTGAATGGAGGCGTGATTACGCGTATAGCACAGATAATTCAGGTTGGTCAAATTGGTCTATCGAGGCTAGTTGCGTAACCCTGGATTCAGTGGAGGTTAGTTTAGGAAAAGTAGTAGTAAAAAAGGAAGTTGCACGTATTCATGCGTCACTTCAAAAAAAAAGGTTAAATTGAAAGGATCTGCAGTTAAGGATGGCAAAACTAGGTGGTAAAAGAATAGGAGAAACTATGATTGGCTTATTAGATGTAGTGGAATTTGAATTCTAGCATAAAAACGTTTCACTATTCTCCAAAATACATCTTCATCATGAAACAAAATCGATCCATATTTGCTTTCTACTGCAGGAACAGTAACCTATAAGGGCTATTAGAAGTAGCGTATTATTAAATAATCATTTTACATTTATTGATTGATAAGTAGCTTTTTTAAATTTTGATAATCAAAACACACGTAAATTCCGAGACACGCAAATGCTGTTGTAAACGACCAAATCAATATTTTACGACCGTCAATCGGCGATTACTCGGATCATTGGAGCAATCTGGCAAGAGGTGATAAGGCGTGCAAGGCGGTGCGTTATCGCTATCGGCTGGACTGATTTAGAGGATAGAGGAAAAATACTGGCTTTACATGTCCTACTGGCGTGCTAAAGGAATACCTGTTACAAAGTGTCTTACCGGTTCCAAGAAACACAGACTACAGAAAGAAACTGCTTTCCGAAAGTGACAGATTCGTGACGACTCTTCTTTGTAGAAAATGCTTTGTGAACTTATAGTAAATACTCATGGATATTGTGATTCAAAAACGCTTCTGAAGGAAGTCTACTTGAAGTAAATGAGACTGTTTGAATGTTGAACGATAGAACAACTTTCGGTAAGGAACATTCAACAGGCAGAAGTCATGGCAAGTTTAAAGATTCAGTTAATAATGATTTTAAATGATTTTGAATCTTAACTAGTAGCACAAAATTGTATTTTGTGCTACTAGTTAAGATTAATCTCGTAATATTAATCATAATAATGTTGATTATAAGTGATTTGATAAGCTTTGAGTAATCTACGAATTTCGGTTCAATAAAATAAAAAGTTGGTGGTTACTACTGCAGTTATAGCAGAGAATACGCTCGTCATTACTACAGGTAATAATATCCAAAAGTAGCATATCATAACGTGATAGATAAATTATCGTTGTTATTAATGTTATCTTTACAATTTTTCACCAAAATAAATAATACGAATGCCTTTTGTATGTATCTTTACAATTTTTCACCAAAATAAATAATACGAATGCCTATAAATGAGAATGATCTAAACATTACAACTCGTAATTTTCATAAAGATAATACTGTTGATAAGAAAAATGCAGGTTTTAATAGGTTCATGGAAAATGCACGTTTAGAAAAAGATTCAATGATATTTTACATTATAATCACATAAGGGTAGTTCTTGTGACTGGGTGAGAAGGTCGAAACTCCTTTAGTTTGTTGTAAAGTAAAGTAAATTTGGAAGAAAAGGTGTAAAAAATTTTACATGAAATTTTCGTGTTTAATAGGCGCCTATTTCTTCAAGACTTGTATGCTTGATTAAATAGACGCCATCTAATTTCATTCAAAGTCGTCCAAATATGTTGGTATGGAAGGAAAAATACGCACGAGATTATACAAAATGTGCTAGAAGAATGTTTTGTTATTCTTGACGAAAGAATATTTCGAAGGATGGTTAAGATGCCTATTCTTGTATACATCCAGGAATGGCGCAGTCAGTTTAATCAAAATAGTGGATCCAAAAAATTCATTCATTCATTCGGAAATTCCAAACAAAGTCAAACACGAGTTTGGCATGTGCGAAAGATAAATACCGATTATTTTATAATACCACTGTACAGTGGGTTAGTACGGTAATTGACGTTTTTATCAGAGGCTTTAATTGAGAAAAGATTTCAGCTTAATACTTACGATTATTTGGGCTAAGGAAAATGCGTACGGTGTTATCTTTCGGGATTAGCGTAGATTCCATGTTTGTATAGATAAACTTAATGTACTAACAAAATGTAAGGTTGGATAATATGTCAAGATTTTTAATTTTTTTATCTATTGCACGAGCCGTATGATATAATTATTGTAGTTACGTATACGGAGTAGTATTTTTTTTCTGTTTGATATAAAATTTAAAGCTTTTGATTAAGGCTGTAAGTAGGATGCATAACTATAAAGCAAAAAAATTTACTTATTGATTGTTCAGATCATTTTATTCCTGCTTATTCATTCATTGGCTGCTCTCTATTGCAAAAGGTAACGTGCATAGATAACTTCTTTAAAAAATCTTATGTAACGTGATCCAAGTCGCGAGAGTCTACTAGTTTCGAAAATGTTAACTTTCGATAAGTTAGATTTAAAGAAAACTAACGCGACGTTTAAGTGTTACTTTATCTAAACATACAAAATGTATCATGGTTATTTTTACGATCCATCAATTGTTCGACATCTCCGTTATCACGATACCTCTATCTCACGTGCACGTGCGTGATAATGCTAATACATCTTAAGTAGCTTTTCAACCGACTTGAAAAAAGGAGGTTCTTAATTTGAGTGTTTTTTTGCGTTTGTTACCTCAGAACTTTTGACTGAATTTTGATCATTTTTTTGTGATTCGAAAGCTGGTGCCTCACATTTAGGTTACATGGTCCCCAGGTTTAGTTCTGAAAAATTGAAAGCGGTGTAGTTTTTTGTTAAAAAAAAAATGTTTTGTTTCTGAAATAATATCTTCAACTTTATCAGAACGTCCTGTAAAAGGTGCAGTAAACGGCCTGTAAATAAGAAATCACTTTGACTCCATTGCAAAAAGAATTGACTGATTGTCTCGAATTTAACATTCTTCTGTCCTGTCCAGTATTTATTATAAATTTATGTAAATTTTAATTTGGTATGAAACATTGGTAACGTATGTACCGCATCATATGAGTCACAACCGTCACAGTAAGCTGTCCCTGCAGAATTATCTTGCCCTAATAATAATAATTATGTATTAAACTAACTCATACTAGATTAGACGAATGTCGCTATACATTAATGTATTATCTCAAATAAACAGTCGTGCCAGATTAAAACGTCTCCATAAAATATTTGAAAATTATCGTCACCACTTACGTGAGAAGCCAATTTTTTTTCTTCATTCTCTGTCACCTTCCAACGCGTGTCCAGCGTTCATCTTGTGTCCTTGTCGCGCTCGTTAAATGGTCTATCACGAACGGGGGTCTGATGAAAATTACTAAATAATACTCACAGAAGGCCGTATCGCTTTGCATCTTATGGCTTATGTAAAGGGCCGCGATTTTGACACGAGTTTCAGGCTCGCAGCGGTTCACACCGGTTCGATTTGGTTTTATCCGGTTTTGGGTAACTTTGGGTAACTATTGTGATCATGAGATACATCAATATGCTGTAGAGAAATGTGTGCGCTTTTTTATATTGAAACATATTGGTATTGGTTATATATATTTAAAGATGTAATATTCTGAAATGTATAACTTAAGTAAATTGTACTAGGCTGTATAAACTTGAATCAGAGTTATTTTTATATCGGATTTTTGAAACTCGATAACAATGAGATTTTATCTTTTAAGATCGATAACTTATCCCATAAAAACCCACTCCACGTAGAGCCAGGTCAGCAGATAATGTTTTAGGTTTTTTATTACTTAATATTTAACTTTAACAAAAGATCGATTTTCTTAATATTTTTCTTAAGTTTAATAAAACTGCGTTTATATCGTCATATGTAGGTATCTGAAGTCCATTATTGTCTAAGTGGTTACTTCCTCAGCACGACTTGATGATATTATCACGCTTATACTGCCGGTGCAATCGGACAAACGGATGAATCTATATAAATGCATTGCTTTATTTTATTGTTTGCATTTAGATACAAGATGTAATACGGTACCTATACAAGATTACCATTTCAGCTGAATTAATGTAAGACTGATCAGATTTTAATGATTTTTGGTTTGTTTAGATTATTTCTGCTTGGATTAGGACAATCGATTACTATGAAAGTTTTGGAAACTTAATTATACAAAAAGTCAACTCGCGTGGAGCCGGAGCAAGCAGCTCATAAATAAACGAAATACAAAAACTGTTTACGATAGACGCAGGTAATGTTACATAGACGAATAGGTGTTATAGTATCGTATGACGTATCGTATCGCATCCTAAAGGTGATATTTTGTTTATTATTGATTATCTGAGCCCCACGGTTTAACCCGCATTGCTCCGCTCGAGCTCCTATTGGTCTTAACGTGATGATATTATAGCCTATAGCTTTCGTCGATAAATGGGCTATCTAACACTTAAAGTTAAATTCACATCGGACACGTAGTTCCTGAGATTAGCACAAACCAAACAAACTTTTCAGCTTTTAAATCTAATATATAAAATTCTCGTGTCACAATGCTAGTAACCGAAACGGCTGGACCAATTGTATTGAAATATTGTATGCATATCGGGTAGGTTTTAGAATCGGCCAACATCTATTTTTCATACCCCATAGTGATAAGAGTAAGGCAGAACAAAGTTTGTCGGGACAGCTAGTATTAATATAAATATCATTATCGTACCTGGCACTGTTTATTCGTTACCTAATGGAGCCAACACTATTCTTACGAATGGCTTCATTGACCCATCGTGTCGTAATTGATAAAATATTTCGGGCGCGTGCTCCCAAACTTGCCATGTGCAGAATTGTAATACACTTGCGAAAATTATTGTGATGCTCCAAGGATGGGTTTTTAAACAATTTAAGGGTATTGAATATGGAATTGTGTAGCGGGTAGATTTAGAATTAATAGTTTTTTTGGTTTCTTTGATATGCGATTGGTTGCTTGAATTGCAATTTATAATTAAATTGTTAATGCTACTTTAGGTACACAAACATGACTGATTTGCGTTTTTTATTTCAGAGGGTATAAAAGGTGTTTGTCCAATTAGTTTTTATTTAAATGTTTTAAGCTCTGATAACTAATTTTGAGGTTTCTAATGTAAAGAGAGTTACACGTCGAAATTTCGAATGTCTGAATTATCGATATAGTAACAACCGGACCTTAAATATTCGTATTGTTCGTGAAAATGTGTACATGCTGTTTTGCCAAATGTTCACATAAACCAAGTGTACGAAAGTGCGTGACTGTTTTCTTTGATAATAAATAAGTCGCACTTCACAATAATAGGCACAATAATAGGAATATAATATTAAATGGAAATTTACCAGAGAAAACATCAATAAATGCATTACATATTATATTCCAGAAACTTGGATATAAAACCTATTAATAGCTACTTAATAGATAGCTAGCCCAGCTATGCTCAAACTCAAATGTCCGTTTATTCAACGAGAGTTTCAAGAAGCGCTTACTTATCTTGAAAATACAGAAAGAAATATTTACCATCGATAAAGAAAAAAGAAAGAGAAGCACCAGTAAGAAACTCTGTAGTCTACTCGACGGAATACAATAGAATTTGAACTCAGGGACATTTTCCCCTATCACATATGTAACGTTTCAATTTTTTCCCTATGTATTGATGTTATGTAATCTAATATATATTATAAAGGCGAAAGTTTGTATGGATGTATGGATGTATGGATGTATGGATGTTTGTTACTCTTTCACGTAAAAACTACTGAACCGATTACAATGAAATTTAGCACACATATAGAGGGTAACTTGGATTAACACATAGGATAGTTTTTATCCCGGAAATCCCACGGGAACGGGAACTATGCGGGTTTTCCTTTGCAAACGCGGGCGAAGCCGCGGGCGAAAATCTCGTGTTTTATATACTAAAGGTATATGAAGTTGTTTCAGACACCATGTTAAGACTGTAAGTTAGGTTTTGTAGGTTTTATTACTTTCCTTATTTCTTTTACAGTAGATATTAATTAATGGAGTGTCTTTAAGGAGATACATCCAATACCTTTTTCGTATATTACAGTATTACCAACTTTAGGTAAGCATTGTTTAAAAATTTGCCATAGGTAGGTATTGAACCTGATATAAATAAGCAATTTTTAGGCAATATTAAAACTATATTCACATCTGTTTAGTATCTGTCTTAATTTTATAAGTAAAAAAGTTATTTTTATAAATTGTTCAAAGATGGTTTTTTTTACTGATATACATAGTTTCACTAAAAGAAAGCTTTTACCTTTGACCTTTCATACGATATTTCATATAGGGAGTTAAATAAAATTCTACTTTTTAATCTAACTGTATATTTAAGAATAATAATCCATTTTATTTAAAGAGCTTTCGTATTATTCCTCGAATACGCATGATATCACAATTCTCCGTAATTAGGGTTATGTATGAATTAATATAGCGTGGAATATACCTACGGTTGCCATCACCATGTACAATCCTTGACCGTTGATTTTATTGCGCTCGAAATAGAGTCAAGCCAATTTAGCCCTTAATTGGAATGTTTATAAAAGTTAATATAGTTTGAATTACGTGTCTATAGTGCATACTAGAGTATTTTTCCAAGATACGATGCATTAGCAGTATCTGTCAACTTTTTGGTAGATTTTTTACTGAATGGTAGTCAGCATGGGAAACCCATAGTCGAGTTTTTGTTTAGAAATATATATATGTATGTATTTTATTTTAATGTTTTATATGAATATTTGTTTATTTGTATTGGTTTTCGAGCGTCGGTATTTTACGTTGGTGACGGTACATAATAGCATATTAGAACATAACAATATGAGTCGCACGTGCGCACACGCATTTATATGATTGCCTGCGATTCACGATTAATACTTATCAATAATATTATCAAGGACCACAGCTGATTGATCTGGCATAGATCGCGAATGGACCGGTCGTGCCGGACCTCCACTGTTTAGTGTATCGTGATTGCTAGCTTGTGTGGACTGATGGACCAAACGACCATTTATGGTTTAAAAAAGTTACAGTGGACATATAATTTTTGAAGTTTGTTAAAAATTGCATAATGCATAATGCATGTGCCAAGTGCAATGTTTTGTGAAGAATTCGTATTGCATAATGTTTTGTAATAAATTTGGAAGCTTTGTTTTTTTTTTATTGTAGTAAAATGTCCTAATCAATACATATAATAAAATTCTAGAAAAGTGGTGTCTGTACAATGAAAATATGTAAAAAAAAATTAGCAGGGGTTATTATTAAATCGATCCCAAACCCAAAACTGTAGTTAAAAAATTTTTTGTCTGTTTGTCTGTTTGTCTGTTTGTCTGTATGTTTGAACACGCTAATCTCAGAAACGGCTTATCCGATTTCGATGCGGTTTTCACTAATATATTGTGGAAATCTTCATTTAACATTTAGTGTTTATTTCATGTCAATCGGTTCATAAATAAAAACGTTATGACCATTTAAGTACTCACGGCGAACATTTGCTAAGGCATTCTATGGTACACATACAGTCTACAATAAAACGTAAGTTATCTGTTATACGCTACAGTTATGTCCAAGTGATCATATCGAAAGTCCCCAAGGGTGGGGGGGTAAGCTGAGGTAGTAGGGGGGAGGGGTCAAATTAAAATTATACTTATTTCTAGGTAAATTTTATACATAAAATGTCCTTTAAATTATGTCGTATTTATAATATTATATTTTTAACCCCCGATGCAAAAATATGGGTGATAAGTGTTTGACCGCTGTGTGTGTGTGTGTTTGTGCCACCGTAGCTCGCTAGCAGGTAATCCGAATTAGATGATGTTTTTTTGTTAGGCAGCATATTTTTTTCGACGCTGGTTCTTAAATAAACTGTATCAAAATCGGTTCATCCATTTATTGTGTAAAAGTGGGAATGAAAATAACTAAAGTTGTCGAATATACTTTAGTGATATATTAAATGAAAGTGAACGACCTATCAGTAAAAATAAGTCAAATTTTATCAAAATCGGTTCATCCATTTATTTGATATAGGTATAAAAGTGGTAGATAATAAAAAAAGTGAATTTTGACTCAAGTGACATATGAAATGAAAGGGCATGACGTGTAAAGTATAATTAGACATATTTAATCAAAATCGGTTCATCCATTTACTATACCTATATACAGGGTGTAATCGTTAAGTGTGCACAGGCGATTTTTCCGTAAGTATTACAGATAACAAAAAACTTTAAACTGATATCGAAAGTACTTAACCTAATGAGTAAAATGGCGGTAATAAATTTTTAAAAATAAATCGAGAAATATCAAAAAAATTATCTTTAAACCCCCATACATTAAGTATGAAATATGAATATCCCCTATACATTTAATATGAAAGATTTTAGCTTTCTTTTTCTTTTTTGGTTTTCTGCTTTAATTACTTCGCAAATTTGAAGTGGCATTTTCCACGCTTTTTCCGGACATTTTCACGCATTTTCCGGATATTTTCCGGGGATTTTCCGAGCATTTTCCGGGCATTTTCCAGGCATTTTCCACGCTTTTTCCGGACATATCCACGCATTTTCCGGATATTTTCCAGACATTTCCCTGGCATTTTCCGGTTATTTTCCGGGATATTCCAGACATTTTCCGGGAATTTCCCCAGGCATTTTCCGAGCATTTCCCGGGGATTTTCCGGATGTTTCCCAGACATTTTCCGGACATTTCCCTGGCATTTTCCGGGGATTTTCCACGCATTTCCCAGACATTTTCCGGACATTTATCAGGCATTTTCCGGGGATTTTCCAGGAATTTTCCGGATATTTTCCGGACATTTTCACGCATTTTCCGGATATTTTCCAGGCATTTTCCAGGGATTTTCCACGGTTTTTCCGGAAATTTCCACGCATTTTCCGAGCATTTCCCAGGCATTTTCCGGTTATTTTCCGGGAATTTCCCAGGCTTTTTCCGGGGATTTTCCGAGCATTTCCCGGGGATTTTCCGGATGTTTTCCAGACATTTTCCGGACATTTCCCTGGCATTTTCCGGGGATTTTCCACGCATTTCCCAGACATTTTCCGGACATTTCTCAGGCATTTTCCGGCGATTTTCCAGGCATTTTCCGGATATTTTCCGGACATTTTCACGCATTTACCGGATATTTTCCGGACATTTTCACGCATTTTCCGGATATTTTCCAGGCATTTTCCAGGGATTTTCCACGCTTTTTCCGGAAATTTCCACGCATTTTCCAGATATTTTCCAGACATTTTCCTGGCATTTTCAGGCATTTTCCACGCTTTTTCCGGAAATTTCCACGCATTTTCCGGATATTTTCCAGACATTTCCCTGGCATTTTCCGGTTATTTTCCGGGATTTTCCAGACATTTTCCGGGAATTTCCCAGGCATTTTCCGAGCATTTCCCGGGGATTTTCCGGATGTTTCCCAGACATTTTCCGGACATTTCCCTGGCATTTTCCGGGGATTTTCCACGCATTTACCGGATATTTTCCGGACATTTTCACGCATTTTCCGGATATCTTCCAGGCATTTTCCACGGTTTTTCCGGAAATTTCCACGCATTTTCCGGGAATTTCCCAGGCTTTTTCCGGGGATTTTCCGAGCATATCCCGGGGATTTTCCCGATGTTTTCCAGACATTTTCCGGACATTTCCCTGGCATTCCGGGGATTTTCTAGACATTTTCCGGGGATTTTCCGAGCATTTCCCGGGGATTTTCCAGACATTTACAGGCTATGTCAGGGAAATGTCCGGAAAATGCCTGGAAAATTCCCGGAAAATATCCGGAAAATGCGTGAAAATGTCCGGAAAAATGTGGAAAATGTCACTTCAAATTTGCGAAGTAATTAAAGCAGAAAACCAAAAAAAGAAAAAAAAAGCTAAAATCTTTCATATTAAATGTAGGTATATGGGATATTCATATTTCATACTTAATGAATGGGAGGGTTTAAAGATAATTTTTTTTGATATTTCTCGATTTATTTTTAAAAATTTATTACCGCCATTTTACTCATTAGGTTAAGTACTTTCGATATCAGTTTAAAGTTTTTTGTTATCTGTAATACTTACGGAAAAATCGCCTGTGCACACTTAACGATTACACCCTGTATAGGTATGAGTGGGAATGAAAGAAACTAATGTTGTCAAATATTGTGATAGTACCTACCTAAGTGATATATCAAATGAATGTGCATAACGGGTGAATTACAATTAGTAATGTTTTATCGAAATCGGTTCATCCGTTTTTTACATATAGGGCACTTTAGGGGTGACAGTGGTTAGATAAATAAACCAAATGGAGCATCAAACGATAGGATATGACGTGTACATATAGGTACAATTAGATAATATTATTTACATCAAAATCGGTTCTGCCATTTACTAGGGATGGAAAGGGAAGGGTTGAAAGTCTGTGAAAGAAGAGGGGGACATGGGAGCGAGAGGATAGCCACACCCTGGAAATTTTGAACTCTTCTCAAAGCCACATAGGCCTGGCCCTTGGCAATTTTTTTTCTTAAATATACCACTTCTTTTGCCACTGTGGTCCATTACAATTTATGCACGGTTACGGCCCAACTTAAAAGATGTCAGATGTAGGAATGTATTATGGAGGTAGAGGTAGGTCTCGCTCACTTGAAAATATTAAATGAAAATAAGAAACCGAAGTTTAAAAATTAAAAAAAAAAACCCAACGCAACGAAGGAAAAGGAATATATATAATTTTACAAACTTCCCGACGATCTTTAAAATTAAGTACCATTATAAAAAAATATATATATAAGATATATTATTATGATAATGATGGTATGGTATGGTATCCTTAACTTTTACCAAAATTGTAGATTATAAAATTATCTTTAAAAAACTTCACATACATTTTTTGTAGGAGCCACTGTTTCTACGAAAAATCTATTTTTTCATTTATCGTTGATCTCAAAAATAAAAATTCCAATCACCAGAACGACAGGAAATTTTAATAATTGATTTTTAATTGTGTTTTGCACAATTTTATTAAATTGCGACTGGATGAAAATTTTGTTCGTGGTCGTCGTCGTCGTTGGTAGGGTGAACAAATCCTTAGCAAAACATCATACGCTTATGTCAATTAGTATCGATAGCGGATTCTATTCCTTTACGTTTTGACGTTTGCCTCGGCACTCAGTTGCTGCACAATATATTGTCAAAAACATCCATACAAGGAAGGAAGGTAAATAAATTTGCTCCTCTCCCTCCTGGTGCCTAAAAAATAATATGCCATAATTTAAAATAAATTTTACGTAGAAAATTAATTAGGCACTTATTTTTTTATTTTTAGCTCAGTTTAGTAATAAATTTTACTAACTGTTCTTTTAATTATTTATGGTAGTACGTGTTTATTCAATAAAAGTTAAGTAGTAACTACTATGCAGTCACTATTCCACGCGGACGAAGTCGCGGGCACAGCTAGTGTTAGATATAAACAAGACTAGATGACCTATCAAGCGTAGGTATTGATAAAAGTATTTGCTCTATGCTTTCTCACAGTTTGTTTTTTATCAACCTCAAGTTAAATAATAGTAAACATAGTAGATTAGTAGAAAAGCATTGTGTAATAATCCTTCTGGCCTAAAAGAGAACACATTATAAATTTCGTCAAGATAAAAAAAATACCACTTGTTTATAAAACTTGGCTGCGCGTTCGCAGATCGCGATGTCAAATCCGCAGTTTCATCACTTGAATATCAATTTGTTGGCATTGATATAAGGACGAAGAAAGTGTTGTCGAATTCTATAGGATTGCTTGTTACATACAAATTAGCAAGAAACGGCTTAACAAATACTGAGTAAATTGTTATCTTGATGTTGTAGTTTATTGATAGCTAACTGATTAATTATCATTTTAAACAATTTTCAATGAATTGATATAAATAGATGATTTAGCAAATTGGGTAATTAATTATATAATATAAATTAAAAGTGCGAATTTATTAGTGTTTTTTTTTTTGTGAAAATATTTTTTATAGAGAGACGTAAAAAGGGAATCCTAATATGTAGCAACGCATATGAAGATAAACCTTAAAATTGTCTTAAACAATAATATTCAGTATTATTATTGTTAAATAACAAAACAAATACTTTCGCAACTTTTTTTAAAGAATACTTACTCCTACCCATATACGGTCCTTAGGTATATCGAATTTGTAGCTCTATGTTTACAATACTATATATGATTTGTACACATTATTGTTATACTGTATTCCCTTATAAGTGAGACATGCCTTACAAGCATTTAAAACTACCGATTTATTTGAACGGCCTTATATAGCAGTTCCCAAGGTATTGAAATAAAAAATGTATACAAACAATATTATATACAAGTATCTTAAACGATAAAGTCGCAACATCAAAATAGATTTATCTATAATGACACAAAATCAAAATAGATTTATCTATAATATTAACTTAAAATTATATAACTTAACAAATCATCATAGTGATGCATTTATATATTTTGACATAAATTCTTGTACAAAATCTTTTTGCTTGACAAGGAATACAGTGTATCTGCCATTTAGATATAAGAGAGAACTTGCTATGTTAATAGCATATAAAATTATTAACCAGTCTGGTACATGTTTGGTATCAGACCATCGATCTACTATAATTTTATGTAGTAGTAATTATATACATCAACCTAGGTTAAGTGTTGACAGACAAACTAGCCCTAAGCTAGATTTAAACTAGTATGTAAGACAACAGCTAAGCAGCCTTTTTCCATTGTGCATCAAAATATTCAAGGCTTGGCTAGCAAATTATTAGAAATAGAATTATTTTTAAATCATAATAGAATTAAAATATTTTGTGTAACAGAACATTGGCTTAAACAATGTCAGTTGTTAATAAATATTGATAATTATAAATTAAAAAGTATATACTTTAGGACAAACGCTATTCATGGAGGTTCTCTTATTTTTGTACACAACAGTTTAAAATGCAAGGAACGAACTGACATTGTTAGCCTTTCTGTAGAACGCACCATTGAACTGTCCTGTGTTGAGCTTGAGCGTTACATTATTGTTTGCGTATACAGACCTCCTTCCAGTGACTATAATTTGTTTGAGACAGTCATGGAAGAAATTTTAAAGCGTTTAGGCAGGAGTAAAAAGAAGGTAATAGTATGTGGTGATTTTAATATTGATTTATTTTCACACACACAAACGGCAACACGAATAGTTAATTTGTTTCATTCATTTAATCTGTATAAACTTTTTGATGAACCCACACGAATAACACCTACTTCTGCAACTTGTATTGATAATATATACTGTGATTGCAAATGTTTAGAAAAAAATATTCTCAACACGCTAACTTCGGTCAATCACGCTAACTGTGGCCAGAAAGTAGTTTTTGAATGGGATTGCATACCTACATTTAAAAGAATTAATGTTAGGCCTATAACTAAAAAAGGCATTCATACATTTAGAAATAATATTGATAATAAACTGCCTGACCTGAATGATCAATCCTTTCATAAAAACCCTTGTGAAATGTTTACAAATCTTTTTAAGTTCATTCATAGTGAATATGAAAAAATATTTAAAATTAAGTCATTAACTATTACCAAGGATTTACCATTCAGCCAATGGGCAACTCCTAGTATACACAGATGCAGGAACGTTCTTTACGAGTTATATGGTATGAAACAATATAACAAAGACTTGTCATTTCTTAGTTATGTTAGAAATTATTCTAAAACATTTAAAAAAGTTTGTTTCACTGCCAAGAGTTTGTATGTCAGAGATAAAATACGCAACTCTGACAATAAAGTTAAAACGGTTTGGACAATTATTAATGGTGAAATGGGCAAAAGCCAATCAAATGATAGTACCATAAAACTTGTCAATGCTGGTAGGGTCATTGACAAAAGTGCTGATGTTGCGCTTGCTTTTGAAGATTTCTTTAGTAGTGTCCCTGCTAGTATTACTAAGAAATTAAATTCGTCTTTAGCGCTTGCAGAGTCTCTTTTGAGGGATCACGTTGCTGAGTGTAACAAATTATTTGAATTGCGACACGTGACTGCTGATGAAATTGTTAAAACTTTTAAAACATTAAATTTAAAAAAAACATGTGATCTGTGGGGTATGTCTGTAAATTTAGTAAATAATATCATAGAAAACATTGCCAATCATCTAGCGTTTATATTTAATCAGTGTTGCGACTGTGGTATATTCCCTGATTTACTAAAGTTTAGCAAAGTTATTCCTTTATTTAAAAGTGGTGACCAAGAAGACTGTAATAACTATAGGCCAATTTCCATATTACCAACTTTGAGCAAAGTCTTCGAGAAATTAATTTTAAACCAATTAAGTAGTCATTTTGCATCAAATGGTTTACTGCACGCCAAACAGTATGGTTTCACAAAGGGGCGCTCTACCACTGATGCCGGAGTAGCTCTTTTGTCACATATATACAAAGCATGGGAAAATTCAAAGAATGCTTTGGGGATATTCTGCGACCTTTCTAAGGCTTTCGACTGTGTAGAACATTCCACTCTATTACGGAAACTAAATTTTTATGGTATCAAAGGTTTAGCTCAGGATCTCATAGCTTCATATCTTCAGAACAGGATACAAACCGTTGTCGTTAATGGAGAGAAATCTCGCGGTGCGCCGATTAACATAGGTGTTCCGCAGGGATCTATCTTAGGACCGTTTTTGTTCTTAGTGTATATTAATGTTACCTGTAATTGTACCTTATTATTTGCAGGATATGTGTGAAATAGTACTGTTTGCAGATGACACCTCATTAATATTTAATGTGGATAGACATGATACAAATGTTGACGAAGTAAACTCTGCTCTTTTACGCATATCCAATTGGTTTCATGCTAATAACTTACTATTAAATGCAAAAAAAAACAAATTGTGTAGAATTTATCCTCCCAAATGTAAAAAAGGTGAAAAGGAATATTATTTTAAACGGGGAGGTATTATACCCTGTGGAATCAACTGTTTTTCTTGGTTTGACATTAGATGAGAAGCTTCAATGGGGGGCCCATGTTACCACCGCCGCTGCTAAGCTCAGCTCAGCTGCATATGCAGTTAGAAGAATAAGGCATCTCACCGATGAAGAGACGGCTAGATTGGTTTACTTTAGCTACTTTCATAGCATTATGTCCTATGGAATTCTACTATGGGGCAGGGCTGCAGATATAGAAACTATATTTATATTACAGAAAAGAGCCATACGCTCTATATATAATTTGCGTGCTCGAGACTCACTAAGAGATCTCTTTAAGAATACTGGTATCCTTACTGTACCGTCGCAGTATATATTTAATAATATTTTATATGTACACAATAACGCTTACTTACACACAAAAGTAGGAGATAGACATTGTTATGACACAAGAAACAGAAATAAAATTGAAATGCCATTTTTCCGGCTAGCTAAAGTTAAAAATTCATTTATGGGTCAAGGTATACGCCTTTACAACAGAATTCCTCATAATATTAAAGAGTTTAGTAGTTCTAAATTTAAAACTTATATAAAAAATGTACTAGTTCAGAGAGCCTATTACAGTATTAAGGAATATATGGACGATAAAAACCCATGGAGGGTTATCGCGTAAAAACCACAGGACAGTTCTTTGGCATATCTAATAAATATTAAAAATATGTACAATGTAAAATATGTACCTATGACGTTTCAAAAGTGCTTCTAGAAGAAGTCTAATTGAATAAATAAATGTTTGAGTTTGAGTTTGAAAGACGTGATTATCTTTTGTGCAAAGTGTTAAATTCTTAAATTACGTCTATGAACGTAATCGTAATTTAATAGCTGATATTCTGCTGCGTTAAACAGATCTTTTAATATATATAAAATTTTCGTATCGCGGTCTAGGAATAGAACAACATCTATTCATCCCCCTAAATGATAAGTGTGTTTGTGGTGTAAGGCAGGACAACGTATGCTGGGTCAGCTAGTTTTTCATAAATCTTTCCTTGTCTTTCAGCTTATTGTTTTTTTAATTAAATACAGTCAAATCTTAGCGTTCTTACTATTTATAATAGGTCTAGTTTTAAATTAAACTATAATAAATCTACAAATTCTTTAAAAAGATGAGGATGATGATACACATAAGTATTTTTAGAATATCAAATCTCCATTACGCGCGTCATATTTCAAACACAATACTACCATTTGTTGTATGAGTTAAATTATTCTATTGTATATGGTGTCGTGTCCGCGTAGTTTGAACGTAATGTAATCGATATAACAAATAATATTTATCCCTGTGTGTATCCTTACAGCTGTAGCATTTACATGTGTGCGTGCGTCTTTTAAAGGAACTGTATATATTACAACGAGAAAATTGGTCTGTGTGTGTTACAGGCATAGTATTTACATGTGTGCGTGCGTCTTTTAAACGCAGTGTAATCGATACGACAACAAAATCTGTCTATGTCTATCTGTATATTCTTGTAGCCAAATATTAACATGTGTGAGTAAATTTTTACACAACGAATAAATCTATCGATGTGTTTGTATCCCTACAGGCATAATATCCATGTGTGTATAGTAACAGCTGTAATATTAACATGTGTGTGTATTGTTACAGCCCGCCCACATTCAAGACGCTCACGCCGACGTCACGCACACAGCTAAAGCAACAGTTGATGCGAGAGCATGCGCAGGAGCAGCTGCGCAGGGAATCTTTACAGGTGAGCAAGAGTTATTGTGTATTATCGAGGTTTTTTAGAGCTATGATATCACGCTCAAACTCATGAAATTATTGTATGGTCACCGATCTTTGTACAAAGTTTGAATTAAAACTGTCCTTTTGAAGTAGATCAAAATCGAGTATAAAGAAGTACGCTACATGAAAACAACCAGGTGAATCTAATAAAGGCGTGTTAATTTGCTTTTATAAAAATATTTTTTTTTAATCGAACGTAGTAGGATGTAATCGATATTACAGAAATGATTTATTAGATAATTATTGTTCGTTGAAAAGCGTATCTTGGCTGTATTCATTGAAATTATTACAAAAAAATATACCTTTCAGCGTTCAATAGTTTGTTTTTGCAATCATTAGCGTACTCAAAAAATCAATGTCACCGCTTAGTAATTATTGCGAGGAATGCTCTAGAGTCTAGACGGTTTATTTACAAACATAGATATCAGGTATGGCCTATAGGACTTCATTACATGTGCTAAGCAGACGAGATCGTGGATTATTTTCCTATAGTTTGGAGAAGGGATAAATTACGTGAATTTAATTATATTTTCAAAATCGACCTAGATTATTTTTGTAAGATGATACCTTATATAATATACATATTACCATGGACCTGGAAGTAGGGTAATTTCTATCTACAAAAATATAAACATCACCGGTAATAGAGAGGTTAATAGACCTAACTCCACTGTTAAGTTTATGAACCGCACATAAATAACGCACGCAAACGGCTCTGCCGGGTATGACATGGGATAAAAACAAAAAAAAAAACATAGTCTATGCCACTCAGGAATAATATAGCTTCTTCCTGGTATAAGCATTTTTTAAATCGATTTAGTAACTTCTGAGTTAAACCGTTATAAACACAATTCTTTCCTCATTATAATGTAACTATAGATAGCATGTATAGATGATAATATAAAACTACCCGCAGGCACAACAAGCAGGTCAGTCGAAGGAGAATGGAGAAGAGAAGAAGAAGTCGAGTCCAGCGGAGGTGCCGAGGATCACGCCACACGTGGAACTGCCGCCACAGGTGTTGCAGGTAATCTAGAATGTTCTAATTACAATACATATATTGTGATGTATAGGTTCCTTTACTTATAAGAACATGTAATTGAAATATTCTTCTATCTTCTACACCTTTATAACAACCTTCTCAAAATCTTGTCTATCTGTCTAGCTTTTTGTACCTATTAAAATGTTACTTAATTAACCATTAGAAAAAAGCGTAGGCAGTGTGCTGTGTTTTGTATAAGTAATTTATCTTCTTAACAATTACATACATTTAAATAAATGTTTAAAAAGGACTTAATAAAATTCAACCTACATAGCTCGAATTGATCAGATTAAAAACAATAATGTACTGAAGCTATAAGATATAAAATCGAATCCGTAAACATGACTACAAACTTTATCACTTTACAATATAAGTGTACATTTCCATCTCATAGCAGATATATGACGCCATGTAGGTTATGGCATTTTCGTACTTCCTGTCCACGCACTAATCTGATTAGCTACTTAGCCAACATATACTTCAATCTATGTACATATGTCTCATTGATGAGAACACCACAATTGTAAAGATACCATATCAGTTGTTTTCCAAAAAAATCAGACAACGCCGACTGTGTCATGTTGGTAAACAGGAAGAAATTTGCCTATTGATACACCATAATCTTATGACTATCATTGTAATCAATGTTGATTTCTTTTATCTATTACTAGGCACGTAAATTCTACTCCTCTCACCTACTACTGTATACTTAGTAAATGGATTATCCAACGCAATTTTTTTTTTCATTTAAAACACTAGTTCCCGAGACAAACTCCTTGAAACAAACAGACTTTTCAACTTTTTCAATATTGATAACATTTTCAGTAGATTCTTTAGATTCTCCATCCGTTTCAATCCAATTCGATAGAGCTATCAGAGAAATTGTATTCAAAAAATATAATGTAAAATGTCCCCGTTCCAGGTGCGAACAGTTCTGGAGAACCCCACCAGGTATCACGTGATCCAGAAGCAGAAGAACCAGGTGCGACAGTATCTCAGTGAATCGTTTACTCCACAAGGCCAGGTTGGTAAATTATTATTTCTGATATTTGGTTTTGTGGTACCGTAATACTTTTGCGTAGAAACTAAGAGGAAAATAAAAAGAACCACTTTTAGTAATTTAACTTTTAATTAAATAACTTTCCAGTCAAATTGTAACACCATTTGCCTATATCGATACTTATAGGATATATAGGACCTACAAGGAAAGAAATCAATAAAAAACAAATTATGAAACCCAATAAAATATTTAGAAATTACACTTTTTATCTTTACCAACTACCAAGTCTCCGATTTCGAAATGTGTACTCGCGTTACATCAAACTTAAAATTTACAATTCGATGCAATGTCCAGGTATCCTCAAATGGCCGTAGTGCGCCTGCGCAGTCAGCGCCAGAACTCAGGCGAAACAATTCGCCAGACCGAGCCTCCTCGTCTGGTCTCATGAGTCCTGGCATGTGTTCTGGTGGTGGTAACTCTGAAGTACGTATCCTGGCAATTTTTATATTGTTTATAGCATTAAATGCATTTTTTTTTTTAATATTCAACTAAAAAAAAGATTAAAAAACTTATCCCGATGCGTGTTTCGAACCTAAGTTCTTATAGGTATTGTAAATTTTTGAATGCCGGGTAATTTATTAAATTTTCCTCCTTAAACATAAGTACTCTTTTTCATTCTAATATCTTTACTTATCCTATATTAGAATATTTGCACTTTCTTATAAAACATATCTACCCAAATCTATCACTGAGTATTAAAATAAGTTTGTCTATAATTTGAAAAAGGTCAGTTTACAACGACATATCAAATAATGAAAATATGCAAATATACGTTCTAATATATCTCCGAATTCACGTAGTAATATTTTTTGTATGTAAATCTCAATCACAGACAGACGAGTTCCTCGAGGACATCCTATCCCTGGATGGGGGGGCGGGTCCCCTTTCATCATCAGAGCCTGCGTCCACCGCCAGTTCGGTGGCCGGTGATTGTGCGCTGCTCACGGATGCAGATATGCACGCGTTGGCTAAGGACAGACAGAAGAAGGACAATCATAATATGAGTGAGTATTTTTGTATCTTTGTTATTATCGTCTTTGACAGCAATAACTTCGATGATATTGTGGTCATCGTCAGAAGCAACTACGTTGTCATTATCATCTTCATCATCGTCAACAAAACATGGTCATCACCATCTTGTTATGTACCTACATATAACACGCCTTAATTATTAGAGGATGCATTGGGCCACCCAAGAAGGACTTGTACTTGATAGCGATTGCGACATCGCGCACACCTGCGATTCCAGAGAGTGTTGCGGCAATCACCACCACCGCGACGCTGCAGCTGCCCCGCCGAGGACGACGAGCACTCTTTGTTCCAACATCGAACGGGAGGGACGTAGTTTAAGTTAGGAATAATTTATAATGTAATTTTCTTACAATAAATTATTAATAAGTAAATTTCGGTTTTTTTTTGCGCCTTCGCGGGTCGGTCAATATAATTATCTTCTTCTTCGTTGCTATTAATATAGCAACAATATTGTCATTATCATTTTCATCATTGTCATTGTCAGGAACAACGTAAACATTATCGACTTCTTGATCTTGAAAATAAACATCACTGCCATCATCATTTTCATCATCACTATTATCACCATCATCACCATCGTTGACATCGAAGTCATCATATTCATCGTCATTAATATAAATCTTATCATCATCACAGTCTTGTTTTTGTTGTTTTTGTTGTTCTCTCAGATAAAACGTAAGTTTCGTTTCACTAGTAAAGAAATAAAGTAAGTGAACTCTTATATCAGCTTAAAGTGTTTCGGATATCATATTTCTTTTTAATATCTCGATCCGTTATCAATCAATGTGTTTTGGAATTTTTTAGTCCCCACAGTGCTAATTTTAGAATCTCAAATAGTTTCGTTATCAACATTATTTTATAGCGAGGATTAAAATATTATGTACCTAGTATTATGTGAAAATATGATTGGATATCTGGCATGATTGATTTCTAAAATAATTCGTAAATTTTTGAGTAATTCTTTACCTCTTGCGTAGAAATATTTATGTATTTCTAAGAATAATATTATTCATTATGAATAGGAGATAATGTTTGTGATTGACCTTTTAAGGAAAATGACCAATTTTGTATTAATGTGTATTTTTATGGTTATATAATATAATTTGCACCTATAATCCCGTACGTAGAAAGCAATAAGTTGGGAAAATTCCAGTCATATTTCTTAATAATGGAAACTTAGAAAATAAACACTCTAGTAATAAAAAGAAAATAACAGTCTAATAAATGACTAATATCTATTCAATTGAATTTCAGTCGAACGCCGCCGTCGTTTCAACATAAACGACCGCATCAAAGAGTTAGGGACCCTCCTGCCCAAGACCAATGATCCCTTCTACGAAGTGATACGTGACGTCAGACCGAACAAAGGGACGATACTTAAGAGCAGTGTGGACTATATCAAGTGTCTTCGCGATGAAGTAAATAGGCTCAAACAGAGCGAGCAGAGAAGAAAGCAGATTGAACTGCATAATCGGAAGCTTATGTTGAGGATACAGGTAATTTTTTGACATTTTTTTTGTATGTAAGGTTTTGAGGGATAGTACTAAAGAGCATTGTGGACTATATCAAGTGTCTTCGCGATGAAGTAAATAGGCTCAAACAGAGCGAGCAGAGAAGAAAGCAGATTGAACTGCATAATCGGAAGCTTATGTTGAGGATACAGGTAATTATTGCTTAATGCATTCTAAGGTTGTTGTAGTGGTAAAAGTACAGTTATGACAATGGAATTGGCTGCAGTTGTAGTTGAAGTTAGAAGTAAGAGTATTGTGTTCAGAAAAGAACAAATTACATGAAATCAACTTAATTGAGACACTAGAAGATTCTGATGTGAATTGAATCATGTTTTCAATAATTTTTTCATTCCCATACGAAGTATAGTTATTTTGGCAAAAAGACGTAGGACAAGTGCCTATATGAATGAATGAATGAATGAAAGCTTTATTGTACACACCAAAATAATGAAATAACATTAAGTAAAATATACATAAATTGCACAATAGGCGACCTTATGGCTACAGAGCCATCTCTTCCAGGTAACCCAACCAAGGAAAACAGTAACAAAGAACGAATACAAGTAGGTGGTGCATACCAAAGCAATATATACAATAATAATATTATAGTAATACCAAGAAAGTAGGAATATAAATAATACATAATTTACAACAATAAAGAAAATAATATATAATAAAATAATATACAATAAAATAAATAAATACAGATAAGAGAAAGAATATATAAAGTCATCACTTAATTAAGGACATGTGGTAATCAAAAAGCATATTTTTGAAAACATCAATGGATCTAGCTTTGCGTATGGCTATTGGTAATTGATTCCATAGTCTTATAGCTTTGACAGTGAATGAGGTGTTAAAAAAATTATTTTTATGGATAGGTACATTAAGGAGGCAAGTATCGTTCGATCTCAAATTCAACCCATGATTACGAGCGTATTCAAAATTATTTTTTAAATAGGGCGGAGTTCTGGGATCGAATAAAATTCCAAACAATAGATGCCTATAGTAGTTCTACCTTACCGTAATAAATTCTACCTTTATTTAGACTACGATTAGTCGTTTCCATTGATTCTTTATTTACTATATTGTCGTAACTTATTAAAAAATAACAATTACAGATACTAATGTTGTACATCCTATCATTTCCAGGAACTAGAGCGTCTGGCCAAACTGCACGGTTTGCCCATAAACAGCGAGGGCTATTCCTCCCCACACGCGGAGGATTCAGGAGTTGACACTGCACACTCGGAGCCCTTCGCTTCACCAGCCAGAACTCAACAGGTGAGTGCGAACTTGAGTTGAACTCAGTGTGTGAGTTTGAGTTGGACTCGAAGGACCTTTTAGTGGGATGTAAAGTTTGTAGGTTGGATGTGTTTTATAAAGTGTTATAAAAATCTTTTGTTTTTGGTTTTGTAAATGATTAATGCAAGGAAACCAGAAGCGAAATCTTTAATTTGTAATTTATGCGAAAATTTTGAAAATTACACGTTTTCCCTTTTATTATCCACTCTCAAATACCAACGCATTTATCGATGAAATGTTGCATGGTTTAATTGAATAGTATTTAAATTATTTAAATGTTGCGTTGTTTTTTCTTTATTAATCTCAACTACAGCATCTCTGGTAATTAATAACTGCATTATTTATTGTTTCGTTAGATAACATTTAACATACCACTTGAAATAGCGCATTTTTAAGCATACATAATTATTGCACGCAGCAAAAGCATTGTAGCAGTTCTACAGTAGAACTTCATGAAAATATTGTCATAATAATATTTTAAGTATTTAATAAATAAATATATTTTCTAGCAAACAATGAGCCAACAAATGTTAGGCCATGGCTGGTCATCTCCACACTCGACGGACTCCGGTATAAAAAGCACGCCTGAACCTTACGCCTCGCCTGCTAGAACGCAGCCTGTAAGTTTATTTAATTATTGATATATAGTAAAGTAGAATAAATTGTTTATCCATATGTTTTCAATCCAATATTTTTGCGTGGCGTTGCCTAAAATGAGTGGCCGTCTGACTTTTATTTTAACAGTTTTATTTTTGTCACAGCATTTACTGAAAATTAGTGACTGATTTTGCAGAGTGTACAATATAGAAAAGATTTATTGTTACATATTATAAAGCTTTTTAAGTCAAACTAAAATACTTACTATTGCTTTTAATATAGCTACGGTCTATAACATTCAAATATTTTCACATAAGTAAAGGCAGCTATAATAATTGGTAGGTATTCTTTTTTGTTGTTGTTTTTTTTTTTTTTATCAAATGTTGTTTGGCTGTGTCGTTCTAATTACTATGATAATAAACAAATTAATTAATTATTTCCAGGACGTAATGGTACCAAAATCGGAACCAGCCTCTCTTATGGAGTTAAGCGACCCTCCGCCGGACCTCTTGAGAGACACGCCCGCTGGTGAACCGCTTTCCGCTTTGGATGCACTAGGTATTATAAGTTTTAATATTTAACTATATCAAAATTATATAATAGTATAATTGTGTCGATGGTTTGTATTAAACTAGCTATCCCCAAAGGACGTTGTCCTGTCTTCTCGCTAACTGCCATAATTGTGAAGTTTAATAGCCGTAAAGTTTTGTTATGGTTTTTTATTTGGCGCAATTTCTCAATTTATTAAATTGCTAATGAAAGATCATTCTTTTTCTGACAATAATGAGCACAACAAAAAATAACTATCGGGCCAGCCGTTCACGCATGATGTCTTGACCAAGGGAAATAGGGATTCGATAAGATTAAAAATATGTTAGAAGAAAGATTATTCGGGTATTTCATTCATCGCAATGATAATTTTCTTATTATCTATGAAACAAACTTACAAATTAATAAATCGCTAGATTCTTAAAATATTTTTAATTTCAGATGGTCTAAAACTAGGTTCATGTTCGCCGCTCAGTCGATCAGACGGTTTATCCCTCGACTGTCTGGAGCCAGACCTTTGCCTGGAGCCCGTGCCAGAACATCTGTTTAATCATAAGGATATTAAGGTATTTTTTTTTATTTTTCTAGTGTAAATTAGAAAGAAAGTTTATTCAGAACCACACAAAACAAAAAAAAAGAGCCTGTGTGTCGAGCAACGATTTTGGTATCTTTGAATCTTGCCAAAGAAGTTTCACTTCTAACACGTGTGCTCGGCACACACGCTCTTTTTTTTAGGTTTATTTCCTTTGTGTAAATTGGACTAGGTAGAATTTATTAACGTATGTATTAAAATTTCATGTAAACCCACCCAGGATTTATAGGTAAGAAAATTAGATCTGAGAAGTATACAATAATCTACACTAATATTATAAAGAGGAAAACTTTGTTTGTTTGTTTGTTTGATTGTAATGAATAGGCTCATAAACTACTGGGATCGATTTTAAAAATTCTTTCACCATTCGAAAGCTACATTATCCACGAGTAATATAGGATAGGTTTTATCCCGGAAATTCCACGGGAACGGGAACTATGCGAGTTTTTCTTTGAAACCGCGGGCGGAGCCGCCGGCGGAAAGCTAGTACATCATATTGTCGTGTTGCTCTTCCAACTTTGAAAACTGTGTTATGATACAAAATAGTTTCTAGAGTTAGTGAATATGTATAAGAAGAATAAATAAATGAATGAAAAATACTTTATTGTATTGAAAATACATAAATACATATAACAAAGACAAGACTACAGAAACAGCAAAGGGCGGCCTTATCGCTAGGTAGCGATCTCTACCAGGCAATATCTCTACCAAAATAAATGTTTGGGTTATATACACAAAATAATACTGATGCCTTTTTATAAATTTGTTATTTTTCTTCTTTGTCCTTACTTGTTTTTACAATAAAGTATACTAAATCTTAATATATATAAATCTCGTGTCACAATGTTTGTCCTCAATGGACTCCTAAACCACTTAACCGATTATAATAAAATTCGCACACCATGTGCAGTTCGATCCAACTTGAGAGATAGGTAGTTTACACATGTAGGTACCACGGGCGAAGCCGGGGCGGACCGCTAGTAAGTAAATAAAACACAGGCAGGCGCGTACATACACGTAAACACGCACACAGATTAAGTATGTTACTATTTTTATGTATAACGTAATTTTGTTATTTAAACTTTATTTAGTTTTTCTTGTTTTTTGTTTTTAACTAAACTATAACGCAAAATTAAATTTCAATGTGTAACATGTTTTTTTTTTTTGTTATTTTACAAACATTATTTCTTCTTCTTTTTATTTTTGTTCATATATTTATTTATGCTCTGCCCTACTCCTATCCTTTACCTAATTTCTCTCTGTACAACCGGTTGTCTGGAAGAAATCGCTATTTAGCGATAAGGCCGCCGTTTGTTACAATGTATCCTAGATTAAGTCTCAATTTGTAATTTTTAAGAGCAATAAAGTAATAAATAAATAAATAAATAAATAAAATTATTTATTATCTAGATGCGACTATCACCGCCGCCGGGTTTGCTCAGCGGGGAAGAGAGCGAGGCGGTGCTCAACTTGGCGCAAATAGAAGATCTCATGGACGACGATTCGCATAATCCCGTCACGCAAGGTAATTATTAAAAAAAAAAATAATAATAATAAAAATTCTTTATTGACAATAGAATACAACATTTTGAAATACTGAAGTCTCTGACTCCCAAACTAGGTAAAACCTGTATGTCAGGAGTCAGCGCCCTCTTCCAGAGAATATTCAAGAAATGCCAATAAGAAAAACAAAAAATAAAAATGTATAACAAACAAAAAAATAAAAGTAGAAATTGTTTTTTCCGGCATGCATGTATGTGTTTTAGTGTTTAGGCCTTGAATGTGTGTGTATTTGTGTGTGTGACTGTGTGCGGTGTGTTGTGTGTATTTGTGTGTGTGACTGTGTGTGGTGTGTTGTGTGTATTTGTGTGTGTGACTATGTGTGTGTATGTGTTTGTGTGTGTGTGTGTGTGTGTGTGTGTGTGTGTGTGTGTGTGTGGGTAATAGTGGGTACTATATACTCAAGTTATAAGATTTTCCGTTTCTTCGTAATCTAGAGTCAAAAGCCAGTTTTTAATTTTTACTTCTACATCACGCAGAGTACATGGATAAATATCAAGCAATTTATTAATTTTATTATATAGATGTACAGAAAGAAAACTGTGTTGTCTTTTCAATAAAGCAGTTCGACACCTCACAGGATCAATTACATTTGTGCATGTCCGTTTATTACGAAACTTATTTGGATCATAAGGAGTCGTAACATGTTGTTTTATAATAGCATGATAAATATAAAGTTTCCTTACAGACAGTATTTGGCATATCTCATATAATTTTGTTGTTGGAAACCTATAAGGCTTAAACAACATTGTTTTGAGTAGAGACCGTTGTGCTCTTTCCAGTTGTAGCATAGTGCTTTTAAATGTTCCGCCCCATAACCCAAATAGCCAATGACAGATTGAACTAAAGCAAAATAAACAGTTCGTAGAATATCACTATCTGCCACATGTCTCAGGTTTCTAAAGACCCATGTAAGTGTTCTAACTCTAGATGATATCATATTAATATGTGGCTGCCATGTTAACTTCGCATCTAAGAGAATACCTAGATATTTTAAAGATGTAACTTGATTCAAATGTGCACATGAACATGTTTTATTTATAGGCGAGTTACAAGTATGAATCTTTACTGTTAGATTAGGCTCTTTAATACGGGAAGTAGTAAATTTAATAAACGAAGTCTTAGATGTATTTAAGGTTAATACATTTTGTTTAAGCCACAGACTAGATTTATGAAGACCGATTTCAGCATTTATCCTAACTTCGTCCCAAGTATCTCCATGCAACAACAACGCAGTGTCGTCCGCATAGGAGATGATTTTACCCTTATTTAGTTTTAATTGGCATAAATCATTTAAATATACTAAGAATAAGCTGGGGCCGAGTATGCTGCCTTGCGGAACCCCATATGTAACCGCGATGTCGGAACTGATTGAGTCACCAATCTTAACTTTTTGAAAACGCCCAGTAAGAAAACTTTTGAAAATATTCAATTCGTTACCCCTTACACCATATCTCTCCAGCTTGTCTACAAGGGTGGGCACTGAAACAGTGTCAAAAGCCTTCGCTAGATCGATAAAAATACCGATGCACTTTTGTTTTTTATCTAAATTATTACTTACAAATTCTACCAAAGATCTAACAGCCCCATCCGAAATTATATATTTATTTACGTATAGTCTAAAACGTAAAATAAAACGTTACTTAATTATAAATTTAAGCAATAGTTACTCAAACTTAAACAAAAAATGCAATTTATGCACTAAATAAGCTGATAGTTTGGAATATTATAGGCACCAAATAAGCTGTTGATTTGGAATATTATAGGCACGAAATAAGCTGTTAGTTCGGAATATTATAGGCACGAAATAAGCTGTTAGTTTGGAATATTAAAGATACGAAATAAGCTGTTCGTGGAATATTATAGGTACGAAATAAGCTGTTAGTTTGGAATATTAAAGATATGAAATAAACTGTTAGTGGAATATTATAGGCACGAAATAAGCTGTTAGTTTGGAATATTAAAGATACGAAATAAGCTGTTCGTGGAATATTATAGGCACGAAATAAGCTGTTAGTTTGGAATATTAAAGATACGAAATAAACTGTTAGTGGAATATTATAGGCACGAAATAAGCTGTTAGTTTGGAATATTAAACATACGAAATAAGCTGTTCGTGGAATATTATAGGCACGAAATAAGCTGTTAGTTTGGAATATTATAGGCACGAAATAAGCTGTTAGTGGAATATTATAGGCACGAAATAAGCTGTTAGTTTGAATCAATGTTTTATACAACGCCGATCGGAAATGATTTGAATTGAATGAATGTTCCAGTTTGATTGTTAGTCTACTTTTTTATGTATATTCTTATATTTATTACGTCAATCTTGTCTGTAACATATTTATTACTGTAAAATACTATGCACCTTTTTTAATTTTTTGTAATATGTTTATGTACCACTACTAGTTTACTTCTATTTTCAATTGAATTACATAAATATTACAATTTGCAGGCGACCCAATGCTATGTTCCTCCCCAACCTCCCATCTGGGCCTTAGCGCGGCTGTAGCAGATGCGGCTGACCGAGCACTACTACATATCGACCTGTCTTCGCATCATACAGGTATTTGTTTTATTATATACTACACTTAAAATTCTCAAGAACTGGTCCGATTTGAAAAATTCTTTCGGTGTTAGGGCGGCCGTACACGGACCGCTTCAAGCAGTTGAGACCGACCGCTTGAAGCCGCGACCGCGCGGTGAACTATAGGCATTCATTCACCGCCGTACACGTGACCGCTCGAGCCGTCAACTGCATGACGAAATTCCACCGTGCCGTTGACGGCTCGCGAGCGGTCGTGAGGCATACACTGACTGCTCGAGCCGTTGACTGCGCTAGAGCCGTCGACGGCTCCCTCCCCCCCTGAAAATCAATGACTCGACTAGTCAAAAAAATCAACCGCTCGAGCGGTTGGTAGCGACGGCTCGAGCGGTCAACAACCGACGGCTCGAGCAGTTGACGCCGACCGCTCGAACCGTCCGTGTATGTCGCTCAGCCGTTAACTGCTCGAGCGGTCCGTGTACGGCCGCCCTAAGATAGACCATTTATCTAGGAAGGCTATAGGCTATATATCATCACGCTAAGACCAACAGGAGCGGAGCAATGCGGGTGAAACCGCGGGGCGCAGCTAGGATTAACTTTGAACATTAATGCCACGGAGGAAAGTTTTAATTTGAATTTCATGTATTTAAACAACGTCGACGGGACAGTAAATATTGAATTATTATTTTTAACTCCAATATTTTGATTACAGACTCGTCCCTACTAGGGGACAGTTCGCTGGGCGTGGGCAGCGGGCTGGGCGACAGCGCGCTGCCGCTGCTGCTGGGGCACCACCACGCGCCGCACCACTCGCACTCGCACGCGCACCACTGCTTCGACATGGACCTCGGCGCGTAGTGTGCACCCGCCCTGTGTGTGCTAGACGGGAGGGGAGTGTGTACTAGTCGTGTGAGTGTGTGCGCCCGCCCTAATGGGTACTAGACGGGAGGGGAGTGTGTACCGGCCTTAATAAGTACTAGATGGGGATGTGCACCCGCCCTGTGTGTGCAACGTGTGGGGAGTGTGTGCCTTGGGTGAGTGTGCACCTGCCTTAATGTGGGGAGGGCTTCGTTTGTACTCTACGAGAGGGACGTGTGCACCAGCCTCGGGAGCTGCACGTGTGTATCTGTCCTGATGTGGAAGGAGATCGTGTGCGCCCGTGTCGTACTACCCTGGGTGGTGTGTGCACCCCGCTTAAAACCGCCAAACGCTCGTGTGTGTACCGCACTTTTGTGCAACAGCGTAAAGATTAGAATGCGTGTATACTCGCCTGACGTTGTGCACGTGCGGGGATTGTGTGCACCAACTTTATGAAATGTATACAGGTTCTTATGAAATACACGTGATCATTAAGTGTATTAACGCTCGTGTATCAATAGCACATAAGCGGTGTACACACACCCTTTTGTGACAAAATTATAATGTACTGTATACACGACTTTATGCGACGTATACAGTTCTTAGGCAATGTATGCACACTTGAGTCGAATAACGTCTTTTCACTGTGTGCATACGTTTATATGGTGTGTGCACTAATCCTTATGGGTAGTGCCTTAATATTGTGCTAAGAAACATTATTGTGTTGTGTCCACACATAACCGGATATAGAACTATAATGGCGCGTCCACACTGTGCTATTTCAGAAATCTACTATTTACCTTATTGCAATATACAATAGTACTGTATCAAAAATATATATTTTTGTATAAACGTTTACTATTGTTAAGGACTTGGCATCATTTTACAATGTAATATAAAGTTCTTTTGAACATTATAATGGTACGTCAAAACAGAGCTAATGTATTTAGACATAAAGTTGAATTTTAATACCTAAAAATGGTTTTTGAAACAAGCTTAAAAAAAGTATGGCATCTTCAACTAGAATCAGGGAAATACAATCAAAATTTTAAGCAATAATTTATTATCTGTCGTGAATTATGTTACTTTAAAATTTCAGCAATATAAAGATATTTTATAAAATAAATCATATAGACCTCTTTCTATTTGTAAAATCCTTTATTTAAATTGTATATCTCATATAATTTTTTAGCAAATTTTCGTGTGCCTTAGATAAAGTTCAAAACATGGTTTAGCTGTTACGAACAAGACTATGAGAATTTAAAAATATATTTTTGTATTAAAAACTATACAAATGTTGAAAATATACACCGACTTATTTTAGTACTTTTACAAAAAAGCAATATATTTTGTTTTAATTAAAAAATAGACCATCAATTTTTATATAATTTATATATTTTTGGATTTTTCTATACTGAAAATTATACATGTGTTTTAAAAAAGAAACTTATAATAAAACGGTGCTCAAAACCAACTACCCTTAAAGGTATAAAAGTGAGGTCTTTACATCATGTAAAATATTTTTTATAAAATCTATTTTTATATCAGATGATATTTTTATTAAGTGCCTTGATACTTTAGATACTTAATGTGATTTATCACCAAAATATGAGGTGCCATTGTTTTAAACAATATTTTAAAAGACAATAAAATGAATTTTAACCTACTTAAAGGGAGTGCTTATATAAATTATATACTAAAACCTTTCAATTGAATCACTCTATCTATTTAAAAAAAAACGCATCAAAATCCGTTGCGTACATAGTTTTAAGCATACATAGGGACATAGGGACAGAGAAAGCGACTTTGTTTTATACTATGTAGTGATATAGTGTATCAAAGCATTTTTGTGCTCCTTTTTAAAAACTATGTTTTTATAAGCACTCCTGTGTAATAAAATGATATAACTAAGTGACTTAAAAATATGTTAAAAAATGTATTATTACATTTAAACTGAAATGGTTTGTAAAATACGTAACTTAGGCATTTGTTATTAAAACACAGATTGTATAGTTACCAGCTTAATTTTATCGATGGTTCACATCTCAGGGTTGCTATCTCCTATAATATTTAAGCAGTAACAACGCTAAAAGCGAAAATTTTGATAATTTTATGAAAATTTGGCGATGAACTATGATTTTATATGTAATATTGGTTTGTCTTTTTGCGCGTTTAAATGTTAAAAATAAACTATATTTTTATGTAAGTATTAAAAATATTTTTTGCGCTTTCAAAGACATCCTGTATATAAAATAACTAATGTACGGTGCTTCTCGACATATTTTGTCTGTAGAAATATTTTCAATATATATATTTTACATAGTAATATATAAAATTGTGATACATATGTTTAGTTCAATATATAGATATTACCGAAGAGTGCCTTGATAGTAGATGTTTATTTTTAAGTATAATATTAATTTATTTGTTGAACAGAACACTAGTTAAGGTTTACACTTTGTTAAGTTTCTTGAAACGTGTTTTGGAAATGTTTTGTTTCATACGGCCAGCACATTAATGATATTGAATTTATATTTTTGGTTTTATGGCATTCAAATGCTTTATAATATAATTATAAATTTATACATTAATGATGTTTCAGTTAAAACTTATGAAAATTTTTTAAACAATTTTGTTAAGCAACAGTTTGTTTAATGTATTAATTTTTGTATGTACATACTTATATCTATGTACGTTTTATTATGTATACAATAAAACAGAATCCAATTTAAACGCTACATATTTTATCAAAAACTTTAAAAGCCTGGCCGCTATATTTATTACTGTATAACGAGACCGACAAACAATTTGTGTGTGAATATTATTAACTATATAAAACTTACCAATCTCAATCATTAAGCAATCATGGTACATGTAGGCAAAGACACGGTCTGAAGCTAGTTACATGTACCTACATTATCGAACAAACGAATGTATTATATACTATATAGGTCGGTGAGTTTCGTTGCAATAATTTATAATATAATAGAGAATTATTGTTTTCGATTTTATTATAATTTGTCGTGCCGTGGAGTTGTGTTATTCGCTCGCTTTTTATATATTTTTGTTTCAGTACATTCCATTATGGAATTTTATTTAGTATTTGTTAAATTATCATGTTTTATGATAAAATGTTTTAATAAGTTCTATTTTATATTTCTATGCCTTTATAGTATTATAGTCTTCCAACTAAGTGTCTTATTGGATTAATTTATTATCAGTACATTGCTATTTTCTTGGAGCGAAACGCACAAACTCAATTTTGTTCTAAGTATGAATGTTATTATATTATATGAGATTATAAAAAAATATTGTTGAAGTACAAAAGTAAATCAGGATTTACCAAAATATACTCGTCTTTTATTTTTCCTTATAAACTGCTTCATTTATTCCAGTTGTTGGTAGTATATTATATTAAACAATAATTTTGGTTGCAAAAATATATTTTGAAATACTTATCTACACTTAAACTTGGAATCGATAATATAAAAAAACAGGAATCTTGATCATTTTATATTTTATAAGCCCTATATGGGTATAAAAAAAAGTAAAGAAACTAAGATTCTTATTAGAAATCAACTTCCTAGTATACTCCATAATAAATTGGTATCAACCAACTAAGTATCAGTTAAATTAATAACACCTAAATATAGATACTTGCTCCTTTATACGAAATTTATATAAATTAGTAGATATAGTTTTCAATTATTATCTATCTCATATCTGTGGAATACGTAAACAATATAGATTGGCTTAACACAATCTGCACATAATACACGCTACAAAATCTATGCAAAACATAATTTACGACGCCATTAAAATGCCCCATTTCCAAAAAGCGAGCGACTGCGAATCGATTTCTATTTGACCATGCAAAAATCCTTATTAATTCAAGCTGTCGCTTGCATAAAACCAATCGTTAATTGTATTCAATCGGCACACTCCCTTAGAATGCACGAACTTGAAGCAAATGCATTTTTCCCCTAAAAATAAAATCTCGATTATTTTTATTCATCGAGCGCGGTAACAATGAAGCGTTTCAAATTTCGTAGAAATTTGCGTTTTTGCATAAAATGGCGCGTGCGACATACATTAAAATGTTTGTGGCCATCATTTTTGTGTTTTGGAAATAAAAGATATCGATTTCATATTGTAAAATATGCAGTATAAGTAGATATAATTTTTCAAAATCACTAGCAAAAATCCAGCAAATAGGAAAAAACTAATCAAGCTCAATCTTTTAAAGTTAAAGAAAACGTTGAAATCGCACATTAGAAAGATGATATATAACATAAATCTAAAATCGTAAAAGGTATCAATTTAACCAATTGTTCTAGAATTTTTATAATACTTCTCGTTTGTTTCTTTTAGCTTATTTTGAAAGCTTTAAGCAACACACACTTTTAACTATTATTTATTCTTAAATGCACGACAATAAATGGTCACCCTACATCCATTGTAATTGGAGTATATTCCGGATTCGATTGATAAAAGCGATACATTTTGTGTTTTTTTTTTTTACAAAATTTAAATAAAGTCCCGTTTCTAATAATAATGCATTTGCATGGGTCGCTATTATGTTTGTGACCAGAGGGTGGAGAGCATTCTTTTTAATAATTGCACTTTTGCGATAAAAACTTGTAATATGAATAATATAACAGATGCAACCGACCGAAACATTTAAATTAACGATTTTGAACTATTAACTATTTTTTTACATTTAAAAAAATTGTTAATAGTTCAAGTAATTTATTTGGTTCAATTCAAAATATTTTTAAATCGTGTCTATATAAATTTAGTGCAAGAATTTTAACATAATTTATTGCATTTTGATGGCAAGGGTTTGCATAATTAAATAGAATTAACTTATAAACTTGAACTACCTATTTGAGCCACCTAATCTATTCTATTCACACCCACAGTACACCATTTCACTATAATCACAGCATTTGGTTTAACTAACAATAAAAACTCTTTAAACACATACATCATAATTATATTTATATTTATTTACACATGACACCTGTCAACATAACGACAACATACATATGAACAAAATTCCCTGGTTATGAAGCATGATGATGCAAACTGCGCCGATCCCGGCCGCCCCGCAAGATGCTGACGTCATCAAGGAGCCCCTCATAGAAGTCCCACGGCCTATAGCCGAGGTATGTTTGTGAGTTTGTCTGTCTTGTACGACATGGATATAGGTACATACTTTGCATATCAATATTTAATTTATTAACTTTTCTAGTAAATACAATAGGCGATACAACTATTTGATTTCTTTTCATATGGGATTTGGAGTAGGAGTTAAGTAGATAATTTGAATTAAAACTATCTGCATAAGTTATTCCAGAACCCTAGAAACAAAGACTAGTATTTGCAACTACTGGTAGATTTAAACACCATCTATTTGAATACAGTGAAATTAAAGCTTCATTTGAAATAATATATTTACTTATATAACATTCTAGTCACGATAGAGGCTAAAGAGTAATGCGTAGTATGAGAATCAATCTACACACAAAAATAGACATAGTAAAATCTAACAACAAAATCTTGATGAGCACATTTACGAACGAGTAGGACTAGGATTACAATAGAAATTTAAACAAAAAATGAAAAATATATTGTGTGGAAAACTGTATTGTTTTAAATTTTAATCAATTCGTTATTATATTATTAATCTTAAAGTAGACGACATTTCAGTTTTATTGTTTTATCGCAATACACAAAAACTGCAATATTTGCTTTAATATGAAAACCAACTGTAAAAATTACAATTAATTTAGTTTTTGACGTAAAAGCGGTAAGCTCTACCTCTTACTAAGCTCTTACTATACAATTATTTTTATGGGCAACCTTAAGGTCACACCAGAAACAGAAAATCTCTTAAGCGAGCTGACAGAAGTGGACCGTCTGTTAATCACCAAACGTCTGCGAGTGAAGGCTGTTCTGTTCCTTCGAGGGAAGAAGAATCGCTTCTCTGTCAGAACTCCAGATCAGAATTTAGTGTATACCGTTGAAGAGGAGAATAGGTAAGACATATTCATAAAAGGATCTATATATACTCTCCAATTATAGCATTATTTCGTTTTCATTAATTAAATTAAAAATAAAACTATGGTTTGAATTTTTACTTACCTCTACCGTACATGTTATTTGAAAGAGCTTATAGATTGTTAATATCGATCAGTTCTCTGTTAGACAATTTTTAGTTAGATAATTCATAATACGCACAGCGAAATAAAATGGATAAAATTGTTTTATAATATAACTTTTCATTTCGCGCTCTGTGGTTACTATGAATGTACAAAGTTATAAACCTACACATCATTGCTTTAAAATTAAATTCTCATTTGTATTATAAATTATAATATTTTCCTTTTCAAAATTCATAATATAATTATTTATTTATACGTGATATATATAGGTACTACATTCGTTTATTACCTACGTAAAAGAAAACTGCGAATTAAGAATCTTATTTTGAAGCTTTTTTAGTGATGAAAATTCCATCTGTGGCTTTTTCTGAAAACCACTACGTTTTGAATCTCCGACTGTTCCTTTTTATTAAGAATAGTGAATAAACATAAATCAAACATTATCCACCGCATATAATTAAAAAAGCGTTATTTCTTTCAGTGCGATAAAGCTTTTTATGTTATATAAACTTTCCTTTTTTAAATGGACCTTTTTCACAGCTGGTGGGTCGGCTACTTCTGCTACGGTCTCCGACCCTTGCAGCTGCGGGTGTTCAACAGCTCTTCTGTCGAGGTGATGAGAATCAACCGACCCTACGCCTGCACCTCCAGGGTGTTTCCGTGTCAACTACAGAATGTTGAGGTGATTTCTTAGTTCCATAGTTAACGGCTAGTTTCAGTATTAGATATCATTCCAAAATTTTCAAATAAGGCTTGAAAGTTTGTTGTACATCGCTTCCTTATTTAAATTATCATGCATTTGAAATTATTATCCACAGATTACGTATCAGAGTTCGATATTGAAATTCTGCCAAAAACTTTTCTTTCCAATAAAGTGACACAATCATATAAAATTGTCACCTGTAAAATGTTGAAAGACGGGCAATTAACAATTTTTGAAATGGTTTCTTATACGATATTCTAAGAGCTGTAGCAAAGGATTGAAAAATGGTCAAGTCAAGTTAGTCAAGGATTTTTTCATGTGTTATCCCTGTAGAGTTGGCACTTGGCTTATTAATAATTATTATATTTCATACGTAGTAAGTACTGAGATTTCCATTTAAATTACCAGGTTTATATCGGAGTTGAATGAAGTCTCCTGAATGGGAATATTTTTCAATATTTTAAATGTTGTGGTTGAGTTGAAAATGAGAATGTGTATTTATTAGAATATGTATTTTCAATAATTTATACGCAAATTGTTTATCATTTATTTTCATATGATTCAATTATGACGACTTTTGCCTTATACAGTAATATATCTACGCACATATTATTCTCTGATAATATAATTATTAATTATAATTACAATAATTTAAATAGTTGACGCAGCTGCAGCTTTTCCTGTGATGTCTCATTGCCGTATCTCTGACGTGAAGCTGAGACTGTATTGGTCTTCATATCTAATTATTATAGTTCTGTGCGTAGTGACGCACATAGTGCAATTTATTAACTAAGTAGGTCAGTTTGTACAGAAGGACATAGCACAACTACACAATATTTATTATTACACATAGCGTAACAAATATTAGTGATAAAATATCTACAGTAAATTATAGCATTTGAAATAAAAACGATTGAATGTTAAAACTGATAGTTTATTTGAGATACATAATAAATTAATAATACTTATGTTCTTATGTATTTAGAGACACACACAGCGGCGTCTATCCCAAACGTAAGATACTTATTATTACAACTAAACGAATTTCATCAAAAAAATATTTATTTTACTATACTTATAGCTAAAAGCTCTACATTTACATTTCTAAATAGATTCACAACTACCACATATAATCTACTAGCTGTGCCCCGCGGTTTCACCCGCATTGCTCCGCTCCTGTTGGTCTTAGCGTGATGATATATAGCCTATAGCCTTCCTCGATAAATAGCTATCTAACACTGAAAGAATTTTTCAAATCGGACCAGTACTTCCTGAGATTAGCGCGTTCAAACAAACAAACAAACTCTTCAGCTTTATAATATTAGTATAGATTTATCTTATCCGTCAGCTAAAATGTCTGGCTATTAATCTAATATGTGTTGTTAGGTATTTTCTCCGCCAGGCAGAAAGATTGGCACCATAGAGCAGCAGTGGGCGCCCGTGCGACCGATCTACCTCGTGAGGCGCGAGAATGGAGACGAGGCGTTTTGGCTACAAGGTTAGTAAAAATTATCAGCTAAATAAAAGCATCATAATCTAAGGATCATGATACTATTCGAGGAGAAAAAGGCATACAAAACATACAAAGATATATATAAAACCGTTGTAGAGTGATAATAAGAATTATTTATTGCATTCGACCACATTTTTTAAACACGAGAACAGCTTTAAATCAAGTATCACGCAAAACTATCATTAGATATTTATGTATTAAGATCGTACAATAACGATTATGATAATACAGTAAACTCTCTAAAAAAACTATAGAATTCTCTCTTGTTTGTTAAAAGCAAAAATTTAGAGCTTTGAATTGAATTTTTATGACCTATCTTGCGTGTTTTTAAACGCAAAAGCACCTACAAAAGTAGAATACATTGGCTAAACCATTTTCTAAACATAAATACAAAGCTATGACGTCACGCTCCAGGTCCCCGCGTAACGATCAGCTTCTTCAGGGACATACAGTTTAGGATACAGCGGGCGGACGGCGCGCACGTGGGCAGCACCTGCAAGCGCTGGCAGGGGCTGCTGCATGCCATGTTCTTTGCGCCCGTCACTGATCGGTAATGGGTCTTATTCGTATTGGAGTAAGGAGGAGTTTTTGTAGTCTATGTTCTTTGCGCCGGTCACTGATCGGTAATAGCTAATAATTGTATTGGAATAAGGACTATATTCATTACGCAGGGGCTGCTGCATGCCATGTTCTAGTTTCTTCTCAAGTGTTATTAGTAAAATAGTTACTTAATTAAAATGTAGAAGTGCCAAATGTCTGGATTTAAAACTGTTGTCAACCACTTGAGGTAGCTTTAGCTTAAAAACTATTTAACTGAGACACGAATTATTTACTTTTCAGATTTGGTGTAGCATTCGAACGGGAACTCACAGTGGAGGAGAAAGGTCTGTTACTTGCTGCGACTTTACTCATGGATTATATGTATTATGATGCTTGACAGAAAATTATATTAATTTTTTGTATATGAAATTGTTTTATTTCGTATCTATATAAGAAAGACCCATAGCATGAAACACATTGAATACGGTATCATTCTATTTACAAAAAAAATGTTTTTAATCTCTAATAAATTATAATAAATCGTTTATTTCAAGTAAAATTTATTACAATGCCATAGCCGTGATAATTATATAAATAAAATAATAATTTACAGAAATAGTAATAAAGGACGAGCATTCATAAATAGGATTCTAAAAAGTAATTCATTTAATCCCTCGGATATACGACTCGGACATTAATATTAAAATAAGGGGACACCGTTCGTTATACTTTAAATGCATTTTTGCATTTCCCTATTTTATACAAAAACATCGATTCCCTTAAAAATTAATGTCCTGCACGCACCACCCCTATTTGCATTGTATTTAAACTTTTTTCCAAACGGCAGATGTCCGTGGTAAATGGCGCGAAATTTTGACAAAACGTATAATTTTCGCGCGCTACAATGACAGCTAGCTGTCAAAAAAATTATGGTTCGCGACACGAAAAAACCTAATAACGGTACTTTATTGAACCCTTTTCCAAAGGATTGAATTCAATTACACGATTCGCGTAAAAAAACTTGTAATAAAGGGGCGAATTTTTTACAAAAATCTGGAAAAGATCGGGGCTTAAATGAATGTAGGTCACTGTGTATTTATAGAATTAAAGGTTTTATATTTTTTCGAATAATGCGGCGCGCGTCTATCACGCGTTCGGAAAAGCAAGGGTTTAAATGACAAAAGCTGTTTCCGAAATGATTTAAGACTTGATCTCGTAACGAATTTCGTTTTTTATATAAATTGAACTTTTTGTGTAAAAAGAGATTTTTTGTGATCAAGGGATAAATCGGAAATTTAAGAAATTATTCCGTGATTGATTACTTATTGTGTTGGAAAATAATATATTTTTAGTATTTATAGTTTATACTTTATAAAACTGCGAATAGCTGTGTTTATGCCTCATGTTTAATTATTGAAATAAGGTATGTTAAAGTTATATCCAATAGAACACACACTCCTTTTTGATTAAAATGTCTTAGATTTTTAAACTACAGTATAAATTAATACTTTAAAGAACTGATTATAAAGAACAGATTTTTAGATGACGTGATTACGCTCTTTATTTTCAGTACACGGGGTACTGAAAATAAAGAGCGTAATCACGTCATCTAAAAATGTAGCTTGATAGAAGTAAACTATTGAAAAACGTGTTTTTTAGATTGGGAAAATTGTAAAAAGGTAAAAAAACATTAACTAAAAATGTTATGGAACTTTGCAACAAGCTTATTATGTCTGATAGCCAGAATGTAGCCCGTTCATATTTAATTCAAACTCTATGAGGATAAAAATATAACTATAGTTAAGCACATATGAGTTTCCTTCCCCATTAAATTTTAACGTATGATGGATTGAAAAATTATTAAAAAGGATAATAAAATGCAGCGTAGCGGCCTCTACCCGGGTTAAGTTGACGCGATGTTGACACCGTCACGGGCCACCGTTACCCTCATGTTACAATGTTTTGCCATTACTTTTTTATCATTTAACCCATTTTTCAACAATTTCTCCCCATTTTCCTATAAAACGTTTGACAGATGCGCAACAATGCAACCCTCGCGACGCAATTTTTAATGGGTGTCGCTTTTTTAATAAAACAGGGATTTTTTGTAAAACTGTTATTTTTTTATTAATCTAAAGCCGACAGTTGACGCGGATATAATCTTTAATTAAGAGTGTTTTGGCGGGAACGGTGTCTGATTTTGCCGCGGGGTCGTAATTGTGTCATCTCTTTATTTGTAATTTAAAATAAACATTGGTATATGAATACTCCAACGGTGTAGAAATGTAACGTATCCATTTCTATTAATATGAAATAAATGTACATGGCAAATTAATAAACTAAAATCGATCTTTTAAGCGTTTGCCTTGTAATAAATAAATATATATATATACAGTGCATAATATTTTATTAACGTGAAACTGAATTTAACCCGATTTTTATTTACCTCGTACTAAAATCATATACTTCGCTAAAACATTAATCGTATCTACCATAAGTCAAAACACTTCATCCACACTCTATGTTACTTAAATCTGAAGTTCCCTTGAAAGAAATGAAAATTTTACACTTTATTTAGCACGAAAAATCGTTTCTTACTCACAATAACAAGAAAGCTCGTATTTTGCTTATTAATTATTACACTGCAGGCCTCTTGGTATAGAAATCAATAAACCGTCACTTGGTGGTTAGTGACGTCATCAAAACCAATAACACATGTATTGTTTACCGCAAAATATATTTACATTATACCAGCTGACCCGATAGACGTCCTAACTTCGAGCGAACTATCACAGTTATAAACGCATATAAATTTTTGTTGGAGAAAATTTCTTAAAAATCTCTATCTTCAAGATAACAAAGAAGCATTAGCGAAATCGTTCAAGCAAATTTATTTATTTATATACAGAAAAATATAATCTCAATTGTAGATAAAAATATTTAAAAATCCCATTTAAAGTTATTGTACACGAAAGTTTGCCAAATTTTTTGCTAATTTATTGCTAATTGATAATCTATACTAATATTATAAAGCTGAAGAGTTTGTTTGTTTGTTTGAACGCGCTAATCTCAGGAACTACTGGTCCGATTTGAAAAATTCTTTCGGTGTTAGATAGCTCATTTATCGAGGAAAGCTATATATATCTATAAGGCTATATATCATCTCGCTAAGACCAACAGGAGCGGAGCAGTGCGGGTGAAACCGCGAAGCGCAGCTAGTAATTAATATAAGAAATAACTTACGCATGCATTTGCATATAAAGATTTTCTTATTTCGTAGCGTAGATATTTGTCTCATACCCAAACAATATTTATCTCAACAAGACTTCATATAAAAGACCTAAATTTGGACTTTCACCCCAGGTTCGGATTAAGTTGTTTCTTCAGTGTAGAGCCTCGTAGAGCCGACCTAAAGAAATTATAGTTCGTTTTTTCTTCAAAACAAAACACATGTTAATCGTATAAAATTCCATCATAAAATTTTTAAATTTTGTGTTTAAATTTTACAAACAGACCTTTCGATATTCCATGTATGAGTAATTATAGGCACTATGTAAAAAATAGGATGAAATTGGTAGGTACGTATAGATGTTTGAATTTTCGTTACATTTTATAAGAACGCATTGGACCAATTGATATTAAATTCGGCAAATAATTAATACTTAACGTGACTCAATACGTATAATTCTAACATACTTATAATAAAAATTGATTTAAAAATGTTTGTGCATCATCAACACCTTTGATTTTTACCCGACTACGGCAAAGCAAAAGGAGGGTTATGATTTTGACAGGCTATGTATGTATGTATGTATGTATGTATGTATGTATGTATGTTCATCTGTTCCCTCGTAACTTCTAAACTACCTATCAGAATTCGACAAATGACATATCATTAGAAGCGTCTTAATTGTCCGCTGGTTATAGGCTATATCGGGTTTCACAAAATCTAATGTGGCGCCCTCTAGCGGACAAAACATACAGAGTAAAAAAATAAAGTTAAGATAAATATGCCGTGTTTGGTATCATTTGAAAGCGCTTTACTTGCACATTTTGAAAATATATATATTACTAGCATTTGTTTGTGACTTTACCTGTATTTATGGGCTGATTGCATATAATTCACATCTTTTCGTTCATAGTTTCTTTATTAGTTCATCAATTTAACTTTTGTTAATATTATGCGCCACAAATACACTTTAACACCAAAATAGTAAAGTAAGTTGTCAAAGTGCTACGGTAGATAGGTATATGTAACGTGTGACTACGCCTTTCCAAACATGAAAATTTATCTCTACATAGTGGAATATTGCATACTTCAGAATACTATTGTATGACATTATTGTCAATTTACAACGAAGGCATCTTGGTAGAGTCTACTGTGTCCATTTACTTGCAACTACATTAGCAACTTTGTTCAGTTCAGTATTCTGAAAATCTTGTTTTATACTTTTTCAGCGTCGTTTTTTGTCGTAGTTGGGTTTTAGTTTTTTTACTTTTTATTATATTATCTAAAATGGCACAAGGGTACAAGGAAAACACAGGATTTATTTGTATATTTAATTTATTGAATACGGTAGAAATGTTTCGTAGTAATTAATGAAAACAAACAACGAACAGACGGATCTAGGAACATATACCGACCGCAATTGATTCGTAACATTTGACTTATATTACTATGAATTTATATTATTAAATAATTATTATGAGTAATTCAGTTTAGAGGAAAATATATAATTTGTGATATTTAGTTGCGAGAGACATAATGACGTCTATAATTGTAAAAATACTATTATTATACTGCAGTATATATTATTATATACAATCAATTCATGAATTTATTGTTGCTGAAGAATTGCTGAAGAATAGCTTTACAATTAAGAGCTTGTTATAAAATATTCAAAGGAGAATGGCAAACTCCCATAGGACTGATCGTTACACTGATGATTTATGGGGGATTAAATAGATAAAAATATACAGATTCTGTGAATATAATAATTATAGATCTGTTCTATGGGATAGCAGAGATATTGGGGTGTGAAGTAACAAAAATAAAATAGTTTGCTTGAATTAAATGAATAGCATTGCCTTTTTCTAGGTCCAGGTAAGTTTATTTTCTATCTACATTGTCTAGCTAATAATAGTGTAACAGTAGAACAGTCAGGTAATAGAAATATTGGATCCAACACATATTATTCAACACACATTTTAACTTACCAAAACATCAACAATCACTAGGTAGGTACATTTCTTATATCTTTATAAATAGATGAATCAGGATTCGCTTTCATAATAAGACTAATCAATTCAAATAATATGTTTAGAGTAAAAATAAACGATTTTGAATATAACGTTACTAAAACTTCACTCAAAAGTCAAACAACAAACAATATAACAAATCATCACTGACACAATTATGATTAATAATTTGACATTTATTAATGGCCAGCTACCTAAATAAAAATGTTATAATTATTATTGATTTAGTAAAATATGTTTTTATTTTATAGAATGACCTAAATAAATTAAGATGTGTGTTAAAAAAAGTTAAGTTTTGCTTCTGATTTTTATAGCATTTGAATTCAATAAAACTAAAAATGAAAAATAAACATTCATTCGTATTAATCACTGGTATTAATCTATATATTCGACTATTTTACTCCTGACAACACTGACATCTCTGCTTGATAAGACCTGTGATAAGACCGGTAGTGAACGAATTATCTTTTTTTTTCAAAGATTTGTTTTCCCATAGAATCAGAAGTCAATATTTTACAAATAATTATTAAAATTAACATAATGAATTTTAAATATATTATGATTTCTGTAAGGCCTTACTTATGTTAGGCCCAGTTTCGCCATTCTCCTTTTATTTATTCTTTTCTTTTCATTCTAAAAACTTTCACCCGCGTTCCACTTCACGTATCGCGAAGAAACATACATTTGACATAGCCTGTATTGTAATATGAAAACAACTTTGTCTTGCATGTATCATCGCGATAAGTGGAATTGGAACATTTTAAAGTATACATGAGAACACGAATTTATAGGTTATTAAGAATAATGATTATGAAAGCAGTTTATAAAACTCATTTTGTGAGAATTGCAAAGCTAACAGCAAACATCTAAAATTTATTTCCCATATCATCAAAAACTAAAATTGAATTGATGCCAACCGTTCCTCTTTATGTTACTTAAAAAAGTTACTTTACCAGTAAAAAGGTATCTTTAATCCATCATTTCCATCTTTAATGAGTAACATTACCATATTTGGTATACGATTTTCCTACATAATATGACTTTTATAGGGTCAATTGTTTTTATTGAATCTGAATTTTGCCATACTTCTATTAATATCAGTAAGTATATAAAACTTCTATTAGTATCAGTAAGTATATAAAACCATTTTTCTAAGTAATTCTACATCTCAATTTGACATTCAAGTTTACCGTTATTTTGTTGTATTACTTTAACTATTAACTTGTATACGAATTGATCAAATAATAATATAAGAAAAGGGGACACTGAAACATTTTATAATTATTAAATCATCAATATATACTAGGCCCAAATTGTAATCTCTCAACCATTGTACATATTGCTAAGGAGAATGGGCATTTTACTATGGAAGTTGGGCCTGAAAACTTGAGTTGGACCAATACACATGAGATATTGATTTTATAATAGATTTTATAATAGAACACATACCTAACGGGAAAAATATATATAAAAAAATAATCAACCGGGTTTTTGTACAGTCACATCAAGTTTTATTTCTTTGTGTATAATATTTTTTGCAATTAATAACTGTTATAAGACAATGACAATATCTTTATGTTACTCCCATGTTACTCCTATTCACTTTCACTTACAAAGACGTACTAATCTGAAACCTTCTAATAACCGAAATACACTAATATTATGTTTTGTAACAGGTACCTATACCGTGTTTATTATAATTAAACGTAGTTAGACGTGTTTTGTGGTTAAACTCAGTCACTCCAGTGACATTTAGGTTTATAACGGGTGATTTTTTAGGAGTATAGGATTTGATTTTCAAAAAAAAACACAAAAATATTGAAAAATTTGATGTAATCTATAATGGAATCGATAGAACGATCAATATAATTTAATGTTTGAAGATGATTTCATGCAAATGCTGGCCGCGGCTCCGGTTTAGATGGCCCATTCGCAAGGCCCAATTTCGGCACACTCTCTACAACATATCGGCCGGTATATCACAAATAAATGCTTCAATATTGGCTCCCAGTGCGTCATTCGTTGCTGGTTTATCCCTGTAGGCATAAGAAATAGTCCAAAAGCGTTAGATCACACGATCTAGGCGGCCAATCGACGGGCCCGAAACGTGAGGTAAACTGTTCGCCGAAGGCGGCTCTCAATTGGGCTATTGTTTCGCGTGCCGTGTGGTATGTGGTACCGTCTTTTTGAAACCACATGTGAGGAATGCCCAATTCTTCCATTTTTGGAAAAAAAAATCGCCAATCGAAGAAGTGCATCGCGCACTTCTTAACCGACTTCACACTCTCTTAACCGAGCATGCATTTTGATAGTAAAATTCAATAATTTGCAAGCGTTGTTCGTTCGTAAGTCGATTCATGGTTAAATTATAGACCAAACTGAACAAGTTTGATAAAGACACAAGACATGATTCACGCGTGATCTATCAAAAACACTATTGCCAAAAAGATACCAGCAAAAAAATCACCCTTTATTTACTTCACTCGAATTAAAAACACCGTTATTGTGCGCAAAATAATAGCCAAATAAATAAAACTTTTTGCCTTGACTGTACAAAAACCCGGTCGATTTATTTTTTTATTTTATTTTTTTCGTTAGGTATGTGTAATGATCTATCACAAAAACAATATTTCGTGTGTATTGGTCTTAACCCAAGTTTCAGGCCCAATTTGACGCGTCCTCCTTTGCTGCCTAAAAACTTGTTAGGTAAAATAAAAATAAAAAATAATTAATTTTTCTAAGAATTCTATTATAAATGCGAATGTTTCGTGTAGAATCAAATGTTACGAATCCATCACAGTTTAAGACTAGGCTCCCTCCTGAAGCCTGAATATAATTCTCTTTATATTTTATTTAAAATTACCAATATGGACGTGCGTTCTTCGGTTATTAAAATCTTTTTATTACATTCTGTACCATGTGCAGATTATATAAAATATTAGAAATGTAATAACTTATATTGTTTTTCTTTATTTCTATTAAAATAGGCCAACGCGTTCGTCCATAGTGATAAATTGAAAAATACATAAAATAATTTGACTAGAACAAACACAGATTTATATGATTTGAAAAAAATATTTCCATTTCTATACAGTCGCACGTTCAACTTAATATAAGACTAGATATTACTAAAACGAACATTTGGAATGTTAAATCGTTCAATAATCGTCAAGATCGATTTATTTTTAATAATTAACATCTGTAAAATTCAATAATGACAAGATTGAACAATTTATGTTAACTTAAAATAATGTCTTTGAGAGATCTTTGGTTATTGGAACTATAAAAATAAACTACGTATCAGTTTTTAGACGATTTGCACTTACCGTTAAATCTTATTAAGGAAAAATTGCTTCCCAGAGACAACTATTATATCAAGAAAGAACATCGATAAAATACTTCAAAATACATGATTTCTCGTCTTGTCTCATAAGATTTAACAGATAAGGGAGCCTCCACACGGTCAATATAATGTCACAATTCTTGTAGTTTGAGGAAAACAAAATGTCTTCAGTTTTACAATCACAAAACATAATAGTGCGACCGTAACACAGTGTACAAGCGCTGTAACCCGAGTGAAATTACATATCTCTTATCATTAGAGGCTAAAACATCTGTTGTAGTACACCTGTATCTTTTCTACACTTAACATTAATTTGTACTGTATATTTCTATCACCAGACTCCGTTGTAACTCTAGGTTCAACATTTTGTACTTTATTATTAAATCTATAAAAATTATTGGTCATCCACTCGGGCACAACGCGAAGCGAAACGATTCCGAACACAACATCACAATATTCCACTACATATACCGATCTGGGGGCGACTATTCGAATCCTTTAAAGTAAAAATTGCCGCGCTTCCTCCAAAAATGGCCCTAAAAGCGCTCTCCTCAACAGCAGGATCCGAACAGCCCCCGAGATCGTTACCACGCGTACACCTTTTATTAATTTGTTATTATTTAAAACATTATTAATATAATTTGTTGTAATGTGCGTTTGCGTTCCGGCTCCGAAGCGAGTTCGGTCTATGGTCAGGAAGACTAATAGGAAGGTTACCGAGTTGTATCACAAAATGAGGAACATATTCTGCGTCCAAGGAACTTATTTAGGAACATTTTTGATGTATCGCTACATCGAAGTCGCTTAGTATGATGCTAGAATGAATTAATAAATGATATTTTCTCAATGAATGAATTTATTGAGAAAATATCATTTGTTTTCATGTCATCATGAATAGCATCTGTATCATTTGGCTGCACCCTGTTCATCACAAGCGTTATTATCATCACCAGGCGAGCCTTAACCTCGCTTCGGAGCCGTTCCACAAACGACCTCTAGTTAATTAAATTACATCTTACGTACATACATAGGAACTTTTTTTAGAAGCTGCATGGTTTGTACAAGCTATCCTTCACAATGATCTACTAAATAATATAAATAAACCTGTCTTTAAAAAAGGTTCTTTGAATATATAATTTTCTGAACAATTAGTATCTGGTTAGATATCTCTTTTGTGATTTGGTTTATTGTAAATAATTGTCTCATGGTATTTTTGTTTTATCGGGAATCATAAAATTTGGAAGTTATCATGAAGTTTCTATGAAATAGATATAATAAAAAATTTACTTAGGATTTGCTACTTTTTTGGCTAGGTTTTACTTTAATTATATTTAGGACGTACTTTATCATCAACTTTTACAATTGCTTAAAATAAAATATTTTTTTATATCTTTCTCTCCCTCTGTAGGAAAATATCATGATCAGATATACAAAAAAAATTTACTTGTATCATGAGCCATCACAAACGAGATATCTAATCAGTCATCGCAATAACATAGTAAGTAATAAATTACAATACAAATAAATTTAAAATATAAAGCTCGGCCAACGACTGCGGGGCAGGACGGAGCTGAGCTCTCCTCCCCAAAACAATTACCCGTAATAATTGATGTGTAACACAACAAAACCCGCGTGACCGAGCCACCACATTTCTAAACAGACTTTATGCTAAATTACGTTTAATGTTGATCACTGCCCAACAGTACGTATCTTTGTGCATTTGTCCCTCCTAGACAACAATATCATATAGCTAACATGAGCGCGGCCTCCGTCCGCGGCGCGGTAACGCACGATAATTACTTTGTACTTTAATGTAACTCCAAAATATAATTTATACAATAACAGCTTACGAACCTAACGTGAGGTAGATCGGTTGTCGCAGTACATATGAATACGTGTGGCACCAAGTTTGTACTGTGGTGAGAAGGGTCGTGGGCGCCGGCGCGGGCGCGACTCGCCCGGCTGTCACTGTCGCCGCCGAGGCTCGCTCAGTGATCAACATCGCACCGGTACTACGACGCTACCGTGAGACCGACTCACCGGAATACGTATCGTTTAAATAATAATAATAACTAATCCTAGGGTGTATTTCTTCTCCCGATCGAAATCGACGTTTCATAAACTCGTCTCGGACCGACCCAACGTCGAGGAGATAATAAAAACCGATTCATAAGCGGCAACGTTTCATATATCACCCGTGAATATAATTCTCAATATACGAATTTAAACTCTGACAAAAGGAGGGCGGGAGGCCGCCGCGCGATGTGGCGCACGGGCGGGCGGCCGCGGACAGCTCCTCGGGAACGATCGTCTCTCTCGGCAATCGCTCGAAGGCACACAGCGTTAAATGTAGTCAACAGTTCGGCGATCGAGCGCGCGCCCGCGGCGGTTTAGTCGCGGCCGCGGACGCGCGCGGGTCGGGCCGGCGGCCGGCGCACTAGGCCGGCGTCAGCGTGAGCGTGACGGTGGCGCGGCGCGTGGCCCGCCGGCGCACCGGCAGGAACACCAGCGCCGGCAGCAGGCTCAGCGCGCCGCCCGCCTCCTCCAGCACGAAGGGCTGCATGGTGAGCGGGGCGCGGGGCGCGCGCGGCACGGCCAGCAGCGCGCCGGCGCCGCCGTGCGCGGCCCGCACGTGCGCCTCCAGCGCGGCGAACCCTTCGGCGCGGAACTCGCACCGCGAGCACGAGTACGCGTCCGCCTCCATCTCCCCCTCCCCCTCGCCTCCCTCGCTCGGCTCGGCGCTGCCCTCCGGCTCGACCTCCCCGCCCTCCTGCTGCTCGTTGGCTCGCTGGACGTGTGCGCGCTCGTGAGCGAACAAGAAAGCTAGGACGTCAGTAGTGAAAGGACAATACGCGCACGCGTATGGTTTATCGCGCGTCAGAAGATCTAGAGGTCGCGGGGGTAAAGGAGGGGGTGGAGGAGGTCGAGCCGGCGGAGCGTGTTCTGCTAGCAAGTGAGCTCGTAGAGCTCGCGGTCCTCTAAAGCGACGAGCGCAAAGCGGACAAGGTTCTGCAGGAGCGGCGTTCGCCGGCGCCGGTGGAGCTGGTATTCCGTGCGTGTTGTGTTTATGCACTCGCAAAAAATATTTACTACACAGTTCCTTGTGGCATATATCACATGTAACTCCGCCTAGTTGTGTGCCACTCTCCAAAGAAATACCGTGCATGCGTTGCATATGAGTTCGCATGAAATATTTGTTGCATAGCTCCTTATTGCAAATTTCGCAAAAGCTCGATCCGGCACCGCCACGTCTCTCGTCTTGCGGTGGTGGGGAAGAGGACGGTGGTCGCGGGGCCTCGTTGGGTTCGTCTGCGAGACGCTCCGCTGCCAGTTCGTTTAGTTGAGAAATCATCGTTTGTAGTTTGCGTAATTCCTCACTTGCAGAACCTGGTGACGCCACTCCTCTCTCTTCTACTATCAAATTCAGCGGACTCGTCTGACTCTCTCTAAGTACAGTTTCAAGATCTTCCCTATCTTCTTGTTCACGTTTTACTTCAGGGGGATCTTCATTGTCGAAAGGGGGTGGTAACGATAGAGCCCGTGGTGGTGTTTCAATGTGTGGAGATATCGGCAAAAGAGGAGCGGACGGTGACGTCGTGGCTAACGGTGAGTGGTCGGTCGCTGGAGACCTCTGTGGAGCCAAACCGTGTCTTCTCTCTCGATGGGTGCGCAAAAAATATTTATTGCAATACTCTTTACAACAAATTTCACAGAACGCTTCTGGATTTGTAACTCCTAATCGTCGCAGAACATCAGGTTGGAAGGCGGCCTCCCGTGCGCGCCTCGCTGAGTCTGGTGACAGGCGCCGTGGTGTTCCACCGGACTCTTCGTCCGAAGATCGCCGGGGCGGCGTAGTCTGCTGTTGTTGCGGCATGCCAGGGTGCGGTTGGGGCTCTCCGTCGTATATGCCGTGTTTGTTCGCCCGGTGTGTTTTCAGGAAGTATTTATTGCAGAACTCCTTGCAGCACAGGTCGCAGTACGCCTCCGGGTTGAATATTCTGGGTGGGTCGTGTCGCGGGAGCAGACGGAACGCGGCGAGGGGGTCGAAGGTGGGCAGGGTGAGTTCCCCGAAGGCGAGGGCGCTCTTGTAGATGTCCGCCATCTTGGCGTGCAGGTCGAGCGGCGGCGGGTGCGCGCGCGCGGGCGCGGCCTGCTTGCGCCGCTTGCGCCCGGGGCTGCCGCCGCCGTCGCCGTCCGCGCTAGCCGACCCCGGCCCGGGCCCGCCGCAGTCGCGCTCGCGCTTCACTGCCGGCGCTACCGACATCGCGTCACCGCCGCATCTGGAATTGAGAAAGTAACCATAAATAAATCTGAATAAAGATATGGACTTTGTGTGGTTCTTAAAGTCTTTGTCCTTTTCTTGGCTTTCTTGATTTATGCCATTCATTTGAATCTTTTAGCTAGTGTCAGTTGGTAACAATACATAACCCAATTTCAAGGAAACTACAGTAAATTAAGAGAAAAAAGTAAGAACGTTACCGTAATTTTATTGTACCTACTTATAAGTACATATTATCATTCATGCATATTGATTAACTAGTAAATCCAGCTAGCCACAAGTCAACTTTGCGTAGAAGTCTCTCAATATTTTTATTTGCGGTTGTTCCGTGAACCATAAATTTAAATACAAAACAAAATACGCTCGTTTCTCAATACGTTATTAATTTATATTTTCATTTGTTAACTTTTTCAAGACAGACGTCATAATTCAATATGCTTATAAGCGAAACCATTTATTCAAAGGAATGGGTAAAGAGTGTTTTTTATAGTATGTAACAATACAAAACTAATAAAAAATCACAAGCTAATTCTGAACTGAAACTCTACATAAACTTATAATATCTATTAATTACAGCACTTATTTTTCAGGCATTACTTAAAGAACAACATCTAATCCCAATCTTAATGGTAAACAAATAAACGTAAATTATATAATATATAATTAATAATTTCTTAAGAAAATTGTATTTGCATATCAAATTTTATTTAATTTAATATGTAATTTTTACAGTTATAAAGAAACGAAGAAATACTTTTTAAACGTTCTCAAAAAAAATAGTTACGCAACGTATTTTTATTGGCTCTTTAAACTGTAAATTTAACAATTGACTATAGTATTATAACAAAATGCCTATTATACTTGAAAGTCTGAAAACGTGCCATAATTTCAAGTTAAATCTGGTTCCGTGTTTTAAGATTCACATTTATTTCTTAAAAAACATTTTCGTCATACTTTCTAGGTACGTATTCTTTACAATATTTTCGTTGTTAACAGTTATTAGACAAAGATTTTGTTTATTTGTTTGTTTGATTGGTTGAGCGCGCCAATCTCAAGAACTATTGGTCCGATTTGAAAAATATTTTCAGGGTTCTTGACAAGACCAATAGGAGAGGAGCAATGCGGGCAAAACCGCGGAGCACAGCTTGTATTAAATATTATTGAATCGCATTTGCCTCATGCATAGAGCAGATGCATTTAACATCTGTTTAAATAAAAATTACTTTAATACAATTGCTATTTGGTATAGGTACAAGTATTAGGTATTAGGACTTTTTCTAGGTACAAAGTAAATCTATGAAGAATATAATTACAATTGACTGACGGGTTGGCTTGGTTGGTAGTGGCCCTGCCTTCAAAGCCAGAGGTCGTGGGTTCGATTCCCACCCGGTGCAAATATTTGTGTGATGAACATAGATGTTTGCTCTGTGTCTGGGTGTTAATAATTATCTATATAAGTATTTATTTAAAATTATATATGTATGTTTATCAGCCATCTGGTTTCCATAACACAAGCGAAAGCTTAGTATGGGATCAGATCGTGCCGTGTGTGAAAATTGTCCTGAAATATTTATTTATTTATTTAATCTATTGTAAAGTCTAGACAGCTTTGAAAGTCTGTTTCCATGATGAGAATGATTAATTGATCTTCAACAATTGTTGAATTGAAACTATTACAATACATTTTTAACGAAACGTCATAGAATGACTATAATAATTATTTGTGAAACAAAAACCATTTAACCATTTTAAAACTTTTAAAATCAGCGATTAAAGATTAAACTAACCGATTTAGATACTGTTACTTTTTTCTTAACTCGGTGTTAATAACTAGTACGTAAAATATTAAAATCTAGTAAATCACTAAATAAATTAATCGAATAATTAAATTAATTAATTAATTAATTAATTTTTCAATTGTGTAAGATGGTGCTTTCAAAAAATATATTTAAATGATATCAATATGATCTTTAAAATGAACTTATATACAATATCAAAAGAAAATGTATCGATGCGTAAATGTATTAATTATTTTCGTGGTTTATAATATACATAAACTATGATAACCGCATACACACATAATACAGATCTTAGTTGATTCTAATAAGAAACCTCACCTGTCAACGTTTCTCAAATTTAAATTATCCTCGTTCATTTGTCATAAACTTATGTCACATGTCACCATAATAAATGTTTATTGTTTACACTTTATTAATAAAACTTTATAAAACACATCACTAGAAATGTTCCATTTTCAAAATTCAAAATTTGTTTACAAAACTGAACTGTCAAAATCGTTCGATTTTCAAATTTCGCACGGCACGTGCCCGATGCCCTCTGAATGCGCGTGCGCTCAAAACTGACGTGTTTTAGGTAAAAACGGCGCAATGTGTCTTTTTTTGTAGAAAATAGCAAAAATCTCACCCCACTAGCTGGGGCACCCCTCGATTTGATTATTTCGACAGGGGCCGGTGCATTACGCATTAGGCTTGGCTTACATGCCATCGTGAACATTTAAACAACCCTTTAAAATTTGCATCTTATTGTTCACATTAATTATTTTATTTTAATTATCTGTCGTGTACCTAAATTAAATATATATTGAAAATTAACATACACGTTACTCAATTGAATTCCTAACTTTAAAAGCTTTTTGTATTGACAAATTATTTTAATGGAGACTTCACTTTCTTAACTTCCGCAAAGCATTATGTAAGTATGTATTCACTATGGATTTTTTTCAATAAAAAAAAAATAGGCAATAAGTTAGCAATTATATCGCAGATCAATATCGCAAAGAAATTCGAATTACAAAGCTTATCTTCATAGAAAGATTTTTTTGTAAAATAATATTTTGTTGCTACATGTAAGCCATCCCTAAAAAGCAAACAATACACGATGCTTTCCGAAAATTTGGAAACACTATCAAAAGGGCGCGGCAGTGTAAATACATGTGTCCCTTTCCATCATTCGACAAAACACTATTTCTGTTTCACAGCACGTAGCTTTCTTTAATATTCGCCGTCCCGTTTCCACATTTATGATTAAGAGTAATGGTGTAATAAATTTAAGTTCAGCCTGCTTTCAAATATTTTTCGCTTTTTCTTTTAAGAAAACACGAGGAAACTTTCGCGTTATTTCGCGTATAAACAAAATTCGGGGGCCTGTTGGCGCCTTTTTTTCATTAGGCATGTTTTTTTTTGCGCAGTAAAAAGTTTTTATATTAAGTTGTGAAGTTTAATTACTTTATGGAAGTTGAACGGTGAATCTATTGGTTTGGATTATTAATTATAACTATTTGTATGATTTCTCTATTTTTATGAAATTGGGCTTTTAATGAAAGTTAATTTTAGTTTGTTGATTCGTGTTTCAGCGCGATATTGTTAACGCGTGTTTAAATTGAGGTTATGTAATTAAACACGCGTTAACAATATATATATTGAGGTTATGTAATAAATAGATTATTTGTAAATTAATATACGATTTATCTTCATTACTATTACAATATAGACAACATGTTACCTTAAACATGACGTAAATATATCATTCTGTGTAAAAATTTGTTTTCCGACATTCATTATATAGGTCCACGCCCGCGAGGTGTTGCAAATGCCAAAGTCGGACCTTTTCGACCCTCGTAATCGTATAACAAGCAACTATATTGCTTATTTGTGATCTAAAGGACAGTTTAAAGCATTGTAGACGCTTTGTATTATGACATACCAATATTCTGCTCTTTTTATGGCGTGATTCGACATTTTCAATACTACTTTTGTGTTCATTATTTGTTATGGAGTTTTAAAACACGATTAGAAAAGTATTTTCATTGACAAAAATATCAATAAAATGAAAATTCAGGTATTTCTGTATTGTAACTGTAATTCAGGTATTCAGGTATTAGAATTCAGGTATATAACTACAAAGTCTAAAAAGTGTAGCTTTAAAATTTTAAACATTCGCCTTTAAACGCGAACATCTAGAAAGTTCCAAAGCCATGTTAAAAATAGGCATTATTTCCATTACTGTTGACCGCCAAATTTAATGTCGTGCAAGTAATTAGGCTACCAAAAGTGTCGCTTGGCATGTAACTAAACGATATTTAACACTAATAACAATATGTATCGGACTTTATAGCGATCACTGGACGCTATGTTTGTAGCGGTTTATAAGATCTCAAAATAATAGGTTAGGAAAAATCGATGTTTTATAAAAATTCTTGGCTTTTCTTTTCAATTTTTATAAATAATATCAAAATAAAGGAAATCGGTAGAAAATCTTATGACTTTATCGGGATAAAATACAATTTCAATTGAGAACCTTCTAGAGCTCTACATTTATTAAAAACATTGTTAAATTAAATAAAAAATAACATAATTTATGTCGAAATATTGCGTAATTTTTGCAATAAGTAAGTTTGAAGGAAGAAGCAAACAGCACCAAAGGGGATGTTTTCATAATGTTGACCATAAACAAAAACAACCGCATTAGTGATGCGTGTTTTAAATTTTTGAAGATATATGAATTGTTTACATAAAAATATGACGTTGTATAATTTAAAAAAAAAGAAATAAATAACCTACCCAGTTTTCGTTTTTTAACCTTAATAAAAATTCTCTTAATTTATTTGCAATGAGCTACTCTAAACTGAAACTGCTATAAGAAAGTTGAAATTAACTGAAAAAACAGTTGTTTGGATCCAAATGAAATCTTGTACAGAGATAGATAAAAAAATACAATCGAGGATGCAATTGAACAAAAAAAAATATCATACTACACTAACTCTATAATAAGAAAAACACGTAGGTACATACAGAACTAAGCTCTCTTACCTCATTCATTATTACCAAGACATCGTTACATTTCATTCTGAACCATAAAAATATAGGCCGAAATTTTTCAACTCGAGTGTTATATTTTTATGTAGTCGTTAACTTTGAAATATCGGGGAGGGGGTGGGAGGGTGGCGCAAATAAAATAAAAATAAAGGCCGATTATAGTCGACATTTTATAATGGCTCCCAAAATGACATGCGGGCGCCGGCTCGTCGGAATGCGTGGAGTAGCGTTATGTAATCGTAAAAATATTCTGAAATATTTAGTGTATGAAGCTCCACTGAATTTTTGTGCGATAGTTCTGGGAGGATGAATTGTTGATAGAATGGATGTTTTGGATTGCTAGTACCTATACCTATATTTGAATATGTGCAAAGAATTATGAAAAAAAAAATATTTTTTAATATAGTAAATAACAATTTTTAAACAGTAAACTCGTATCAAGCAAAATATATCTTAATTTTTTTTTAAACATCACTTAATAAAGAACCAACCAATACCACTCCTTGCAATATATCAAAATTATAATACTAAAGTATAGCAACATACCAAAAACTTTTGTAACAAAACATCAACTCCACGCCACATTCGTCGTTCATGTCACCGCATATTTATTTTCAATCAAACGAGGCGGGAGTCGAACCCACACCCCCGCGCCAGGTGCTATACATTTTATAATTATCGTTGTCAATATGATTTCAGTTCAATTTAAAAATTGATAATCAAAAGGGGAATGACGAATATGACGACGTGTGTGCGTTTCTGAACGAATTTTTGTATATTTTTAAAGATTTGTTTTTGTGTGAGATCGATTATGATTAACTTCTAAATCGATTTTAATGGTAACTAGCGGTCCGCCCCGGCTTCGCCCGTGGTACATGTTTACGTTTTCTCTACATAAGAACCATCCTCGTACTTCAAGGAATATAATAAAAAAAGAATTATCGAAATCGGTTCAGCCGTTCTCGAGTTATGCGCTTACCAACACATTTTGCGATTCATTTTTATATATAAGATTTCTATCTACAAAACTTTCCAAAGTTTTATTTAAGTATATCATTCAAGTACAATATAAGTAAAAATAAAACAATTCAAAAACATGCTGGTCATTTCACGTAGCTTCAAATTAGGGATGTAACGATACATGATTTTGCCGATACGATACCGATACCGATATTTGTAGTAATGTATCGGCGATACCGATACCGATACCGATATCGATGGCTTGGTAGAAAAATAAATAGTGAATTATGCATAAAAAGTTACCAACATTTAACAGAGACTCAACTGTTAATCGTATTCTTTTAAATAAAAATGCCAAATCAAAAAGCAACAAAACCATTTATTTTAGTAATTATTATTTTACAAAGTCAGTTAAACTTTAAGTAATACACATACAATCAGTACCTAATAAAAGTTTACTATTGGTAGAGTTTTTTCAGAAAACAAAGTGCGCACGCGCGGGCGGCCTCCCGCATCGTTCATTGGGCGCTGTTTTTTGAATAGGGAATATGCATAAAATTTGAAATGGCTAAAATATTTTTTTCTCGAATACTTATTATCGTAATATTATAATGAAAAGGATTTTTTTTATTTACTTATTATTTAAACCCCTAAAATAATATTCAAAAAGTGCAAAATAAGGGAGCGAAATTCAAACTTTCAAAACGCGCCACCACTGTTCGAACGAAATGTGACGTCATCTGACAAGACATTGTATTCATCACTCCACAGTAAACACTTAAGGTGAACACCCACTGGACGTGTCATGTGACGTCACGCAAAGCGCGCGCAAAATGGCAGCGTTTGAACTGCTTAAATTTTTAAAAAGTTTTAAATTTCATTTATAAAAATATCTTGAGTATTTTGAAGCCCATTAATATTTTTTTCTACGTTATAGAATAGTAAACTATTAATTTAAGACAAAAAAGAAAAACATGAATATTCCCCATTGTTTGATATCGGTATCGGTTGTTTTATTATCGGCGATACCGATATATCGGCTTGCCGATTATATCGGCCGATATATCGGTATCGGTATCGGTATCGTTACATCCCTACTTCAAATATTTAATATGGTTAAATAATCAATAGTCATATAGAAAAGTCGAAATAACTCGCGTATCACAAAGCTCCCCAAAATATTTGTCCGATAACAATAATCGATGAACAATTTAGTACAATTTTAATTCCACCTTATCATGTTATCTTTAAAACGTATCGTTGATAAAAATAAAAATAATTTGGACACAAAATCGATATGGGTTACGTGAACGCTCGCGGTTTGGCCTTCGTTATTATTTATACGAATTCAGTTAAGCTTTTGTTAAAACCTATCTAATCAATTTACGTTTGTTTTAATATTGAAATTGACCATTCTGGGCAAGTAGTGATTGAAAGACTAGCTTGTGGCAATAATATAACAACTGTTTAAACCAAGTTTAAGCCCTAGTCTAAGTAGGTATAGCTTACTAGACCTTTTTTTATATCAAGCAAGTCCCTTTACTTTTAAAGATGACCCACTTAACGCACAAATATACAAAATTCATCGCTACAATATAAGTATAGATTTTCAAATATAACACGGCCATATATGAATAAAGATTTATATGAGATTGTCTTGAACGTGCGTCAAATTGACGTGAATACAAAGAAAGCACACACACACAGTTACACGCACACAATCACACCCCACCACCCTCTGTCGAGAGCTTGAATTTAAATTCCAAATTACGATTTTTTCCATTTTTATGACTTGGTAAAAATATTTCAGGATATCTATAAATATATGTTCGCAAAAATATCGTCGACTGCTCCGTCAAAATCGTCTTAGAGCGGAAGGAAAATGTCTGCTACGGGAACAGCTGATTGTGATTATTTTTATTATTCTTAAAAGTAGCGAAGATTGATGTTTCAGCGAAAGGCTGTTTTATGGAAGACTTTTATGGTGGTGGCAGAAATACATAATCACATAGTACCTTCTGTTCAATCAACTTATAGTATAAGTATTTTTAAGAAAATGATGCATTTAAATCTAAATAAGTTGTCCTTAATTAAGTGTCGTCTTCTTCTATCGTCTTCTACTGTCGTCTTATTCTAACGATCCTTCCAATAGATAAGGCCTCCAAAAATTCTTGGAATACTCATGTCATGAATGATTTAAATATGAAATGTTTTAGTAGAATTTTATGGACTTATTAGAATTATTATAATCGTGATTTGTCTTTCTTTTAACTTTTAAGCCTTGTAAATTATTATTAAAATAATAGAATTAATATTAAAACGCTATTTTGTTTCATTCATCCTTAAAAAAAATACATTAAAAAAGATAGGTAGAGATAGTAAATTATTTCTTACATATTATGATTTAGATTTAGGGCCGATGTTCCAATCCTTGGTTAAAACTTACCCGTCCAATAAAGTATTACACGATAAGATTAAAAATTAAAATGTTACCTATAAACTTTCAAATACGGGCAATTAGAATGCATTTTTAAAATGGTAGTGTAATACGTTATTCGACGAATAAGTTTTAACCAAGGATTGAAAAATCAGCCCATACTTACATTATTAAAACAGTAATTAGTTAAAATTAAAATTATGTATCTATTATTAAAATTACCCAAAATAGCAAACGAATATCACTCACTTACGCCACCAGAAACAGAACATAGTAATTAATTATTAATGGATTATAATAAGGTAAATATATTTAATACGTATTATATAACACTCTCATATAATGCAGAAATAGATAAGTACCCTTGAAATCGAATGTTCTCATATTGCCGTATATTCTGTCAACTTGTACCTATCCTCATCCTCAAAGTATACTCATTTATCACTTTCGGTTCAGTTAATCCTATAATAAGAATCAGAATAAAAATATTATGTTAATATTTTTAAAGTTTTACGAGATTCCTGTAAAATCGAAGAGATTCTTAAACTTCTCGAAGTTTTGAAAAATACTTTTAATCCCCGAATTTCTGTGATTTTCTTTTATAAGTAGTATCACGTATTAGTAGTAATTAGTATCACAGATAATAATATAATACTATATGTACTAATATTAGTATTATTTATTTACAATACTGAAAACATCTAAATATAGAATTGAGACAGCCCTAATCAGACTACCTATATTAATAGGATTTAGTACGAATTTCTATTTGAAGAAAATTGTAGGTTTCGTAAATATTCACTCGTAAATAGGTTTTCGATTTATTTATTCTTATTTTTAAAGTACATTATATAGAGGGACTATTTTCAGAGTTTTACTTAGAAAAATAGAAAATATCTTATGTAGAACAGATAATTATTATTGTTAAATATTGTTCCTACACTCAAATCTTTTTTTTTAGAAATAACTTATAATACTCCATCTATATTAATAAACCTGGCTATATTTATTTGACTCTATTTTTGAAAAAACCGATTCTAATTGGATGGAAAATGCAATAAGATTTATTTTTCTAACAAGAAGTCAGGAGTTTCAGCTCATGCTCATGTTTTTCATAAATTTGTCAAAAGAAATACAATTGGAATGAATTGTTTCACCTAGATAAAAAGAAGCTTTTGTCACCTTTGCCGAGTAACAAGTAGTACTCTAGTAGCCTAATTACTAGCTTCTTCACCACAAGCCAAAAAATCATACAATAAAATCCCTCCGTTGCGACGTGAAAGGCAAACAAACAATATATTGGTAACCCCAGATAAAGATCACGCTTAGCATGTTTTTAATTATTAAGAAGAAGCCACACTATTAGACCAACGTATTCAATGTAAAGTGATATTCCTAATCGGATTATTTACAACAACTTATTAACTATGTAAATTCGTTTCTGACGAATATAATTACACAAACGCAAAAATGTTGTACATTGCTCTTATTATACGTTTTTGTAAAATTAAAATTAAAATCCAGAGTGTGTTTGCAGCAATGTACTGTGTTCAATTTTCTTTTTTAGTTCACATATTTTCTTATAAGAAAATCGCTGTCCATTGAAAGCTTACTTGAAAGTTTCACAACTTGAGTTTAAATACAATAATATTAGTATTTCTAAACTTGAAGTTTAAACCATTAAAACCTAACAGTTTTAAATATATAAATATAATTGTGGATTTGTGGGTTTTGTTTCACTTCGCTGATTTTTAAAGTACAAATCTAACAAGATTTCTCAGGTTAGCTAGTTGTATATGCAAGCCAAAGAAATATTCGTTACTTTTTGCATATACCCGCAAATCAAACTTCCTCTAGCCCAATTGTCTTAATATATTAGTTTAAAGCCTAAAATCGATAAAACTATATAAATATTTTATATAACATCAGAAGTATATCTTATAGGAAAGAAAATAATATGCATTACCTTTATAATAAACTAACTTTCCGCTCGCGGCTTCGCCCGCTTTGTCTAAAACATAATAAATTATATACTTACTTAAACCTTCCTCTTGAATCTATCTATTAAAAAAAACCGCATCAAAATCCGTTACGTAGTTTTAAAGATTTAAGCATACATAGGGACATAGGGACATAGGGACAGAGAAAGCGACTTTGTTTTATACTATGTAGTGATAATTCTTATTAGACTTTCAAACTTTAGAATGAATTCGTACGAAATATAAAGAACAAAATGATAATAATTAACTTTATTTATCTATGGAAGCAATTACTTACGAAAATACAAGGTTTCACGTGTTACGTTGCTAGGGATGCCTGAATTAGGTTTCTAAATAACCTTAAGTTGCTAGCCCTATATCATTTAGGACTGAATAGTTTCCATTGTGAGTGATACCTATACTTCTTTAGCTAATAATGCCTGCTCTTGTTATATTATACTAATATTATAGATGCGAAAGTTTGTGAGGGTGTGTGTGCGTGTGTGTATGTTTGTTGCTCTTTCACGCAAATTGTACTGAACTGTACTGAAGTAACTTGGATTAACACATAGGATAGGTTTTATCCAGGAAATCCCACGGGAACGGAAACTATGCGGGTTTTCCTTTGAAAACGCGGGCGAAGCCGAGGGCGGAAATCTAGTACTAGGTATAATAGTTGTATGTAACATAATAATACTAAATACAATTCTTATCCAAATAGTTATCAATAACTTTTAAAAGAGTATGTTTTAGTATTCCAATGGTTTAACTATCGTGTACGTTTTAACATTAAGGGGATTACTATGGTCAAAACCGAAAAACACCTTATACATATTGAATTTTGTTGAGGAAACTGTTGGTACAATTGTGTTAAAAAAAATATATGTGATACTCAAGGATATAATTAACAAAGTGTATTGTTTACTTTTCATTTTAGAACGGCCTAAACATAAAAAAATACATACAAATCAACCCCTTTTTGAACATAAAACGCATTTTGTTAGGAAAACGGCTACATATTTATACATGAAATTTATACCAAAAAATATGTAATGATATTTGTAACAATTTGTATTGATTGTTTTTTTCAATTTTCATTATTATCGTTAAATTATCAAGAAAAAACTCGAATTTATAATAAAACCCACATAAAACCTCACCTCTATTGCATATTTTCGACGAAATTTGACGGTGTCAGTTCGACTCGGACGGGGGACTGTACGTGCGGTTTTTTTTGCAAAATAACGCTAAAATTCACCGAATTGAATGTTTTGTTAAATTAAACCAGATTGTAATGGGTATTTACATGAGCAGTTCATGAAATGAAAGTTAAAAATAGGTATGTAAAGATATAAAAATCTGTTTGTAAATTAGTTTTGTTTTTGAAAGGCGTCATTGAATAATATCCAGTGTTGATAATTTTTGACAGTAAAATATTATCAGAAAACACATACCTATAAAACAGTAACCAGACTTTCCCTGTGCCTTGAATATTTTTTAAAAAAGATTAATTGCTGTTCTAGGGTCCAAAACAATCCAAAGCCGGGAGATACTGACACAAAATTTTGGGCCATTTGTAACAGGATGGCGGTTCTACTGACAGTGGTCTTAGTACGCAATGACAAAAAGAAAAATGATGGTCAGAACAGTGGTACCGGCAGACTAGTCGCATGGGCTTAAGTCGAACTCATCGGATAAATTACGGAAGTCAAACGATCTGTAACACATTAGTTTTAGGATTTACCGATAGCCCATAAAAAAGAAGTAGGCGGTAGTGTCATGCCATACTTTTCCGGTGTGATTTAGAGACCACAATACCGACGTGAATGCGTTGATTTAAAAAAAAATTAACCATTTGTACCAGGCTAATTTTTGCACAGGTAATCATCGTCCAGTAGCGAATATCGAAAATCGCAATCGAAAATCGAACGAAAATCGCCATGCCATACTTTTCAGACAGTTCCAAATGGTCGCCATACCGCCGAAAATCAGAATGTTTTTTTTTCGCTAAACGATTTATACCAGTATTGCATTTGGATTTTTGGAAAGTATTAGATACTTCTAGTAGGGGGAAAAGTGCTTAAAAAACTTATTTATTCGACACGTTTCAAAAATACGACTGTACAATACGTAAAATACTTGTTATAGTATGGGATCATTATATTTTGTTTGTTTGTATACAATTCTACCTACAAAAAGTTATCCCAGATTACAAACATGGGGCGGACGATTGTGAGATTTAAGCCAAGACGTAAAAAAATATTGACGATTCGTACCAGTATGGCATTTATGGCAAATATCTATTTGGAAAGTATGTGACGCAATGTGACCATTACTATATTTGCCTTACTTTTAATAGAGGAAAAAATAACTACGTTAAAAATAAAAAATAAAAGAGATTTGATATTATTAATTACTACATATTATTTATATGTGCTATTTATTAAATAGGTTTGATGTCGGTGCACGGGCTTAATACTAAGTGCTTAGTGCTTGGCACTTTGTTGGCACCGACTTTTTTTTTAACGTAGTTATTTTTATTTAATACATATGTAACTACTTTAATAAAGTATTAGTCGGTTAAAAATTTGTGCCATACTGCTACAAACCGTTCAAAATCCGAATAAAATCTTACAATGAAAAACTTTATTATACAAATTCGCCTCCTCCCATAGGTATGGCATTATCACACTTCTGTTTATGATCATTCAGGAGCTGTTGAAAATAAATGTTGTGTGGTTTTATGAAACCACGGTAAAAGTGAAACTGTTCGAACGGTTCCGAACACTGCTTTGTGTAGCGCATGTCGCGTGACGGTCGGCTGCCGAGTAGGTATACCTACTCGGCAGCCGCGATACACGCGACATGCGCTACACAGACCAAAAAGTTTGAGACGATGTAATAAAAGTTTCACTTTAATAAAATTTAAGGTGGTACAAATCGTTTAGCAAAAAAAATTGCTGATTTTTGGCGGTATGGCGACCATTTGGAACTGTCTGAAAAGTATGGCATGGCGATTTTCGTACATGGCTACTGGACGATGATTACCTGTGCAAAAATTAGCCTGGTACAAATGGTTGAATTGTTTATTTTTTAAATCAACGCATTCACGTCGGTATGGCGGGTGGTCACACCGGAAAAGTATGGTAGGACACTACCCTACTTCTTTTTTATGGGCTATCGGTAAATCCTAAAATTTTTATTTTATTTTATTCGATTACCATAGATATCGACACAACTAACACTGTATTCTTTGAACGGAAGGTATGACCCATATCAGTCATAGCTATGGCTCTGGTAACTTCAGTCGCAGGAAAATCATTCATTTTGTAATGTGTTCAAAGATAAACAGTAGAAATAAATGAACTCAGTTTAAAACACGTTACAATATTTTTGTTTTGAAGCTGCTATAAATAGTCGATAAATAGGCACCAAACTCTTAAATGGGTATAATATATTTTTTTTAATAGTTAAGCGGGCAAGCGAGCAGGCGGGTCACCTGATGGAAAGTGAAGCCCGCCGCCCATTAGCATTCGCGTTGTCAGGGGCACCGCGAATGTGTTGCCGGCCTTTAAGATGTTTATATGCCCTTTTTTTGAACATCTCCTTGTCGAAGACGCTTGGAAACACCTCAGATGGAAGTTCATTCCACAACGATGTTGTTCTTGGCAAAAAGTGCCGGGTGAATCGCACTGTACTAGATCGCCATGCATCCAGATGATGAGGATGATACTTCAGTTTGAGACGGGATGTGCGGTTGTGGAAATGAAAAAAAAAATTTAATGTTTAAAAATCGAAACACATTTTTTTTCATCATCGTCATTTCAAAGACGTAAGGGATTTAAAAAATTAACCTCTAACTAACTTCAAAATACATAACAAGTCGAAAAAGACGTGATTTCTTGTTCGTTCCCCTATTTTTTTCGGTGTGTGTAGGTTGCATGCATATATTCGTAGGAATATATGCATGCAACTTCATGCATGCATGCAATTCGTAGGAATATAGGTATGAAGAGATATACAGAGAACGCTAAATACATTTGCCTGGTCACCATTACCATTCGATACACCATGACATGGTAGAGGCCGTTCTATAGAATTACGTCAAATAATGTACTCCATCTTTTATATCTCTGTAGGTGAGATGTTCTCCACCCTAGCCATCATCAGGTCTCCAGAATATAGTAGAGTCCGTTTTGAATAAAATTAATTTCTAAATCGGTGTTTTCTTAACTGTTCCCCACTCTAGAACTTATAATTACTTGCTTAGTCATCTTAAGGTCTCCAGAATGGGTCATGTAGTAGAGACTTTGCTTATAACGGTTAATTTTGAAAGATGAGTCTTCCTACATTACATTTACAACATACATAGTACACAATATTTACTATTCATAAATGTAATATGTTACTGCCTCTCAGAGAAAACATAAATTAGGTAGAAACCACTAACACATTACGATACAATACGATACATTTTACAATTCCATAATCTTTGGTCACTTTTACTTCAACAATGATGTATATTATAGAGGGCGGTTAAAAAAACAAATTCAAATATAGTGACAGAATCATTAAGGTCGTTGAACCATGTAATTGCCTTTGTTTTAAGGGGATTACTATGGTCAAAACCGAAAAACACCTTATACATATTGAATTTTGTTGAGGAAACTGTTGGTACAATTGTGTTAAAAAAAATATATGTGATACTCAAGGATATAATTAACAAAGTGTATTGTTTACTTTTCATTTTAGAACGGCCTAAACATAAAAAAATACATACAAATCAACCCCTTTTTGAACATAAAACGCATTTTGTTAGGAAAACGGCTACATATTTATACATGAAATTTATACCAAAAAATATGTTATGATATTTGTAACAATTTGTATTGATTGTTTTTTCAATTTTCATTATTATCGTTAAATTATCAAGAAAAAACTCGAATTTATAATAAAACCCACATAAAACCTCACCTCTATTGCATATTTTCGACGAAATTTGACGGTGTCAGTTCGACTCGGACGGGGGACTGTACGTGCGGTTTTTTTTGCAAAATAACGCTAAAATTCACCGAATTGAATGTTTTGTTAAATTAAACCAGATTGTAATGGGTATTTACATGAGCAGTTCATGAAATGAAAGTTAAAAATAGGTATGTAAAGATATAAAAATCTGTTTGTAAATTAGTTTTGTTTTTGAAAGGCGTCATTGAATAATATCCAGTGTTGATAATTTTTGACAGTAAAATATTATCAGAAAACACATACCTATAAAACAGTAACCAGACTTTCCCTGTGCCTTGAATATTTTTTAAAAAAGATTAATTGCTGTTCTAGGGTCCAAAACAATCCAAAGCCGGGAGATACTGACACAAAATTTTGGGCCATTTGTAACAGGATGGCGGTTCTACTGACAGTGGTCTTAGTACGCAATGACAAAAAGAAAAATGATGGTCAGAACAGTGGTACCGGCAGACTAGTCGCATGGGCTTAAGTCGAACTCATCGGATAAATTACGGAAGTCAAACGATCTGTAACACATTAGTTTTAGGATTTACCGATAGCCCATAAAAAAGAAGTAGGCGGTAGTGTCATGCCATACTTTTCCGGTGTGATTTAGAGACCACAATACCGACGTGAATGCGTTGATTTAAAAAAAAATTAACCATTTGTACCAGGCTAATTTTTGCACAGGTAATCATCGTCCAGTAGCGAATATCGAAAATCGCAATCGAAAATCGAACGAAAATCGCCATGCCATACTTTTCAGACAGTTCCAAATGGTCGCCATACCGCCGAAAATCAGAATGTTTTTTTTTCGCTAAACGATTTATACCAGTATTGCATTTGGATTTTTGGAAAGTATTAGATACTTCTAGTAGGGGGAAAAGTGCTTAAAAAACTTATTTATTCGACACGTTTCAAAAATACGACTGTACAATACGTAAAATACTTGTTATAGTATGGGATCATTATATTTTGTTTGTTTGTATACAATTCTACCTACAAAAAGTTATCCCAGATTACAAACATGGGGCGGACGATTGTGAGATTTAAGCCAAGACGTAAAAAAATATTGACGATTCGTACCAGTATGGCATTTATGGCAAATATCTATTTGGAAAGTATGTGACGCAATGTGACCATTACTATATTTGCCTTACTTTTAATAGAGGAAAAAATAACTACGTTAAAAATAAAAAATAAAAGAGATTTGATATTATTAATTACTACATATTATTTATATGTGCTATTTATTAAATAGGTTTGATGTCGGTGCACGGGCTTAATACTAAGTGCTTAGTGCTTGGCACTTTGTTGGCACCGACTTTTTTTTTAACGTAGTTATTTTTATTTAATACATATGTAACTACTTTAATAAAGTATTAGTCGGTTAAAAATTTGTGCCATACTGCTACAAACCGTTCAAAATCCGAATAAAATCTTACAATGAAAAACTTTATTATACAAATTCGCCTCCTCCCATAGGTATGGCATTATCACACTTCTGTTTATGATCATTCAGGAGCTGTTGAAAATAAATGTTGTGTGGTTTTATGAAACCACGGTAAAAGTGAAACTGTTCGAACGGTTCCGAACACTGCTTTGTGTAGCGCATGTCGCGTGACGGTCGGCTGCCGAGTAGGTATACCTACTCGGCAGCCGCGATACACGCGACATGCGCTACACAGACCAAAAAGTTTGAGACGATGTAATAAAAGTTTCACTTTAATAAAATTTAAGGTGGTACAAATCGTTTAGCAAAAAAAATTGCTGATTTTTGGCGGTATGGCGACCATTTGGAACTGTCTGAAAAGTATGGCATGGCGATTTTCGTACATGGCTACTGGACGATGATTACCTGTGCAAAAATTAGCCTGGTACAAATGGTTGAATTGTTTATTTTTTAAATCAACGCATTCACGTCGGTATGGCGGGTGGTCACACCGGAAAAGTATGGTAGGACACTACCCTACTTCTTTTTTATGGGCTATCGGTAAATCCTAAAATTTTTATTTTATTTTATTCGATTACCATAGATATCGACACAACTAACACTGTATTCTTTGAACGGAAGGTATGACCCATATCAGTCATAGCTATGGCTCTGGTAACTTCAGTCGCAGGAAAATCATTCATTTTGTAATGTGTTCAAAGATAAACAGTAGAAATAAATGAACTCAGTTTAAAACACGTTACAATATTTTTGTTTTGAAGCTGCTATAAATAGTCGATAAATAGGCACCAAACTCTTAAATGGGTATAATATATTTTTTTTAATAGTTAAGCGGGCAAGCGAGCAGGCGGGTCACCTGATGGAAAGTGAAGCCCGCCGCCCATTAGCATTCGCGTTGTCAGGGGCACCGCGAATGTGTTGCCGGCCTTTAAGATGTTTATATGCCCTTTTTTTGAACATCTCCTTGTCGAAGACGCTTGGAAACACCTCAGATGGAAGTTCATTCCACAACGATGTTGTTCTTGGCAAAAAGTGCCGGGTGAATCGCACTGTACTAGATCGCCATGCATCCAGATGATGAGGATGATACTTCAGTTTGAGACGGGATGTGCGGTTGTGGAAATGAAAAAAAAAATTTAATGTTTAAAAATCGAAACACATTTTTTTTCATCATCGTCATTTCAAAGACGTAAGGGATTTAAAAAATTAACCTCTAACTAACTTCAAAATACATAACAAGTCGAAAAAGACGTGATTTCTTGTTCGTTCCCCTATTTTTTTCGGTGTGTGTAGGTTGCATGCATATATTCGTAGGAATATATGCATGCAACTTCATGCATGCATGCAATTCGTAGGAATATAGGTATGAAGAGATATACAGAGAACGCTAAATACATTTGCCTGGTCACCATTACCATTCGATACACCATGACATGGTAGAGGCCGTTCTATAGAATTACGTCAAATAATGTACTCCATCTTTTATATCTCTGTAGGTGAGATGTTCTCCACCCTAGCCATCATCAGGTCTCCAGAATATAGTAGAGTCCGTTTTGAATAAAATTAATTTCTAAATCGGTGTTTTCTTAACTGTTCCCCACTCTAGAACTTATAATTACTTGCTTAGTCATCTTAAGGTCTCCAGAATGGGTCATGTAGTAGAGACTTTGCTTATAACGGTTAATTTTGAAAGATGAGTCTTCCTACATTACATTTACAACATACATAGTACACAATATTTACTATTCATAAATGTAATATGTTACTGCCTCTCAGAGAAAACATAAATTAGGTAGAAACCACTAACACATTACGATACAATACGATACATTTTACAATTCCATAATCTTTGGTCACTTTTACTTCAACAATGATGTATATTATAGAGGGCGGTTAAAAAAACAAATTCAAATATAGTGACAGAATCATTAAGGTCGTTGAACCATGTAATTGCCTTTGTTTTAAGGGGATTACTATGGTCAAAACCGAAAAACACCTTATACATATTGAATTTTGTTGAGGAAACTGTTGGTACAATTGTGTTAAAAAAAATATATGTGATACTCAAGGATATAATTAACAAAGTGTATTGTTTACTTTTCATTTTAGAACGGCCTAAACATAAAAAAATACATACAAATCAACCCCTTTTTGAACATAAAACGCATTTTGTTAGGAAAACGGCTACATATTTATACATGAAATTTATACCAAAAAATATGTTATGATATTTGTAACAATTTGTATTGATTGTTTTTTCAATTTTCATTATTATCGTTAAATTATCAAGAAAAAACTCGAATTTATAATAAAACCCACATAAAACCTCACCTCTATTGCATATTTTCGACGAAATTTGACGGTGTCAGTTCGACTCGGACGGGGGACTGTACGTGCGGTTTTTTTTGCAAAATAACGCTAAAATTCACCGAATTGAATGTTTTGTTAGGGCGTATTCAGAAAGAAAGCTTGAAACTTATAAGCGCTTATAAGCGCTTATCGGCGCTTATAAGCGCTGGTAACCCGCGCAGGAAAATATATGAACATGCGCTTATAAGCGCTGATCGGCGCCGACAAGTTTGTTGAAACTTGTTGGAACTTGTCGGCGCCTATCAGCGCTTATAAGCGCATGTTCATATATTTTCCTGCGCGGGTAACCAGCGCTTATAAGCGCCGATAAGCGCTTATAAGCGCTTATAAGTTTCAAGCTTTCTTTCTGAATACGCCCTATAATTAAACCAGATTGTAATGGGTATTTACATGAGCAGTTCATGAAATGAAAGTTAAAAATAGGTATGTAAAGATATAAAAATCTATTTGTAAATTAGTTTTGTTTTTGAAAGGCGTCATTGAATAATATCCAGTGTTGATAATTTTTGACAGTAAAATATTATCAGAAAACACATACCTATAAAACAGTAACCAGACTTTCCCTGTGCCTTGAATATTTTTTAAAAAAGATTAATTGCTGTTCTAGGGTCCAAAACAATCCAAAGCCGGGAGATACTGACACAAAATTTTGGGTCATTTGTAACAGGATGGCGGTTCTACAGTGGTCTTAGTACGCAATGACAAAAAGAAAAATGATGGTCAGAACAGTGGTACCGGCAGACTAGTCGCATGGGCTTAAGTCGAACTCATCGGATAAATTACGGAAGTCAAACGATCTGTAACACATTAGTTTTAGGATTTACCGATAGCCCATAAAAAAGAAGTAGGCGGTAGTGTCATGCCATACTTTTCCGGTGTGATTTAGAGACCACAATACCGACGTGAATGCGTTGATTTAAAAAAAAATTAACCATTTGTACCAGGCTAATTTTTGCACAGGTAATCATCGTCCAGTAGCGAATATCGAAAATCGCAATCGAAAATCGAACGAAAATCGCCATGCCATACTTTTCAGACAGTTCCAAATGGTCGCCATACCGCCGAAAATCAGAATGTTTTTTTTTCGCTAAACGATTTATACCAGTATTGCATTTGGATTTTTGGAAAGTATTAGATAAAATGTGTCCATTATTATATTTGCCATACTTCTAGTAGGGGGAAAAGTGCTTAAAAAACTTATTTATTCGACACGTTTCAAAAATACGACTGTACAATACGTAAAATACTTGTTATAGTATGGGATCATTATATTTTGTTTGTTTGTATACAATTCTACCTACAAAAAGTTATCCCAGATTACAAACATGGGGCGGACGATTGTGAGATTTAAGCCAAGACGTAAAAAAAATTGACGATTCGTACCAGTATGGCATTTATGGCAAATATCTATTTGGAAAGTATGTGACGCAATGTGACCATTACTATATTTGCCTTACTTTTAATAGAGGAAAAAATAACTACGTTAAAAATAAAAAATAAAAGAGATTTGATATTATTAATTACTACATATTATTTATATGTGCTATTTATTAAATAGGTTTGATGTCGGTGCACGGGCTTAATACTAAGTGCTTAGTGCTTGGCACTTTGTTGGCACCGACTTTTTTTTTAACGTAGTTATTTTTATTTAATACATATGTAACTACTTTAATAAAGTATTAGTCGGTTAAAAATTTGTGCCATACTGCTACAAACCGTTCAAAATCCGAATAAAATCTTACAATGAAAAACTTTATTATACAAATTCGCCTCCTCCCATAGGTATGGCATTATCACACTTCTGTTTATGATCATTCAGGAGCTGTTGAAAATAAATGTTGTGTGGTTTTATGAAACCACGGTAAAAGTGAAACTGTTCGAACGGTTCCGAACACTGCTTTGTGTAGCGCATGTCGCGTGACGGTCGGCTGCCGAGTAGGTATACCTACTCGGCAGCCGCGATACACGCGACATGCGCTACACAGACCAAAAAGTTTGAGACGATGTAATAAAAGTTTCACTTTAATAAAATTTAAGGTGGTACAAATCGTTTAGCAAAAAAAATTGCTGATTTTTGGCGGTATGGCGACCATTTGGAACTGTCTGAAAAGTATGGCATGGCGATTTTCGTACATGGCTACTGGACGATGATTACCTGTGCAAAAATTAGCCTGGTACAAATGGTTGAATTGTTTATTTTTTAAATCAACGCATTCACGTCGGTATGGCGGGTGGTCACACCGGAAAAGTATGGTAGGACCATAGAAATCTAAATAACAAGACACATAGAAGTGCTATAATGTCATAATTCGTATGAAAACCGCCGTCGCCAAAATCAACACATTTAAACCGATAGCTAAACAGTACACACAAGTAAACTATGCCTTTTATTGGACAGCTTGATTTTAGTGAAAACTAACTTAAATATTAAATTAAGCTTTTTAATATGTATCCTAACGCACTAATTTACGGTTTATTTTAGAATAACATCCCTAAGTATATGAGACGTTTTGTTTCTTTTTGCTCCAATAAGGTTGAAATTTGTGTTAAACGTGATAATAAGAATGCTCGACTGTGTCATTCATTGTTATTTCGATTACTATGGTAACACTCGTAATACTTGTAAATATTCTATAATTTTAAGGAAAAACGGCATTATTTCTTAAAAAAAATATTTACCGATGAAATATTATTCCTTTATTAGTATAATTACAACTTGTGGAAGAATTTCCGCAATGGGAAATGCTGAAACACACCATGTTTACACACATACGTCTCCAGAGCAACTGAACTGTGACGAACACACTGGTGGCACAGCTGGTGATGTGAAAGTCACCTGAGTGGCGACAAGGTCACGCGCGCTTACGACTTCTAGTGTCTTGTTATTTAGATTTCTATGGGTAGGACACTACCCTACTTCTTTTTTATGGGCTATCGGTAAATCCTAAAATTTTTATTTTATTTTATTCGATTACCATAGATATCGACACAACTAACACTGTATTCTTTGAACGGAAGGTATGACCCATATCAGTCATAGCTATGGCTCTGGTAACTTCAGTCGCAGGAAAATCATTCATTTTGTAATGTGTTCAAAGATAAACAGTAGAAATAAATGAACTCAGTTTAAAACACGTTACAATATTTTTGTTTTGAAGCTGCTATAAATAGTCGATAAATAGGCACCAAACTCTTAAATGGGTATAATATATATTTTTTTAATAGTTAAGCGGGCAAGCGAGCAGGCGGGTCACCTGATGGAAAGTGAAGCCCGCCGCCCATTAGCATTCGCGTTGTCAGGGGCACCGCGAATGTGTTGCCGGCCTTTAAGATGTTTATATGCCCTTTTTTTGAACATCTCCTTGTCGAAGACGCTTGGAAACACCTCAGATGGAAGTTCATTCCACAACGATGTTGTTCTTGGCAAAAAGTGCCGGGTGAATCGCACTGTACTAGATCGCCATGCATCCAGATGATGAGGATGATACTTCAGTTTGAGACGGGATGTGCGGTTGTGGAAATGAAAAAAAAAATTTAATGTTTAAAAATCGAAACACATTTTTTTTCATCATCGTCATTTCAAAGACGTAAGGGATTTAAAAAATTAACCTCTAACTAACTTCAAAATACATAACAAGTCGAAAAAGACGTGATTTCTTGTTCGTTCCCCTATTTTTTTCGGTGTGTGTAGGTTGCATGCATATATTCGTAGGAATATATGCATGCAACTTCATGCATGCATGCAATTCGTAGGAATATAGGTATGAAGAGATATACAGAGAACGCTAAATACATTTGCCTGGTCACCATTACCATTCGATACACCATGACATGGTAGAGGCCGTTCTATAGAATTACGTCAAATAATGTACTCCATCTTTTATATCTCTGTAGGTGAGATGTTCTCCACCCTAGCCATCATCAGGTCTCCAGAATATAGTAGAGTCCGTTTTGAATAAAATTAATTTCTAAATCGGTGTTTTCTTAACTGTTCCCCACTCTAGAACTTATAATTACTTGCTTAGTCATCTTAAGGTCTCCAGAATGGGTCATGTAGTAGAGACTTTGCTTATAACGGTTAATTTTGAAAGATGAGTCTTCCTACATTACATTTACAACATACATAGTACACAATATTTACTATTCATAAATGTAATATGTTACTGCCTCTCAGAGAAAACATAAATTAGGTAGAAACCACTAACACATTACGATACAATACGATACATTTTACAATTCCATAATCTTTGGTCACTTTTACTTCAACAATGATGTATATTATAGAGGGCGGTTAAAAAAACAAATTCAAATATAGTGACAGAATCATTAAGGTCGTTGAACCATGTAATTGCCTTAACTTGTGTAATCAAAGCTGTTCAGCTTTTTCTGCTTGTTTAAAAGTTTATTTTATTGCTGATCTGACGTTTAAATGTAAAAATAAACATAATTTAACATTCAATTGCACAACTCCTAGAGAATAAATAAAAATATATCACAACATAAACCTAATTACCAGCACAATCAAATCAATACAGAAGTCAACAAAACAAAACTAGTCCACATTAAAGCAATCTCATTCGTTGAATTCGTCAAAGAAAAATAATAAAACTGAAAATAGTAGGAATAAAATAAAATGATATAAAGCGAGCGAAATACGGCATACGCACGCACACATACACACTGGTCCAATTTATAATATTGTTTTCCTTAGGATATATTTTTTCACTAGTGTGGGGGCGGGTGGCCTCCCCGAACCCCGGTTATTATTAAAGACGTAGACTCACACATTCTTCGCTGAGTGTGATTAGATTAATAGAGAGGGGGCTTGGATAAAACTGATGTGGCTGTTTTAATTGCCAAATGGAATAGCTGGTCGGTTGAGAATAGTATTGATTAGAGACTAATTTTAACTAATATCAGAGGAAGAAAGTCAATAAGATGTTCATATAATGACGTCATGTTAATAAGACATTAAAGTTACTCGTTTTAAATTGAATATTATTGATATTAATAAAGCACTGTTGATGTAAACACTCTTATATTAAAATTTAATATTAATTAAAAAAAGCATTTACAACTACGTTAAAATAGAGCCTCTATAATATGTCCTAAGAAATTTCCTTCATCGATGTTGTTAAAAACCAATAAAGCTCATGTAAAATATGAAAAGAACAATATCTTTAAGACTGTGAACTTCTTATCTAAAAGCTCTTTACGTATCTCTACATTTATTACAAAACACACATTCTTATATATAAAAATGAATCGCAAAATGTGTTGGTAAGCGCATAACTCGAGAACGGCTGAACCGATTTCGATAATTCTTTTTTTATTATATTCCTTGAAGTACGAGGATGGTTTTTATGTAGAGAAAACGTAAATATGTACCACGGGCGAAGCCGGGGCGGACCGCTAGTCAGTATATAAAATTGAATCAAAATAATGATGACGTCAGATACGCATAGCGGAAAGGTCGGAGTCGTAGCTCATTGGGTAAATAAAACAGATAATCGAAAAATAAAACAAATAATATAGTATTAGATATCCTTTAAAATAGACTAAAATAACTGGACTGTTTATAAATAAGTCAATTATGTCCTATTCAAAATATATTGTCTTTATTTTTAAATTTAGGACCTATGAAATAGAAATGTCTTTCGACCCACGTCTTTCCTTTTAAATTTTAGGTAAGTAAGTAATTCTTATAAAAAATAAAACCATATAACTTTGGACCCCTAAATACATATTATATTAAGACGTAAACAGGGTTGTAAAAATTACATCACTTCCTGTTTTTATGTATGGTCATACATTTGTTACGTAACTTCTGTAATATTTTTTTATCACATAAAAATTGTTAAAACTTACTTCTCCTCGAGTTGAGAAAGTGCAATAAAAACTTTGATTGTAGAACATTTGACGACATTCGAAATGGAAAAGGTGTCGCCACACGAGACGCGTTTTGAACGCTACGTGTCGGGAACGGCAGTCGATACGGCAGTCCACAGCTTCTCTGTATCTTAATAGATAACATTAAAGTTATTGTTAAAACTGTTATCATTGGATGATGATCATTAAATTAGGTTAGTTGATAAGGTTTTAAAGTTTTATGTTAATCTGATATTACTGTTGTATTATAATTAAAATTCATGGTACAATTGCATTATATTTTTAAAAGAATCAATAAAATTATAACACCATTACACTTTCATAACCGTTGCACCAAAATATATAGAGACTTTTAGGTATTTTATAGAATGCTCATACTGAAGTCTGACAGAGGAAATTAGTGAGCTTATTTGTTTGACTTGATTGCCTGACTATAATCCAGCCTTATCATAACTATATTTGAAATTATCGCATCGAAGTAAGTAAGGTTGGCAAAAATAACTAAATTGTAAAAATGTGTTGTGTAATGTTACTAGTATTTAGCTCCACTTTATTTTATCCTATATACATAAGCGTCTATATCCTATACCTATATCCATTAAAACTTACGAAAGATCCTATGTTGAAACTTTCACAAGCCATAAACTTACTTGTTATGAATGTTATGGCACATGTATAATAGATAATTTTTCCATTTGCCAAAAAAAAATATTAAGTGTCAACTACCAACCATGTATTATCAAGTTAGCAGCGACGTTCAACCGCCGCACGTCTGGCGAGGCTCGCTTGTAAGCACTCGTGTTTATCGCGGCCCCCATCCATCCGTCTTGTCCTATCCACCGCAATTTATTTGTCGACGGCCTGACGGAAACTCGGACGATTTTAACTACATATTTCAGACGGACGACGTTCAATTGATCCAAAATATATTGTTTTGTTGGTCTACGGAGTTCTCCCTTTGTGTTCTTGAATGGTGAAATGAATGAGGTTTTTAATTTATTTCTAGGTAATGTCTTTTTACTAATTAATATGTATGTACTTTCAAATTAATTAAACAATTGGATTAAACAATACATAAAAATATGAAAACTTTCGTGAGAATTTAAACTACACAAAACCTTTTGTAGACTATTACGTGTCTTAAAGTTATTTAATCGGTCAGTCGTTACAAAACGCCCAAGTAATTTTCTTAGGAATATGCTGAATTTAATTTTAAAATAAACATCACTACATAGTATAAAACAAAGTCGCTTTCTCTGTCCCTATGTCCTTATGTCCCTATGTCCCTATGTCCCTTTGTACGCTTAAATCTTTGAAACTACGCAACGGATTTTGATGCAGTTTTTTTTTAATAGATAGAGAGATTCAAGAGGAAGGTTTATATGTATTATAACATCCATTAAATAGCGGATAAGTACTGTTATTTTTGAGGTTTCTAATGTGATGTCGTAAATAATTACATTTTTTCCGCTTACATTGCAAACGCAGGCTGAACCCTACGAGTTTTATCAAAATAATGTACTAAGTATTATACACATTGAAAAGGTCTACAGAAAAGTCCGCGATGGTATATGTTTATCTCTTATGGATAACCCACAATAACTTTTTTTTGTCATTTACTTTTTACGACAAATAATGGCTAATTTTCGATGCGATTTTAACCAATACAGCATTAATCCTTAACCAATTAAATACCTGGAATACATTGTTCATTTAATATAGATCTATATGGGCCTTTACACCGTATGATTTAAGTGAATATTTCCGAAGATATTACAGATTTAAAAATTGCGGGACGTAGCGTTTACGGCGGTACCGGCCGGCCACCCGGCTATATATTTTTATACCCGTGCGGAGCCGGAGTGGGCCGCTATGCTTTTATATACAATGTTCACAGTTTTTCTGTAGTGTATTTAGTATCAGCATTGCACCCGTGCGAAGCCGGGGCGGGTCGCTAGTAACATATATGAAATGAGGATAAATTACGAAGCGAGTTTAAATTGAAACAAATTGTTACAAGATATTTCTTGTTATACTTACTTAAATTTTATAATGAAAACGTAACTAACTTTATACAATTCAAACTTTTTCTTGAAAATTTTATTTTGCTACTTTAGGGCCGATTTTTCAATTCTTGGTTAAAATGTATCCGTCTAATAAAGTATTACACGAACATATTAAAATGCCACCTGTAATCTGTCAAATACGGACAAATAGAATACATTTTTAAAATGGTAGTTTAATACGTTATTCGACGAATAAATTTTAACCAAGGATTGAAAAATCAGTTAATGCATTTGGCGTTTTACATAAATGTCAAATTTCATAAAATACACATGTGCGAAGTATGAATTTATTACTACAAAATGGTGAATTCCATCACTATTAATTATTCTACTACTAGTGCATATTACGTTCTATCCAAATCTCCACATTAGATTTAATTTAACATAATAAACTACCCACACAAAGTAGATAATGAAGTAAATAATCTTAATACCGCGCTCATACACATTAAAACTTAACAGGAAAAGAGAGGGCGCTACTCCGTCCCTCTTCAGGGCCGACCTTTCAATTTTCGTCCGGCGTTTCTTATTTAGTTTCGCGCAAATTATCTCCAATTCTTCATATTATTAAACATCCAGGGGGGAACTAGCCCCCCCGGGGAGGGGGTTTAATGACGGAGAGCGGTCATCGCCCCCTCCCAAAGTCCGGCACTTGTTTCTTGTAAAATTTTTCCCCGATCTTTATTTTCTTTCGGTGTAGACGTATATAATTAGAGGGGTGCGCCTGTGTGCGTCGCGCTGCGTGAGTGTGTCGGCGCGCTGCGTGTGTGTGTTATACAGGGTGGTAAGTCCGGTTATTAGTTTTCTTGTGAGTTTCGGGATGTTTTTGTTAGATTTCGATAATTTCGCGACAAGCCGCAGGGGCGTGGGATCGATACGACGTGAGGAGGGGACGCTAATCCCAAATTTTTGCTAATTATTTATATGTGAGATGCGAGTTATATATCGAAATATTAAATCATATATTTCCTTAGTTCCTAATTAGGAAATGTGTTTATTTATATAATATAATATCTTCCTTATAATATATATAAATATCTTTCTTGATCTAGTAATCACTTAATTAGGTCATTCGCAATGAAATATAACTTGAATACATTTATATAGCCGCGTCGCTCTAATTTCGGTCGGATATATTTCTCTTCGTGGTACCTTAGTCACGAATTAAAATTCTATAATAAGTCGTAGGTATATCCAAAAAGTTAAAATAATTCTTATGCACTCAATTATAATTTTTTTAATAGATATAATGTTCATTATAAATGGATAACTTAATTTACGTATTTAAAACTTTACAAACTTCCTGTTTCCAGAATTTTCTTAAATAATTACTGATATTTGATTTTCCCGAGAACTTCCCTAAGAAAGTTATTTTTACTTCTCACAATTCAGTACGTAGGAATATTAAATTATTAAACTAGATAAAAAAAGAGGAACCCACGTAACTGTGGAAAAAACAACAAATCAATCAGGCAAAATTTCTAATAAGTAAAGAGGATAAGAAGAAAACTTTTATGTAATTTTATTAAAAAATGGATTGATATTATTAAACTATGTAGTTAGGGTTTAATAAAACTACCTCTATAAAAAATATTAATAATTTAAACAAATAGGTAGTACCTACCACACAACATTGCGCTAATCCATGATTTTTATTTATTGCCAATTTATCATTTCTTACTATTAAATAGACACCATAAAATCACACGTATTGTTTTACTTAGAATAATGAATTTCCCTCAAGACACCCACATTACAATTTACTACACTACATCCTCGCAGAGTTCCATCATATTTATTCATTCCTTCAACTAGGTGGGATTTACTACTACAATTACTAGTGTACTCATAAATATGCGTACGGAACCTTGTAAATGCTGACCCTTGATTTATCAGCACATAAATTAGGGTCCCGTTTGATCGCTGCTGTAAATTATCTTCGACTCCATTGGAAGTATTTTGGTAAGTATTGTATTTAAAGATAGAGATTCGTTTGCAATTCTATTGATGACTAGTGCTGTACCGCGGTTGTACATGTCATTTAATAAGAAACTCATTGTATGTTTGCTACCTATGTACGGCTTTTCAAGCTTTTGATTGGTAAGTTGAAATCAACTGGTTCTTTAAATGGAAAAATCTTGCAAAAGACATCTGATTTAAATATAGGATATATCCTGTTAATTGCGTATAATAAAAGGCACGTGAGAATTTATAAAACTTATTTTTTATACACAAGTATTTAAAGAGATGAAAATAGGGAAGTTTGAAAATGGACAAGGCGGCAAACCATTTATTTCCTTACCTATTTGTTTTTATTAGAAAAGCGAACAGATTTATCTAAGTATAGAAGTAATTGGAAGTAGGTACATATTAAATATGAATTAAGTAATATATTATATGAATGTGAAAAAGGCTTGAAAGGCTCTGTCTGTCACACATACAAAAATAAATCGTACATAATAAAAGTACTAAATATTCTGGAGAACACATACGACAATGCTCTAGGTAATAATAAATTCTTAACACACCGCCTTTAAAATAATTTACGATTTTTTCGTTTTATATCAAATTGTTATTCACTTAACATTTGCGGTTAGCATTCCCAAGTGATCTGATGTTAAAAGTATTTCCGTTTTTAGAGAATGTCTGAGGTCTTGCTTTTTTAGGTCTAGAAAGTCTGAAGTCGAGTTACCTGCGCCTAGTGATTGTACCATGACTAAAAGGTAATAAATCTTTGTCAAAGCATGCAAGATTCAAGATATTTATTTTATTATCATTCGTTAATAAGGAAAATTCAGTGTTACATTAATTATCTTATTAATGGTTCGGTAAAATAAATAAACATAAAATTTTTAAATAAAAGATCAAAATTATAAATTCTTATGTAACGTCAATCATCAGGAATAAGTTCGTTATTACTTACTAGCTGCTCCGCGCGGTTTCACCCGCGTGGCTCCACTCCTGTTGGTCGTAGCGTGATGATATATAGCCTATAGCCTTCCTCGATAAATTAGCTATCTAACACCGAAATAATTTTTCAAATCGGACCAGTAGTTCCCGAGATTAGCGCGTTCAAACAAACAAACAAACTCTTCAGCTTTATAATATTAGTATAGATTTCCTAATAATTTTACATAGTATATGAGTGACCACATCGGTTATTATTAATGCTTCTTTTTAAACTTATTTTAAATATTATGAATAGGATTTTATTTAAGTGAATTTCAAAAAAGCAAGCAATGCCACGATGACAGAAGAAGTGTTCCTTGCAAGAACGGAACAGGAACAAAAAAAAATTTATATAATTATAGCATTATTTTAACTAATTTGTTTAAGTTAACCATAAACCTATGTTTACCAACAAATCACTTGAATCTGACTTTATATAAAATACCTTCTGACAGGCTAACCTTACTAGTTTACACAGAAAGTAACCTTGAAATGTCGCATTTGGTATTTGGAATATAATTCGATTGAAATAAAGATTATAAAATACATATTTTCTTTTCTATATAAAGTGACGTACCTACTTAAATAATTAAAAGATTGAATCTGTGGTGTACTCAATTTTTGATGAGTGGGACATGAATTACTTAATTTTTTGTAAAGAAGGAAATAAAATGTATTTGAATGTAGAATTAGATTATAATTATTTTTTTATTTTTTATTTTATGTTTCCTTAAAGACTAATAAACAAGTACTATCAAAAATAAAGAGGACAAGATTATAATTATTTTTTTATTTTTTATTTTATGTTTCCTTAAAGACTAATAAACAAGTACTATCAAAAATAAAGAGGACAAACAATTTTAGTACTATTTTCACGAAACAAGTATCGAACAAAACCTCCAAATAGATTACGAACGAAATCACTTCATTATCGATTTCACCATAGAGACATAGGCTACAAGAACATTGTCTTAGATATTAAGAAACATTTAAAGCATTAAACACACATCGTCAATCAATACTACACACACACACGTTAAGATAACCCACCCTATACGATAATTAGTTTAACAACCCCCCCCTCTGGATTAGCTGTGTATGTGTGCTACCCTTACTATTGAAAAAATGCGGAAAATTGGGAACCGCGGCATTTTATTATATGCGTTGTGTGGATTTCTTTTGTGCGTAACGGTAAATATGTATTGTTGAAGGTATTTATGCAATGATATTAATAGTGTGATTAAGAACTCGCTATATGAAAATGTTCGTGGAATTTTATGTTTTGGCTAGACATATTTTGTGAATAAAGGGACTTTCAATGTTTAAAAATAAGCTCGAAAAATACTGTATAATTTTCTTTAAATAACCATAAATTGGGACACTAATTGTTGTGTCATAAAATAGCATTCGTTGTTGTTTGAATTTTTTGAACATAGTCTAATTGTGTAAAACACTGTACCTATGTACATATTTACAAATAAATGTTAGTATATTTATCACTTGTCTAGTTACAATAGTACATGTTTTGTTTGGTTTGGAAGTAGATAGCTTTCTCTGAAATGTTTATTCTTGGACCAAGGATATCCCGAAGCTGAACCTTCTTTCATTGATAGAAAAACAATACAAGCATATCCTTACTAATGTTATAAATGCGAAAGTGTGTTTGTTTGTCTTTCTTTCACGTCGCAACGGAGCGATTTTATTATATAATTTTTATACATATGCAGGAGATAGTTAGGAGTCTAGAAAGTGACATAGGCTTACTGGGGTAAAAATAAATCTCATTGCTATGAAATTTCCTTTAAAAACGCGACCGAAGCCGGGGGCCATAAGCTAGTATAACAATATATTAAAGGAACGTTCGATACACCTCCATAACAATTGAATACATAGAACATAGGCGCAAATGATATTGAGGAAAATCGTTTGAAAAGTTTAAATAATGAAATATTATGTAGCTTACGCAAAGCATTGTTAATATTATTATAACATTGTCCGAAGTTTGAGACGCGTATAACAACTTGAGCGGTTTCAGTGGGATTTTTTCGAGTTTACAAAACATTTGAATTGTCCAAACAATACAAAGCTTAAACTTTATTATATACTTGTGGTCAATAATGAACAATTTTAAAAATTAACTCATTGTTATCGCTTATTACCTATGTGTTTTGAGTTTCATTTTCTTGGGTAAAGGTCAGCTTAAAGCTACACTTTTAAACTAAATTATGAACAAATTACAAGTTCAATTTCCTTATAAGAAGCTACATTTAATAGCTACATAGAATTTTATGTAATTTCATATCTTGAATTGTGCAAATCCACTCTATGTTATTATGATTTATGCAAAGAGATGCATATCTTCTACCTGTTGTGTAATCAGCCCAAAAAACTGAATTATGAATTGTATACTTCAGTACAGTTCAGTACATACAATAAATAATACATATTCAGTAAATTTCGCTAACACATACGATGTTTCACTATGACGTCCGCGCGGCGTGCCCCGCCCAATTCCATACAGATAATAAAGCCGAATTGTATTTTTATTGCTTTATTCATATACGACAAATACCCAACTGGCCCGGCCTATTTAGCAAATTATAATAAAACGATAACTACCGCTTACGACAACTTTGGATAATGTAAATATTTGAAACATACATAATATGCAGATGAAGGTTATTGGATAATGTACACAATACCTGATCACAATTAAACAAAGATATAAACTAAGCAACACACTTGATTCCAATTTAGTTTTGTTCGTACAAACATATACACACACAAATATAGCCATCATAATAATATTTTGTGAACAAGTCGTTCATCACAATATTTTCCCAATAATAGGGATTGAACTATCTTCCCTTGCCTCGGTGCCTCGATAGTCAAATAGAGTCGCCATATATTTGAGTATAATATATTTAAATAGAACTAGATTCGAAACACTAACAAAAATTCACAAAACATTTCGCAAACTTCATAATTGGTTTCCAGTTAACTTTTTTATGCCTTCCATTATCATTTTATATGCAGTTTCTAATTTTTTTTGCGAAGTAATTTAGACGTGATGCGAAATTCGTGAGAGAAATGCACATAAATGCTATAAATATAAAACAATTGTAGGATTAAGGTCGATATTTATATTCACATATATTTTGTTATGGCTATCAATAACATCATATTTTGACTAGTATTTAGATGTTGATTTAAACTCTTTTTTCCAAGAGGCATGAGGCCCAAGTAATGTCAAATATTTTACTGAGCAATTTTTAGTGGAACATTCATAAAAATATTTTTAATTGATTCTATGAACTTTCACTAATTTTCTTTAATTTTTAAAGCTATAATAGATATGCAATATTCCATCAAGATTCGTATTCCAGTTAGGTTAAACCATTATTTAGTAATTTGTTATTAAACAGGGACAAAAACCTAGAAGAATTTAAATACACAAGCTCTTATACTAACAAATACTTAGTTGCCATATGGCTTCGACTCAACTAAATATAAAAAAACGTATGTCCTTAAAGTCCTAATTTAACATAAACAAGGATAAATGCCTTCTGTACAGATTCGGGGAGAAATCATACCTTATAGCGAGCACGTCAAAAATTTAGGTGTCTACCTGGATCAGACACTATCTTGGTCGCATCACATTCAGGAACTGAGTCGGAAATTTTATGCTGCTTCCAGTTCATTGCGGCGTCTTCGTAATTTCTTACCCATATCGACCAAAGTTATGCTAGCACAGTCCCTTCTCCTTCCTATTATTGACTACGCTGATGCTTGCTTTCCTGATTTATCAGTCGAGCAGATAGAAAAACTTGAGCGCCTCCAGAACTATGGTATCCGGTTTGTATTTGGTCTTCGCAAATACGACCATGTCTCTTCCTTCCGCAAGAAGCTCAAGTGGCTCCCAGTCCGCTTTCGCCGGAATGTGCATTACTTGCAGTTACTTTATCGTGTCCTTTTTGACCCTAAGACCCCTTCATACCTTAAAAATAAATTTGACTTCCTGCACTGTGAAAGCTATTCCCTTCGTTCAGTGGATAGGCTTGTCCTGTGCACACCTTTCCATCGCACGCGCTTTTATGGTGATTCTTTTATTATTACGGCCATTAATCTATGGAATTCCTTACCTATACCCATAAGGCAAGCTCAAACTCTATCTAAATTTAAGAACCTCATACGTGACCACTTTTTAAATCTTGCGTTTGAATCGATATAGTTTTTTGTATTTGTAGTATATTTTATAGTATATTATGTTTATATTTTTATGATGTATTTATATAGTATTATATTTATTTTATTTATAGCATTATATTATTATATGTATATATCTTTTGGTATAGTATATTATATCTTATTTTAGTGTGTATATTATGACTGTATTTTTAGTAACATCTATTTATGTTTTACTTTTTACCTACCTCCGCTGTAGTAATATTGTTTTTCACACAATCTGTTGGTTGCCTGGAAGAGATTACTTGTTAGTAATAAGGCCGCCCTCTGTGTTGTTTGTACTAGTTTAAGTTCTATTGTACCCACTTTTGTTATGTTGGCAGCACAATAAAGTGTCTAAATAAATAAATAAATAAATAAATTATAAGAATTGTAAATCACAGCATAATGATTTGTTAAATAAAAGTGATTCATATATAATTACATAGAATTATAATTGTTGTTTAATTAGGAATCGAGTACTTAAGACGTTCGTTAATTAAAATAAAAAAATAAACAAATACTGGTATCTGATTTGAACTATTTCATTAATGTCTTTTGATTGATATTAAAACATATACAGTTTATATTTATTATTTATTTATTTATTTAACACTTTATTGTGCAAGAAATAAACGTCGACGCGCAAAAAAAAATCAAGTTTAGGTTAGGTTAGCCGTTAGGTTAGGTTAGGTTAGGTTTCAAAAAAAAAAACTACATAGAAATAGGAGCCCCGCAAAGCGGGGCTCCGTCGACGCGCAAAAAAAAATCAAGTTTAGGTTAGGTTAGCCGTTAGGTTAGGTTAGGTTAGGTTTCTTAAAAAAAAAAACTACACAGAAATAGGAGCCCCGCGAAGCGGGGCTCCGTCGACGCGCAAAAAAAAATCAAATACCTACGTGTGCCCTCCTCCCCCCACAAAAAACCTATAATACGTGCGGCAGTTCTCTAAAGAAACCCCGATAACCTAACTATATAGATAAATAGATGTTATCGGACGATTAAATTATTTTATTCATCCGTTTAGCGGACGACTAGCACTGTCCATATACATAAAGGTTACAAAAATAAGATTAAAAAAAAGCACAAAGGGCGGCCTTATCACTATGCAGTGATCTCTGCCAGGAAACCACGGGGAGAAAGGCAAAGAAGCGCAAAATGTTATAAAACAAAATAAAAACATATTTTTAGAATAGGGTAGAACACAGGGGTAGAAATAATATATAATATATTTAATTAATATATTTAATTTAGATTTTTCTAAGAAATTTTTAGTACAGTACAATATTTAATTCTTCCTGAACTGATAGATATTGTAACAAAAAAATACTTTAATGTTAAATGAGACATAAAATATATCTAATATCTAATATTCTAATATTTCTAATATTTCTAATATATATTATAAAGGCGAAAGTTTGTATGGATGTTTGTTACTCTTTCACGTAAAAACTACTGAACCGATTACAATGAAATTTAGCACACATATAGAGGGTAACTTGGATTAACACATAGGATAGTTTTTATCCCGGAAATCCCACGGGAACGGGAACTATGCGGGTTTTCCTTTGCAAACGCGGGCGAAGCCGCGGGCGGAAATCTAGTGTCTTATAAATTAGGTAGTTAGGTACTTCATCAGTTTACAACTTCATTTCACCACAGTTATGAAATATCATCAGTATTAAAAGGGTAAGAAATATTGGGAGACCTTTTCTAATTTTACTTTTCGTCAAAAAAAAATATATATTAAATTATCTTTGGTCAATTAAATTAATTATTATGTAACATTATACGATGCAAAAAATTACGTTACTCCAGAATAATCACAGGAAAATAATTAACAAATTACATTTTATCCGTTAACAAACGCATCACAAGGAGCTAATTATGAAATCAATTTACGCAACAGCACACCAGTATCATACGAATACCTCATTCAATCACTATCGTTTAACCACATACGTCATTGAGCCGCTACGCTCTATTCCAAACCCTAATGAGTCATGTTGAATCACCATTCGCTTAAAAGAAGACGCTTAGACACTGCGTCCTCACAAACAATCTGAACTCCAACCAAGTAACATGGCGCTCAAAGTTCTCCTAGTCGCCCTAGCGTGCGTCACCATGGCGACCGCTGAATGCAACTGCATAGAAGAGAAAACCAAACAAGACGTGAAGGCGATATGGGACTTCCTCATGAAAATACCAGTCGAGGAAAGCGAAGAGAGGTTCCCGGTGATTGCTGGGGAACTATCGCCTCTAATACCTTGTGTTTGTATGGAGCAGAGCAGAAAAAGGCGCAGCATACTCCTCAAATGTCCGGCTTACACCCGACGATTCCATTTCTTGTGTTTGAGAATGATGTGATTACGGACGGACGCCATAAGCGTCAATGTGTAGAAACGAATTAAACTCTCATCTGGTGTATTTACAGTCCAGTTTACCAAAACAAATGGGGGCCCAAATTGCATTTGATCGAATATTTTGTGAAAAAGTGATTTTAATTGAAATGTATGTCTGTGCAATAAGTTGTGAAAATTGTTGTATATATTATTTATATGATTAGCCACAAGAAGCTTTAAATAGATAATAAATGATTTTAAACTATATGTTCTTTTTTTGAGGAAACATAAGGATGGTAAGCCAGCCACGACAATGTCGATAGGTTTTTCCTTAACATTTCATATATTTTAACATCAACTAATTTCCTTAATAATTATTATTCATCATGCGACGATTGAAATGTTCTCAAATTGGTTTTCTAAGTTCAACTCTAGAAATTTGTTTTTAGTTTATTAAATTCAGATATCTGGATGACAAATAATTTCCAGGCATTTAGGGAAAGTAGTAATTCTTAGATTTTGTTGGTGTGTACGTGACAAAAAAGCAGTTGAAATAAGTAGTACCTACCTATAACATAAAAAGATCTATTAATTGATATAAAAAAATCTGTTACTTTTTCTAAATGCTAATGTTAATAAAAGTACTTAGTTGAGAATTTAGATATTCTTATGTAGAGATGAATCTTTTCAGGATTCTACATGGTGAAAACATACATACATGGTGAAAACATACATACATACATATATACCCAATAAAATAAGACAAGTACCTATACGTAATAAGTAAAGTATTCAACTTTAAAAGAAGAGCTTTTGAAACATAATATATACTAGCGGTCCGCCCCGGCTTCGCCCGTGGTACCTATATGTTTAAACTATCCTATCTCTCAAGTTGGATCGAACTGCACATGGTGTGCGAATTTTATTAGAATCGGTTAAGTGGTTTAGGAGTCCATTGAGGACAAACATTGTGACACGAGATTTATATATATTAAGATTTTCAGTATCTGAACATTGTAATTTGTGACTTTTTAAATGTCTTTATACTCCAGTCTTAAAATATATGTACTTATAAGTAAAATGGAGAAAGAGGGGATCTTGTAGGTTTTAGAGGTTTTTTGAAGACAAAGGTATAACCACATTTCTTTGGATAAACCAACGCAATGAAGCATGATAGTCACAAAAAAATAACATAGATCTAGTCGATCTAACCCAAACAGGACGGTGCGGTGTCGCGATTTATTAAACCAAATTATTTTTTTATAGATATTCAAAAATTCGGCGCATGCGCATTTTTGTGACACCTAATTTTATAAAAACCTAAATAACGTGCAAATTTATAAAGAATATAAAAAAAACGTGAGTAATATTGCTTAATAACGTGAATAATATCGCTAAAGCTTTTTCAATTGTAGTGTGACAAGGATTTAATTTTTAACTGACATTACCAAAAACAAGGAAGGTTTCGTAGCGTTTTTGGTAAATAAATTAAATTCAAAATCTTACATTTAAAAAATAGAATTTATAAGAAACAAATATTTATTTTCATACAGAAGAAAGCTGAACTAGATAATTCCTAGCCCTATAAAAGTTCTCTTATGAAATGAATCTATGGTAATTAGATTTCCTAAAATTTTCCAAATTTCCGCCTATTATTCTGAATATTTTCCTTCATATCTATGTTTCATGAAGAAAAGGAACAATTAATTACAATACTAATTCCCAGGTTTTAGCACTATAACAGGAAACCTACTTTATTAACGAAAATATAATCATATTATTTTATATTGAGATTGTTATTGAATTTGTGTTTTGAGTTGTTGTTAGTTTGTGTGTGTTTAAATAAATAAATTCTTTCTTTCAAAAATAGATGACGAGAATTCTATGAAACAACTATATTGAGATGTTTTACACATAAAGATACACTACAAATTCATTTGACATCATACGGTCAGCATAAAAAACAGGGAAAATGTACGAAAAACTATTGAACTTCGGGACTTTTATAGTCATGTTGGGGAGCTATCAATCATAAGGTAATTGCTGACATGACAATTTTCCAGTGTAGAAAAATGACAGAACTATATAGGTCGTCTAGCGTCACCACTTTCCCACAGGAAATAACACTGTTATTTTGTAACATCATGGTAACCCTCTAGCTCTCGAAAAGGTACGGAATCATCCAGGTTGGTGACCATGCATGAAGCAATGTTCTATAGGATCTATCCTTACGAAGTTATGTTTGTTTGTCTTCGCATCACAATAGGACGATTTGATTATATGATTTCTGTGGCTAGAGAGTGACATAGGCTACTTTTTACCACGGTAAAACGGCTAATTTCCATGGGAATTTCCTTGAACTACACAGAAGCCGCTTGCGGAAAGCTGGATCTAGTATATTTATTATCCATTTTATAAGTTTGTTTTATTGGGAAGATTAATGTTTTAATTTGAATGAGTAGTAGGTTCAGATAATTTGAACGTTTTTCATTTGTTTCTGAATTTGTAATAGGCCCTCTCCACAATGGAGAGCGTTGGCCCAACAAATGATCGTCGATGTTTGCCGCCATTGCGGCGATTATGAATAAACATGTACAATGCCGATCATAGACATTTAGGACCTCTACACTATCGTGATTGCCTCTACTCGTACTCGCCCAACGCTGCCCATTGTGAAGGGCCATTAGATAAGAACTTTTGAAGACATTATATTATTATTGAAATGTTTAAGTTATTTGGTAAAGTCTTGTATAAAAACTGAGTCTTTCATCAGTGGCTATATGTTCAGAGGGCCGCGCCGTACTGTTTATTTGTAGCATCATTTATATATGATTAACAATAAACAATACAATATACCTACTAAAAATATTCCTTTATCGAATTTACTATACACTTCAAGAATTCTCATTGTTGTTAGTTTTATTTCCTGAATAATCCTTTCTTCTTCAACTTCATCCTTTAGCAATCTATGTCCTAACTTCCTAAGAAGCTTGAGTTGAGTTCAAATTAGCCATTAGGTCTTAAGGCTTAGACATCAATGTTCTTTCTTTTTTTTATCCTAATTGTAGTAAATTTGAAAGCATATTTTGGTTCCAGACTGCATGAGGCTTCAGTAGATTTTTAGTACTACCCTGTAGGAAGTGAATTTACAGATATAATAATATGTTATATTGGGTTCTTGGGCTAAGGGTCTTTCAGTCCTATATTACGTAATATCCTTGCTATTGGAACCTTAATTCTTAATATTAAGAATGAATCTGGTCAATATATGCCCATGATATGTCCTTATGTGACAGTTAATAATAATTGTTATTATAAAAGTCAATGGAAATGTAGATTTTTATGTATGTATGTATGTTTGTTTGGTTTGAATTGACTGTTGGGTCTTTCCAAAGTGTAAAAAGTGTTATACAAATTATTCTTCTTTATATTAGTACCTAGCCCCTAGGCAGTATATTAGTTATTAGAATTGTTATTCAAGAAATACCATAAAATTAATGCATATTGATTACGAATTGTACGATATATTGAAATCTAGAGCTTAGCTAGAAAATCTTCACATTTTTTTTTTTTTTCATATAAATTTCATTCAAAATTTACGATTAACGCAATTACATCATCAAAGATTATTTTAAAAACAATATCATGCAAACGCAGCCTTTACTTTTAAATCATTCAATCATCACTCTCCTAAATAGTCCATTGAAATGTTACATTTTTTAGGCCTAACCTTGCGTTTTTTAGAGGACGCTATTTTGTTTATTTGATATGTAGGGGGGGTCAGTGTGAAGCTAAAACCAAGTTTGTGGGGTCGCCACCCTTGTCCCATGGCCGCCATCTTGAAAATAGCGGTTGAAATGGTTTTTACGATATATCTCTTAAACTATTTATCTGATAAAAAAATATCGTTAACATTATTTGTTGCAAATTAAATTCTCTACAACTTTGGTGCAGTAACTTTTCGTCGTAGAACTATAAATAAAAAAGTTATAAGCGAAAATGTTCAGAAATTAGAGCTATAAATATTTTTCAATAAAACTTTTATCATTTTACGAAGGAATGACATCAGACTATTTTTGTAGATTGTTTTTCGAGGAACAACTTTTATGTACAACATTTTTTCATTACGTCAATAACTATAAGGTTTTACAGCGCTCTGAAGTGAGTACTATTTTTCAGTACTCTTAACTATACATATATTGGCTATTGGCTCTTTTCCCATACTCCAGAACAATAGAAGCACACTGTAGAACATCTCAGCCCTGCTTTTCGACGTAAAAAAAAACGCGCTTCCAGACTCTACCTCCTGGGTGGTGGGGAAAAGATTCAATAATTAATTATTAATAATATTGCAAAATTGATTATTAAAAATATTATAATAACAAAAAAAAAACAATTACTGATGACAAATTATTATTAGTACACACATAATATAAGTATACTGCATAGTTCAGAGTACTGAAAATTTGTACTCACTTCGGAGCGCTGTAAAACCTTAGCTATTTACTTAATGAAAAAATGTTGTATATAAAAGTTGTTCCTCGAAAAACAATCTACAAAAATGGTCTGATATCATTTCTTCGTAAAATTATAAAAAAAAAAGTTTTATTGAAAAATATAAATATCTCTAATTTCTGAACATTTCGCTTATAACTTTTTTATTTATAGTTCTACGACAAAAAGTTGCAGGACCAAAGTTGTAGAGAATTTAATTTGCAACAAATAATGTTTACAAAATTTTTTTATCAAATAAATAGTTTAAGAGATATATCGTAAAAACCATATCAACCGCTATTTTCAAGATGGCGGCCGTGGACAAGGGTGGCGACCCCACAAACTTGGTGATAGCTTCACACTGACCCCCCCTACACATCAAAAAAATAAAATTGCGTCCTCTAAAAAATGCAACCCCAAATGTAACTTTTCAATGGACTAAAAATCAAATATAATAACCACACACCATAAAAGCATCCGTCAAACAAATATAAATATAAAATAATAGCCAAGTATTGTTATGGATCGGTCGAGTTATCGCAAGTCGCTGACCGGACGCTCCCCCAAATAAATGAAATTTAACAGAATGAGGGAAAAAAATCAATACTGTGATCTGTGATACCAACACTACTGAACATCGGCCACTATCGACTCTAATTTACGAGACAAACGCGTCGTATGTTTTCATCAAAATATAATACTAATAATTGTAATTGCTTTAAATTTAATGACACATTTTCGAAGAATGGTGATTATTGACCTTTAGGAAAGCGAAGAATGTTTGTAGACCTATTTCTATAGATTAAACAAACATATTATGTGTATAGCCTGTTGTTTCATCGGCGTATGTTTAAAAAAATATACCAACACACAGACATTGAATTGTACATGATTACGACCTCTCTTACGTATGCAAATGAAATATTGTTACGATAACATTATTTTACTTTAAATATACTTACAAACAATGTAAATTTAATGTTGTAAGAAATAAACTTGCATTTAAATTGTAAAAACAGCAACTGAGATATCTTCCTATTAAAGACTTATAAATAATCCTGGAAAGTAATAACTGACCATTATACACATAACGTAATTAATAAATGAAAAATAGCCAAAATATCTGCTCTATGTTGCATACAGTAATCAAGCTTTGATCAAATATTATTTTCTCGTTTGCCTTCATATTACATTATATTACATCTAACGAAACAAAACCAGTTACGTCCATGTCAACCTTTATAATGTTTTAAGTGATACACGCGATACACGTACCAATAAACAATCAATATTTCAAATTATTATATTACAATAGGTTTTTACTGAAATCGGCTTATATTGGTGATGTATTTATTAGTAAATTTCCACCTCGGCTTCGTTTCAAAAAAACCGCTTAGTTCCCGTTCATGTTGGATTTCTGGGATAAAAAGTAACCTATGTCTTATTCTGGGTCTTCAGCTACTTCCATAATACGTATGGTAATTTAAAAATATGTTAAATTAAAAAAATGTTTTGAAATTAGAAGTTGGCGTTTTTTTTATTTTTTTACGAAAAATTACTCCATACATTTTCCAGAAATCACTACTACATAGTAAAACAAAGTCGCTTTCTCTGTCCCTATATTTAAGCATAGGCATACATAGAGGTGCTTTAATCTTCAAAAATAAAACCGGCCAAGTGCGAGTCGGACTCGCGCACCGAGGGTTCCGTACAAACCTGCAAGGTTTGTTACAGCTTAAAGGTATTATAGACCTGAGTATTTGGTATGAATTTCAATTTAATACCTCTACGCGTTTATGAGGAAATGCGTAGTAAGTTTAAAATTATTAAAAAAATATATATTATGTGATGTAACTAAAAATTTATGGTTTTCGTAATTTTTCCTTTATCTATGCTATAAGACGTTGCTTCGTACCAAATTTCAAGATTCTGAGTTCACGGGAAGCACCCTGTAGGTTTTGATTCCCTTGCAAGTGTCGAAAATTTGCGGCATAAACGGCTGTATCTTTTGATTGCGTTGGCTTAGAAGTTTGATTTTTTCACAGCTTCAAGGGACAGTAGACCTGAGTAATTGATATAAATTTCAGCTTCATACCTCCACGCGTTCCTGAGAAAAAGGGTCTTGACAGACGGACGGACGGACAACAAAGTGATCCTATAAGGGTTCCGTTTTTTCCTTTTGAGGTACGGAACCCTAAAAACTACGCAACGCATTTTGATGCGGTTTTTATAATAGATAGATTCAAGAGGAAGATTTAAGTATGTTTTTAGACAAAGCGGGCGAAGTCGCGGGCGGAAAGCTAGTTAGTTATAAAACCAACTGTTTATGGACTGCAATAATACTGGCTACTTGAATTATGATATCTATGTCTCTAACTTTAAAGATCTAAATTGTATTACTAGCACCTTCTTGAAGTGCATTTCAAGATTATCGTATTGCTTAAATTGAATGAAGTATAAAGTATACGTTAATATTTCAATATGTTCATCACGCGTATTCGCTGAAAATATTAATTACCTTACGCAACATTTGCAAAAATAAATTAATTATATGACTAATTAAAACACGTAATATGGCATTTAATTTTACGATAGAAGCATGAAATCGCTATTTTGTATAATTTATGTAATAAATAATTTTTCTTGACTTTCATTAAAATTTAAAAACCTATCAATACACAACAAAACAACATGCTGCTCATCAATTATAATTATTAAAATATGGATATGATATGAATAAAGAACTTACCTGCTACGTTTAGGAAAAAAATAAATAGGTAGGTGTGTTTTTGCGATAATATCGTTTCCATCTATTGTAAGATTTTACAGATATCAACTAAATAAAAAGTAATTTCAAACTATTAATTGAAACAATAAATAATAATATTCTATTAGAGGTATGTACATAGTTAAAAATAAAAATTGATACTTAGCATAAAAATAAACCACAGATAATTAAAAATAAATTCAAATTTCGAATTAAAAAAAGAATGGTTATTTCCCAGCTGTAAAATTAAATTTATTCTTAAAATTTTAATGACACAATTTATGTAAGTAATTAATATATTATGTGTAATGAAGTAGTTTACTAAAATTAGTCATATAATTATACCATAACCAGAATGCTGGGCTTGCCCCACATACACATTGATAAATGATTATTGTATTTACCAACAATTATCGATGCATTATGGGTTACCCACATGACGTATGCTTTACATAACATGCTAATTGTGTACAAATCTACGCACAAAAGCATACATCAAAGCCATCGATTTATTTTTCTAACAATATTGACCGTTAATCTACTGTAGATAATATATACTCTAAGGTTAATCTGCTTTAACATGCAACACATATGAAATTCTTCGATTATTAAAATGGCAACACTCAATGTCATTCAATGTAAACAACGCACTAGCTGCATTGCATTGTGACGAAAATGGAACAATTAAAGTTATAATTGCATACGATAACACATGCAAAGACGAGCTATATGTATATTACTATATTGTATATACTTACGGGTACAGCAGACGTCAAATGTTCTGGAAGTTGAGCATCCTACACCGCAGGGCCGATGCACCCGGAAAACGCACAGACAGACACACAGTCCGCCATGTTGTTCCAAACGTCAGTTTTAAATTTCCAACCCGCGAACTGTCAAACTCGATAAGAACTTGATCCAAACTTAAATTATCGAATCGGTTTGTTTTGGTGTGAAAACGACCTTGGTGTAATTACGTCTATCTATAAACACTATTAATGTATAAAACGGTATAAAAATATTAAAATTATGAACCATGAAAACTTGTAAATTAAAACGAAATATAAATATATACTAATAATAATAAAAACGTTCAAGCCGCTCAGAGTTCGAGCGCCTACTGACTTAAAATTTTTGGGTATAAAAACATGCTACAATAGCCTCCTACGGGATCGCACCCTCTTGATACTTTGAAGTTCTGAAGCCTATACAAAAAAAGTGCTCAATGAATCGTTACGGAAGTTTCTCTTCTGTGCAAAAGTTATAAAGATGAAATAATACCATAACTTTATTTTATTGTTTAAATTATTATGTAAACGCAACCCCTAACAAAAATTAAATCAGTAAGAGTTATTGAATAGAAAGTTCATCTGCAATATGAATTGATGATTGTAATGTAAGTAATATAATTTTTATTGTAAAATAATATAACTCCCACGTTTTTCTTTAAGCCAAATATTCAATTATGTTTTTATTAAATTTCATTCAATCAATGTTATTAATAGACATCGGATTATATGCATTTGCATATTTGCATATGCAAATGCATAAAACTCTCTAATTACGGCGTTAGTGCATATTTTAGCCTTTTTCCCCAATCGTGCATATTTCGATAAGTAGCGGGAGTTTTGATTGGTTGACTAACCTTTATTAGCCAATCAGAACGCTAAGCGAGTAAACAAACCCTATTTTGGCATGGTATAATGGCAAAAAATTAAAAAATGGGCTCCATTTTAAGTAAATTTTGAGCCATTCAAAATAGGGCTAGATTACCCTTTTGGGTCTAAAAACTTAAAAAACGGCTTGATTTTCAAAAAAGGGCTAGATTTAGCCCGGAAAGGTCTAAGGTGGCAACACTGGGCTCGCGGGTGACAAACGTCACAAATTTGCACTCGAAAATTTGGTAAAAATGTTTAATTGTATATTGGCACAAAAACTATACTTAATTTCAAGAAAATTTCACTGTTTTTGTACAATCTTTGATTAAAAATTAAAATATATAAAAATAATAAAGGTTTTTTGATTTTTTATTGTGCATATTTTAGGCATATCAGTCGTTTTTAGTGCATATTTCGGCCTTTTTTAGTGCATATTTGCATGCATATTTTGGCATTTTGTTAGTGCATATAATCCGATGTCTAGTTATTAATGATTGTTAAAAGCTGTAATGATGTAAGTATTCTTCGTAGCTTTTTGTTTAAGTGCATTATAAGTTATATTGAGTACTAGCTTCCGCCCACGACTTTGTACGTGCATCCCCGTTTTTCCCCGTTCCCGCAAGAATTTCGGGAAATCCTTTCTTAGCGGATGCCTACGTCCTAACATCTACCTGCAGGCCAAATTTCAGCCCGATACGTCCAGTGGTTTGGGCTGTGCGTTGATAGATCACTATATCAGTCACCTTTGAGTTTTATATAATATATAGATTATTAAATTCATACAACATTCATTTAACGGTATTGCGTGTATAGGTGTATAAAATTTATAAAGTAACAAAAAGTTATAGGCTCCTTTGTAACTAAAAAAAAAGGTCTTAATTTTCAATAAATAGTGTAAATATTATGACTCATATTAATTTACGAAAAGTAACAATGTTAACAATGCTACGAATATAATACGTACGTATGAAACGAGCCTTACGCAATTTGAAAATTTTATAAAATGTATTTGTAAATTTACAGTTAGCATAGGTACACAACAAGCCACGTACATACAAAATAGTATAACATGTATTCCAAATTAAAAAAAAAAGTGAAATGAAAAAAGAAAAGTGAAAGTGCCAGTATCAAGGCGGTGCGTCGCATGTCCGCACGCATGTGTGCGTGTGAAGGGCCCGCGTGGCGGCAGGCTGCCGGCGGGAGGGGGCTGGGGGGGTGAAATTTTTCGTTTTTCGCCCACTTTTCCGTCCCGCTCTAGTTTTTCGTCTCCCTCATTTTTTCTTCGCCCGCTTTCTTCCTAGTGCCCCACCACATGTGTGCCGGATATAGTATAGGCGAAAACAACAGATGAAACCCATTTCCGGTTACGTTTTAAAATTGGTATAAAGTTTTATTTTATTTTTTATGCGTGGTAATGAAAGTTATTTGTGTATGTGTGTTATTTATGAATCGATTACGATACACTGATAACGTAAATGTCCACAAAGCTGAGAAAGATAAAATGATAAAACCTTTATTGAATCGAAATTTTTGTTCGATATAAGGCTGATTACTTACAGATTAGGCTTAATAAGGCGTAAAATAAGTTTTAGATTTATTTATTTTAATTCTTTATAATATAATACAAGTATGTTAATTATTGAAATGTTTCAATGAATATGCTCTGATTGAACTGAAAATGAAAATGAACCAGCTCGTTGATTTATTCTAACATTTTATATCAAATGTAAATTTAATAAACACAGATTAAAATAAATTGGCTAAAAGTTTGAAATATTTTTAAGTATAATCAATAAATGTTATTTTTTTCCCAAGAAAAAATAAATGTTTTATCTGAAAAGTTGGTATATACTACACGCCGCGTGCGGGGCGCCGCCCGACCTCGCTCCTCCATAGCGCCTTACAGCTATACAGGGTGTTGACTTATGCCATACTTTAATTTTTTAATTAAATGTTAATAAGCAAACGTGATAAATTATAAATTATAACAATTTATTCGATACACATTTGTTCGCTGTTTGTTATCAGTTTCATAAAACTTTTTATAACCAATTTGAGTGACTTTAACGGTTCGGTTTCTTATTCCAAACAGTTCCTCTTATATCATTATTTTATCGAAATAATTTATTTTTGAACAAAAGTTAAACTGCAATAATATCAAATTATGTATACCTATTTATAATCGTAAAAATTCCAAATTAACTTAATTTATATAATTTAAACTCAACTAAATTAACCCAAAAAAATAATAAAAAAATTAAAATAAAAAATATCGATAGTGTGAACCTAAAAATATACTTAGTATCTATCAAAAATCGAAAAATATCCAAAACTACAATCGTAACACGAGCTTCTATATCTATATATATAAAACTCAAAGGTGACTGATATAGTGATCTATCAACGCACAGCCCAAACCACTGAACGTATCGGGCTGAAATTTGGCATGCAGGTAGATGTCATAACGTAGGCGTTCCCTAAGAAAGGATTTTAAGGATAGGTTTTATCTCGGAAATCCCACGGGAACGGGAACATTGCGGGTTTTTCTTTGAAAACGCGGGCGAAGCCGCGGGCGGAAAGCTATATTTTCAATAATACGGCTACAAATCACGCGCTAACCATGACGCTTCCATCCACCCTGTAACGCCGCACAGAACTAGGAAACGAGGGGGTAAGTACACACGGCCCCCCTCTGGGGGAGTACATGGCAAATACGCGAAAGCAATAGGACTTTTAAAAATTCTCCAGAAATATGATTTATGTGTTGACGGCAAGAACGCCTCCTTTTCTTGTTCAAGGACGGTCTGATTCGATTTTTAAACCACCCGAGCTCAACGCTTTACTTTCCCTCTAAATTCATATTGTTATCCCATTTTAAATGTTCGCATTTTAAAATTTTCGACCTCCTGTCATTCTCTTAGCTGCCAGCATTGTCTATTCTATATTTAATCAGTAATCATTTTATTCCGCGCCTAATTTGAAATTGGAAGTAAAAGGAATTGAAGGCACATGAATCGAGGTGGCATATTACGAGGGCAATGTCGTCTGAAAAATAATGTGTTTACCTTTTTTTAGGATACATATTGCCATGTGTTAGAGTATAAGCGTTTTAAGGAACGTGTTTAGATCTTTTATATTTTCCCAGAATTATCTTGTCACCAGAATTTGTATGGATTATAAATTATAACATATTAAGGGCTCTTTCAATTTATGCGTTTCGTATCGGACCGCTACAGTGCCGAAGCGGTGCGTTTGTCGTACGGCGCACGGCCGGTCGTTTGTTTTCATACAAAATGCACGGTGCGGCAACAGCGCGGCGTCCGTACCGCGAACGCTCGACAGCAGGACGGAACCGTCGCAAGTCCCATAGGGATGTCGGAAATGCAATAAAGTATCGATATATATCGTATCGATGTTTTTTGAAAATATCAATATCGATATTGATATTTTTATTAAAAAATATCGATATATCGATATATCGGTATGATTTGACAGAGAATATTCGTGCTCTAAAAATTAATTTTTTGGCCTAATCTAATTCAATCATCTTACATTTCTACGGGTACTCAAGTACAGAAATACGCGCGTTTTGAGGTTATAATATATAAGTCAGTCGTGGTAATAATACGGACGGGCAGTTGAAGAGCACTAAAAGTAATGTTTCTTCGTCAGAGTCCATGGCTTAACTGGTGTCAAAATTCAAATAAATTTAAAACAGCACTAGCATACAAACGCACGGCAGTCAGATACGCTTTCAATTTAAGCGTTTGGTAACGGACTGCTACCGTACTGCAACGGCACGGCAGCGGGTTATAACTAGCGGCACGGAAAACGTGCGGCAGCGGTCCGATACGAAACGCATAAATTGAAAGAGCCCTTAATCTAATATGTAGAATAAATAACTAGATAATAAATAACTTATGCCAAAGACAATATTTGAATCATTATTTGAATCATTATACAACATCAATATTTATTATGTAAATCATTATTATTCATAGAATTGAAATAATTTTAAATTCTAACGAAAGTTTATTATTTTAACGTATCATATTACGCAAGTATATTTCATAGACATTTTATTTTATAAACCTTGTTAGTTTATTGTTAAATTGTTCTTTTAATCTAGTAAAGATTCGAATAGAGTCAAAACTTAAGTATAATTAATACATTTTGAAATACATTGCCTAAAAAAATGTAATTTAAAAACTACATGATGCAAAACACTACGCGATGCAAAACTTTAATTACAAGCATTTTTTTTATTGTCACAGATAAAATAAAACATCATCCTCCTTTTGGCTGTCGGATAAAATCTATCTATGCCTCAAGGACGAATCACGAGACATCATACATTTTAATTATTAGAATTATTCTTTCCCTAAATATTTCTTGATAAAATATAAATATTCCCCAAAACGTTACACGTGTCTTAATTTAATATCGGCAAAGTTTCGCGAACGCTCGGGTATTTTGATTTCATTCCCTCTTTATTATAACAATGAAAATAAATCAAATTCTAAGCTTATAAAAGTGTTTTTATTATCTGCTTCTATTCTAGAAAAAAACGATGTATCCCATTCGTGGAAGATATTAAATAAATTATATACATTTAATTTAATGATAACTATTCTTTTTAATAATATTTTATAGTAGGTATAAAAAATCAGAAAAATTTAGTTTTTTTCAAAAGTAAGTACAGTATCAAAGTAAGTACAGTATCAAGTAAGTACAGTATCATTTTAAAAGCTAAAAATAAATAAAACTAATTAAGCGTGCTCTATAAAACGCGTCAAATTTTTAACAAATGGTCCAAAGACCATAAAATAGTTAAACCATTATTATTTTACCCCTTAATTATAAATGAATTATGAAATAAAAAACTAATCATTTAGAATTGTTTTATAATTCGATAAAATTATAGGCTTAAAAATCTTTTTCATTGGACTTACACGTGTAACTTTTTTAACTTACAAATTTTACACGCGTAACCTTTATATACTTTTTAAAATTAAAAATGGCTGTATAGAACTTTATTGTTATAACAATTAGACTTTTTAAAAATATAATGAACAGAACCATCAATTTGCCGAATTAATTGATATAATATATTTTTTGGTACTAATTTATTTTAGTATAAAATTTATATTAAATTTATACTTAATATTTAACATAAATACATTGTAGATACATCATTATTCATTGGATTCTGGATACTAAAATAATTAAAATTTTAATTACACTCAACATTGACATTTTAAAAATAGTTCAATAGATATGGAATAGAGATGGAACCCACGATCTTTCTGATTAATAATGTACTCAGGCATGAACCACTCAACCATGGAGGTTACGAAGAAATTTATTAATTTTACAAACATATGAAAAAAGTTATTGTAATAGTGTTAATTCAGTCCGAGAAATCTAATGTAAATACATAAAAAATGTCTAGCCAGTTTATAAACGTATCTAATCCTTCTTTTTAAAAATCCTAGTTATACTATATTAATTAATAGAGAGATATTAATAATTAATAGGGAGTTGAAAATAGAATAGTATACGCCCTCACTACACGATTACAGATAAACGATAACCCCGTCTCGTGACGTCACTACCCCACTCCAAACATAAAAAAGAACCGGCAAAATATATATAAATATTGAAAAAAACTGAGACACGTGTAAAGTTTTGAGTGCCGAAATTAATTCGGCGAAAATGCGTGGGCTTACATACTTGTTGAGTTTCGTTATTTTACGAATATTATTTAAACGATTACTTTCTCATAATTTGGATAAGTTTGCAAATTATGCATTTACATTTTGTACACGAGTAGGGGATTATTTTTTTTTTGTCCTTTTACTTATTTTAGTTGCCCGGTTTCGTCTAGAAATAATATACGAATTTTTTTTTCGGTTAAGTCGTTTTTCCTCCTCGCGTGGTTGTGTTCATATTCATTATATTCCACCCTGTCTAATCTAAGGAATTTTTTCATATAAATCTACTCATGCTGACAATGAGCAAATATTTTCATCATAAATCGAAATTTAAACTTTAAAATGTTTCTTATTTAACAACTTCCCTGTCCAATGAGTCAAATATGACTCACACGAACGTATTGGGACAAGTTCATGAGTCACAGGTGACTCATTTCACTATACACTTTTAGGCATATTTTTGGGTATGAACGTGTCGTGATATTTCTTTAATTCATACGTGGACGTATAGCAAAAAAACTAGTGCAAAAAACCTAACGTTTATGGTAATAAAAGAAAATTTCGCAATTTTTCTATAGTTCTTATGTTATTACAAGAAATTGGCAATACTTAAATGAAACTCAAATAAGTATTTAATCAAAGGCTTTTATTTAAAGAAAATATTACGAAATAGTATGAAACATCAGGGTTTATAAGCATGGGAGTAGAAAAAAAAAATAAATAGTATAAAATCAAGCATGTTTCTCATTAAAACATTCTAAACAGAATATTCGCTTTGTCACACCTTCTACACTCAGTGTGTACTTGCTTAGCTCTTCTAGCCAATAAACCTTGATTTTTCAATTTGATATAGCACCCAGTGCATCTTTTTCGTACATATACATATATAAAATATGGATTATAACCTAACATAGCTATCTATTTCTCTTATTTATTTTTATGATATTTTTTTTCTACTTCGGTCTCCTCCGGCCGAAGAAGAAACCGCTCGCACGCTTTTATAACGCGTTTCATTAAAGAAACGAATCTTCAATGGCGGCCAAAGCTGACACTGACATATGGTAGGGTCAGTAAAAAAGAAAATAAAAATAATGTAAATGGATAATTATTTTATTAATTATTTCAAATTGTTTATTGACAAACTTTTTTGTTATGGTATTTGTGTATTTATATGAATTATCATATTTACGTATACAGAATGCAACAAAATCCCCATAATACTTGTAATGAGCTCATAAAACTGAACAACTTTTCCCAAAGAACATATTTTGTCAAATTCCAATAAAACATTATTTACTATCGCAAATACCTACATAATTGTCATTGTAAATTTATGATAAAAACTATTATAGGGAAAATCAAATACATTTTAGTGATTTTACTTTTCCCTTTTTTTTTGCATGCCGTACGGCCGTGTGTAAGCGAGAGGGAATGATAAGCGCCGCCATTTAAGATTCGTTTCTTTAATGAAATGCGTTATACCTGATTGATTTTACGACAGTTGATTGACATTTGACAGATAGCATATCGTAATTGTCACTCAAAATCCATCTGTATCATGGAAATATATATACTTCGTACTGTGTGCGTGTGTTCACCTATGACTCATTGAACGTAGTATCGGTCAATTAAGGAAAGCTGGCATGTTCACAGTACTCACACTTATGCAATTTCACTTACAGTATGTTCAAAAATAAATGCGACTCTAGTTTCATTTTAGACTTGAATTGTAAAATGGGTGCGTTGTAGATAAATATATGCAAACTAGCGACCCGCCCCGGCTTCGCACGGGTGCAATGATGATACACATACACTACAGAAAAACTGTGAACGTTGTATATAAAAACATAGCGGCCCGCTCCGGCTTCGCACGGGTATAAAATATATAGCCGGGCGGCCGGCCGGTACCGCCGCAAACGCTACGTCCCGCAATTTTTAAATCTGTAATATCTTCGAAAATATTCACTTAAATCATACGGTGTAAAGGGCCATATAGATCTATATTAAATGAACAATGTATTCAAGGTATTTAATTGGTTAAGGATTAATGCTGTATTGGTTAAAATCGCTTCGAAAATTAGCCATTATTTGTCGTAAAAAGTAAATGACAAAAAAAAGTTATTGTGGGTTATCCATAAGAGATAGATATATACCATCGCGGACTTTTCTGTAGACCTTTTCAATGTGTACAATACTTAGTACATTATTTTGATAAAACTCGTAGGGTTCAGCCTGCGTTTGCAATGTAAGCGGAAAAAATATAATTTTTTACGACATCACATTAGAAACCTCAAAAATAACAGTACTTCTCCACTATTTAATGGATGTTATTATACATATAAACCTTCCTCTTGAATCACTCTATCTATTAAAAAAAACCGCATCAAAATCCGTTGCGTAGTTTCAAAGATTTAAGCGTACAAAGGGACATAGGGACATAGGGACATAGGGACAGAGAAAGCGACTTTGTTTTATACTATGTAGTGATATAATTATGAAAGCTCTCATAATTTACCTGTAAAATTATAATTTAAAAGTAAATCAATTGATGAAGTTAATTATTTATTCTAATAATAATCAATTGGATAAAAGTATTAATAATCATTCAATTATCAAATAATAATTAAATTTCAGGTCATAAAAACAATACAAATAACACGTGCGCTCACTCCCAACACACGGATGGTTGTTTTGATAATGATTTAAATAACGGACGTCTTCTGCAGTTGCGGAGCAGTCTTGTCCTGACTTTGGTCGAGTAAAGATATCTAAGAAATATTATATTTGTCTTAAGTACGTAATACCTACCAATACGCGCTAACAAATATGTGTTACATGTTTATTGTATAATTTTCACATTATTGGTTTTAAACTCAAACTCAAACATTTATACAATTAGTCTTCTTCTAGAAGCACTTTTGAATCGTCATAACAGTTTAACAGTTTTAACATTTACCACCAATTCAGAAAGCAGTATCTATAGAGAAGAAGAAGAATCTATTTAATCATAATCGTAATCTTCTACTTCACTGAAACTTTCATCGCTCGAAGAACTCGCCGTCGGAATTTCTTAATGTTATTATAAATGAGTCAGTGTAATTATCTACTTTTGGTTCTAATTGAATATATTTTTCCTCATGTTCTCGCGTCTTTCTCCAAACGTCACTAAACATATCCAGACTAATAGCATTTGCTTCCTTTCTAAATAATTCTTCCACAGTTTTCAAGTTAAAGTTCACATTTTGTGATGCTACTTTCCCTTTAATTATGCCCCATAGTAACTCTATTGGGTTGAGTTCTGGATGGTATGGTGGAAGGCGCAATACACTATGTCCATGATCTTTGAGGATTGCATCAAGTAAAAATTGTGTATAGTTTGGCTTATTTTTTTTAATAATGTGATAACTCTGATTATTAATTAGTAATTTGATTTTTGAAAAAAAAATGCCGATTTTAGTCAAAATTTATATTTTTATAACAAGATCCTTATCATCCAAATTTCCACCTTGGTGAGAAAAATTAACATTTCTAATGAAAATGAACAAAAAATTAAATGATTTTATTAAATACTGTAAAATAGTCTATAATTCTTCCATTTACTGTATCACAAAATTCTACATAGATTTTTAGATATTCGTACTACACCAATTACATCACCCTGTATTTATAAACAATTGCAAAATATGACACATACATAGGCCGGGAGATACTGACACAAAATTTCGGGTCATTTGTAACAGAATGGCGGTTCTACAGAGGTCTTATTACGCAATGACTAAAAGAAAAATGATGGTCAGAACGCTGGTACCGGCGGACTAGTCGCGTGGGCGTTAGTCGAACTCGTCGGATAAAAAGCGAAAGTCAAACGATTTGTAACACAAAAATTTTAGAATTTACCGATAGCCCATAAAAAAGATGTAGGCGGTAGTGCGGTTTGGAATCGGAATCGGAATTGGAATTTGGAAGCGGTTTGGAATCGTCCGAAAAGTATGGCATGGCGATTTTAGTAAATGGCTGCACGACGATGGTTACCTGTGCAAAAGTTAGCCCGGTACAAATGGTTGAATTGTTTTTTTTAAATCAACGCATTCACGTCGGTATGGCGGACTGTAAGTCACATCGTAAAAGTATGGCATGACACTACCGCCTACATCTTTTTTAAGGGCTATCGGTAAATTCTAAAATTTTTGTGTTACAAATCGTTGGACTTTCGCTATTTATCCGACGAGTGTGACTAACGCCCACGCGACTAGTCCGCCGGTACCAGCGTTCTGACCATCATTTTTCTTTTTGTCATTGCGTACTAAGACCCCTCTAGACCGCCATCCTGTTACAAATGACCCGAAATTTTGTGTCAGTATCTCCCGGCCTAACATGTGCAATGTGTAAATGTGTTGACGTTCCAGCTCTTCTTAATGGGCCTATACAGAAAATTTGTCGTCCTACGTTCATGAGTCACATGTGAATCAAAAATAAAATTACCCGAAATGAGATAATTTCAATAAAAATAATTTATATAACTTATTATTGCGGTATTAATTAATGTTGTTTGTCCTAAAATTAAAAAAAAACAGTGGACGTGTGGCATCGTCATAATGAGTTGTATGGGGACAGGGAAGTTGTTAAATTGATATTTTTGGTTTTATGGCATTCAAATGCTTTATAAATATAAATTTATAAGGAATAGAAAAAAATCGATCACGAGGCGGGACTCGAACCCGCATCCTTTCACGCCAATCCGAGGCGAACGCTTGACCAACTCAGCCACCCGTGTTTACATGAGCTTTATCAATAATAAATTTAAAAGATTAAAATTACATTATTATATTATTACTTATTATTCATTACAACTATTCGTGTTTTACTTACAATGCAAATTACACTCCATATTCTCGTAGCTAGTAGGGTAGTCGCAGATTTTAATGATGTAACATCGATGCGTGCTTGACCCAATTCTTATATTAATTCAGATGATAAAAAATACGATAATTTTGATACAATTTCTTTATTTCAATACGGTAAGTTAAAGTTCAACATACAAAATAGGTATATCATCCCAAAATTTCCACATTTGATGTATAATTTTCCGATCATCTTCCTTCAACTCAAAACACGTGGTAATAAAAAAAATCAATTTCTAAACACCTTCTGTTCCCGTCTAGACGGATAATAAGTAATCTCCACATTCAAAGACTCGATTTTAACACATAAAATTATTTACAAGCAAGCAATCAGAATATTAAATTCCAAATCGATTCCATAGTTTGCGTGAAAGAGCAACAAAAATATCCTCAGACATAATCAATGTTACACATGTTTCGAATTACTAAGAAATAGCTAATATTTCCAATGAACTATTTCCACAAAAACCTCTCACAAAACCAATAAAGAATAAAGATAATTAAATATATATTATGATGTATAATCGAATTTCTCTTTAAAATTATGAAGCTGCCAACTTCGACCTTCAGTGTACACGTGCCACAATAATTCAAGCTTTTCTTTTCTGTCTAAATTGAAAAAGGTTCTGTTTTATTAATTTCCCGGTGATTTTGCTCCGTAACAAGCATCTTTTAAAGTTTTATGTGTTACACGTGGATGGGAGTTTATATTATTATTAGACCCGACTTTGCTCGGTTTGTGTGAAACATTTTAATTCTATGTGATATTAATGCTAATCAACTGTTAAGTTGTCAACGGTAAAGTGTTAAATTTTATTCAAATAATTTCAGCCTTGTTTTATAACTAGCTGTGTCCTGCGATTTCACTCGCGGGCAAAAACGCGCGCAGAAGCTTTCATCGGTCTGGTCTTAAAACTTATTAAAATAAACTATTCGTATTTTTTTAAAATTTGGCCTGCTTGTTCTATAATTATTTTTTTTACAAATTTTCCTTAAATCGTTCCAAAAATAGTATTAAGATTTGAAGCACTAACAAACACAGGATGATCAAAATGAATTACATATTTTAAACTTATTCTAATGTTTATACAGAATGTCCCTAATTTGGTGTAAGTACATCAATGGACGCAATTTTGATAAATTCTTAAAACTCTACGTGTACACTGTGCAGTGTACACCCCTGACTGACAACGCGCCCACTTATGCCATCCGCACGCGTGTAATTTTATTGAATACTAGCGACCCGCCCCGGCTTCGCACGGGTGCAATGCTGATACTAAATACACTACAGAAAAACTGTGAACGTTGTCTATAAAGACATAGCGGCCCGGCCGGCTGTGGGCTGGTACCGCCGCAAACGCTACAGTTTCCGTCCCGCAATTTTTAAATTTGTAATATCTTCGAAAATATTCACTTAAATCATACGGTGTAAAGGGCCATATAGATCTATATTAAATGAACAATGTATTCAAGGTATTTAATTGGTTAAGGATTAATGCTGTATTGGTTAAAATCGCTTCGAAAATTAGCCATTATTTGTCGTAAAAAGTAAATGACAAAAAAAAGTTATTGTGGGTTATCCATAAGAGATAGACATATACCATCACGGACTTTTCTGTAGACCTTTTCAATGTGTACAATACTTAGTTCATTATTTTGATAAAACTCGTAGGGTTCAGCCTGCGTTTGCAATATAAGCGGAAAAAATGTAATTATTTACGACATCACATTAGAAACCTCAAAAATAACAGTACTTCTCCACTATTTAATGGATGTTATTATACATATAAACCTTCCTCTTGAATCTATCTATTAAAAAAAACCGCATCAAAATCCGTTGCGTAGTTTCAAAGATTTAAGCGTACAAAGGGACATAGGGATATAGGGACATAGGGACAGAGAAAGCGACTTTGTTTTATACTATGTAGTGATTATGGTTTATTAAATTGTATTAAAATTTTCAAACTATGATGTAATAAAAAAATATACATTTTATTCGACTTTTTATAATTAAGATGTATAATTTATCGGATGAAAGAAATGTATAAAATTGTTTAATTTATATTGCTCGTTAGTAAACTGTACTTAAAAATGTATAAAATTTTTAATTTTAGTTGCTCGTTAGAAATTACAATTAGCCTAAAATTGTTTCTAATTATTTTACACTAGCACACTTTTTATAATAAATGCTGTATAGGTAAATAAATATATTTTACACCCTAGGGGGTAGAGACTTACAAAATCCATTACAGTTTTAACTGGATATAAAGAACTAAGATTTTATTCTACTTTTCCGTACCATACAAATAATAAAGTTATAAAGATATGAAAATCCTTAAACATAAATATAAATCAAAACTACATTCATATTTATATTCAAACAAAATTACATTTAAAGTTCGCATGCAATAAATTACCCTACATTTTCCACCCCCTATTGAAAAAGTTTGTAAGGAAACGGAGATATGAGAAAATTTCAGATTTACGCTATAAATATTACAGACGATCTTTTAAAACATATATGTACGTAAATGGCGGACTTTTTCAACCTCAAACTCAAACATTTATTTATTCAATTAGACTTCTTCGAGAAGCACTTTTGAAACGACATTACATAATATTTTTAACATTTTTTATGAATCAATTTCATTAATAAATAATAATATGTAATAACAATTTTTAATATACAACAAAACCACAACCAAATTGTCAGAACTGAACAAGCTTTCAAATAAAAAAAGAATCATCAAAATCGGTTCACGTAGTCGAAAGTTAAAATTCTAACATACCCAAAAAAATAGGTACGTTCTAATTATTGAGAACCTACTTTTTTGAAGTCGGAGGAAAACTTAAGAAGCTTCATTCATTCGTAAGTACAAAATTTTGTTTAGTAGCCAACCAGACTAACAAGCTAGCATACAAGTAAGTACTGATGACATATAACCGATGTCAAGTGGCAGTCCGATCGCCCATCAAAGCACTGACCGCGCTCTAGTATGCTTAACCTACTAATAATTTACCATAAAGTAGTACCTAAGGTTAGTGATCTCTTTATAGCATATATAATTATGCCATGTTATAAGATATTTCAAATTTATTAAAAATCCAGAAACTATAAATAGACTTTTTATGAATACTAGCGAACACTTGCTAAATCTATGCTCTTCAAGTCTATCACTACTTTAAAATTCATCAAAACATACTCAGCCATTTCAGCGTAAACCAACAACGAACACTCAAAAAGTTTGCATTTAGCAAAATCCTCTTTTCCTTCATTGGTTAAATAAAATTCATGTATTCCTTATATCTTGGAAGTTAAAAGCGACGCACGTGGAAATATATTTTAACTTCGCTTCATATAAAATGGAATTTTATTTCGCGGAGGCGACATTATAGATTTTATTTTTGGAGGACAAACTGCCTTTATTATAAAGACGAATTCCGTCCACGTGTTCAATTACAATGATCTAATGTATTTAGTAATCAATCGAAATGTATGTATTTACATTGATGTATTAAATATTAGTCTTCAATATACAATTTTAATATGAGAAATCTGTCCTCCTCGACACAGTGGCTAGAAGTGAGAAATATCCAGGGCTCAATTCCGGACGAACCACGTAGAAACCAGTTATATTGAAATTATTATTCGCTTATATTATCTATAGAAAATCGATCAAGAAAATAAATGAGAAATTCATCTGTCCCATACCACAACACAATCCACAATCTACAAGAAAAAATAGGACTGACTTAATATTATAAAATAAATATTACGTTTCAAGTGTAAGACTGAGTTTGAAATAAACTAAATAAGCGCCAGCGTCATATAATAATGTGTTTTCATGTTTGTTTGTCAATCACACAAATATGAACGCACGAATTTCGACGAATCTCTACAAGTTGTCAAAGGAAGCCAGCGAACGTCAGTGCTATGGTCAAAAGTCAATATTAAAATCGATAACGAACTTTCTTATCTTAGATTAAGGATTGGTCTCCGCGGCGTATTTCCAAACTATACATAGCCAGAACGCAATCATAGGAAACTGCTCGTGTGTACTTTGTAATGCTGTTTTTAAGTTTGTTATTACAAAATATACACGAATTATGCGTACTGATCGTGTATACTTTGTAACGCGGATGCTTGCTTCTTCGTTCCACAGTATACACGATCAGTACGCAAAATATAACTAAATATGCCTACTACACCACTTACGCTTGAGCGAAATAATAAATATATAGGCAATCAAAGACTTGTACAGCTATATCTATCTACTTTTATTCTTCTTGATTGATTCAGTAAAATATGGAATAAAAATATTATTAGGTGAGCTTAGAAAAATAAATAGGTAACAGATATAAGGGTTAGGTTGGGTTAGGTTAGGTTCGTGTTTTTTTTTAACTACACAAAAATAGGAGCCCCGCCAAGCGGGGCTCCGTCGCCTCGCAACCGTCTTCTTCTGGACTTATTAGATTCTTACATTTTAGCACTATTGTCAATTGTAAGTCGTGCAGTATAGTCGGGAACGAAGACACAAGCATCCTCGATACAAAAAATATACGGTCAGTACGTAACATTACATACACAATACACATGCATTTTAATAATAGATTTCAAAACAGCAATACAATAATATAAGCGCGAGCAATGGAAAGACGCCGCGCTTACTCTGAAATATACACGATTAGTCCGCATGCGTACAGGTAAATTAGCTTGGAGAAATTTTTGCGTTTGTAGTAGTGTATGGTCAGCAAATAAAATAAAACAACATTTTATTTTTAGTTTTTATTTTATATATATAAGGGATTTTAAATTAAACTATATGTGTTTCTCCTCTGGAAAAGATGAGACTTTATTTTAATATTTGCACATTTAACATACGTATAACTTTTACATTAACAATGTTACTAAAATGAAAAATTTACTAACCTGAAAAAGAAACGACATTTAAAGTTTAATTCTTTAGTTTGAGAAGTCAAAGGCTTGCCTCGACCATGTTTTAACACTGGAGCCATTTTGAATTAACAATATAAAGTTACAACACTTACACACAAATTAAACACTTCAACAAATATTATAACAATACAAATAATAACAACAATCAACAAATACAAAATTTAACAATTAAACTACTAGACCGGGAGATATTGACACAAAATTTCGAGTCATTTGTAACAGGATGGCGGTTCTACAGGGGTCTTAGTACGCAATGACAAAAAGAAAAACGATGGTGTGAACGCTGGTACCGGCGGCTTAGTCGCGTGGGCGTTAGTCGAACTCGTCGGAAAAATAGCGAAGTCAAACAATTTGTAACACAAAAATTTTAGAATTTACCGATAGCCCATAAAAAAGAAGTAGGCGGTAGTGTCATGCCATACTTTTCCGGTGTGACTTACAGCCCGCCATACCGACGCGAATGTGTTGATTTAAAAAAAAACAATTCAACCATTTGTACCAGGCTAACTTTTGCACAGGTAACCATCGTCGTGCAGCCATTTACGAAAATCGCCATGCCATACTTTTCGGACGATTCCAAATGGTCGCCATACCGCCGAAAATCTGCAAAATTTTTTTTTTTCGCCGAACCATTTACAACCCTACATTTTTTTTTCAACAACTCCTGAATGATTATAATTAATAGAAGTGTGATAATGTCATACCTGTGGGAGGTGGCGAATGTGTATAAGATTTTTTTTTATTGTAAGATTTTATTCGTATTTTGAACGATTAGTAACAGTATGGCACTAATTTTTCCTGTAAGTTTGAGGTTCAACGAATATAAATACAAAATTTCAAAGATCTAGGTGGTGGAAATCTTCACTTATATAAATTAATACTAAATTAATTTTTCAAGTATGGCAGCACTTTTTCCCCCTACTAGAAGTATGGTAAATATAATAATGGTCACATTTTATCAAATACTCTCCAAAAATCCAAATGCAATACTGGTACAAAAAGTTTGGCGAAAAAAAAAAATTTGCAGTTTTTCGGCGGTATGGCGACCATTTGGAATCGTCCGAAAAGTATGGCATGGCGATTTTCGTAAATGGCTGCACGACGATGGTTACCTGTGCAAAAGTTAGCCTGGTACAAATGGTTGAATTGTTTTTTTTAAATCAACACATTCGCGTCGGTATGGCGGGCTGTAAGTCACACCGGAAAAGTATGGCATGACACTACCGCCTACTTCTTTTTTATGGGCTATCGGTAAATTCTAAAATTTTTGTGTTACAAATTGTTTGACTTCGCTATTTTTCCGACGAGTTCGACTAACGCCCACGCGACTAAGCCGCCGGTACCAGTGTTCACACCATCGTTTTTCTTTTTGTCATTGCGTACTAAGACCCCTGTAGAACCGCCATCCTGTTACAAATGACTCAAAATTTTGTGTCAATATCTCCCGGTCTATACGTAATAATTATAATTTTTGAATGAAATGTGTGCTTTATGTTCTAACGGTACCAAACGACTGCACGTGGCACCTGCGGACAGCGTAAACTGGTTTATTCTGTTTTTGTGCGTGTTTCCACTTTCCACTATCAAGTGACGATTTATTTATTTGTTTTGTTTCGTAATTATTATGGTCAAATATTAATTATGAAACAAATTATTATGGACACGATATTTTATTGTTTCACGGTAGTCGTCTTGTCGTTTGCTCTAGGACGTGAAATTGAATGATATATTTTTTTTTATAAAGTCAAAACCATATTCTTTCAAATAAAAACTTGTTTTTATTGAAAACAAAAGTGTTGCTAGGAATAAGTATAAAATTAAATAGTAATGTTAGGATATCGAAACATTTTTGTATAGGCCAGAACGATATAGTGGAAACGCGCTCTAAGATCTGAGTAATATACACACCACTACATATGCAAAAATTTCTCCAAGCTAATTTACCTGTACTGGCGCTGTATATTTTGGAGCGCTATTCTTACTTACTTCACTACAAAGTATACGCGAGTATTTGCGTACTGCTGTTGTATAGATTGAAAGAACTTTGTAAAAAAGTTATTTCCAAACTATACGTGATTAGTTTCACACCGTTGCGTACTGGCCTTGTATAGTTTGGAAAGACGCGTCTCCGCGCGCGCGATACGGCGCGCTACATCGTAGGCCGTAGCGCGCGCGCGGAGACCAATCCTTAATCTAAGTTTCTTATCTTACTCGCGTCATAAAGAAAATAACTTATGCTAGAGTTTTAAAAGCAGTAATAATTGCAAAAAAGCAGGACTAAAGTACGTATGGTACGTATAAAAGAGCAATGGATAAAAAAACAAACTTTGTTTTAATTATAATATTACTGTACTGTTTTAATTATAATATTACTTAACTGTTATTATATAAAAGGAATGTAATTAGTAATCTGTGGTAATCATTTAAAACTACTAAACAAAACTTAACTACTATCCTACTACACTAAGTACTATACTAACTTACTATAACAAAAAAACATACATATCTATAAAAACAATTGAAACATAACATTTCATTGTACAATCTCTATTACATAAATGATAAAAGCTCGTCGCCTTGTTACCTGTATAACAAACAATTACAATACGTAACTTTTTAACAGAAGTTTATTATTCAGTTTTAGTTTATATTTTATGTATTTTCGGTTTTTAAAAGATTAACAGCCATTGAAAACTACTTTATTTAAAATATATCGAGTTATCGATTTTGCATAATAATTCAATTTGAATAATTCCATTAAATTTTGTTGATACTCATACTATTGCTTTAAATATGTAAAGATTACAAAAAATACATGTAAAGAAAAATCTATTTTTGAAACAGATGAAAACGCATTTTTCACATTCCTCACGAAGAAAGAGGCATTAAAATACTTTATACCACAGATCACAGAAACTAAAGGCTTTATACAGACCTAAGAATCCGAAAAAATCTTTCATAGAAAAATTTTACGCAAGTTGATAAAAAAAACTTTAAAACAAGATGAATGAAATCTCAAATCAATAAAGTCGTGACCCACGTCCTATAGGATACATATTTCAATTAAGGATTTATTTCTACTATACATTATATACTATAGATAATAAGATACAAAATAAAGCAGCCGGACAATAACATGATCACTAAAATCCTTTGTATCGGATCTTGCATTCAAAATAAACAACATTATAATTATAACCTTTGAACGCGTCCATAAATGTGTTATTTTTTCAAACTTTTAAAACGCGTTCCAAACATTTATAAAAGGAATTACAATGAATCGAATAAAACAAGCGCTGACGGATCGTACGAGCGTATATCCTGAAACTATCTCATCCCCCCCGCCGCCCCTACCACCCCTCGCTTTCACGGTTCTAATTTTTGGGGAATTTGGGGCATATTCGTAAATATGAAATGGAAAAAATATTTCGCGGTTAACGTCATTTTACGCTTTATTACAATGGGCCTAGAGTCCGTTTCGTATTGACAGACGGTTGGAAAAAAATTACTTCATATGTCGTCCTTAAGACGGAGCGCCTCGCGCTACGTATGTGTGTTTTGAACAGAGATACTGTGGAGCGACTGTTGTTGTGTTATTTTTATTTGCGTGTGAAGCATTGTGAATTTGTGTGCTCATAACCGTTGGTTACCAGATTATAAACGTAAGTTTAAAAGCAGTTATCATAAATCTTGTAGAAAGAATAGATTAGTATTATTTACTTACAATTATTTACTTCATTATTGATAAGTTTAAGTAAACGTTTATTTCAATAACAGGGAAAAAATGATTTCACATTAATGAGCAACTATTAATGTGAAATTTACATAATATATTACGTACTTACTATGTTAGTTACATATTGGATGGAAATGTTTCCTGGGCCACACATAAATGTCGCTATTGGTATAAAATAATTTAAAACATACAGTTTTCAAAATTTCATAATTCATTCAAACATACCTACAGACATGGACGTATAAAAAAAGATGGACGCCGTTTTACGAACAAACAACGTGTAAAGACAATGAACACGCACACACTCTCACCATAGTAAGCTAGTCGGCCGCCATTACGTCGTGAACTACCGACTGATTAACAGCATCACTGTTTCACAAAAAATATTTAAAATGCCGTCTTGGATGGTTAAATGGTGTCGCAATAGTACAATTTTAAATAACAAAACACAGAGGATTACATTCCACAGGGAAGCAAGTTATTTCTTTTATGTTTTAATGACAAAATTATTACGACAAAATTTATAGAAAAAAATATAGCCGCCATTGTCATCAGGAGAGCTGTTGCCATAGTGTTGCCATTATTTCAAAATTTCATTCTCCCAAAAGTCGGGGAGTTGATGTAAAGTTAATTAATTTTAAAATTACGATAAAATAATTTGATACAAAATGCAAATTTGTTTTTGCATTTTCTTCTCACAAAAACATGTATACTATGCTAACCCTTATATAACAACCATATTAAAAAAAAATATCACAGGCAATTAATACTGTCTACGACATCTGTTATAAGACAGTTAATTTGAAAATTTCAAGTATAATATGTATACTGAAGGCATGTTTATTTGTTTGGTTATAAACTGACATTTTATTTATTTTATTTTATTTATTTTAATAATAATTAAGGAGACATTACCTCTCCTCCCTCCAATATTGGTTGAACAAGGTTTCATACATTTTCCTTTGGTTTCGCGTCCAGTGGTTGATTTGTCAAAGATAAATAGAAATTGTATTTATGCATAGGTTCTAATAGTTAGAGTACACATAAAAAGAATATCAAATTGAAAAATAAAAATACTAAAGTGTGCGGAAATTTTATTGCATCTGGCAATCAACCTGGCACACACACATGAATGTGTCGCCGCCATTACTAGGCTTCACTCAATGTTTAGGCGATACTCCGTCCGTCTTTTTTTATACGTCCATGCCTACAGATTTAATTTATTTTTTTTTTATAAGTAAACAGGACTAGGGAATGCAATCCCGATCCCGCGGGATCCCGATCTCGCGAGATCTCGTGTAATTTTTCGGGATCAATCCCGTCGCATCATATGACGAGATCCCGTTCGAGATTGACGGGATTGGGCGGCAGTGGTCAGCGACGCAACACACAACCACTCGGGGCGCAAGCTTTTCAATTTTTCCTAATTTTTACTAATTCCCTTGAAATAAGCTTATTGTTTTGATTACCTAATTTACCTACATTAATTTCCTTACAACCTGATTATTATTTAGTTGGTAAGATGTATCGAAAGAAAATAAAAACCTTTATTCTTAATCTTAATTAAGAATAAAGGTTTTTATTTTCTTTCGAGTTATATGTTATTTTAGTTAACCTCACTAGGCCATCCATAAATTACGTCACACGTCGTCACGTATCATCTTTATGTGACATAATGTGACAAGGGCAGGGGGGATCAAATTAAAGCTTTGTGACGTGACATAATAAAATGAAACGAAATTTTTACGTGAGCAAAAAACTTAGAACAGAAAATTTTTAATCTACCTACCTATATGTATTTATTAATAATTTCGCACTCTCGCTATAAGATTATCTCTTATGCTACGGCCACACTACCTTACCGTCTACCGGGCTGTTACCGCAATAATTATGGCATTATATTACCGTCTAAATTACTGCATGAACTGGTGTGGTTACACTAGAGTTTACCTAGATATGTCGGTAATTATTGGCATTTACCGCAGCAAAAAAAATATTAGTTAATAATTAATATATAATGGTTTCTGTAATAATTCATCAAGGATTCTTTCTTTTTCAAAAGGAATTTTTTCTTTTTCAAATCATCTATTGTACTTGGAAATGATTAATTTTGTTTGATCCGACGCCACGCATCATTGTGTATACTGCGATTTTTATAGTTCTTCTGTCGGGTATCCCAAAGAGAAGAATTCCAAGAATTCCAAAAATTAGCGCCATCGAGCGCTTTTTCATTTGACCACTCCATGTCGGTCGATACGTGCGTCGCCGGTGAGCTCATATTGCACACTGGACAAACGGTAGTGTGGCCGCATACGCAATAATTACCGCGGTAATCTTCTTTGATGTGCGAAAGAATACCGCCGCCGGAGCTATTGCCTACCGCCATTTGCCATATTGATTGGCATTGTAGAATTATGGCCATAAGTCGTGGTTACACCTAGGTGTTGTTAAAGTTGTGGCAATAATTATTGGCATATCACGGTAGTGTGGCCGTAGTATTACGCAACAACATTTAATTCCTAGAGTCATGTTGTAATGCATGTGGGACACTAAAATTTACGATTTTTAAAATTTTCGATATTTAAGATTATTTAATAAGTAAAAATAAGTAAAAAATGAAAATAACTGTTTTCTTTTGATTATTTTTAGATACATGCATAAGTTTGAAAAATGTGTGACGTCACATTAGGGGGGACGCGGTACTAAAAATGTGACAACCTGTGACAAGGAGGGGGGAGGGGTTGATAAGTTCTAAAATACGCGTGACGTGATTTATGGATGGCCCCCTATCACAAACAAGCAGTTATTAGCTTTTTCAGTCATCTGAATTCAACATTTTTTTTTTTTATTAGACGGGATCCCGAAAATTCCGGGATCCCGCGGGATTGATATTTCTAATCCCGCGGGATCCCGAATTTGCAATCTCGAGTCGGGATTGCATTCCCTAAACAGGACACATCAAACCAAATAAAACATAATCAAAACGCAATTACTTCACAATAATAACTTTCAAATCATTCTACAAACATTTAAACTAACAACACAAAAAATAATTCTAAACACCACTCCATTCAAGTCATATTCCATCAACCGGCAATATATAGCATACGATGTAGCTATGCGAAGAAATATATAATATTTTCCTATATGTTTGTTCCATCATTTATACTTTATTACTATATAGCCGAACAACTATTCATATAGTAACAAAGTATTTGTCTCTGATCCGCGTATGTGTGCGTGTATATGCGAGTGTGTGTAAGGGAGGGCTCAATTAAACATTTCCGTATTATTATTATTTTTCGATATCTTATACGTATTAGAAGTGACAATTATTGAAGATTGATATACAAACACACACTGTTACAAAGAATTTAATTAAATTTGTAAAAACATTTCAGAGATGATTTCAGTAAGCAATAGATTTTATAACGTTTCGGATTTGAAATGTTAAAATACTCGAATGAAAGTTAATTTGTTAATCTATTATCTTTTAAAGGCAAGGTATTTAATATTTGTACATTAATACTACCGTACTTAATTAAAAATATTTTTATATCTTTTTAAATAAAATAAAATATTTTATATATCTTTTTAAATTCTAAACTTTTATAGCACTACTATAACTATAGTATCTAACTAATAATATAACCAGTATGAAACATGTGGGTTAAGCAACATAAGTCGTGGTCAAGTTATTGATGGGTAACCGATTGAAGGTACGCTTACTGCCTGCATGTTTCAATATATGGGAACTCACTCCCGAATGTTTTCGAAAAGTTAAAATATTTTAAATCATTTTATTTTTAATAATTACATGTATTGGTAGTTTTGGACAGTAGACCTTTGACAAGAAACTTGTAGAATCCAATTTTTGTATATTGTTTTACTTGTATAAAGTAATTTATTATATCTTGTTAAAACTTATGTTAAAATTTCTCGGAGCCTGAAACAGATAAAAATAATTTAAAAGAAGAAAAAACGTAATTCATAGGTAATAGCACAGACTAATAATAATATACTACGTATACAAGTAATAGACAAAAAAACAATTGGCATTTAATCATCAAGCTCTTTACTAACATTGAATATAGGTAATATATCGTTTAGTTTAATATAATCACATAACTACACAATATATTATAAGTACTATATATTTTAACGGGCAGCTTTAAGCACACGTGAAAAGCTGGGAAAACATTCATCGGAATAAAAATACTCCGTACTCGCGTAATTTTATGGCACTCGACTCTTATTCGAAGTCAGAATTTCATATAATTTTTAACTATAAATTTTATATCGCTCTATACGTTTATAAAAACTTAGGTATTTAAATAGGAAAAAAAACGCTGAAAATGTAATATATAATTACTTTGAAGTTTCCGCACAGAACAGAGTTTCCGAGTAGTAATAATTCATTCAGCAAGTAGTAATATTATCTCAATGTTCAGCAATGATTTGCGATTAAAAATACGCCATCTAGTGTTAGTTAGGTGTACCCTAATATGACGGTTGCATGTCAAATAAATGACAGATTATATGGGTTTACAAAGCACTCGCTAGATGGCACTGTTATCAATTAAATTTATAATCGTTCATCTCTGAGCGTCTCAAGACACTTCTTGAAAAATGTCAATATTTCTGTCAAAAAAGCTGAAGTGATGAAACGTATTTAAAAACTATAATACCGTAAAACCTAGAGGAAATAATATATTATGTAATATAATATAAAAATGTTGTAAATAAAACATAGGACATCATGCATTTAACGTGCATCCATTCAAAATATGCAAACAAAAAACCTAGAACCAAAAGAAGAATGGATGACATGTCCTAACATTGAAACAGACTTCCCAGGATTAGCATATCTTTGTGATTTAAATAAACTGGTCGTGGCCAAAAAATCTGATGCTTTACATCATCTATTTGGCGATATACATGGAGGTTACACAATTTATAATGGAGAAGGACAAAAGGTATTTCTAGCAGTTGAAAAAAAGGTAAAAAAGAAGATAGAAATAAAAATATACAATTTTTACGGCAACGAAGTTATTAATTTGGAAAAGCCGGGAGAATATTGCATTAGCCGGTTCCTTATATGTTCCCCACCCGGCCAGTTTATTGGGAGCGTGCGAAAAATTAAATGTTTGAGGAAATTTTATATCAAAAACGCTCAAGGAGAAATAATCCTGACAATGAAACCTAGAGGTATATTTTGTATATATGACATATTCCGTGAGGATGTAAAGATTGGAAATGTCATTAAAAAGAAATGCGTAAGAAACGCTGAAAGTAATGACATCAATATTGTATTTCCTATGGAAATGAGCGTCGAACATAAATCTATATTGCTCGGAGCCTGTTTTCTTACTCGTTAAAAAATATAACGTACAGGTATTAAGAACATAATATTAAAATGATAATTAATTATTAATTATCATTTTAATATTATGTTCTTTCATGATATCATGAAAACCGTTAACTGCTCTTTGTAATAAAATTAAACAATTTAATATTCTTATTTGTCCTTTGCTTTTTGTCCTAATAAGTCTTATATCACATTTGCCCGTTTTGTTTACCTATAAAATTATATTGATTAGTACCTAGCTGTCAGTGGCGGGGCAAGACCTAAATTTGATGTGGGCAAGACAGATTTCGCGAGGCCCTGTTCTATGGCGACCTGAAGACGGATTTTATAAAATAATAAAAACAATTGCGTACTTTGACTTGATTGGTTGTCTTCCTAGTCAAGAAAGTAAACAAATAAAACCAGGGATTCCCCGCACTCTGGTTGTTTTTTTTTTTTTTAATTTATTAAGGCATTGGAACTCTGGTCGGTCGGTGGCAAATGTTGCCAGACTAAGAAACCATGTTTCACAACAAAATTGATTTATATCTTTTTTAACCGACTTCAATCAATTCGGCCGGTATATTTTTTTTATGTATGTACACCGATTACTCCGAGGGTTCTGAACCGATTTACGTGATTCTTTTTTTGTTTGATACGGAATTTTGTCGATTTGGTCCCATTAAAATTTTATTCGGATAGGCCCAGTAGTTTTTATTTTATGAGCATTTTCGTCTAATCTCGATGACTTAATTGAAATGTAGCAAGTAACTTTGATTCACTTCTCGATAACCAATTGAGCTGAAATTTTGTATAGGTACGTATATAAATTGGATAGCGATTAAACATTATCATGATATAGAGCCGATTTGATGATGGAATCGGAAGGTGGCCATAGGAACTCAGTAATATATTGACTTAACTTTATCAAGTTTGGGCTCGTTTGATTCGTGTTGAAAAATACACTAAAATGATTAAATAAAAATAACTACGTTAAAAACAACCGACTTCAAAAACGGAAAAGCAAAAAATTAAAAGATTTGATATTATTAATTACTACATATTACTTATTCAGATGTGCTATTTATTAAATGGGTTTGAAGTCGGTGCCAAGCACTAAGCACTTAGTAATAAATGCGTGCACTGACATCAAACCTTTTTAGTTTTTAGTAAATAGCATATCTAAAATAATAATATGTAGTAATTAATAATATCAAATCTTTTTTAATTTTTGCTTTTCCGTTTTTGAAGTCGGTTGTTTTTAATGTAGTTATTTTTATTTTATTTTATTCTCGCTTTAAAAAATTTTGAGGCGCGAGGCCCCTTGTACCGCGAGGCCGTAGGCGGTGGCCCACGTCGCCCACGCCTTACGCCGCCTCTGCTAGCTGTCCCAACTCCCAACAAACATTTTTCTACCTTACTCTTTATGAAATATCATGTTATTTACCTGACGTACGTATGTGAATGGATTCTTAATTAGCACAAAATATCGAAGGAAGTTTGAAATAAAAGAACAGAATAAAATCGAAAATTGTTTATTAAAGAAAATTAATAGCAAAAATCAGTCTTCAAAGTCAACAATCATAACCTAATAATACTTATTGTACTTTATCAGTGTGTAGTAAATTAACGTTTCTTCTTCTTAATTGGAGTTTTTCCTTCTTCCTGTCCATTCTGGACTTCCTCGTCACCTTGAATCTTCCTTCGAACTGGCCCGGTGTGTGTTATTGTTACCGATCTCTCTCCCTTTTCACCTGAAGTTTTCGGAGCCATTATCGTCAACACTCCATCAGAAGACAATTTAGATTCCACCATTTCTGGGTTACAGCCTTCTGGCAGAAGATACCGACGTTTGAACTGTCTTGAAATATATCCATGTTCATCTTTCTTTTCTTCGTGTTTGCCTTCTACTATGATATGGTTATCGGCGGTTTTGACTGATATCTCATCGGGTGAAAAGTGCTGCACATCCAGATTAACTTGAAATTTATCCTTGTCCGACTTTATTGTGGAACCGACATCACGGGTTAACGCTGACAGGTTACGCCAAGGTCTCAAATAGTTGCGAATTGGACGATCGAAGACATCTGTTAAGAAATCATCTGACGCTAAATCCAAACCAAATAGCTGATCGTGAAGTCGTCTCGGCCTCAACTCGTAATCTAATAAATAAGGTAATAGAGCCATTTTAATAACACTGTGGTACACAGCACACTTGCAACTTGCAAGAACTTCGAAGCTCGCTCAAGCTCTCAATTCAGAATAATAACAGCGCGGAGGCAAAGCGTCGCTTATATAGTTAAAACATGGTTTCCATAACATTCGCGAAACAAGTAGAATATTCAAGAACGTTATTTTATACAGAGCCATCTAGCGTCTAGTGGCTATACTTCAAGAAGATATCTGTTTTTAAAATTGGAACTCATATTACCTCTGCCCAATAGATGGCGCTCGAACAAAAGTATACTCATTTAAAAAAATATATAAATTTAAGGTTTGTACCTTAGGTTTGTACTAATTTATATAATAAAATATAATAATTAATTCCGTAAACATTAGTTAGTTCAAGAAATAATAATAAAAACGAAATGGAAAGGATAATAAACAAAATGTTTACAATAAATCTAGTAGAGGGCGCTTTAGTAATTTAGTTAAATTAAACATTTTGAAACGTTTTAAAATTAATACTGTAATGTAACAGAATATTCAATAGTAGCTAACGCTAGTACCTAATTTATATATTTAAACAATGTACCTAAATGTTTTTATGTATTTAATATAAATTGTTTGAAACAGACAAATGATGAAAAATTTGAGTGATGATCATCCTTATCTTTATGATTAATCATGATGTAGGTATTATTTTTTCGCGCCAAATTCCATGACAAGTAGGTACCTATAAAGTATTTAGCAAGTTAGTTCCTAAAACCTAGGTAGTGTATAAAAGGCACTTATATGTTTATCATTGACCATTTCACTTAGTTAAATCTGTAGAATCGAATGAGTTCAACGTTTCATTGATAACAGATATGATATTATCACAGTATTACAATATTATTTTTACAATATTATTTTCCTACAGTAAGGAATCGCCTTTGATGTCGCGCGATGCCGCCGCCAGTGTAGGTACTCACGCTGCCACGTGTAAATATGCTAGGGTTGTCACCAAATGGGAAATAAAACAATTTTTATCATAGCCATTAATATGTAATTATTTATTCACATGTACATTAAAAATAATTGTGATTGTTGAATCTAATGTAATTATTTATACAGAAACATAGTATAATATGTCGCCGCAGTGACATTGTCATTGCCTATTGATTAATTATTAACAACCAAATTTACTTATTCTCAAATTTACTTTATACATTTCCTAATACGATATTGGAATTATATACAATTCCTAGGAAGATTATACATTTCCTAGGATATCTATGCATTAAATAGTTTATTAAACAATATTTTATAAATTTCCTAAATGGTATCGGAATAGGCATGACGACAGTATCCTTAAATGATTGTATTAGTGTTTTTAAGGGAAAATGTACAATAAATAAATTCAATATAGTGACTTAGAAATCTTAAAACCATTAAGATTAATGAGATTATCAATAAAATAAAACATTGAAATTCTGCAGTTAGCCATTTTGACTAAAACACGCGTGACGTCACGCTTAAGTAAACAACTCGCGTCAGATGTGTTTTGTTGTTATGAATATGTTGAGAATACGCATTTTTATTTATTTTCTATTTTTTCATTATCGACTCAGAACAGAAATACAATTGCGAATTCACGAATACGTGGTTCGGGGTTCTCCGCACCAACTTTATACAATCATGTCTTATTATTTCTCGCTTGAAATAATTACTAACACATTTTTGAGCATTATTTTTATGTGGATTCATACTGCAATACTGCACACCACTCATAAACTTTGAAATTCGTTTCTATAACACATATTAAATAAAGACTTTTTTAATTTTCTTCGCAATGCGTACAAATAATTACGTATTTACCAAAGTTTGACGTCACGCCTACGCCATGACACCTGCGAGCTGTTTTGGCACAGTTAATAAATATTTTTTGAAAAATGGCTTTTATCTCCGTTAAATTTAAAGTATATTACCGAAATATAGGGTTTTTCTTGTATAGTAAACGTATACACACAGTATGGAAGAGGATTTCAAAATCTTTCGTCATGCCTATTGTACACATTTCCTAGGATTTGTATACAATTCCTTGATTTCATACATTTCCGGTAACATATTCAATTCCTTGATTTCATACATTTCCGGTAACTTTTATTATATGTAATGAAATAACATTTCATCATTATTCAAATTTGGCGCGCTTCGCGTGTTAATGTTATCTGTGGCTCGGATTGACGTAGCAGAAAGAAAAAATGGCGAGAAACGATTAAAATTTTTTTTATTCGCGGATTTAATAAGTACATACATGATAATAAAATTATTCCAATAGGTATCTAACCCAATATCCTTGTCAAATGGACTAATAAGAAAGTAAAATAGATCTTATTACAAGTTAGCCTAAAGTACATATTATGTTGTTAAATGATATCGCCGAGGCCTTTGACACAAGCCGCCTTTGTCGCAAGCCGCCTTTACTGCGATTGATGTTTTTGAGAATGTAAATAAACAGAATGGAAGCAACCTTATAACTCAATAAATAAAGTATATTTTTAAATGTAGTTCCGTTTATAGTAAAAGCCGCTTTGCGTGTTTTATTGTTTCGTCTTTCACATTCGTTACAAAAATTGTGATCCACTGCACTCTTCCTAGTTTATAATGTCAACTAAAAAAAATGAGAAACGAGTTTCGAGTCGAAACTCGTCGAAACTTTCGACACGAAAAAAATCTCAATCGTCACCTAGGAACATATAATCCCATATAAATTACCATTCCGTATTCACGGTTTCTGTATTCGCGGCATATTTATGGAACATATACCCCGCGAATAAGGAACTTTTACTGTAATTGAGGATTTATTATAAGTGGACTTTAAATGTCGTTTCTTTGAATTTACAGGTGAGATTACATATTTTAAGTTGTTGTAGTAACAAACTATTTGTATGTTAACTATTGTGAAAACTTTAAAATAAAAACTTTGAATTAGCAGAGAAACAAATTGGTTTTCTTGAAAATCATCAATAATATATTTTATATATATCTTATAGCTACTTAAAATATATATAGTCAAAAACATCTTCAACATCTTTGAATTGGTACTAAACAGAATTTGAAAAACCTACCTCTCGTCGCGAGGAAATCTATGAAACTTTATGTCCTTGGATTTAAATGTAGATTTGCATCCATAAACACAACAGTTTATGCCCACCATTATAGAATACGTAAGTATAAATTATTACACAAAAAAACTCTGAAGCGTCTGCCCTTCGCGATAGGTAAAGCAATCTCAGCGTGATTGCTTTACGCGGCCCGCGTCGCCCGACCCCCGCCAGTTCCCCTCCGTTTCTCTGCACAAGTACATTCGTCGCACTACTGTAGGAAATATGGTAGGAAATATGGTAATACTGTGATATTATTATGAATCACTATAGAATTTTTAGGTTATGTAGGTATGGCACGTTTATGTCTGCTGACCAAGACGTAAAGTTCATTATTTCCGGTCTTTGCCGGTACAATTTACTATGCCGGTGTATTTTCTAATTTCTTATCAGAATTTCACTTAAAAAATTTAATTAGATTTCAAGTTATCTGACATTGATCATTTTTTAAGTTTTTCTATCATGCTTTGTCTAATGAATGACATTTATTAATTATTACCTACTTTAAAATATAAAAGTTAATAAAAAAATGATATGTAGGTATTTGAGTTAGGTACTATTTGTTGCCTCAGATTATTAATTATTGCAGGTTGAGCATAGGTACCTACTGTATAGGTAATGTACAAGTCGGTAGGTAGGTAGGTACTTACCAACAAAAATGACGTGCTGGTTAGTGCTAAATAAAATAAATTTCAGTTTTCAGATTCCCGTTAAATTTTTTAAGAAGTAATTTTATACCTAGTACCTAGCTAAGAAAGCTAGTAAGCTAGTTATTAAAAATTGATCAAATAAAGCATAATGTGTAGTAATAAGTACCTAGGTGTAGAAATACATATTTTTGAGTCCAAAAACGAATAATTATAAACTTTTCATATAATGAATAATGCATGTATCGTAAATACATTACAAGCAAGTAAAAAGTGCATACTGTTCAGAAAATCAATATTCGTAGAACATATTTCTAGATGTACTTTTCAACGATAAAAAGGCAATTCGGAAACGACTAGCGCTTATAGCGGCGAGAAGATAAACCATTTACCGGATACAGTTCGAAAGTTCTAGACTTAATTTTATTTTTGTATAAATCTTGAAAATAATGAATGAAAGCTTGCTGGAAGCAAACAATATTATTATTATTTATTATTTCCTACTTTTTTATATAACAAATAATTACTTATTCTATATAAATAGTGCGATTTACAATAAAATCTATAGAAGGTTCTCGAACAATCCAGAAAATTCTATATGGTTATTGAGCGTGAATAAGGGCGCCATCTAGTGGTGAGTAGTTAAACAAAAAAGTTGAATCATGTATTGTAAACATTTTTTGGTTAATGCAACAAATATTATTATTATTTATTGTACATTGCATTGTTATCACAACTCAAGTGCAGACAAAATATACAGCTAATCCAAAATTATTACAAGCCGATAAGCCATTTTTGACTTATAAGGAGAATTTTAATAATGAAAATATGAAGAAATGTATCTTTCCTGTACAAATGTATAGTACCTAATTATTATTAGTTATACAAGAATGCAACTAAAACAAACTAAAATCAGTAGATCACAACTTGCGGTTTATGTAGTTATAAAACTTAAAAAAATATGTTCAAATATGATACTATGTTAAGAACAGCTGTTTGTAATTTTAGGTTAATATGTAAGATTAATGTTAAATGAGATGAAAAAAATGATTTTTTTTTTCAAATCATGTATCATCGCTGACCCTTTTTTTTTTTGTTTAGTGGGGAAATCTTGCATAGATACCCACGGCCTCCGGGGGAGGGGCTGTGGGTAATGTCGGATTCCTACCGACCAAAACCCCACTGTGTTCCGTCAAGCCGCATCAACGAGAGGGCCACGGGTATTGGTAGAATTCCTCCGTGACCATCATCGCTGACCCTGGTAAATTGTGCAAATCATATTTTAAACATAATAATTATAACACCACTGTAAATTGTAAAACATTTTTCCTGCGAATAAATGAATTACGTATCATTTACTTCCATTATTATTGCTTAATGTTACAAATAAATTAATCGTTGATCGTATTCCAATATCTCTCTAAAATGATAATGTCTCATACTCAAATGACTATGATTAATCAGTATTTACTTATCTATGCTATCTAAGTAAAACTCATTAGTCATTCAAGTTACTGAAAAAGGTTGAGTCCACCTGGAATTTACCCCACTAAATCGAGAAGTTTCTATTCGATCACAGATGTCGCCCGTTTTGCAAAGCTATAAAAGCGAGTTTATGCTACGAGCCGGCGTCATTTGTGAAATACAAGCGAAGTGATTATACTAGTGCTATTCGCTGCGAAATTATACCACGTGTATTCAATTCAACTGCACGCCGCATTGATAGTTTTAATAGAAGTTAATTTAAATCTAGTCCAAAATGCCTGAAGAAATGGAGACAGCGCCCGCGGAGGTCGAGACCTTCGCCTTCCAGGCGGAGATCGCCCAGCTTATGTCACTGATCATCAACACATTCTACTCCAACAAAGAAATCTTCCTTCGTGAGTTAATTTCAAACTCATCTGACGCTTTGGATAAGATCAGGTATGAATCTCTCACTGATCCCTCAAAATTGGACAGTGGCAAGGAGTTGTACATCAAGATTGTGCCCAACAAGAGCGAGGGCACACTCACCATCATTGATACCGGTATTGGTATGACAAAGGCTGATTTAGTCAACAACTTGGGTACGATCGCCAAGTCTGGCACAAAGGCATTCATGGAAGCCTTGCAAGCCGGCGCTGACATCAGCATGATCGGTCAGTTTGGTGTAGGTTTCTACTCGTGCTACCTAGTCGCTGACCGTGTCACTGTACACTCGAAGCACAATGATGACGAGCAGTACATGTGGGAGTCGTCTGCGGGCGGTTCCTTCACCGTGCGCCCAGACCCCGGCGAGCCCCTCGGCCGTGGTACAAAGATCGTGCTCCACGTTAAGGAGGACCTCGCTGAGTACATGGAAGAGCAAAAGATCAAGGAAATCGTAAAGAAGCACTCTCAATTCATCGGTTACCCGATCAAGCTTGTCGTTGAGAAGGAACGTGAAAAGGAGCTTTCGGACGACGAGGCTGAAGAGGAAAAGAAGGAGGAAGACAAGGAAGATGACAAACCTAAAATCGAGGATGTCGGTGAGGATGAGGACGAGGACAGCAAGGACAAGAAGAAGAAAAAGAAGACTATCAAGGAAAAGTACTCTGAAGATGAGGAATTGAACAAAACCAAACCCATCTGGACGCGTAACGCGGATGACATTACACAGGAAGAGTATGGTGACTTCTACAAATCCTTAACAAACGATTGGGAAGACCACCTGGCCGTCAAACACTTCTCTGTTGAAGGTCAACTTGAATTCCGCGCCCTCCTCTTTGTCCCACGTCGTGCTCCATTTGATCTCTTTGAGAACAAGAAGCGCAAGAACAACATCAAATTGTATGTGCGAAGGGTGTTCATCATGGACAACTGCGAAGACTTGATCCCTGAATACCTTAACTTCATCAGGGGTGTGGTCGACAGCGAAGACTTGCCATTGAACATTTCTCGTGAAATGTTACAACAAAACAAAATCCTTAAAGTAATTAGGAAGAACTTAGTTAAGAAATGCTTAGAACTCTTCGAGGAGTTGGCCGAAGACAAGGAGAATTACAAGAAATTCTATGAACAATTCAGCAAGAACTTAAAACTTGGTATCCACGAGGACACCCAGAACCGCAACAAGCTGGCTGATTTGCTTCGTTACCACACATCTGCCTCTGGCGACGAGGCTTGCTCTCTTAAGGAATATGTATCTCGCATGAAGGAGAACCAGAAGCACATCTACTACATCACTGGTGAAAACAGAGATCAAGTAGCCAACTCATCCTTTGTCGAGAGGGTTAAGAAACGTGGCTTCGAAGTAGTCTATATGACAGAGCCCATTGATGAGTACGTAGTACAACAGATGAAAGAGTATGATGGCAAGAGCTTGGTTTCAGTCACAAAGGAGGGTCTCGAACTTCCCGAGGATGAAGATGAAAAGAAGAAGCGTGAGGAGGACAAAGTCAAGTTCGAGAACCTCTGCAAGGTTATGAAGAACATCCTCGACAACAAAGTTGAGAAAGTTGTTGTATCCAACAGGCTTGTTGAATCTCCATGCTGCATTGTCACAGCGCAGTACGGTTGGTCAGCGAACATGGAGCGTATCATGAAGGCACAGGCTCTCCGTGACACATCAACCATGGGATACATGGCTGCCAAGAAGCATCTTGAAATCAACCCTGACCACTCAATTGTTGAGACACTCAGGCAGAAGGCTGAAGCTGACAAGAATGACAAAGCTGTTAAGGACTTGGTCATCCTTCTGTACGAGACAGCTCTTCTTTCATCTGGTTTCACCCTTGATGAGCCCCAGGTGCATGCTTCTCGCATCTACCGCATGATCAAGCTTGGTCTTGGCATTGATGAGGACGAACCAGTACAAGTTGAGGAAGCCACTGTTGGAGATGTGCCACCACTAGAGGGTGATGCAGATGATGCATCCCGCATGGAAGAAGTAGATTAAACTATTTCCCGCCTATTATTAACCATTTAATGGTACATTTGTGTTTTGTTTGTGCACTGGTGTACAGCCAAAGACTGATTTAGTTCAAATTCCATTATTTTAAAATAAATGAGTATTATAATAATACTTCTTTTGTTTTCATTAAACCTGTAATATTTTTAACAATTGTAATGGATGTCTATGTAATATGTTTCAAATAGCTGTAACGTTCCAATTGTTAGATGTAAGATTCCAACATGATTAAAATATTATTAAATATTCAAAATATATTTCATTTCAATATTTCCTAACACTTCTACAAACATTATATAGGTATGACTTACAATATAATTTATCTATTTTTAAATTCCCCATTTCAAAGTGAAAAATCTAATTTTTTCATTATTACACTCAAAGACAACATATAGTAATTATGTTTAACAACTTAACTGTCCAATGAGTCACATATGACTCATGGTGAACTTTTGGAATACGTTCGTGAGTCATAGGTGACTCTTTTTTCAAGAATCTTTGGGGTATATTTTTGTTATGAACGTGGAGTGATATTCTAAATATAATTACGTGAACGTGTGGCGAAAACCCTAACCTTCAAGAAATTGAAATAAATTTTCGCAAAAGTTTTATACATTATCTGTGGTAGGTACTAAGGTAGGTAGGTGTGTGTATCCTATTTGTTCGAAATAAAACACAAAAAATACAGTGAAAAGGAAAACGTTTTATTATGAAAAATATGTTTGTAAGTATTATTAGGAGAACCAATCAACACATAATATTATTTTTTTCGTTGTAGCAATATAAACAAAATGCTTTTTTACATGTTTTGCACTCTGTGTGCACTTGTTTAGCTTTTCGAGCCAACTGCCCTTGAATTTTTTATTTTTCATAGCAACCGGTACATCTCTTTCGAACTAACTTATTGTTTGTAGTATTACGCGGAATTTCTTGAAGACTATGGCCAGGAGATGAACTAGAAACTGGAGATCTGGGAGTCAGAGAAAGCGAAAGTCTTTGAGGCACGTTATTTTCTGTAGTTCTCGCTGCTGGCCCTAGAAAATGTCTAACTAAATGTTCTTGTACTTGCAAAACAGACAATTTAGGACATCCTGATGCCAAATCATTGTAAATGCACCTAGCATTTATTACAGCAACTTGAAATAAAATATCAACAGCGATTTTTTTGTACCAAGTTAGGCTTTTGCGTAAAGGAGAGTGATAGGATGCTAGTTGGTCCGAAATATCTATACCTTTTGCTTCATTATAGTCTATTATAACGTCGGGTTCATCAAATTCGGTTCGTCGGGTCATCAATCAAGTTTTATTGTCTATACTTGATGTGTACACATATGACTCATTGAACTTGGAAAAAAAAATCTTTTATCCGACGCTCATGCTCATATATGAGGCTTAAATATAAATTGAATAAAATAAATAAAAACAATAACTATTTTTATAAAATATAATTTATTAAGACAATGTGAATGTTTTTTACCCTAATAGAAAAAAAAAAACTGATGGACGTGGGCTAGTGTTATTTTGTATTGTATGGGGACAGTTAAGTTGTTAAGTAATGCCTGTCTTGCAATAATTTGGAACTACAGAAAAAAGTTAGCTAGGTATACATCCACACATCACTGAAAAGTATCTATCATCACAAAAAATGTGCATTATGTAACTACATAGTAATTTTTATAGGTATTTATGTAAGATCCTAGGTACCTACCTACCTAGGTAGGTACTGTACTGTGTTTTATTGTAATAAAATTCCTGAAAGTATAGTTGGTACAATACAGAAATACAAATTTTTTCCTTTTTGTATGTACCTAATATTAGTGCACTTTAGTTAGCTTGATGAAATAAACTGTAAAATGAATACCTAATTATCGTACATAGTTTCATCAGTTCATAAAACAATGTATCTTATTATCTCTTTGTCTATAATGATGTTATAAATAATCTTTAGGATGCTGAATCATTTTACTTTTGTGTCCTCCAGAATTATTGCGTAGTAATTAACTTTAAAATACAAAACTGAGGTATCCGTATAGGTAGGTTATTTTATTTAATCCTAGGTATGTCCTTTCACGCACCGGTCTGAAACTATTTGGGCCAAATTTCATTCAGTAATTTAGGCGTGACGAAGAAACCGACAGGCAGAGGTACTTTGATACGAGCTAAAATTACAAATATGATATTAGCACAACATTGGTAGGGATAATAAAATACATATATAATATAGATAAAGTCTACCTTAGAGACTAGAGTTAGGTACCTACCTGTTAGAGAAGCAAAAATAATATCTACCAGCACAGACTAATAATAATATACTACGCTACCAGTATACTATGATCTATATTGTATTGGTATGGTATCTTCAATCAGTAGATATATCATTTTTACTACGTCTCTAAAAATTTTGTTTATTTTTCTATTAGGAACCTAACTAAGTACTCCATGTACATGTACAAATACAATAAATTTCAGTTACATCTTAAATAACATAATGTTAAAAATGTGTATATACCGGCTAATAATTATTATGAGATAGTAATTTCAATGTTTTAAAAAGTCATATTATACCTACTAGGTATACCTACTTAGCTAATTAGCACTTTATTCTATTTGATAGAACATTTTGTACCAAATAATCCTTGTACAAACAAATATGAATCATTCCCATCTGTGTATAGCGTATGTACATATTGTGTTTTATAGATGTGTTAAATTCGCTGCATGAAATCTCGAATATTCGAGACAAACTTACTGCGCCTGTCTGACCTTTATAGCAAATGCGCTTTAAATCGATAGACTTCGACGCGCAGGTGTACTAGAACATGCAGCTTCTAGAAAGTCTAGATTTAAATGGGTATCATTTAAGCTATCACCAATTTAATTAGTTTTGTGTTTCTTAAATAATAGGGTTTGTCCTCAAAATAGTAGATCTGTCACCAAAATGTAGTCACCAAACAATGCAAAATCAGTTCCACAATAAATCACCTAAAATCCTGAGATATAAGGTCTAGTACCAAATAAATGTTTTTGTATGTATTATAATAGGTGTGTCCTAATAAGTATTTAAGCAAACTAATTTAAAGAGATCACCAATAAATCATATTATGTTACTAGAAAATTGCATCAAGTTCAAATAAAAAATAGGGTTGTCATCATCGTTTCAACCAAAAGATTCTGCTACTTAACTAGACTCCCAAGGTTCTAAATTTCCACTGGTAGTATAAATTATATTTAAATAAAGTTTTTAGCAGAGTAGTAAATAAAACAATTAAAGTGAAAATAATCAATATTTATTGTTTAAAATAATTACCACTGAACAATCAGCGCTGGTTTAAAATAGCTGGCTTATGGCTAGCAGAATAGTAGATAAAACACTTAATTAAAGTTAAAATAATCAATATTTATTCTTAAAAATAATAACCACTGAATAATCAGCTTGTCGCGCCAATTTGTCTCCGCCCCTTTGATCATTTTTTCATTAAAATTATAAATTGATGTATTAAATTGGTAACGAATACTATTAATTTAATATCTGAACGAAATAAAATGTTACTACTGTATTGGTGACAAAATATCAAATAAAAAGGAGTCGCAGTCAGGGATCGATAATCGATTTATTTGGTGACAGATCTACCATTCTGAGCACAGAGCTATTATTTAAGTAACAAAACTGTTATTATAAGAACGAAGTTTATATATGAATATAATTACATAAGTAATGCAATATAATTTTATTGGTTATCGATCTCTTATTTTACACATATATTAACATTAATTTGATAATTCATACCTGGGAACAATTTTTGTTTATCTGAGAACGAAAATATTTCGTGGTGATAGATCTATTTATTAGGTGATACAACTTGATGACAAATATAAATTTTGGTGATAGAAAATATAGTTCCCGATTTAAATGTCAAAGGGCGCAATGAAATTTTGCTATTATTTAAACGAAACCTGTGATTTTACTAATAAATAGATGTAAGTTGCCGAATATTATAACGACTTTATTTGAGTTTTAATTAATATGCATTTTAAAATAAAAAAAAATATATATTGTGATTTTAATATATTTTAAAAGCCTCATTGAATTAAAATATAATCATGTACGAGTAGTAGTAATAGTGATTTCAAAAAATTGGGATTCAAGCCTTAGTTTTTTATTTAAGTATATCGCTTCTTAACGAAAACATAATGTACCTAGTTACCTAATTGTTTTTCCAGTAAATTCCTGAAGATTGAATAAATATTGTTACTGACTTTAAATAGCAATCATACGCTCTTATTATTTATTAATAAAAGTTTATAGGTCCTTTTACTTGAAAATTAAACGTATATAAAGATATAAAGTTCATTTCATTTATAAGTACATACTTTGATACTTAATTATGTCCATATCCCTAGATGAGAAATTTCTAATACACGGTTAGCTTTATAAAAATACAAAGCAGCTGATAGGTACTTATAAGTTATAATATACTAGCGACCCGCCCCGGCTTCGCACGGGTGCAATGGCGGCCGGCCGGTACCGCCGCAAACGCTACGTCCCGCAATTTTTAAATCTGTAATATCTTCGAAAATATTCACTTAAATCATTCGGTGTAAGGGCCATATAGACATTGAGGTACACATACGAAGTAATATTATCTCAATGCATATAGATCTATATTAAATGAACAATGTATTCAAGGTATTTAATTGGTTAAGGATTAATGCTGTATTGGTTAAAATCGCTTCGAAAATTAGCCACGAACTTTTCTGCAGACCTTTTCAATGTGTACAATACTTAGTAAGTAGGTACATTATTTTGATAAAACTCGTAGGGTTCAGCCTGCGTTTGCAATGTAAGCGGAAAAAATGTAAATATTTACGACATCACATTAGAAACCTCAAAAATAACAGTACTTCTCCACTATTTAATGGATGTTATTGTACTTAAAAACCTTCCTCTTGAATCACTATCTATTAAAAAAAAAACGCATCAAAATCCGTTGCGTAGTTTCAAAGATTTAAGCATACAAAGGGACATAGCTGGGACAGAGAAAGCGACTTTGTTTTATAGGTACTATGTAGTGATTGTAACTTCATAAAATTCTTACATTATGTTTTATCAAAATAGGAATTTGTTGTTAATTTATATGCCATATAATAATAATAGACATAGACTATTGTACCTATTGCTGTAAATAATTGTTGGCTTTCCTTAAATAAATAAATAAATTATGACGTTCTAGAAAGTTTCGCTTTTACTAGTTATCTAGATACTTCATTAATATCAAGAATATGTACAAATTGAAATACCTATACAAAATAAAATATTAGAATATTGAGTGGGTGTTTTATTTATTGTCTATCTATCTCTACGGATCAAATAAAAAAATCTTTAAGTAAAAAAAATCTTTATCTAAGTTTAATTTTATGGTAGGTACTTAAAAAATCTTTAAGTACCATAAAATTAAATTTGGTTTTATAACTACTACCTACCAATGTAGATACTTATCTATAAAGTTTCCAAATTAAATAAATATTAAGAAAATTTACGCTAAAAGTAGGTAATAAACATTCCCATTATGTTCCCATTTTATAATTTTGATAAGCTGCAAAGGGACCTGCCTATTTTAAATTTTCAATTTTGATAAAAATAAAAATTGTGTGAAAATTTAATAAAAATGTTATAAATCAGTACCTACGAAGTAGATTGCATCTAATCAATAAAAATGCACATTTATCCACTATTATTGCGTGATTATAAATTTTAAAAATTTTCAAGTAGTTAGGTAAGTTACACATATTTAAATATTTTTAAATTCACTTTTTGTATTATAGTATAATTGATAGGTACCTACCTAATAAGTACTTACAGTTTTATTATATACTTGGAATGTAATATAATATATATATATATATATATATAGACTATAATATTATGAAATCTATATTTATGTCCTAATATCTAAAAATAAATCAATCTCGGTGTTTACTGTTTAGTCATATCATTATTTTCGCATAACTTGGTCGCGCCAAAAATAACTTCTATTGCAAAATTATAGAGGCCGCCGTGTTTATAATAGGTATGATGTTTTAAACAATTTTATAACGATACAATGCCAAATAGTAAGAAAAATAAATAAAAGCAAAGTTATGGCACTTTGTTTTCGATGCGTAAACAATGTTTCCATCTCTTTTTAAATTCCAGAAAAATCTTGAATGTTCCAAAGTACAGCTTTTACGTACATGAATACCTGTAGCACACATTGACAGTCTATTCATATTATACGATCATTTGTCTCTTTTACCACACGAAAAATGCAGAAAGCTATCTCGTTCTAGCAAGGATTATCAATGTGTGTCACTAATAATAGTGATGCCGTACTAAAAATTTCAAATTCCACTTTGTTTATAATGTTGAATTTTATTAGATTCATATTTTATCACTATAATTTAAACTGATTGATTATTTTTATTTGAGGATAAGATTTCAACATAATTTATATATACAGTGTACACTCTGTTACAAGTATATTACAGTTTAAATTGCAGTTGGGAGGGATGTTTAAAACTAGCGCTATCTGCTACTTTTAGGTTTTGGGTAGCAACCGACAACATAAGAAACGCACCCTTTGGTTCCATTTTATTTTTATGTGTAGAAAGCAATAATGTAGAATGTAGATCTATGTATTTTTTCAAATATATTTTTAATCAATACTTTATAAGAAAAATATATTTCCAGATTCATTCTTTTACCAAACAAAGTATATAACAGTAATTCAAAAACAATAATATATTATATACCAACGAAAAATTAATACATGCACTTAAATATTTAAAAATTTTCCCCATATTATGGGAAATTTTTTCCATTCGATATCCCTTTTTACATTTTGACCCGCCCCTCTTGATGACGTAATGTGTTGTGATTGGTAGATATAGCGCGTTCTCGAATGTTCTATGACATCGTTTATGCTATTGGTCGTTCTAGTACTACGTAGAGAATTCTAGATCATACATTCGCTTGAATATATAAGCGCGAACTGAGCGCGGGAAGTCAGAATAATTTGAAATACGATACAGTGAAGACGTAGAGTTCGGTGAGAACCGAGGCGAATATTATCCTGCGATATAAGTTTGTTGAAGAGTTATTGTGTGATAAAAGTTATATAATTCAAAATCAAAATGCCCGCAGTTGGAATTGATCTTGGTACAACATACTCTTGTGTTGGAGTTTGGCAACATGGAAATGTGGAGATCATCGCAAACGACCAAGGCAACCGTACCACACCATCATACGTTGCTTTCACGGATACAGAGCGTCTGATTGGTGATGCAGCGAAGAATCAAGTGGCTTTGAACCCCAACAACACAGTTTTCGACGCGAAACGGTTAATTGGACGCAAATTTGATGACCAAAAAATTCAACAGGACATGAAACATTGGCCTTTCAAAGTCATCAATGATTGTGGCAAACCGAAGATCCAGGTTGAATTTAAAGGGGAAATGAAGCGATTTGCACCAGAAGAGATCAGCAGCATGGTTTTGGTAAAAATGAAGGAGACAGCTGAAGCATACATTGGATCTACAGTTCGAGACGCCGTCATCACAGTACCAGCCTACTTCAATGACTCACAGCGTCAGGCCACCAAGGACGCCGGAGCCATCGCCGGTTTGAATGTATTACGTATCATCAACGAACCCACTGCAGCCGCGCTGGCGTATGGCTTAGACAAGAACTTGAAGGGCGAACGCAATGTTTTGATTTTCGATCTTGGTGGCGGCACATTCGACGTATCGATTCTAACAATCGATGAAGGATCACTGTTTGAAGTGAAATCGACGGCTGGTGATACACATCTTGGAGGTGAGGACTTTGACAATAGGCTCGTTAACCATCTATCAGAGGAGTTCCTACGCAAATACAAGAAAGATCTGCGTTCCAACCCACGCGCGCTGAGACGCCTCCGTACCGCCGCCGAACGCGCGAAACGCACTTTGTCATCTAGCACTGAGGCCACTATTGAAATTGATGCCCTTTATGAGGGAATCGACTTCTACACCCGCGTTTCACGTGCTCGCTTTGAAGAATTAAACGCTGATCTCTTCCGTGGTACCTTAGAACCAGTAGAGAAAGCTTTGAAAGATGCCAAAATGGACAAGAGCCAAATCCATGATGTCGTACTCGTCGGTGGGTCAACTCGCATTCCTAAGATCCAGACACTGCTACAGAACTTCTTCTGCGGCAAGAAACTCAACTTGTCCATCAACCCCGACGAGGCTGTGGCTTACGGAGCTGCTGTACAGGCTGCCATCTTGAGCGGCTCTACTGATGCTAAGATCCAGGATGTGCTCCTAGTCGACGTCGCACCACTATCTCTCGGTATTGAGACAGCGGGAGGAGTCATGACTAAGATCATCGAAAGAAATAGCAAGATTCCCTGCAAACAATCTCAAACATTTACCACCTATTCTGACAACCAGCCCGCTGTTACCATTCAAGTATACGAGGGAGAGCGTGCGATGACAAAGGATAACAACCTCTTGGGCACATTCGACCTCACTGGTATTCCACCAGCACCTCGAGGAGTTCCAAAGATCGATGTCACATTCGATTTGGACGCTAATGGTATCCTTAACGTGTCTGCGAAGGAGAACAGCACCGGTCGTAGCAAGAACATTGTGATTAAGAACGACAAGGGCAGGCTATCGCAGTCGGAGATCGACAGGATGTTGTCAGAAGCGGAACGCTACAAGGAGGAGGATGAGAAGCAGCGACAGAGGGTAGCGGCGCGCAACCAGCTCGAGTCCTATGTGTTCAGCGTGCGACAGGCGCTGGACGACGCTGGAGCGAAGTTGAGCGAGGATGACAAGAATTCTGCTCGCCGCGAGTGCGACAAGGCACTGCGTTGGCTGGACAATAACACCTTGGCGGAGCAGGAAGAGTACGAACACAAGTTGAAGGACCTCCAGCGAGTCTGCTCGCCCATCATGAGCAAACTGCACGGAGCTGGGGCTGGAGGCATGCCTGGCACCGGTCCACAACAACACGCCAGTGGACCGACTGTCGAGGAAGTTGATTAAACCAAATATCCACCTAATTTATTTTTGTTTTAAACGATCTGATCAGTATTGTGATACTACTATGTTTTAAGACTGATAATTTATTTGGCTGCAGTGTGTGATCATCTGTTGATTTAAAAATAAATTTAAGTTAATTAAAACTTGGTTGTTTTATTTTGAGTACACATGACAATATAACACATACATAACAACACTTAAATAGAACAAATTCAGACAATATGAATTTAATAATTATTATTAAACAACATTCTTCTCATTTGTATAACATTTACCTAGATACTTACACAAAATATTTAGCTTATTTATAGCTTTTTTTATTTCAATTTATACATATTTATAGCTTTTTTTATTTCAATTTATACATATTTTGATGTTATGAATTGAAGGTTAAAGCAGCTTCCAGGATTATTCCACTGTAAATAGCGTTTTCATTCGAGTTTTTATTTATTTTTGATACGCATATCTTTGAAACATAACAAACAAACAGAATTTTCAATAACAATTTTTTCATATCTAATTTTAATTTCGCGCCCTCTTACATTTCGTATACAAATAAAATTTTGCACTATTACCCACAAGATGGCGTTAATTATTATTAACTTGAAAACTTTGTCGGACGCCATCTAGTTTCCATTTTACGAACTAAATCAACATAATAATAATTATGCTATTTCCCGCCAGGTGGCAACAATCAACGTAGATTAAGAACATTTTGATGATTACAGACATCGTATTACGTGGTTTTCGTTATTACTGTAGTTTATAATCTGCATTAGATAAATGGCGGGAGATAAGTATAAATAAAATACCTATAATATAAAAGTCTCATGCCTCTTTTTTAGAGTATAAGTATTCTTTGGTCTCATGATAGTGTTTTGAGTGTAGATTCATGCGCAGTATGGTAGGTAGGTATGCAATGATGGAAAGTGACGAATATTCCCATAGTATTTTTTTATGTATTTTGAATGTTGATTGGGTACATGGTTTTATCCAGAATGATATAATAATTAATTAAACAGCGAATAGTAACTACCTACCTATATCCAGCTGCATAGACCTTATTATAAATAAAATAAAATAATTTTATTACATTTGAACAAGCTTATGATATACCTACCTACATACTTATTACACACTTATTACCTCCAATCAACTATTTTTATTGATCTGAGCCCTAATATAGGTATCTCTGGCTATGTTTCAGAAGTCTGTGCCAAAATTCATAATATATTTAGTCGTAAAAGTCGCGTTTAGCTCAATGTACCTACCTACCTACCTAAGAAAATAATTGTGCAGTGTCTACTCGTAGAAATTTAAACATTTATAATTTTATTCAGAACTGAAAAAAATTACCAAGTGTCTATAGTATTTTTTAACGATGACTCAAAATGGCGCGGAATTTAAAATAAATAGTAGAAAGTTTTTTTTATTCTCGGCGTGAGCATGACTTGTTAAAACTGAAAAGTGTAGTTGTGTATTAGTGTGGTGTAGTATTAATAGAAATATACGTTCATTAATAGCTTATTATGTCCATATGATCTGCTAGTCTTTACAGTTCTTCACATGTTAGCCAATATAATACAAAGAACAAAAGTTTCGTGAAAAAAGTTATCCGAAATTAGAATTTAATAAAAGTTAATCACCTGTCAACACTTGGACAAAAATGTGAATATATTGTTATCATTGATTAGCTGCGAACAAACAGGATTTAATCTAATCTTATTGTCGAACAAATATCGTTGACATCAAAGATAATAAGATTTACAAGGATTTCCTTTGGCTAGAGGGTAGACGCATTACTATTGTTAATGAAATTGACAAATTAATTATGTTTGTGTTATAATTTAAATATAAAATGGAGAAAGTGAGTGATGAACATAGGTATAAGCCTTTTATAAGACAGGTATGTTTGATTTTATTTATTTTATTAGTAATGTTATAATTTAAGTTTGTTACAATTTTTCTTATGTAAAATAATTTATTCGTAAAAAGCGACGCATTATTAGTACTGTTTTTTGACTGTAATAGTTAGTAAAAGTAAATTAATGTGTTCTATTCGTGATACCAAGCGTTTCAATGAATAAATTATAAAAAAAAAAACTTTATAGATATCAGTAAATTACTTATATCCAGTGTCATATTTGAACTAAATTATATGGTGATATCACAGGTGATATTATAAGGAAACAAGATTCTATGATAAATACACAATTTAGTTTGTAGACAAATAAACTTATTAAAACATTTATTAATTATTTTAATAAATATGAAGTACTAGATTTCCGCCCGCGGCTTCGCCCGCGTTTTCAAAGGAAAACCCGCATAGTTCCTGTTCCCGTGGGATTTCCGGGATAAAACCTATCCTATGTGTTAATCCAAGTTACCCTCTATATGTGTGCTAAATTTCATTGTAATCGGTTCAGTAGTTTTTACGTGAAAGAGTAACAAACATCCATACATCCATACTTACAAACTTTCGCCAGTATTAAGATTAAGATTGCATGAAAGTGGTAATTTAAATGAAATTTCTTTTGAATCTTAGCTAAACAGAATAGTTACCTACTTAGTTATAGAAAATTTTAATTTTAGGTTTACTTCCTATGCTATGATGATGATTATGATGATGATAAACCTACTTGGTATTAAATATTTAAAAATGAGTAAATAATTTATAAAATGTAGTGCAGAAAATATAAAATCATTTATCGATTGTCTTACAATATTAAAATAGAAGAAACGTTTATGTGTTAGTATATCCGTAAATATTTTTCTAAGAATGAAGGATAAATCTTCCAAATGCATATTTCCAAAAGTAAGACAGAGATAAATTAAAACGCATACACGCACTTGCATCAAATTATAATATTTATAGTAGGTATATGGTCTACCTGTTTAAAGTGTAATTTGATGGTGTAAGATTATGGTCAAAGCTAATACAATACAATATTTTGAACCTAATATTTATGCATCGAGATAATACGTAGTACATACTATCTCTATGCTACTAGGTAATATAATAAAACTGATGAATTTGCTTGTTTGTTTGCTTTGTTGAACGCGCTAATATCAGGAACCACGGGTCGGATTTGAAAAATTATTTCACTGTTAGATAGTCTATTTATCGAGGAAGGCTATATGTATTATAATAAATAAGAGCGGAGCAATGCGGTTAAAGCCGCGCGGCACATCTAGTATAAAAAATTGTCTCTAAGAAACTTCGTGTAAGTAATTTATCATCGATATGAATGTGTAATATTTTTTTAAAGATAGTGATACAATTATTATATAAAACATTGAAGTCAAGGTTGTAGCCTTGTAAACAGTTGCTATGCGAATATGCGTACAAAAGATACGCATCGCATTTATTTGTTAATATTATCGATATTAAATGGACAAAGTATTGCGCAAGATATCTAAAGTAATATTATACGTTAATACAATCTTGTTTTTAATTTTTTAATTATTTAATCAATATCGCCTTTCGCTACCTTTTGGTTAATAGCACGATTGACAAAAATACGTAATAATACTGACGTAATAATCTGTAATTATTAATTACTAGCGGTCCGCCCCGGCTTCGCCCGTGGTACATATTTCGCAATAAAAGGTAGCCTATGTTCTTTCTCAGGGTCTAAAGATTATCTGTGCCAAATTTCATCAAAATCTTACTTTATTTTGAAGGCTATTGTGATTTGTGGGATGATAATATCTGTTCTGTGGCATTGCGAAGGTCGTGCTGATTCTTACACGTATATTATAATCCTTCTTATCTAGACTTGTTTTAGTATTAAATTGTTCGTGTGTTTGTTTATCCATTTCAACGTAACAACTTCCATATTTAACACAGATATATAGAAGTTTTTAAAACGAATAAGTCTAATATTTCGTGAAATTTATAATCTTATCGTATAGGATATGTTGCATTTCTTAATAATATACCTGTAAAGAGGTTTCTTTATCTTATATTACTACTGTAGTGGTTTCAAGTGTGTATTTATAATAACATTTTAGATATGAATGACCGTGATCGCTGATTATAATCAAAACGTGTATCAAATGCGTCGATTTGTATTATTACAATGTGATCTATTGATAGTTGTGTACTTTTTTATAATTATTACTCTCTAATTCAGTGTTTTATATATAATTAAATATCCGTCTGAGTGTAAAGAGACTTGTCATTTGGGTTGTCTAGCAGAGATCGTTGTCATCGATAAGGCTGTGTTAAAATATACCTTTTCATTAATTCATTAAATATGATATTTTCAGTGTTTCCTGACCGCCAGCGTTGCACTAAACATTGTGGGACATGGCGGGGTCATCGGTTTCTCCGCTATTTTGATACCAGCTTTGCGTCTGCCTGGGTCACATATAAAGGCCACGCCTAGCCAAGAATCATGGATTGGTAAATATTTTTCTTAATAATATTATGTAGATAACTTTTGTTTTTGAAGTGAAACTTCTTTAGGCGCGTTGAGAGTAAATTTTTAAGGTCGCGTCATGGCAACGCCGTCACGTCATGGAGCAAGGCGACGATTTTGGTATCTTTGAATCTTGCTAAAGAAGTTTCACTTATGACACGTGTGCTCGGCACACTCGGTCTTTTTTTTCATATACTTACGAACAACGACTCCACGTATTTGTTAGGTACTCTTTATACGCTGACGGGTCTGCGGACGCGGTTCTACCGAATACCCGCGGCCCCGTCAATAAAGCGGCACGGCGGAACACAGTGGAGTTTAGTCGGTAGGACCCTGCACTCAGCAGGGTGAGTCCGACATAACCCAGGGCTCTTCCCCCGAGTGCCCTGGGTATGCCTAAATGCATTCTCCACTATAAAAAAAAAAAAAAAAAAAAAAAAAAAAAAAAAAAAGGTACTCTTTATACACTACATACTATTACATATTATATGTATAGTAGTAAGACAACAACAGTACGACAAATTTAAAGAGTAGTATTGTCATTGGTATTTATCTTCAATGGTATAGATTTCTTTTTAATTTTCATTCAATAGTTACATACACTACTAATCGACTAAGGGCCGATTTTTCAATGCCCAGATAAACAGCTAGATAGACTTTATTCTTCAGTTAACAAAATATTCAATTTTTCAATAGACGAATAGGACTTATCTATCGAATAACTACGTTATTTGAGGAATAAATCTATTTGCCGCTCCAACGGCCAGATAGCGCGCTATTCGACGGTTAGGCGTTTGAGTTGACAACTGACGCGTCAAATTTGGGATATTTTCGTATGCGGTATGTCATAACATAGAGCGTAGAATTATTAACAATTAAACCTCTTTCTATATAATTATTATCAATTAAAATCATATTGAAATTGATGTTTTTGATAGTACTGATGACCATGCCATTGAAAATTTGCCGAACGCTGCCTTTAAGTATGTCGTTTCCATCGTAAAATATATAAATTGAAACACAAATTTAACCAAACTCTTTACTCGAATCAAAACAACAATCAACAATCATAGAAGACAAGAGCAATACAAGACAAACTTAAAATGCACTCCTGACGTGAGTCATAATGACGGTTGTTGACAAATTGCTAGAGTTGACTCTATCCCGCTCTAACCTGACTAATTTAATATGTTTGTTTCGCCACTCCGAGAGCAGAGCTGCCAATATGGAAATATTTGGTCAGATAGTTATTCATCAAATAAATCACGATTGAAAAATAGGCGAGCCGTTATGAGTTAGATAAATAATTGAATAAATCTATTCGAGGGGTAGTTATTAGACTGTTTATCTCGGGATTGAAAAATCGGCCCTAAATCAATAGAATATTTTTAGTACTTGCTGCGTGGCAAGCAGCCCGGCAAGTAGCCTGGCAAGCAGCCCGTGCACTTACGCTACGGTACAAACAAATAAACACGGGCGCATCCACAAACAACATGTTTACACTTTACACGCTTGTGCTCTTTGAATGTAACTTTGAACGCAAGTGTCTGAACGCGGAATACACGCGACATATTCATAGCGTCATACCTTCAAAAACGTTGTGAAAAAAATTGATGATGACGTGCACTCTAATAATCTACTAAATAAATACGTCGATCATTTCGTCATTATTTAAAGTTGTGATTTAAAAATTAAAATAACACCTGCATTTAAAACGTTTCAAGTAGCAATGATAAGAGATAACGATTACTGAGCTTATTGTCCATTATATTGATGTTATTGCTAACCACGCTTATCTTAAACCTACAAGTCTAACAATGCGATACTAAACAACACAATTTCTGAGTTGACGATTGTGAAAATATTACAGATTTGTACATTGCAATTAGTTATTATGATTCATAATTTAAATAAAGCTCTGAAAAATTCACACTACATTTCGACTCGTTGCGTTCAGCCGTTTTAGAGATTAGCTGGAATAAACAGACACAAAAATGGTAAAAAAAAAACTTTTTTGTGTAGGTATGTACCGTGTATATCCATACATGTAGTAAAAAACGGTTATTTAAATATGACAAACAGACACTCCAATTTTTCTCCATACCTATGTATATAGATTATAAAAAATATAAATATTTTCATTTCAGCATCAATCGTCGGATTCGCGTTGATCATGGGAAATTTCATCATCACACCTCTGATGGATACCCTCGGCCGAAAGAAGTCACATCTCCTCACCATCCTGCCCATTTTGACAGGATGGTTTACTCTTCTTATGGCAGACAGTGTGACCTGTCTCATAATAGCAAGATTCCTTCAAGGCGTCGCCATGGGCATGCTGGGACCACTTGGATCTATCATCATTGGTGAAATGACGGACCCAAAGAATCGAGGAGCGTTCCTAACTAGTGTGTCCCTATCCCTAACAACCGGTGTTATGTTTGCCCACAGTTTAGGAACATATTTCAGCTGGCAACAAAGTGCTTTAATATGTTCATTCATCACATTCACTAGCTTAATTCTCATCATATATAACCCCGAATCCCCGTCCTGGTTAATTTCCAAAGGAAGGTACCAAGAGGGTGAAGAAATTTTCTTCTGGTTGCGAGGAAAGAATGCCGAGCAAGAAGCCGAATTAGAAAACATGATAGCCGCCCAGAAATCGTTACGCAAGTCCAGTATTGCAGGACAGGATATATCAAGAAAAGAGCGTATCAAGGGCTTTTTCATCTATTTAAAGGATACATCTAGGAAACCCGAATTTTACAAACCTATAACTATTATGTTCTTTATGTATACCATGTTCCAGTTTGCCGGTATCAATGTTATTAGTTCGTATGCGATGGATATTATCCATCAAGTTGTAGGACCAGAAGCGAACGCCAAAGTGTTAATGGTCGCTTTGGATATTGAAAGACTGATCTGTAATATATTGGCTGTGTTTTTAATGAAGACGATGAGAAGACGTACATTATTATTTAGTAGTTCAGCGATATGTGTGATAGCGTATTTAGGTAAAAGTTATTATGTGTATGCAAGGGCGAATAACTCATTGCCATTCGAAAGTCAATGGGTACCGATCGGTTTAATAGGATTATATATGTTTTCATTGACAATTGGTATATCATCGATTCCATTTGCGATTTCAGGGGAGATTTTCCCATTGGAATATCGTGGATTTGGAGGAGGTATTAGTGTTTTAGCTTTATCTTTCAACTTCTTTGTCGCAGTTAAATGTTTCCCAGTTTTAACGTCAGCGGTTGGTTTGTCAGTAACTTATTTAATGTATACAGGAGTAGTTGTGAGCTGTCTATCAGTTATATATTTCATGTTGCCGGAAACAAAGGATAGATCTTTGCAGGAAATCGAGGATAGTTTTAGAGGTATAACGTCAGCCGACCGAAAATGTATAGAGCCTCTAAACGGTGTTCACAGTAATGAAATGCGTAGATGCAGCTCGCATATACTGTATTAGTTTTAAAGTTGTGATATATTTACTTGAATTATTTATTTTTATATTACTATTATACAACGGTCATTGTAAATCTCAATAAGGTGAACAAATAAAAGATTTTATTCATGTCGTATTGTTTTATTTATACTGAATATAAAAATATCACAAAAATAGAATATATTGTTTCAAAATAATACTATTCTTTAAATGCATATCCATTTAAATCGTAAATTCCTCCTAACTACATGGCCAGCTCTATAAGCTGAAAAGCGTTTCCTTTTATTCCTGTATTCCTTCTCAACCTCCCTCTATGTTCTCCAGTTCCAACATTTTATCCTTTTCGTGGGGTTCAGTTTCACCAATTTCACCTTTTGTGCCTTTGAAGTAACATTCAATTTCATACAAAGTTTTGCCTTTCGTTTCGGGCAATAAGAAAAATAGGAAAACGCCGCAAATAGCAATACTTATCCCATACACACAAAACGTGCCACTGACACCAATCTGTCTGAATGATGTTGGAGCTGTTTTCACAACAACGAAGAACATAATTGACAGGAACATTCCAGAAATTCCACTACCTAGAGATCTATAAGCTAAGGGAAAGATTTCGCCAGCGATTGCCCAAGGTATTGGTAAAATTCCTAACGTCTTTCCAAAAATGTATATCAGAGTCGGTATCACAGGCGTCCATTTGTACTCTTCAGGTATATAACCGAAATCTCGTAAGTACAAAAGCAGGGATGTTGAAAACAGTGCAATTACACTGATGTAGACACCCAGAAAGAGGATAGTTCTTCTGTTCAGTTTGTTCACAACGACACATGATAAAATGGCCGTTAGAAATCGTACCATGTCCACCATCAGCATGCTAGTACACGATTCAATTGCACCCCCTGTCACTTCTTCCATCATAGGTACTGTATAGGACGGTACAACGGTCATACCAGATATTTGGAACAATATAAACATATACATCATTATCACAGTGGGCTTATAAAATTCAGGCTTGCGCACGATTTCGAAGAACATTTTAATTTTAGACTTTTTCGATGGCGCTGAGGTTTTCTTCTGGCTGTCGAGTAGGACTTCCAATTCCTTTTCGGAATTTTCATCGATACCTCGAAGCCACCGGAATGCTTTTCGGCATTCTTCAAATTTGCCTTTAGATGCCAGGAATGGTGCGGTTTCTGGTGATAGAGATATCAATAATAGAGCTATGGCGTAGAAACTTCCGCAGGCAACGGCTGCTGTTCTCCAATACAGGAATGTACCAAAAACGTGGGCTACTAACATTCCTGTAGCGAAGGAAAATGCGATAGTTGCTAGGAAAGCTCCTCTGTGTTTTGGCGCGGAATATTCAGCGATGGAGACGGGAGCGGCGGCTGCTTGCAGTCCCATTGCGAAACCCTGAAATTGATACACAGTTTCAAATTAATCAAGTCTTAATATTTGGGTATTGGTCACGTTTTTGACATGAAACTGCCAGTGACATCTTATTATTTTCAAGGTCAGAGTCATATGTTATATAAAAAGGCTAATTTAAATTCAACAAATGTAAAAAGTTGCATACAAATTATTAATCGACATCAACATATTGAAGTTACTTTTGGGGATTCCGCATACAATTTCCTACAGTTCAAAACGTAACATTGAGAAGTTACAAAATATTTAAACATAGATATAACTAATAATAAAAATTTTTAACAATAATAAAATGTGTTTGATAAAATTTGAAACGTAATATGGTGTAATAAGCTCGCTTTTCTATAGGAAAATCGAAATAAGGAAAAAATAACCGGGGGCACAGTCCAGTCCCACAATAATATATTTACAGTACTTATTACAAAGAAACCTCGCCAATCTATTTGTTTTCCGTACTTTGCACGTTAAATTAAATCGCGTATCATATAAATTGGCGCGTAGATCTCATTGAGTCAATTTTGCCATTTTGACTCGAAACCATTCTCAAATGACGCAATTGACCTAAGTCAATCAGAGATAATGGAGCACACGATTTAAAACGTTTCGTCAATTATATGCGAAATAAGTATCGTCTGTTTGTCTGTGACAATGGCAGATTTAGTATGGGAAGTGGCGTCATTATTATTTTTAGGACATCGACCACACCTTTTAAATACAAAATAGTGCAATAGACCAACTTAATATGACATATTGTATATTGTATAAGTACCTCTAAACTCAGTCGATTTTAAAGCTGATGCGTTCTGGTGGTTCTGAACATTTAAAATTTGTTTTTTTAGGATTTGAAAGTGGTGTCTTGACTCCTTGGAATAATTAAGGGAAATGTTAAAAATGAAAAGCAATATTAATAAAAAATAACTTGACGTATTTTAAACTAGAAAACTCAAACTCAAACATTAATTTATTCAATTAGACTTCGTTTAGAAGCACTTTTTAATTGTCGAGGAAATCGTTTAGGTGAACTAATTAGTAATTAATAATGATTAATTACCTGTAAAGATCTGCTAACAAGTATCACAGCGGGGTCTTTAGCAGTAACCAATAGGGCCCAACCACACAGCGCGGGCAAGCAGCTCAGCTGGTTGGTGAGGCGACGGCCTAATTTCTGAAGACAAAATGGCGCCATGACGATCCCGGATATCAGCGCTAAGCCCAGGATTGATGCTGGAAGGATAAATTAATAAATATTATTAATGGGTCGTAATAGCAGCGCAGGTCGTAATAGGTACTTGAAAATAAATAATTAAATGGCGTGGAATGAGATAATGGTAAGATGATGATGTTTCACTAGCATCATCATAATATAAAATAGGTATGAAGAAAAACGTTAAAATTATTCAGATAATATTTATATTCATAGTTCGTACCTACAAATTAATCATATAGGAAGTTTAGTAGTAATATATAGTGAAAAGAGTGGTAGTAATAGTAGTAGTAGTAGAAGTAAGAAAAGTAGAATTATAGATACATGTTAGTTAAAAGTAATTAAAAATTTTGGTAAAGTAAGAGGCAGTATAAACAATTCATTGAATCTACTATGATAGGTCAGAAGTGAAAGAACCGTCCTGGGTTAGGCAATTGGCAATTGTAATTTATCCAAATTTACATGTGTAGTGTTATTATTATGCGCCATGTTAACTATTATTAACTCTTGAAGTCAAACTTTATTATGCCGACGAGTACAGACGGGCGTGTAAAATGTATTATAATAATATTATAATGATAATGTTAATTTTATACTCATCACGTAAAGCGGATAAAATTAGAACGTGTTTGTTGAGATATGTATATTGTATGTATAGTTTGGTTCGGGACTGATTGCAGGTTGGCATAGTAACGTAACCTAATATAATAAATTTTAAAAGTTAAATATGCAATGTAGACATTCCTGAGATGTAAAATGAAATATACCTTTATATAGCTATCGGTTGTACTAGAACTAGATCATCGAGAACATATAAGAACAATTAAATAATGCACTATTATACTTTGTGTGGTACATGGGAATGTAAGGCTCCAGTTATAAGGAGCTTATAATGTTTAAAATACGTTTAACTGATACGGGATGTTGTTCTAACAGAATTTAAAATTATAAATTTATAAAGAATAGAAAAAAATCGATCAAGAGGCGGGACTCGAAACCGCATCCTTTCAACGCCAATCCGGGGCGGATGCCTGACCAACTCGGCCACCCGTGACACATTTCGTGATCGATTTTTTTTATTTTTTTTTTTTATAAATTTATAGGTATTTATAAAGCATTTGAATACCATAAAAACAAAAATATCAAATTCAACAGAATTTATAATTGACACAATCGATATATTATACAAACAATCTATAAATAGAAATACCCACAGTATTAAAATGGAAATAATATTGTAACACTGTGGAAATACCTATGTAATTAACATAACCATTAAGTATAATAACGGGTCTTATGATTTGCGATTTGCATATTACGTAATATTATGTTATATTTAACATAAAAAATATACCACGTTGAACAGATCACAGAATGCCTCGTAATTATTTATGACTACCTATCATTTTGTTTTTCAAATTGTCTTGTCCTTGATGAACACAAAAATAAATAAATCTTCTAAAATATAAGCTGTAAGTGCTCTTTACATATAAACATATTTAAACAACCGTCTATTATTTATATTAATTAACGTAATTTGTTCGTTTCTATTGTTATCAGGAAGTCGGCATCATTAGCACACAGTTTTTGTAATACAATACTTTGAGTTGAAGTAATCGTACACTTGAATCATTATTAAGAATTGTAAAGCTAAGTATAAACACTGAATGATCGTAGTGAGTTGGATACAAAAGGTTTATCATCAAGTTAATGTAGGTATATTGTATGTAGATGGGAAAATGCATTTATTTAAACACTAGGTACCTAGGTACTTGAAGCTATGATGCGCGTCCCAGAAAAAGGTTTCCAAATCTTAAAATTTAACAATATTTAATTAAGGTAAGTCATTGACCATGGTAGACGTCAGTTTCAGCTACATACTGTGTGACCTTCCAAATGCTTAAAAACATAACTTCCTATGGCTTGAAAATCTCAGTTAATTAAATCTGATAAAATTCCTAGCCAATATAGATCATCAATGAAATCAAAATAAGGATTCATCTGGATGTATATTTGTGGTCTCTCCCTAAAATTGTCTGGTCATATGACCATAATAAAATATTTGGTCCAACATCATAATATAGGTAAACAACACGTAGTTAACATCAAACATGTCACGAATGTATTTCACCACTATTTCACCACGTCATCATTGGCCATTTTCGTCTATTTCAGACGATTTAAGTTTACAGGTAGACAGGTCTATAGTAGACTATAGGAATAATCTTTATGTAGTGTATATCCTGTCTAGAAAACATAAAAAAGAAACGTGTACAATTATGCAAAATTCGACCACTAGATTAATAAATAGTTAAAAAAAAAACTAAATAAAAACACTACACAGTAAAACTCGTTAATTTATTATGTTGTTATTGATCCTTGATATGTGTAAAAAATTTAATTAAAGTCCGTATATAGTGGGTCAAAATAGAGCCTAAAGGAGCCGGTTATATACAAACATACAGGTGGAGATAATAAAAGCGTGTTATAAAGAGACTATTCTCAATTAACACACAGACTAATATTATGTTTGAGAACGCACTAGTGTAATAGAAAAAAAAATGTGTGCGTGTACTAGTGTACACACGTAAGAAGTGAAACTTCTTTATGACCTTATTTTTCAAAAAATAATTAACTATATGCAACTTTACAGAAATACGTCCAATCACGCGTGGTAGGGATAAGAAAAAGATGGCGCGTAACGGAAAAATGTCACGCGTAACGAAAAAATGTTACACTAAATTTTTTTCCAACCCCAATAAAGAAGTTTCACTTCAAAACCTATGCATAAATGTATACTAACCAATCCAAGACTCATGTTCTGGAGTGAGACGCAGCACGGAGTCTGGCTGTCGCAGTTGCTCCAGCAGTACTCCAGGATATGCGATGTTAGCACCCGTACCAATCATGTACATCACTATACCGCTAACTGCTAGGAACTGTAACAATGTTTAATGGTATAAAAAAGAGCGTGTGGACGAGCACACGTGTCAGAAGTGAAACTTCTTTGACAAGATTCAAAGATACCAAAATCGTCGCCTGATGATGTGACGGTATTGCCATGACGCGATCTTGAAATTTTACTCTCAACACACCTAAAGAAGTTTCACTTCAAAGAGTATAGAACCTTATTAAAAGAGGCTTCTACCTACAGTCTGTCTTAGTTTTGTTCGGTCACACAAAAGTTGCAGTCTGTTTAAACTCTGTTCAGTATTTTTCGAGGAATATAGTACCTAATTTATATTCTGGAAGCTTAGAGCATTAAACCAACTGCTCTAAGTCTGGAAAAAACGAGAAATTTAAAATTAAGGAAAAAAATAATAAATGGATATGTAGGTATCGGATAGGATATACTCGTATGGTTAATATGAGGTTTTCCCTTAGAGCATTTTCCATTAATTTGCTACCTACTTATTGATATGTATTTTATTGATATCTATTTCATCAAACATTCAAAATAATGATACCTAGTTTGTATATAATCGTTATAACAATCACACAATTGCACTATCTCAAGAATATAATTTGTACTTTGTTTGTTTATTGTCTTGACCCATAAACCTCTGAAATTGCATTTTGTCGATATCAATTCGCGACATACATTTGCTCGACAAATAAACAATAATTCAAATCTGGAGATTATATTAATAAATATATCCTTATTAAAACACAATATTTCATTTATAAAATATAACATCAAAGACGTTTACCAAAAATTATTCAGTGATTTCCGGTTCCTTATGGGAAATGACGACACAAATAGGTACCTATTTCCTGATTACTTCAATATGCCTCAAAATTGTTTTTACTTTACAATTTTTTTTTTAATTTTATTATTAATAAAAAAATAAATAAAATCAAGCTATATTAATTTATAATTAATTATTATGAAGCTGCATTTCGACGTTACAGGTTTGCGATGATACTTCTAAGACCTACATACCTACATTCTTAATTTTATTATAAATTCCTCCGTGTCTTACTTAGAGTGTCTTAGAAAGTAGTGATTAAGAAAGACATAATATAGAATATGAATATCTTATTAATGCTCATAAATTATGATATATTTTTTAGAACTAAATCGTTTTACGAGTAAGATTTGGTTATAAACTGGATATTATTATAAACTAGCGGTCCGCCCCGGTTTCGCCCGTGGTACATATTTCGCAATAAAAGGTAGCCTATGTTCTTTCTCAGGGTCTAATTCAAATTCAAATTATTTATTTCTTTCTTTTACAAAGTCTAAAGATTGTCTGTGCCAAATTTCATCAAAATCGGTTGAGAGGTTTAAGCGGGAAAGCGTACAGACAGACAGACAGAAAGAGTTACTTTCGCGATATAAACTTTAGTTATGTATGTAAACTTTCTTATAAAAATAAACATAAAAAGATCGAAAATAAGATAAAAAAAAATTAATTATTTCACCTTTCGTTACGTCGTAATTGTTTTTTTTTAATAATATCACTTATAAATATAAAACCTTCCGTGTTCCTTACTTCTTACCTGTCTCAAAAACGGAGACATTTTTTGCTTGATGTCGACGCCGTCTGGACCCGTGGTGTCCAATATTTTACCAGCCATGTTTGAAGCTACCAATTTACTGAATTGGCATTCTTGTCAAACTATTGGAGTAATCTGTTGAGAAATGAAGAATATTTTATAGGGAAAATGTTGAAAGTATAAAAAAAGGGAAAAGAAACTAGCGTATAGACCGGACTCTCAGTGGAGTTTCGTTTGCAAAAATCGCGGACCTAAATCTGACTTCTGATATATATTGTATAGATCCCAGACATCCTATAGACAGATGTTGCCAACCAGTTTTGTGGTCCCCCTGCCCGCACCCCGGTAATTAAATATGGCATACAAAGAAAAAAATAAAAATTTCCAAAACATGCCGTGTGGGGTATCAAATGAAAGAGCTTATTGAGTAGATCACGAATATATAGCATACTATATACATTTCTTACACTTTCTCTAAGATTTTTTAGAAAATTTACGAAAATGGTCCATTTTTGAGTTAACTTTAAACCACTATAGATTGAAAACTCATGAATATATTTTTTAAATTATTATTTTAAATAATTAACAATAGTCCATTGTTTACGATTCAATATTTCATACAGTGAAATAGTTGCATGGGGGAGTGGGGGGAGCATTCAAAGATGGCGAGTATATTTTCAAGTTCATATAGTATATAGTTATTTTCATCAAATCCACCACATAGCTCACTTATATTATATTACGAACTATTGAATCATAAACAATGGACTGTTGTTAATTATTTAAAATAATAATTTAAAAAATATATTCATGAGTTTTCAATCTATAGTGGTTTAAAGTTAACTCAAAAATGGACCATTTTCGTAAATTTTCTAAAAAATCTTAGAGAAAGTGTAAGAAATGTATATAGTATGCTATATATTCGTGATCTACTCAATAAGTTCTTTCATTTGATACCCCACACGGCATGTTTTGGAAATTTTTATTTTTTTCTTTGTATGCCATATTTAATTACCGGGGTGCGGGCAGGGGGACCACAAAACTGGTTGGCAACATCTGTCTATAGGATGTCTGGGATCTATACAATATATATCAGAAGTCAGATTTAGGTCCGCGATTTTTGCAAACGAACATCTCCTTGGAGCCTGCTCTAGTAGAGGTAAGACTAGATGATTTGATATTTTTTTGCTTGTTTGTTACGATCGACTAGACCGATTTTTACATTATTATCAAGATATGCTTTACATCGAAGTCGTGCTTTATCTATACTAATATTATAAAGCTGAAGAGTTTGTTTGTTTGTTTGAACGCGCTAATCTCGGGAACTACTGGTCCGATTTGAAAAATTCTTTCGGTGTTAGATAGCCCATTTATCGAGAAAGGTTATAGGCTATATATCATCACGCTACGACCAACAGGAGTAGAGCCACGCGGGTGAAACCGCGCGGAGCAGCTAGTAAAATATGTGCGTCAACAAACTATGGATAATAAACAATGTGCAGATGAATAATGCGTATCAAGATTAGATGTAAATAAAAATAAACATTATAAGCAATATGGTCTGTTCCGTTGAATTAAGTGAAGGAAGTCACAATGACATTGTATAAAATAAACTTATTCATGTGAAGGTTAATAAATATATTATTTCATTTAAAAAAGGAAGTAAGAAAGAGCTTATTAACATCTTAAATACATATTATGCTGGCAGTATAGCTGGTAGTATGAAAAAGGTTTATTAATTGTATAATGACTCTACATTTCCATAATAGAGTAATACTGTTTAAGTAATTACGAAGGATTTGATACATTTTTGCACATGCATCTTTAGTATTTGCGAACAGATTGTAGTCGGGCTACTTTATATAAGGTGCATTTTGACCTTAGGGTAGAAAATAGCTAAGCGGTAGCGGAACTTTACTATGACATAATTAAAATGGCTCAAGTTAATTACCTTGTCTGGTACGCACCATATTCTGAGATGTAATTAATGTTATCAGAGAGATCTATTGATTGTTAATTATAAATCTGTTCCTTGTATAGCTGAGTCTCATTTCCTGCAATTCTGATTGACATGTTTTTGTTTTATGAAACGTATTGGTTGTATTGGTTTAACAAAGACCTTTTGGATAATTAAGCACAGAATGTATTGTATTTTCTGTTTCTAAAAAAAATAATTAGTTATTTTAATTAAAAACACACTTGCATATTATATCCTGCACTTAATTGACTTTTAATCAGTTAGAAACTTTTTGCGAAGAAAAAATTTGCATTTGGTATTGACTTTTTAATTATTTAGTTAACTGTACTGTTCTTAATAGAATGTATGTTATAGTTAGTATTGCTCGTATCTTTCACTGCCAAGTTTGTCCCACGAGGGAAACTTGTCTGTCAAGTAATGATGAATGTGCGAATGTGTGCGAATATGTCCATGTGTGTGTCTAGTGACGTCACACATCGGACTCTAGGAGAAATCTTGTTGGTCTCATTTGATGAATGAGGCAGACATTTATCGCTTTCATAATATCCTTCCGCATTATAATAATTTATCTTACGGCTTAAGACTGGTTTATTCTCGCGATAGTTCTATTTTTTGCAATTTAGACCACCATTAAGTATGTTACCTTTTTTTTAATACCTACTTCAAAATACGAGTAGGTGCTCAATTAGACTGTATTTTTTTTGTTTGTTATCTCAGAACTTTTGGGTGGGTGAACCGATTTTGATGATTCCATTTTTATTTGATAGGCCTTTCATTTTGTCCAGTTCTGACAATTTAAAGACAGCTTAGTTTTTAACCATTGATTTTTCGAATTTTGAAGCAATGATGGAAAGAGCGCATTTCAAATAACTGATATTTATGTAGACGTATGCATAAAAATTGTGTATATTTAGACGTCAATAGTAATTTAATCTGCTTTGTTAATATGTCACGGTCGCTTATATCAAGGGTCACGCTTCGAAGAACACACAAATCACAATATTATTTATAAACTTGGATTTGTTTTTATTTTAAGTCTATTTTATGACTTCATAAATTTCAAGTGCATCTAGTATTTATTAAGTAAAAACCATTTAATCATTGATAACACTGGTACATTACATCGAAATACAATGGCAATATCCTTATCTATACTAATATTATAAAGCTGAAGTTTGTTTGTTTGAACGCGCTAATCTCAGGAACTACTGGTCCGATTTGAAAAATTCTTTCGGTGTTAGATAGCCCATTTATCGAGGAAGGCTATAGGCTATATATCATCACGCTAAGACAAACAGGACCGGAGCAATGCGGGTGAAACCGCGGGGAACAGCTAGTTGTAGGATAAAGTTTCGTACTAATATAAATTTTTATCATCCCTAAATATCAGGTCGTATATTAAGAAAATGGAGATACTCCGGAAAATATTGCTTAGCCTTAAGATATAATAAAATCATATTTTCCGATAAATACCAGGATCTCTACTCGTGGAAGCACAATAACTTGTTATGGAAATGAGCAATACAATTTATACTATATTTTATTTATTTATTTATTTTTTTTATTTAGGCTCATTAGCAGCTGTACATCGATGAAATTACATAAAAAATACACAAAAAATATAGAACATGATGGACAACCAATAAAAAATGAGCACTGCATGCACTATAAAAATACGTTACAACACATTCAATACATTCCAAAATAATCAGTTAATAAATTATAAACAAGTACATACTTAAAAATTAATTCAATTCAAATTATCCACAATCTTAATTCATAAAAAATAATAATCAACTTAATAATTATAATTTAAAATAAGTAAAAAGCGAAACGTTACTTTAAAATACATCCTAAAACAGTCAAGTAAATTCATTTAAAACACAGAATTAATTCATTTTTTTAAACTTAAATAAACGACAATATCATAATAAGCGGTAGTATTAATTAAACACTGACATGGTTGATCGTAAGTAAGGTTTTTTTAAATTTCCCAAATTTGTCAAAATGTATATCCAGTGTGTGATTTATTATTATTCGATTGTAATTTCTACATATCCGTGGTAAGGGAGAGAAGGAACCCAACTTGGTCCTCATGACGGGCACCGATAACAGAGGGATCGGTTTCCGTGGGAATTTACTAGGCGTTCGGAAGCCAATCAAGGAAAGCAGTCGAGGGCAGTCAATATTATTTCTAAGTAATTTGTATAAAAATAAAATATCAAAATTATCGCACCTTCTCTCTAAAGATACCAATTTAAAATATTCCAGACGCTTCGAGTACGAAATTAGACTTTTACTTAAATTTTGACTATAGGCAAGGTGCCATATAAACCTTTTTTGAACCCGTTCTAATCTAAGTGAATGTGTAGCAAAGTGAGGGCGCCACACTACTGAGCAGTATTCTAAGACATTACGTACAAAGGATTATAAGTACATAGTATTTATAGTCCGGGATACATCGCCCATTTTTGCAAGTGATTACTATCAAGCTAATTTTTCGTGAGTAGCTTTATTTTGATGAGATGCCCAATAATTTCATGTACGAAACTCTCGATTGTGGTAGCTACCAGAGGAAACAAGGATAAAATATTTTGATTTGATGGTTCTCAAATATTAATTACTAACTGAATGTTTTTTTTTGTTCAATCTCAAGATAATTATCTAAATTATTCGAAAAAATATTTGTCCTACAAAATCTATGGTTTGATCAAAGAGTCCCCCTTTCCAATGTGTATCGATAACGAAGTCATCATAAATGATTACTAACCAGCTGATTTTTTTATTTTCACTTATTTAATACTTAAATAATTCAACAGACATATTGTCCTACAAATTGCGTAATAAATATTTGAGAACCGTCAAATCAAAAATTTTTATCCTTGTTACCTCTGTAAGCTACCACAATCGAGAGTTTCGTAGATGAAATTATTGGGCATCTCATCAAAATAAAGCTACTCACGAAAAATTACCTTGATATTAATCACTTGCAAAAATGGGCGATGTATCCCGGACTATTAAAGAAAATGATATAAATATTTTTGCCCTTGATCAAAAATAGACACGTAAGAATTACTCATTCCTGGGTCAGGAATTCCCTAGTTACTGTCATTTAACTTTTCTAGAACATTACAAATTCGATGAAATTTTTGAATAATTTATGAGAATTATGCAAACACTAGTGCATCAAGATCTCTTCTATAATTTTTATCTCGAACTTTCTACTAGAAAGGAGAATAAAGCAGAAGAGTTGATTTGTTTGTTTGTTTGAACGCGCTAATCTCAGGAACTGTTCCGATTTGAAAAAAATATTTCGGTGTTAGATAGCCCATTTATCGAGGAAGGCTATAGGCTATACAGGGTGTAATCGTAAAGGTGGGTTCCCACGGCATGATTTCTTCACAAACCCGACCGCGCCACACCAGACCACATGCCGTGGGAATCGGTGCGCCTGTGGACGTCTGCCGAGGCCCGTGCTATCCATTGGAAGTCGGTAAGATCAAAGGTGCGGCGTGGCGCGGTGCGACGGCGTCCGTCGACGTCCGTCGTGGTGCGTCGGGGCCTGCCGTCTGTAGCGCGTATGCGTCGGTATGGCTGATAGAGTGGACGAACGAACTTATTTTCGAGTTTTTAACTCTATACCAAAATGAACCAGCGCTATGGAATTGTTCAAAACCTCAACATAAAAATAGAAATAATGTTAATGATGCGTGGTTACGAATAAAAACCAACTTAACTCATGGAAATATACCTATCGTTGAATTAAATTATTAATCAGTAGGTATGACCGTCCACACGCCTCGCCGGACGCACACATGCCGTGGGAACGCTAAGTTCAGATCGCGACGGACGGCGACAGGCGCTTGTCGCTTGCCGAGGTCTGTGAATAAATCAGGCCGTGGGAACCCACCTTTAAGTGTGCACAAGCGATTATTCCGTAACTATTGCAGATATCAAAAAACTTTAAACTGATATCGAAAGTACTTAACCTAATGAGTAAAATGGCCATAATAAATTTTTAAAAATAAAACGAGAAATATCCAAAAATGTTACATTAAACGCTCCCATACATTTTATTTCCCATACATTTTGTATTAATAGCAGATTTTCGAAGTGATGTCCTCATTGTGCAATACAATGAGGAGCTCTATTTACAGTTTCTAAATGAACTTCCCTTCAAATTTGCGAAGTAATTAAAGCAGAAAACCAAAAAAATAAGAAAAAGCAAAAATCTTTCATATTAAATGTACATGGGATATTAGTATCTCATACTAAATGTATGGGAGGGTTTCAAGTTAATTTTTTAGATATTTCTCGTTTTATTTTTAAAAATTTATTATGGCCATTTTACTCATTAGGTTAAGTACTTTCGATATCAATTTAAAGTTTTTTTGATATCTGTAATAGTTACGGAATAATCGCCTGTGCACACTTAACGATTACACCCTGTATTATATCATCACGCTAAGACCAACAGGAGCGGACCACAGCGGGTAAAACCGCGGGGTACAGCTAGTTCTATTACATATATGTCTGCACGGGATTTCACTCGGGGTCTTTTAGAACGAACCAAGGGCGAAGTAAGGATTAAAATCGATAACCATTCGTTCTTGTGACCTGAAAATCGTATAGAAACTATTGCAATTCTTCTTCCCTTTTATTTACTTTCCTTCTATAACATCGTTTGCGTTGAATGTGTATTTCATTCCGATTTAATTTCAACTTGCTGTTCGGACGTCAATAGTCCCTTTACAATTCCTTGGATGAACAGAAATGCGTAGGTTGCAATAGAAGTGCGGTAATGAACACCCTTTTGTATTCTTAATGTCACTCACATTATATACGTATATTACGTCTTGTTCCTCGTGTATGTGATTTGATTCAAAGGAGTAAGTAGGAGTAATTCTGAATGAAGGTCGCATATTATCTTCATCGTCTGGTTTCCGTCCTTGACTTCAAAAGACCTAAGTTTTAGGAGTGTTTTTTTGCTTGGCCTTTTTATCGACTCCCGTAAGCAAGTAAAGTTTTATTTAGGGATAGGTTGTTAACCTTATATTGGCCATTTGAGAGAATTTATCAGGTACCTTTGGGTTAATGACCAATTTATGACTATTTAATGTGATGACGATTGTTTTTGCATAGTAATCTTTTTAGTTTGTATGCACTGTGAGGCTGTTCTGTTATTATACCACATGGTATATAATTACAACCATAATTAAGGTAATTTGAATGGTGTTAGGTAAGTGTTAGTTGTAAGATTCACGACTATGTTTATGTATAATGAAGGCTTTTAGGTTGCAGTAGTATCTCTAATATTTTTCATTTGTTTATTGACATCATTGAATAAGGTATTATTTTCAGGTAACTTTATTTTAAATATTTTACGATGAAAATATGAATTCGACATCGAAATATGTTTCTGAATTTGATCCGATATCGTTAAAATTAAATTTGTTGTTAATTACATTAATAGCGAAGTTGTTCACGTACTCTGCTAATTGTTAATTATTATAAAATAAATGTTTTAATGAATACTGTTTATCTTAAATTGATTGAGTCATAAACATTGCACATCGTATTTGGTTAATCGGGGCACATTGGGGGAATCAACGTTGGTGACCATTTAGATAAAACTTTGCGCTTATTTCATACAAATATATTACATAATACATAATATGTATTTTAGTATTTATTGTGATATTACTCAGACACTTTCCATTTTAATTATTCTAGGTTACTACTCCATGATTTATAACTATTAATTAATCATTAAGATGGGTGTATTTATTTAATTTTCTTAGTACTTTTAATAAAGTTTTAATTCAAGGTTTTGAATTTTACACACGCGGGAGGCAGTCCAGAGTTCGTACTAGCATTGTTATCGAAACATTTTAAAAGTTTTTATTTCATTTCTCAGAACCAGCTTCGAAGGTTGTACCTACTTGGTATTTTATTTAAAAATGACTGATTGTAGTGTAAGTTACTTTGTTTGTATAAAGTGAAGGTTTAATCGTAGATTTTTTTTTATTTTAGTGTAATTATTTTGTAGTATTTTTTACTAAAATACTACAAAACTGCTGTGACCGAAAATTGTTCTTGTTTTTTTCTAATAAACTCATGCTATTGTATCAAATATTCTAGAAACGGTCTTAATACATTATTTTGTTTAATAATATGATAGGCTAGAGGGCAAATGTCTTGTGGTTCATTAAAACAATATACTTAGGTATATTATTTTCTTTGAGTGACAATTTGATGATATATCTATTAATACTAATTTATTATAAGAATAAGAATATTTTCTGCTAAATAAAATTAAATAAAAATATTGAAAACTGCAGCAATATTTTTTTATGTTAGAAATAACTTGTATTGCTTTCTTATAAAATTGTAATTATTGTTTGATTTTTTTTTGTACTTCAATTAATCTCTCGGAAGCAAACTATACCCTTTGGATGACAAAAAAACGAGTTGATGACTACACGCATCAGCACTTCTTTTTTAATTCATTCAAAAACGTATAACTGAACACGATAAGCACAATAGCAAAGAAAGCAATACTTACGTTGTTTAAAAAACTTTAAAACATTTTTCACTCAATAAAAAGCCAAACGGACCCACTTCCTCAATGGTTTAAACCGCACTGCTCGTGAACTCTGAAGACTGAATTCGAAGACATGTTCAAGTCTCCACATGTGTGAGTGTATACGAATATGTGTATGTGTGTGTGTATGTACGGATTTTTTTACGAGCAAAAATAGTCGTGTACTTACAATAGCTGCTTTTTGCATATTAATTAATATTACACCATATACAATTTTTATCAGTAAGTTGTAAATTCGTTGGTAACAAATATTAGAGGTTATATTCGAAACCGAACCTATGCGAATACGGGTATAGACCGCACGCTTGCATGATGCATCTAACCTAACGGACTCGCGACCTGTTTGTCGGTTTGTAATTTAGCAAGGAACATAGGAAATGCTTAACAGTTTTTGATGAGAATTTACTTTACCTTTAACTTCAAAAAACTTAATTAGAGCCTTAAGTCATTAAGTTAGTATCTCGAGCCCTATATTAAAAAAATCTAAAAAATCCTTCTTCTAGAAAAAAGTTGCCTAATGATTAAAGTGGTAAGGTCAAGTTATGAGTTGCAAATATTAATGAAAGATTATGGATGAAAGATAAATAAGAAAGAAAGAAAATGGATGAAATTAAGTACCTGGGTGGAGACCTTAAAATGTATGGATGATTGCATGATGAATATTTTGTGAAATAGAAAATTGATGTAAAAACATTAATGCCGTGGAGATCCGATTAGATGAGATAAAAGCTATATATCGCAAAGCTCGTACCTACTTAGTGCACTGGCTTTTGAGTATTGACTCTTGATACATGGCACAAATGAACATATAATAAAAACTACTCTGTTCATATTATCACAAATATTATTTTCATATGAAAAACCCGCATAGTTCCCGTTCCCGTGGAATTTCCGGGATTGCGTCATTTTCCCGGGATAAAAAGTAGCCTATGTCCTTTCTCGGGTATCAAAATATCTCCATACCAAATTTCATGAAAAGTGGTTCAGTAGTTTAGGCGTGATTGAGTAACAGACAGACAGACAGAGTTACTTTCGCATTTATAATATTAGTATGGATTATACAAACAAGCATAGTTTATCAGTAATGATAGATTGACGAACAGTAAATATTTCCAAATGATAACTCAAAATCATATGCTATGACGTGCACAAGTGTTAAAAAATACACAAACAAAGCACATACCTACAAATAGTATTAGCAGTAATGCAATATAATCAATAAATAAGCGGAATCATTTACCCACAAACTTACTAGTTGCGCCCCGCGGTTTTACCCACATTACTGCATGCGCTCCCATTGGTCGTAATAAAAATAGCCTATAGCCCTCCGACAGAAGACTTATATGAAATACTGAAATAATTTTTCAAATCGAACCCGTAATTCCTGAGATTACCGCGCTCTACCAACCAAACAAACTCTACAATTACAATTACCTATTGAGATTTATGATTCTAGCAAGTTTAATTATTTTTCAAAGCTTAAAACATCTTTTTTCTATCCAGCAATAATAATAATTGATTGTACCAGTGATAACATTGCATTGTCTTGTATACATATACTGCGCTTGAAAGCTCACCTAGATTTACTAGCATTACAACATTAACCTTTCGAAAGGAACCCACAAATCTCAGCACGTGATTATTGCACAAGAGTGGATCTCTAGCTGAAGGTAAAAAGACGTAAAATTTTATGCGTTACCTCGCTTTGAATTATTGGTTTATGCTATTTTTATTATTTGTATTATTGCTGATTTTGGGAGGGGATTGTCAAGGAGAGCAGAAATCTTGATAAAGAAGATACAAGGGCCATATTATGACCTCTTATTTCCAGACAGTTTACGCCGTGAATTGAACTGACTGGCAAATTCATATTATACCATTGAGTTACTATGTACTATACACATAGTAACTCAATGTATTATACCATAATTATTAACCATGGCCAGTTACTAGTTATTATTCTGTGCATGCATCTTCTATGGAATACTTTATGTGGTGATGGACTTTGGGTAGAAGTCGCAGATATGAAAATATATTTTTATTTTGTAATTGATATTAAATATAGGGTGAATTATATTGACCGACTGTTACGTAAATAATATAGAGCTAAATCAAAGTTCAACACATCGCATGAAAACTATTGAAGAATGTTAGGTATATAACAAATACCTATACGGATATTATACAGGGTGTAATCAGTCGATTATTCCGTAGGTAACTATAACTATTACAGATATCAAAAAACTTTATCTGACTATAACACTGTGCTATAACCACACTATAACTGATATCGAAAGTACTTTACCTAAAGAGTAAATTGACAATAACTTTTTAAAATATAACGAGAAATATCCAAATTCATACATTTAGTTATATCCATATATATCCAATACATATACCTAGTAAGAAAGGTTTTATTTACTTTTTGTTTTTTTTTTTGCTCTAGTTTCTTCGCTTTTAGGGAAAGTTCACTTGGAAACTGAAAATAAAGCTCGTCATTGTATTGCACAATGAGGACACAGTATTACAGCTGTTAAGGACGTCACTTCGAACATTTGCTTTGATAACAAAATGTATGTGAAATAAAATGTATGGGAACTGCGGAAAATTTCTTTCACTTTGTCTACAGATTATAAAAAATTATATGTATTAACACGTTCGCTGCGAAACAGGGCTTGAAACACCCTGTCCGTGTCTCGTCGTTATAGCGGTAGGAAAAAACTTAAACTTCTCTGTCGTGCGGGAGGCATAACTTCCATCTGGTTCAGTGTAGGAAAGTGATATCTATATATCTGAGATGTGCTATTGATTCCTAGTTCAATGGTATACCGACCTTAATACCGGGTTTCTTAGACCTCGTGCCGCACTGAACAAATAAAAATTCTAACACAGTGCGGAACGAGGTTGCGAACACCTCGTACCATCGCGCACCTCGTACCGCACCTTAAGCTAGCTTCACGCGGTTAGTGTTGTGCAACGCATTCGAGACTATTTGTGGAACAACTTATTGAAGCTTTTACAAAGAAGGACCTGAATGTGGATACAGGTAATTTTCAAACATCCTAACTACTTGTTATAATAAATATCGTTAATAGAAAGGTGAATGTGACATGTTGAGTAACTTTCTTCAAATAGGTTGATAATCATGATTACTATTAGTGTGTTTGTTCATTGAACTAGCGGCAAATCCAAAACACCCGGCAATCGGTGTATGGCTCATCAAAATTTAACTCTTGCCTAAGTCAACAAGCCAACAAACAAGGCACATCATCTCTTAAAGGGATCAAAGAAGAGGAGATGTGTAGGATGTTACGAAAAACTCCGCACCTTCTTAACAAGTCGTGAGGCCGACAAAAAAGTAAAGGAAATTCTCACAGAATGCACTGGTTGCAAACAATATTCTGGTTTGGCCTGTTTTAATAAAAAACATCCATAAGTTTGATAAATAAATACAATTAAATAAAATCGATATTTCTTTTCCCATCACTAAATTATATGAAAAACTGCTATTGTTCAGTGCGGTATGGGGTACATCAGACCCCACATTTTATTTTACCCATAGAATCTAAACTAACTAATCTAACCACGGGCGGCGGTAGATTTAGGTTAATGAACTCATTGTTAATAATAATCACGACAAAAGCCGCACACTTTGTCTTATTTGGCGCCAAAAAAAGTATTTTGGTCTCCTACGGGCGGTGGGGTTTAATATGCCTCGTGCCGCCACAATCTCTGGTATAGGACAAGGTTTAAAACGACCCGTAACGCAGTAATGGAAAGTACAGATATATCTGTGCCGCAGCGAACGTGTTAAAATATCACCTTCATAAAGTTTAATACCGAATATGAAATGGATACCAATTTCTTGATGAACATTATCTAGATTCTAGCATACCTAATTACTGGGCAAATAACATCACTATCACTACATAGTATCGGTCAATTAAGGAAAGCTGGCATGTTCACAGTACTCACACTTATGCAATTTCACTTACAGTATGTTCAAAAATAAATGCGACTCTAGTTTCATTTTAGACTTGAATTGTAAAATGGTGCGTTGTAGATAAATATATGCAAATATAATTATGAAAGCTCTCATAATTTACCTGTAAAATTATAATTTAAAAGTAAATCAATTGATGAACTTAATTATTTATTCTAATAATAATCAATTGGATAAAAGTATTAATAATCATTCAATTATCAAATAATAATTAAATTTCAGGTCATAAAAACAATACAAATAACACGTGTACGCTCACTCCCAAGTCCCAACACACGGATGGTTGTTTTGATAATGATTTAAATAACGGACGTCTTCTGCAGTTGCGGAGCAGTCTTGTCCTGACTTTGGTCGAGTAAAGATATCTAAGAAATATTATATTTGTAGTAAGTACGTAATACCTTTTTTTTTTTTTTTTTTATAGTGGGGAAATCTTCCAAAGATACCCACGGCCCAAGTACGTAATACCTACCAATACGCGCTAACAAATATGTGTTACATGTTTATTGTATAATTTTCACACTATTGGTTTTCAAAACTCAAACTCAAACATTTATACAATTAGACTTCTTCTAGAAGCACTTTTGAATCGTCATAACAGTTTAACAGTTTTAACATTAAATACTGTAAAATAGTCTATAATTCTTCCATTTACTGTATCACAAAATTCTTCATAGATTTTTAGATATTCGTACTACACCAATTACATCACCCTGTATTTATAAACAATTGCAAAATAAAAGCTACACATAGGCCGGGAGATACTGACACAAAATTTCGGGTCATTTGTAACAGGATGGCGGTTCTACAGGGGTCTTATTACGCAATGACAAAAAGAAAAAGATGGTCAGAACGCTGGTACCGTGTACTAGTCGCGTGGGCGTTAGTCGAACTCGTCGTATAAATAGCGAAAGTCAAACGATTTGTAACACAAAAATTTTAGAATTTACCGATAGCCCATAAAAAAGATGTAGGCGGTAGTGTCATGCCATACTTTTCCGGTGTAACTTACAGCCCCCCATACCGACGCGATGCGTTGATTAAAAAAAAAAAAACAATTCAACCATTTGTACCAGGCTAACTTTTGCACAGGTAATCATCATCGTGCAGACATTTACGAAAATCGCCATGCCATACTTTTCGGACGATTCCAAATGGCCACCATACCGCCGAAAATCTGCAAAAAAAAATTTTTTTTCGCCAAACAATTTGTACCAGTATTGCATTTGGATTTTTGGAGAGTATTTGATAAAATGTGACCATTATTATATTTGCCATACTTCTAGTAGGGGGAAAAAGTGCTGCCATACTTGAAAAATTAATTTATTCGTCACGTTTCAAAAATACGACTGTACAATACGTAAAATAATTTTTTACAGTATGGGATCATTATATTCTGTTTGTTTGTATACAATTCTACCTAGAAAAAAATATCGCAGATTGCAAACATGGGGCGGATGATTGTAAGACTTAAGCCAAGACGTAAAAAAAAATGAAAAGAATTGGCGATTTGTCGTCGTCGGTCGGTCGGTTGTTTGCCGTTGACCAGTACGGCATTTTTGGAAAGTATATGATGCAACGTGACCATTATTATATTTGCCATACTTTTAATAGAGGGAAAAATTAGTGCCATACTGCTACAAATCGTTCAAACTACGAAAAAAATCTTATACACATTCGCCACCTCCCACAGGTATGGCATTATCACACTTCTATTTATAATCATTCAGGAGTTGTTGAAAAAAAAATGTAGGGTGGTACAAATCGTTTGGCGAGAAAAAAAAATTCAAAAATTTGCAGATTTTCCGCGGTATGGCGACTATTTGGAATCGTCCGAAAAGTATGGCATGGCGATTTGAGTAAATGGCTGCACGACGATGGTTACCTGTGCAAAAGTTAGCCCGGTACAAATGGTTGAATTGTTTTTTTAAATCAACGCATTCACGTCGGTAAGGCGGACTGTAAGTCACATCGTAAAAGTATGGCATGACACTACCGCCTACATCTTTTTTAAGGGCTATCGGTAAATTCTAAAATTTTTGTGTTACAAATCGTTGGACTTTCGCTATTTATCCGACGAGTGTGACTAACGCCCACGCGACTAGTCCACCGGTACCAGCGTTCTGACCATCATTTTTCTTTTTGTCATTGCGTACTAAGACCCCTCTAGACCGCCATCCTGTTACAAATGACCCGAAATTTTGTGTCAGTATCTCCCGGCCTAACATGTGCAATGTGTAAATGTGTTGACGTTCCAGCTCTTCTTAATATAGGTATATAAAACAAAGGCGCTTTCTCTGTCCCTATGTCCCTATGTCCCTTTGTATGCTTAAATCTTTGAAACTACGCAACGGATTTTGATGCGGTTTTTTTTAATAGATAGAGTGATTCAAGAGGAAGGTTTATATGTATAATAACATCCATTAAATAGTGGAGAAGTACTGTTATTTTTGAGGTTTCTAATGTGATGTAAAAAATTACATTTTTTCCGCTTACATTGCAAACGCAGGCTGAACCCTACGAGTTTTATCAAAATAATGTACTAAGTATTGTACACATTGAAAAGGTCTACAGAAAAGTCCGTGATGGTATATGTCTATCTCTTATGGATAACCCACAATAACTTTTTTTTGTCATTTACTTTTTACGACAAATAATGGCTAATTTTCGAAGCGATTTTAACCAATACAGCATTAATCCTTAACCAATTAAATACCTTGAATACATTGTTCATTTAATATAGATCTATATGGCCCTTTACACCGTATGATTTAAGTGAATATTTTCGAAGATATTACAGATTTAAAAATTGCGGGACGTAGCGTTTGCGGCGGTACCGGCCAGCCGCCCGGCTATAATAATTATATTTTATACCCGTGCGAAGCCGGAGCGGGCCGCTTTGTTTTTATATACAACGTTTTTCTGTAGTGTATTTAGTATCAGCATTGCACCCGTGCGAAGCCGGGGCGGGTCGCTAGTGAAAGATAAAATAAAACAAAAGCTTTCTCTATGACATTTATTTATAATAATCTTAAATAATTACAGTAAACAAACTTACAGATTGTGTATTAAAAATTTGGTAACGTAAAATAAATCGTACATTATGTTATCAACAGTTAGTATATCTAGTATTCGTAATAATAATTTATGTTAGATAATTTTATAGAATATTAATCTTTGTAACAAATATAAAATTAACCTCAAATGTAATAAACTATGACTAGCTAATTATTTTCAGGGTTTGTTGATATCGATTGATATGCATTTAATATCAGTACCAAGGGTACGTTTTATGTCAATAAATTATTAATTTTGATTTTAATTAGAGACTAGAACATTATCCTTAGATACAGTGAGCTAATCCTAATAAAAAAATGATTAGCCTGTGCAGTGTGCATATTTAAGAATACACTTGAATGATATTAATATTTCATATCAAAATCATCAAAATCTTTCATATCAAAATCAATTTTAAGATGAAATACCGATTTTGAACAAAAATTCAAACCCCAATTATTTTTATTCGACTAAATTGTTTTAAACTTATGAAAGTAGAGAAAAATATAACGCACTTTGACTGTTAATTAAATGCTAAAATATACTTTAAGGCTAAGGGATCTTAGATTTAATCTTAGCATAATTATGTAAATAAATAAATTAATAGGAAACTTATGTCAATAAGTAGCTGTTTCCGAAATAAATTTTAACATAAGCCGCCATATTTACTGTTAAATAGTTTCGAATGATTTTATTGTTTTTGGTACATTTATTTATCGTAAACTTTTCCTCTATCGCATCACGTATTGTTCATAATTCCAAAAATTGATTTAACCATGGTGTGTAATCACCGTTAAATGTACATAATATCATCACGACTTATAGTTTAATAGTCTGTGAATCCTTTTGTTTGTCCAACGCCATCTAGCGAGACGGGTCTGTAGTAATCTTTCATTTCGCCCCAACCGCGCGGCGCCACATTGAAATTCGGACCAGAGACAAGCGGTAAGCGCGGGCTTTTTGGAGAAGCATAGACATCGTTTAATTTCGTCGGCGCTAAAGGCACTGGGATTTCGACGTTTTGTAGAGTAATTGTTGGCGGTGAGACTGGGAACGGTTCCATTTTCGGTATGTTCGATGTATGTTTTAATGCGGATTTGGGATATGTTTTTTGGTTGCGGAGACTAGACGGTGGACGGTACGGCGTGTCGTGGTTGGCGACCGGTGTCGGCGTAGAGGATGAGTTAGAAGTGTTTCTTCCTGAAATGTTAGTTTTCTCTAGATTAAAATTTATCTTCAACTAGCTAATGATTATAATCATGACGTTAATATTGTAAAACTTTAGGTTTTAATCTATACTAATATTATAAAGCTGAAGAGTTTGTTTGTTTGTTTGTTTGTTTGAACGCGCTAATCTCGGGAACTACTGGTCCGATTTAAAAAATTCAGAAAATCAAAACATCGATTTACATAAATTAAAAATATCTATTAACAGATAATAACACAGATGATATAAAACGAATCATACCTCGTCCTTCATGCACCCACTTGACGGAGCGCTTCTTCCTATTCACATACATGCTCTGCCCCTTGGACATGTGGTTGCTGGAGTCAGACAGCGACTTGGAGATAGCACGAGCGAGGTCCATCTGCTCCTTGACTGTCGGGTGCACGCCGGGCACGTAGAACGCTGATGATGCGAAGGTTTTCTCTGGAAATTTCGTTAAGAAATTCTTAATTTCCTTCTAAAAGTTAATGATTTTACAGAAGACAATAAAGATATCTGCGAAGGATCTTTTTTTAACAACTAGATTCCAGAAAAACAGTAAAAGAAGTCTCAAATGATAATTACCCCAGCTCAAGGAAAACGCAACATAGGATAGGAAGGAAATTTTTTTAATCTTTACATTATCGCTTTTGTTACGAATAGTCTAAACTCCAAAGTCTAAGTTCTAAAGTGATGACAACCGTAAACGCTTGTGTAAGTGATTATTGTAACAAATAATTGCAGGGTCAGATAGACTGTAGGCAGCTGGCGGATGTATGTTTAGATTCTTATGAAAATTGCAATCCATTTTAATTAAATCTGATGACCTAATTTATTCAATAAACACTTCTGAGTATAACCTCCAGTTCAAGGCTGACTCATAACTTTGAACTGAACTTGGGTCTACAGCGTTCAAGAGCGATAAGATATGACGACAATGGCCAAGAAACTATAGCTGATAGCGCACATTTCGAGCCAAGCTATACGCATTTGCATTTATTATTACGTAGGTTTAAGGTATTCATTAGATAGTGTTTTTTACGTTATGAGTGAAGTCTTTATTCTAAAATAACAGCAAAAAAGTATATCTTACTACGACTTAAAGCGGCCATTGCAAACACCTTGATAAAATAATAAAATGAAGGCTATTGCGTCAAATAATGTTTTCTAATGCTCACTGTTACCAGAATATATTAAAAGCGTACGGTTAGAAGTTTTGGCGCATTGGCAAGTTGCCAAAATGCAACAAACAAATGGACAACAAGAAACAAACATCGGAAATAGAGCTGGTCATTAATAAGATCTATCGTCACAATACAGCCATGAACCATGGAGAATTTAAACTGTACGCATTTCAAAATGTCTTCGAAGAAGACGTAACTGCGGAGGAAGCTTTAAGAGGAACTCTAGTTGAGTCAGTTTGTAGAGAACTCTCAAATGTTGTGAAATATTTGTTATTTGATCATGGTAATACAAATTACCAAATTTTCAGGTTTAAACTTCTATCCTGTCAACTTTCACCACACACCATTAACAACCATTCAAACTAGGTCAGTCTACTATTAAAACTAATGTGGATTTAAATATCGTGAGACATTTCATCTTCCGTATGTGAAGAGCTTACTTTAAGCCATTATTTAAACATAAATTATTTTTTTATTCAGTTTGCTCACAGTATCTTATCACAAGCTTGCAACCTAACAGCTTAATCTTGACGTCATCTCTACAAATAAGCAGAGCCACTTCAAGTCTGGTATCAATCTGTCTGCCACGCTGTCTGACATTTTGTAATCTGTCAGTTTTAAAATAAACTCTTCCTGGAGCGTGGCGAAAATGATAGACATATCGACACAATAGGAGCGGAACAAATGTCACATGGTAGTAACAGTTTTAAAGCTGTAATCTGTGGCTGTAATGAAATATTATGAAAATGCCACTGCACAACTAGGAGCTTATAGAATCCCATGTCACAGATAATTTAATAGTATAATATTCTATGAAAATAAGTTAAAAGTTTAAGGATGTGAAATAAAATAGAAAATTCTACAAAATGAGTCATATGTTAATAGGTATTCCATAAGAACAATCTGAACTCATAATGATAATGTATTGTCAACTTAAATATTACCTAAGTATAGGTAGATAAAAATATGCAGTGAAACTTAGACAATATTGTAAAAAATCTGTACCGAATTTACGATCTTTCTTGATGATATGCTCCTCTGCATCAGGCGCTGGTGTAAATATCTTGTTAAGGTCCACTTCCTTATCACCCACGATGATTGGTTTGTTTTCTAAGTCTTCCTGAAATTGTTATGATTAATTTTTAGGCATTTTGTTAAAATTGTGTTTTGATAGATCTACTACAGTCATACTACAGTCTACAATTCTATGAAAATTAACTACACTACCGCCACTACCTATGTTAAGTGTGTCTACCATTTAAATTATATTTAGTTTAAAGTGTTTGGTTTGGTTCGTAACTTTGTAGGTACTTACTTTATACTTATGACCATTACTTATATAAAAATAATTTTATAAATGTCCATACTTCTATAAAAAGGCTAAGTTGTGAACTTCCAAGACCCCTAGATATATAGAGCAAAAGTCGATGTTAATATTCTCTTATTTCTTTATATAGATTCACAAAATATTTTAGACAGTTATGGGAGATAATATCCAAAAAAAACGAAGGGTCACAAGCAAATAATTAAAATATATAGGTAGGTTATAATAAAAATATGTTTTTAATCCATTTTTTTATGTAATAAAATTATTTAATTTAGCGAATTGTTCTGTTTGTAAAGTGTGGCATTGCTGTGTTATTCTGATGTCATTTACTGTACATAAAAAATACGTAATAATAATATTGCTCAAAAACGTTTTTAATATGATGAAATGCGAAAAACATAAAAGAATACGAATAAGTTCACAGACTGCTACAGGACATTTTTATCAATATTAACACAAAAAGAATAAGAAATAGTTTTTTTTTATAGTTTAGGTAGGTAGGGTGCGTTGTTGAACAGTGAACCACCCTTTTTTCTAAGTCGTATAACTTGCTAGAAAACAAAGCTAATATTTTGGTTTTGGTGACATCGTTTAGGTAATTTCATAAGGTTTGTCAGTTTTAAGTTACAGAAAGCCAGAGAAACAAACTAGACCCTTATAGAAGGTTTTAAAAAAAAATAAATTTGGCTCACTGTGTACTATGGGTATTTTACACTGAACCACCTACATTTCAACAGTGAACCATAATTTCATTACCAGTAAAAAATGCTTATTTGTGAAAAGAAATCACGCAATTTTTGATAATAAACTTTTATTTAAAAAAATACAAATAATAAAATGTTTCTTTTACAAAAAAAACTTAAAGTTATCGATATATTTAGTGGTGTCATAGATCTGGGATAAGCATGACCAATGAATCCTGCTATCTCGTAGATTGTAACTGGTTTCCCTGGGTTCTGTAGTATCCATGACTCTAGTGCGGAATAATAATAGGTCTTTAAAGGGCCCATCAAACCCACGTCTAAGGGTTGCAGTTTGTGAGTAGTGTGAGGATGAAACGTAAGAACCACAACGCCAGATTGTTTCGCTAAATCTAAAGCCTCAATGGACAAATGTGACTCATAATTATCCATTATTAGCAGACAAGGATTTTCTGGTGTCGTGCATGAACACTTAATGAAATGTTTCATCACCTCCACGAATAAGTCACTAGTCATCCAACCTGATGGATTCGCAAGCCCTAAACTACCTGGAGGTGCACCATGCATCATCAAGTTTTTAAAGTTTTTCCGAGGAAATATTATAGCCGGGGGCAGGGCGTGGCCTGTAGCACTAACCATACAGCATGTAGTGACAAGAGTGCCCTTTTCTCCACTTGTGACTTTACCTACTTTAGCTCCTGCTGGAGCCACAACTTTCTGAGGTTTCTGGACGGTGGTTGTGCCGGTTTCGTCAAGGTTGAATATGCGAGTTCCATCTGCGAATCTTGGCTCTCGTTTCAGCAACTCTTCCAAATTATTAAAAAATATTGCCACAGTTTCACGGTTAAATGAGGTAGCTCGTGCGAGACTTACAGCCGCCGTCCTAATGGAATTACCATTTTGTACCATTTGTAAAGCTGACATCATGTCCTCTTTTGTGTGTTTTCCTATTTTCCGTTCCTTATTTTTTGGTCTTGGCATCCTAGAATAAACAAATATATGATTGATTTTCAACATGGCACTATTAATGAACAGTGAACCACTGGTTCACTGAGAACTATGCAGACGTGGTTCATTGTTCAATACACACACTATTCAACAAATAAAAAATTAAAAAATAGCTTATACACTGAATTGTCACAACGCAATATGCTCATAAAACGACTAAAACTACAACCATTTTGACACCATACAGCTTTTGTTCCTATCATTAATAACAAAATATACAAAAATCGAGATACTTACGTAAAAATACTACGTTTTTTGGCGAGAAACAAACAAGCCGCTGTCACACGTCACGCTCAAGCCGCGGTCGCCGGCTCACTACGGGAGAGGGGAAGGGCGCCCACGAGGCATGTATTAACAAGCTCGGTCACAGAGGCAACGTCGCAATTTTGCCAATATGGCGATGGTTCAGTGTATCTGGTCGGTTCACTGTTCAACAACCGACCCTACTACTTAACTAAATTGAAGAAGAAAGAGAAAATACGCATATTTTTATGCGATTCACAATTTAACTCATACTTAAAGCAGTATATTACAATATACTGTGTTTTATTATATTTAATCATACCTATATTATGTAGAATAAAAATTATAGAAACTGAGTAGATATTTCTACCATTTGCTTAGTTAGTAAAATAAAAATTCATGCAAATTCCTGTCACACCTTTCGATTTTTTTTTTCGAAATAGGTACTGTATAGTAGTTAACATTAATTATTACATTACCAAGGTAATGAAAATGAATGTAACTAAAAATTATAATTACAGGATGCGTTCGTTATTATAAAATATTAACAAAACATAAAACGTGTTAACAACTGTTAGTAATATAGTAAACAAACAACTGTTAAAAATTAAAATAATTGCAGTGTTAAAAATAAGGTAGTATAAAAGTATTGTACAGTAAATTAAGTACCCTTTACTTTTACACAAGAGAAAAAAAATCGTATATACACGGGCTTTTGCCAATAATGTCAAAATGACCGTATTTACAAAATGGAACTAATGTTTTTTTTTTATTTTTTCTTACAAGAGGTTCCTCCGGTGGCGGTAACGTTGCATCCTGCGAAGGCTCTGCATCGTTCTGTGTCAGTGATAATTTTCACTTTAATTTGTTTATTTTACATAGAAAAAGATATATAGAAAAAACTTCGCCAATGTACATTATGACTGTTTAAAATTATCATTGTTTGCATGTACACAAAATTAAATGTCGAATATTTATTGATTCATCAAATACTTTTTTAAATATTTCGGTTACTTTACATTGAAATTACCTGCATAATCTTATTAATTTTATATCTTGATTAGCATCTAGTTAATCAATATAGATTATCTTAAGATGATCCTTATTATAGAATCTAATTACATATTTTTAAATTAATTAACATAATTTTATGCATGCTCGCCGCCTGTCGTTTTGTAATCTGTATTTAGATTGACAGTAGTTTTGGCGCGAATCCAAGAGCCAAATATGCCGGGTAGCGATAAACAGCAATCTTAACTTTTTGTGTTGTGGATTGAGGGCGGCACGTCTGTTGAATGATCCATGAGAGAAATCTGAATTTTTCTCGAAACGTCTCTTTTGTTTTTGAGTCTTTAATTTATGTAAAGTACGATCGGTATGCAAAAGTCGGTAGGTACATTGAATTTTAAAAGATGTTGTAGTTTTTGTAGCGTTCGGGGGTTTTTCCTAATTTTTTCTGATGAAGGCAAGATATCTAGGTGATAATGAAAATTTCACGCTAAAAAGTGTTTTAAAATTATAACAAATCCTAACACACCCTTAAAAATTAATATCAAGAAGAATAAATATACCTAAATGTTAATTATTTAGCAATTTTATTTTGTAAAATAACGGCTGAACAATTCGACTATATACGGAATTACATTTTTTAAATATATCTCAATCGTAAATCAATATTCATATCATCTTAAATTTTTTCGGTAACCTCAAGTACTCAGGTCATTGGAACTCTTGTACATTGAACGTAATTAACCAGGCATTATTTTTAACCGTGTTGGCGGTGGGTTCGATGCCCGGTGTTCAGTTCAGTCCTAGGTCGCACTTAGTAAATAAAACAGGTGGATAATTACGTTAACGAAAATTATGTTGATGTCTAAGTACATAAAATCACTAGCCAATATCAGTATATCATAATTCATAATTAGCTCCAGCTGTTATTAGATAGATTAATCAACGTCTTATACAATACTAGCGGTAGCGGTCCGCCCCGGCTTCGCTCGTGGTACATATTTCGCAATAAAAGGTAGCCTATGTTCTTTCTCAGGGTCTTAAGATTATCTGTGCCAAATTTCATCAAAATCGGTCCAGTAGTTTATGCGTGAAAACCATACATACATACATACATACATACTTACAAACCTTTCCTCTTTATAATATTAGTATAGATAGGTTACCTACGTCGAAAGAACATGGTCGGTAAATAAGATGTCGTGTTTTGTTAATAATATACTATAATAAAAAAATTACGGCCTATAGGTATCTATTATAATAAGATGAAAGCCCTAGTAGAGAATGTAGATAAATTAGACAATTTTTAAGAAAAGCTTACAAAAGAGATGTAACACATAGTCCCTTATCTTTTCCTCCACGAGGAATTTCATTTACCACATTATGTGAATATTTGTTAAAAATTGCATTTATGAAATACACATGCATCTTTACTATAGGTTTTATAATTAGGACTAGGTACTTATAATTTTCGTATAAACGTATATTTTTTCCTTATTCACCAAATTTTATTTCGTATAATCCTCTCTTATTAGTTATTATTGTTTAATAAAAACTTAACAAACTTTCATCAAGATTTCATCACATTGTTTTAAAATAGATATAATTAGGTTACTAACATGACATAATCCTTAATGTTTGCCAAGGTTTCTAATAATTAATCATTCAAAATAAAATTAACTATTGTGTATTTACATACATAAACGAATTAAGGCATGTTCATAATCATTGCCTTGTTTGTAATGAAATAATTACCTACATATGCGTATTTTATGATTTACTGCAGTGCCTATAAACATTTTAAATAAAAGATAACTAAATTCTGATACAAAAGAAATAACTACGCTACGTTATTTGAATGTATCTAAAAACTACATATAACCACGTTGCGATTTAAAGGAACATATTCATTGTACAGTCATGTACATTGTACAGTCGTTTAACAGTATTTTATGTTGATGGTAATTAGCTAGCCTTTACTGTTAGCCAACTACAATGATATTGGGAACATCGTATCCTTACAAAGTGTTGATAAATAATTTCGATCACTGCACTGTTGTCATGATTCCGCCTACATAAACTATTGTCTACGCTTCAAGGTTCTACTAGAATCTATTTTCACCAGCTCTGGAGACGCGCCAGAAGAAACTGCAATCTCTATAGTCTTAATGCTTACAACATATTAGTAATTAATTCCTGAACCCTTTGATGTAAATCAAATGTTGTCTGTCCGAGATTTTGGCTTCCGTATTCAACACCAGTGTTTGGGATGATTCATGGGCTAGAAATTTTTTTTCAGCGTGGGTTTTACATCGTTTGTTTCAAGCATATAGAAAGAATAAGATAAGAAATTTGAATACATTATTCTGAATTCAATAAATATAACGCTACTTTTTAAAATCGTCGTCATTGATTTTGTTAACTAGCTCAAGCTATCATTTATTTGTTAATTTGTGCTTTAAAGTTATATTAGGTAGGCTATAACATACATTAAATTAATATCAATAATATAAATAAATATATGTAATATGTAGCAAATATAAATATACCATACAATAGGGGATCCAATACGCCTCCTTGCAGCACACCCGGTTAGAAGCTTATAACTAATTGAAATAAATCAACTTACCCAACTTACAGGGAATAACTTATAACTGAGGTTCGTAAGGAATTCCTTTTTTTGAGGGTCAAACATATCTGAAGGCTTGAAACCACGCTTTGTGATGAGGGTGCTGTTCACACTGGAGGAGCTTTTGACGTCGTCGAAGGCGTCCTTGTGGACCACTCGATCATTTATCTTGTGGATACTCGACATTTTGTTGGAGGAAAACTGACTCTCGCTTATCGTCATCATTTTCACTGTTTGCGGTTCACAACTGTTTTGTACCGACTATGACACTTTAGTGTAAGGTTTTCCAATATTCGAGAAACACTTTACTGAATCCGCCCGTTGTCACTACAATGTTACATGTAATCTGACGTCAATATACAGAAGACATGACTAATTATTTCTGTGTAGTTGTGCCAAAAATTGTATTGCTTTATTAATTTATACCGTATCCTTCTGATAATAGAGTTTAAATTGATAAATAGTAACGGAAGATTGGTTAAGATAAATCGCGGCTTAAAAATTCAGATCACTTACACTACTTAAAATTTCAGAGCATAAACTATGCAAAGGAATTTATTCACTTGCGTTAAAGCAATAAGGTGCAGTATGTTCTACAATATTTTTTACAGAAATAGCTCTAAAAACCGTTGCCAGGCAAAATACTTCGTGTTCTGTTTACGAAGGCAAAATTCGCTCTAACGGCGTTTTTATGTACGTAGCTACAATATATCGAATCAAATAAACGTTATTCGCGTAATAGCCTTCATTTGTTCTTTTAATTTTAACAAAGTCATAACATTCGTAATGTTTATATGAATCATTAATGCGTCGAATTTAAATCAATTCATTAACATTGAGTTAATATGTACTAGTAGTACATGGTAACTCAATGTTCATTAATTGTTCAATACCTCATAATGACATTTCATAGAATCAGCCTAACTATACATAGTTAAAAAAAGCTTTCTCGAGCGAGAAATTATTATTTTGGAAATAATATAAGTAGTTAAAACCTTAAAAAAGTGTACAACTGGGTATGCTATAACACTTTTACTAACGCAATAGGCACTGTTTCTTATAAATCCATCGTCAAAAAGAAAAATACGTCCCATCACAATATACAGATACATACAGTAAGGAAACTTCATACAAAACGTTCGAAATGGCACACAAACACAAGCAAGCGTGTTTACGACTTTACGAGAATCATAAGGGTATTCAGGGGGATCGATAGTAGCGGGTGACACATCCACAGATTTTGAATGACAAAGATACATAGTATAGAGAAGTGATGTCAATGACTTCACGCTAAATAAATATCGATTGTTTCAGTTTGTAGCCTAACTATATTTTTGGCTTCGGTATCTATTGTCCCAAGTATTATTTTAAAAAATATTCAATCTACAGTTTTGACTTTCCTACGATTTTATTATATGTATAGATATTAAAATAACCATTACATAAATAATAAATATGCCTTTATTCGAAAAAAAAATAACAAATTATTTACTGAAAAATACTTTCGTCTACTACGACTAATTCGGTATTTATTGTTAAATTTTATAGTGTAAAATATTCTCAATCTTATGAACAGTTGTTTTAAGTAACTGATTATGTTTAATTCGTTGTAAATTAATTCAGCCACTTTACAGTTTATGTGTTCTCTCTTAAAGCAGCAACGAAAATGTTATCCATTTTCTCGACATATTGAACAAAATCATCTGGTGGTATAATTGGTATAGTTGAATTCAAGCAGCCGAATACTTGCGCAATTAGTACGTGGCATTTTTAAAATGATCGCCGAAATCAACTTATCTACAAGCACGTGGTCAAATTAACTGAAATAATATATTTCACCAAAATGTTAAAACATAAATACATAAAAGATAGATATTATAATTATTGTATTTTTATCGATACGTGACGTCACCACTTTGTCAAGCACTAAGCCTGTCAAATTATTTTCTTTTTCATCCTAAAACAAAAAGGTGGAGGTTCTATGCTCGTATAATAATAATTTTAATTTATTTCTGCATATTATTTTGTGTTTTTTAATTTAATTTAATTTATCGTTTTAAAAATAATTTAGTAGGTCCTAACCTACTTACAAGTATTGTAAATTCTGGTTTAAAATAATTATTGAATATATGTATAATACAAATATCAAGCATTATAAATAATTTAGGTACATTAAATAATCTTCGGCGTCCATAACAAAACAAGATTTCGAAATATAGCACTGATAAAAACGTATTTACTTTTACAAGGTGTATTTAATTCGGATTGTTTCTTATTGTAAATTCATATTTAGGCTACACCATTTTTGTATTTTAACCAGTTTTAATCTCAAAATTACCACAAAATCGACTGTGAAAAAAAAGAAAACAGAAATATACAGGCCGAATTGATAACCTCCTCATCGAAACAACAATGTTTTCTAACTTGAAGCCGCATTTAAGTTACGCTCGCATCCGTAATAATTATGCAAGCTCTTTTTTATCAAAATCAGATAAAAGAAAAATTTATATTATTTTTCTGATTTTTTTATGCTTTTCAAAGCTACACAGAAACTAAAAAAAAAAAATATCTCATACGATTCGTCAGATTACAATTATTGGCTGTCAAAAAAAAAGTAACGCCTACAGATTCAAGCTAACACAACACGACAAACAAACAACACTATGACCACCGATGTGTGTATTACGCGAGAAGTTTTCTGACTAACTAAAATAAGTCTTAACACATTGCATAATGCGCAGAAAAGCTTCGTATGGTGTATTGTGGATATGTTTCTTGGTTTTTCCAGACATTTCCAAGTTGGTTTTCTATACGATATATAAATGGGAGAGTCTCACACAAGTAACCAAGTAACCATATACCTAATATAAAAATAAATGTTACCTTTATCTCTCCTAGTTATATGTTTTAGTTATTTTCGTTCCCAGTTTTTCGCAATATGATGTCGTAAAGTCCGTGTAAAATTAGCTTCTATTAGTCCCATAAGATCTTATTTTACTACTCTAGCAGCAAACAAACAGTGTAGGAAAAAACACCTTACTTTCCCTTTCCAAAATATTTCTAAGTTTATAGATATACTCATCCTAGTAGCAAGGCTATGAGAGACACCCTAACACGGATTGGTTGCCAGAGTCTAAATTTGTCTCGCGGCACCGCCCGCCTGTTTCGATGTTTCGCCATCGCTAACCGAACGTCTATTCATATTTACAGATTTGCTGAAATAAATCTTACATCGTTTATTATGAGATGTAAATAATAATTTTGGTAAAACTACGTGGTTTTAAACTAAATCTTTAAAGTTTTATTTTCAATGCATTCGGTTAAAACGTCGCCTATAACACAAATATCTATAAATCACTAGTTAATTGCTTTTACAAAAAAATAAAATATTAATTTAGGTTAAGAGGTCGTAAACAATACTATATATACTTATTCCCCAAATTGCATCGCAAACCTATTTCTCCACTCATTTACAGTTTATATGATGTGGAACTGGAGTCTATTCCAAAATTAACTGTTTAATTTATAACAAATTTTATGATAGCACTAAATCATACCATCAAAACAAATATTAGCGCAGTTAGAATTTATCAAATGCTCATAGTATTGTAAGAATATATTATTACCTATTGTGGAAAAATCATAGAAATGAGGAAATCGCATATACCTACCCAGCTTTGGACCATATTCACCTACCTACTTATTTAATCAAATAATTGATAGATTATTTCACAAATTAATTTAACGATCCAAAATGTGTTCAATTATTTGAATGTTATTACCCAACTATCGTTTATACTGAGTAAACAAACTGATCTACGAACATCGTTTAATAATAAACGTGTTTGCTCTAATGTTTTGCGAAATTGCTGAACTAGATTCCTATTTAAATTGTCTTATGAACGCAGTTAACGAGTCGAATAAAATTCAGGGTCAATGAGCATACTTTTTTCTTGCGAAATACAGAATTTACTCGAATTGTTTAGGAATCTACAATACCAGAAAGTAAGTAGTTAATATTCACAGTAGTAACTACCTAATATAAGTTATATGAACATGCTTAAAGGTAAGGATGCATACAATAAATACGATCAATGTCATCTTCAGCCTATTTTGTTCCCATTACAAGAACCACCTATGAGAGAAGAATATGGATAGGTACAATTATAAAACAGCTCCTACGCAGCATACATATTAGGAGACGTGACAGACTGTATTGTCAGAACAATGACACACTCACCTGGATTGAAACATGACTCATATATGCATATGTAACACTTTCTTTTACTTTACATACATGTCAACATGTTTGACCTTGACAACCCTAATTCGCTTAAAAGAATAGTGTTGTACCCGTTAAATGTGGCTAGTACAGTATTACTACTGTATTATATTATCTGTAAATGTGGTGTACATGAGAGAAAACTTGTCTAAAATGAAGTGCTTAAACATTAGTTAATGTCCTTCGCTTCAGTTATAGCTCACTAGCAATGCCCTGCGGTTTCACCCGCATAGATAGCGATATCGTGACAGTGAAAAGTCTACTATAGGTCGGATCTATAGGTTTAATTTTTAATCACATGAAAATCACCTTCACCCCGTCCCGCACTACGCCTGCTCATTGTATTAAACAGTATACCTACTATTTTCTGTAGATTGACACTTTTAAAAATTCGTTATAATATCTTTTGAATGGAATATCCAATTTTTTTAATTTAAAAAGTATTTTGCTGGTATTGAAACAGTCTATAATAAAACATCATTTAATGGGATAAGGATTAATATATGTGTATGGATAACATGGTTTGATTACTGTCGGCACTTCTATTTACTTTGAAAACGTAAAAAAGTTGTTGTAGTAACATAACTACTGACGATGGACATATGGTATCGCGGACTTTCTTGTAGATATTGATCCATTCTATAATACCGTAGAACATTTTTTTGTTCTATCTTCAATAGATTCCGCAGCGCACGCGATGACAGAAGTTTTATTGAGGAATTTTTGACACCTTGGGTTACATTATTGCATTTTTGGTAAGGATCTCTAATTTTTTTGAAAATGCTATATTCGTATAGGAGCTACCGACGTTGACAAGTGAGAATTTTAGTATAGTTGGTTCTTTGATATACTGTTCCTCTTGCTATTTCGGTTAGACTCCGGGCTGTCTGGCTGGTCGCAGTGGTTGCGTTTAGTAGTGCGCATCTTATCTGTACAGGATAATTTCCTTAATTTTAAGTCATTTTTTAACGCGTAATTTTTAATATTTTGCCTTTAGATAGATCCATCAGACATAGTTTTTTTATTGCAAGACGTTTTTTTCGTTGTTAAATAGGTGCCAGACGCAATTTTTTATTTCGTTTTTATAAAAAATTCAAATTATTTTAGAATGTCTGTAAATTTCATATTATGTTCTTCAAACATAATATAATCTAAAATTAATTAGCCAGACGCTAATTCGATTGTTAAGTATTAAATAATGTGTATAAATAAAAAAAAGTAATGAAGCATGCAGCTCATCAGCTAGTGTATTTTAATTATGCGACAGGAAATAATTGCAAGAATACAATATTATTTACACTTGTTCTTATAAATAAAAGCTAAAATGAAAAAAAAAACATAAAAGTGAAAAATAAAATATTAAAGTTACCATACATTGAAAATAGAATAAAATCTATATCAATGAAGGTTAAACAACTACATTGTTAAATTTAAAAAGCCATCTTCATAATCATCATCATCTTCCCTCACACTGTCAGAATTATTTATGTAATCGTCTAAGGAATTGTTATTGTTTTCCAATATTCCATCATCTGTAAACAACTAGAAAATTAGTTTCAATAATGATGTACACACATACACACACACACAACACACACACACCACACCACACAAGACACACACACGTGAACACACACACAGTACACACTCGCATGTTTAAGTTTGTATTGAATTTAACTAAAGTAGTTAACATGAATTTATATAGCTAGTATACTAGCGGTCCGCCCCGGCTTCGCCCGTGGTACCTACATGTTTAAACTATCCTATCTCTCAAGTTGGATCGAACTGCACATGGTGTGCGAATTTTATTATAATCGGTTAAGTGGTTTAGGAGTCCATTGAGGACAAACATTATGACACGAGATTTATGTATATATATTCAGATTAATGAATTAATATTGTTATCATCATCACTACATGGTATAAAACAAAGTCGCTTTCTCTGTCCCTATGTCCCTTTAAATCTTTGAAACTACGCAACGGATTTTGATGCGGTTTTTTTAATAGATAGAGTGATTCAAGAGGAAGGTTTATATGGATAATAACACCCATTAAATAGTGGAAAAGTACTGTTATTTTTGAGGTTTCTAATGTGATGTCGTAAATAATTACATTTTTTCCACATACAGTGCAAACGCAGGCTGAACCCTACGAGTTTTATCAAAATAATGTACTAACTATAATAGTACACATTGAAAAGGTCTACAGAAAAGTCCGTGATGGTATATGTCTATCTCTTATGGATAACCCACAATAACTTTTTTTGTCATTTACTTTTTACGACAAATAATAATGGCTAATTTTCGAAGCGATTTTAACCAATAGGTACAGCATTAATCCTTAACCAATTAAAGACCTTGAATACATTGTTCATTTAATATAGATCTATATGGCCCTTTACACCGTATGATTTAAGTGAATATTTTCGAAGATATTACAGATTTAAAAATTGCGGGACGTAGCGTTTGCGGCGGTACCGGCCGGCCGCCCGGCTATATATTTTATACCCGTGCGAAGCCGGAGCGGGCCGCTATGTTTTTATATTCAACGTTCACAGTTTTTCTGTAGTGTATTTAGTATCAGCATTGCACCCGTGCGAAGCCAGGGCCAGGCGGGTCGCTAGTTAGTTATAAAAAATATTGTTTTGTATAGAAGATTGTTGATGTACCCTAATAGTTTATTTTTATAGCCTAAGGAATAAAATGTACCAATGGAAGGTACTTGTTCCCACAACACAGGGAATCCTAGATTAAGAACAATTCAATTTCTATGCATCGTATATTTTCGAAAAAAAAAAGTTATTTTTTATTGTTATTTAATTTTCGCGGCCGACCCTTTCTATCTCTCTTGCACTTTAAACTATCTCTCCATATACACAATCACCAAATTGTTATACTTACCTACTTTCACTACGTTTTTATTTATACACATTATTTAATACTTAACAATCGAGTTAGCGTCTGGCTAATTAATTTTAGATTATATTATGTTTGAAGAACATAATATGAAATTTACAGACATTCTAAAATAATTTGAATTTTTTATAAAAACGAAATAAAAAATTGCGTCTGGCACCTATTTAACAACGAAAAAAACGTCTTGCAATAAAAAAATTATGTCTGATGGATCTATCTAAAGGCAAAATATTAAAAATTACGCGTTAAAAAATGACTTAAAATTAAGGAAATTATCCTGTGCAGATAAGATGCGCACTAAAAAACGCAACCACTGCGACCAGCCAGACAGCCCGGACTCTAACCGAAATAGCAAGAGGAACAGTATATCAAAAAACCAACTATACTAAAATGACTTTTTTTTTAACGTTAATAGCTCCCGTACCATATAGCCTATGTTGCTCATTAAAGATGCAGCTTTCTAATGGTGAAAGAATTTTTGAAATCGGTCCAGTAGTTTATGCGTGAAAACCATACATACATACATACTTACATACATAATTACAAACCTTTCCTCTTTATAATATTATTACTTGCGACCCGCCCCGGCTTCGCACGGGTGCAATGCTGATACTAAATACACTACAGAAAAACTGTGAACGTTGTATATAAAAACATAGCGGCCCGCTCCGGCTTCGCACGGGTATAAAATACCGCCGCAAAGTGCAAACGCTACGTCCCGCAATTTTTAAATCTGTAATATCTTCGAAAATATTCACTTAAATCATACGGTGTAAAGGGCCATATAGATCTATATTAAATGAACAATGTATTCAAGGTATTTAATTGGTTAAGGATTAATGCTGTATTGGTTAAAATAGCATCGAAAATTAGCCATTATTTGTCGTAAAAAGTAAATGACAAAAAAAAGTTATTGTGGGTTATCCATAAGAGATAGACATATACCATCGCGGACTTTTCTGTAGACCTTTTCAATGTGTACTTAGTACATTATTTTACAATACAATACTTAGTACATTATTTTGATAAAACTCGTAGGGTTCAGCCTGCGTTTGCAATGTAAGCGGAAAAAATGTAATTTTTTACGACATCACTTAAGAAACCTCAAAAATAACAGTACTTCTCCACTATTTAATGGATGTTATTATACATATAAACCTTCCTCTTGAATCACTCTATCTATTAAAAAAAACCGCATCAAAATCCGTTGCGTAGTTTCAAAGATTTAAGCGTACAAAGGGACATAGGGACATAGGGACATAGGGACAGGGAAAGCGACTTTGTTTTATACTATGTAGTGATAGTGCTTTATTTATTTTATATAAATTTCGTTCAGAACATGGTATCATAGTTTGGTGAACTTTAAATTGTAACAAAACACAAATCAGTTATTATTTCTAAACGAGAATACTTAGTTGATAGATATAAGGAAAAATGTGAAAAGCTTAAATTTAAAGTTGCAACATATAATAATATAAAGGTTTTCACTGAACCCTCGGTGCGCTCGTCTTTCTCTTATGTACTTAGCCGGTTATTTATATTTCCATACAATCTTTTATCATAATTATTTTTTTAATTACAAAGTTTGGAGATTAAAAATATTAGTGTTATTCTTTGGCAAAAGTCAATGCTCTTAAATTTAAAGCCAGAAATAAAAAGTAGGGATTTTGAAATAAAACATACAGTAAAATAAACAAATTTTAATTTATTGATAATAATAACTAAAAAAAATATTTTACACAATACATTATAATTAGTATTACACCACTAAGAATAATTATTTTTAAACATATCAAAGATGTGGACTAGCAAATAAAAGTTAACTTATACAAATTCTTTTATATTTAGTGTATTTCGAAGGAAACTGTTTTACGATTCAATCTCAAGTTCCTAATCATTAAGACGAGGATATATACCACTGAAACCTTATTTCTAATGAACACTGAAAAATGTTCAATGAACACTTGGATGTTTCGCCGCGTCACGTAACCGACCAATGGCCAACGCTCTGCTGTTTCGCTCTGTTCACTGAAAACTTTCCAACTGTCAACATATAATTTCATGATGGTTTACTTTGATTCCTTCGTATTTATGGAAGGATTACAATAAGTTATACAGTTACAGGTTAATATATGGCAGTCCATGTAAAAGTGAGAAAAATTGGTCTGAATAGAAAATATAAACCAAATAGGAGCCATCATCAAACTATTCATTAAATATCATATCATATTAATTATAATATATTATACATAATAATGCAAAACCGTATGTTATAGTACATCGATCTGAAAAGAAGCCGTTACAGTAGAAAACAACTTTTATTTTTAAAAAAGTCTTATATCCTAGGCGTACATCTAGCAGACCATAGCTTATTCCATTTGCCAATTATTTATCTGTCCAACGCAGTGACAAGATGGCCGCGGTACGGCGGTTTCCCGCCAATACTGTTGACAACTGTTGTTATTCGATTGGACAGATAATACAACACTCACAATGCGAAACACTCTTACAAAGATAAATAGATGCGTGTGTTTTGCTCAATGAATAGAGGGTGAACCCAGAAACTAAATTGTGCGTGGAATTTTAAAATATCAGAAAGTTTGTTGATATGCCCGTATTTTACAAAAATCCGCGACTGTAAAACATTTAAAAAAACTAATTTGTGTGTTCAGTTCACATCGTTACGCGTCGTTTGTGCGAATGATATTTTGAGCATGAATTTAAAACTATAAGTAACGGGTTTTGTGCAGAAATCGGTAGCAAGTAAACAGAGTTCAAAGTCATTGAGGAATAAATTTCATCTTATCGCGTCTGCCTTATAATATAAACACCTACATATTATATTGTAACCTATCTAAGACAAAGGCTTAAGTTAAAAAAAAACAATAGCGCGACAACCATCCATCGACGAAACAAAAGAAGCCGTCATAATAAAACCTTTGTGCTTAATTAAAAAATCAATACTGCCACAAAAAGGTTACATTCCTCACCGAAAGTGTGAAAACCACAACAAAACATGAGTGATCTGTTCCATATTAAATAGCAACACAGAATGTTCAAGTTACAAATGCCTTAATATTTTAAACCCTTATTTCCTAAAAATAGCTTAATCTAGGAAAATGAACTTGGGACGAGCGATGTTAAGTGTCCCGTTGTATGAACAAAATGTTGACGATTGTACATAGATCTTGTATGTTGATTCGAAAATGTTGTGTGATAATAAGTACTTCGGTGAAATGTACCAGATACACATATAAAACTTTAAAATACATACTACGTTTACCGAATTACGTAACATATAACGTTTTACTTATGTGAATATTAGTAAATTTGAAAAATTAAAAATGGTTGATCGGCTTGACTTACTTGAGTACAACTATAGTTGTTACATTCATAATATTGTACATTATAATGTTAAGCGTGTTTAATTCAATGATCCATTTTTATCGAAACTTAAATATTTAATCAATAAAGAGTTTATAATTGTGATATTTTAAAGCCGACTCGGTCGTGTCATAAATAATATATATATTTTGGTAACAGAATATAACATATGTCAATTATCATGTTACAATAAATTAAAATTGTTTATAACAAGAAAAAAAAAAGAGTTAAATGTACTATCGTCAATAGAGATCTTGTATGACAATCTCAACTTTACGCTATTTTAGATGTAGCTGTTTGTTCGTACAAATGAAAAAGACAGATTTCTTTGTTTGATTAAAACACAAAGAATCTTGGGTCTCATAGTCGTCCAAATGACATTTTTTTGTATGTCTGTCTGTATTTTAATGAATCTTACATAACCACAAAGTCTTTCTCATTTGTCCGAACGAACGCAATCTATAACATGCATCGTATAGGATACCACGTGACCACTTACCTAGGAAATACAAGTACACGACAAACCATAAATTAGCATCAAGATTTTATATTAACCATTACATCAGATATAGCGACGAAAACAAAAAAAAATCTCATTCAATAAATTACACATTGTTACATTAATAATTAATATTTGGTTCTTTAGGATTTTCTCAATTATAAGTAACTTTTACATGACATACTGTAGATAGTGCGTTGAAATTATATCTGAAAAGGGAATTATTTATAGATTATTATTTTTGCAATCAGCATTTATGAAACCGAATTAAAATGAATATAAGAAGCAATAACATATGGGGATTGGGGGATTACAAAAAACTAATTAGGAGGATTGTAATGTTTCTATATTATAGCATACATCTAAAAATAAATAATTTCAATTTTCAACTAAAACTTAGCAAAATTATAATTATATTAAATATTAAATAAACGGGAGTCGAACCCACAAGTGAAGAGTTGTTTTTAAAATATAAATTTGTGAATAGATTAATCGATAAACTCACCGAGTCACAGAAAAATAAAACAGCAGCGTTCGCCGTCTTCAGAGTTCAGACAGGTTCCAAAATGGCTACGCTAACAATAATAATATTACATTACATACAAATATATCGTAAACAGTGCAGACATACTCATTACTACCCACCAGTAGTTAAATGCTTTCATTTTGTTAAGAGATTATCATCTATGTATACAAAATAAATAAAGCGAAAGTGCGTAATTAATAATTCCCTGTCTTTTAATTACACGAAATTTGGTAACAGGGCGTTTTTACAGAACATAGTATAATAGGGATAGTTGCGCACCCCCGAAATGTAATTTATGAGAATCGAATGTTCTAGACTCGCCGTTTCGAATCGACCGCCATTTTGAAGAGCCATGGCGCCATTTTGCGTTCGTCGATCGAATAAATTCAATTTCACTGATATAATATATTGTGCTGGGAATAAAATGTGGACATTTTTATCGTCATTATGTGTACATCTCAGTTAAATTTTTACTTGAAACATCGATTTTTTCAATCGATTATTTGACGATAAAACGTCCGCATTTTGCGCCCAGCCCAATCGAATCGATATATCTTCATCGGGGTGCGTTGTATGGGGGGGGTAGGGGATGTTGTGTGGGGGGGATGTGTTGTTGGAGCGTATCGGGACGATGTTTAGTTCCAGATGCGCAGGAATGAGTCCCAGGAACCGGTGGCGACGGCCATGCCGTTCTCGGTGACGCCGAGACAGGACACGCGGTTGTCGTGGCCGGCGAGAATTCCTGTAGGAAAATTATAATTTAGTATTTTTATAAGTTTAATCACATAAATTAAAAGTCGCTTATAGACACAGTTGTGCAATTTGAAACTATTATTGAAACCATTACCATTTATTATAATACAGATAGCGATTAGGGTTATGTTTTGTTACTAAAAAATATAAACCAAACATATCAGTTCTCGTCAACTCGCTTGCTTTAACTTAAAATAGTAAATACTGCATTATATTTGCCGTATCTACTGGTCTTTAAAAATTGTTTCTTGAACAGATGCTGCAGATTTTATCCCTATTCTACTGTAACAAAAAGTGCAAGCCATTTTCAACTCTATCCTTCAAGCAATAGAGTACAAACCGGCGCGCTCGCTCTTCATAGAGTCCCACACGTAGCAGTTGACTTCGAAAATGTGCCTCATGTTAGCAAGCGATATTCGACTTTAAGACCTAAGCAATAGAGAACAAAATGTGACACAAACCGGCGCGCTCGCTCTTCATCGAGTCCCACACGTTGCAGTTGAAGTCGTCATATCCGGCGAGCAGCAGCCGGCCCGACTTGGAGAACGCGACGGACGTGATGCCGCATATAATATTGGACTCTAAGTACTACGCAATAGAGCACAAAATGGTTCACAAACCGGCGCGCTCGCTCTTCATAGAGTCCCACACGTAGCAGTTGACTTCGAAAATGTGCCTCATGTTAGCAAGCGATATTCGACTTTAAGACCTAAGCAATAGAGAACAAAATGTGACACAAACCGGCGCGCTCGCTCTTCATCGAGTCCCACACGTTGCAGTTGAAGTCGTCATATCCGGCGAGCAGCAGCCGGCCCGACTTGGAGAACGCGACGGACGTGATGCCGCATATAATATTGGACTCTAAGTACTACGCAATAGAGCACAAAATGGTTCACAAACCGGCGCGCTCGCTCTTCATCGAGTCCCACACGTTGCAGTTGAAGTCGTCATATCCGGCGAGCAGCAGCCGGCCCGACTTGGAGAACGCGACGGACGTGATGCCGCATATAATATTGGACTCTAAGTACTACGCAATAGAGCACAAAATGGTTCACAAACCGGCGCGCTCGCTCTTCATCGAGTCCCACACGTTGCAGTTGAAGTCGTCATATCCGGCGAGCAGCAGCCGGCCCGACTTGGAGAACGCGACGGAAGTGATGCCGCATATGATATTATCGTGCGAATACATCGCGAGCTCCTGGTCCGCGCGTATGTCGAACATGCGGCACGTCGCGTCGTCCGAGCCGGTCGCGAACGCAAAGCCGGACGGGAAGAACTGGAATTTAAAGAATTAGCAAGTACATTATAGTGTCAGATAGGAAAGTGTAACAATTGCTGTTTTTAAGGGACGGTGATATTTTTCTTTTGTGACAGAGCAAGCCAAGGAGGAAGAAATGGAATAGTAAATGTAACATTGTATACTGAAAAATTGTATATTGTTTGTATAACAAATTGTATAGACAGGAAGAATTATTAGAACGTCAATTGCTGTTCTTTAGTGATGGTGATATTTTTCTTTTGTGATAGAGCAAGCCAAGGAGGAAGAAATGGAATAGTAAATGTAACATTGTATACTGAAAAATTGTATATTGTTTGTATAACAAATTGTATAGACAGGAAGAATTGGAACGTTGATTGCTGAATTGCTGTTCTTTAGTGATGGTAATTGTTTCAGATTTTCATGAATGATATCAAATGTCACTACTATGCAAGTTTAAGTTAACATCAATCGGTAGTACTTATTCAAATTGATAAATTATTATTTAACAATTTTATATCTAGCCCCCGGCAACATCTATCATAGTTGTAGTTGCATGCGCCACGTCAGTGAACTGGCCACACTTCAGTCCCGTCCCGCTGTCCCCAATGCCGCACGCGCGTACTCGCCCATATGCCGGGTGAACTATAGTTCAGGATCCGACGCCCATTTTTGCACTTGATTACTATCACTTGATTACTTGATTTTTTGTTTTCACTTAGTTAATATTTATATAATTCAACAGACATATTGTCCTACAAATTGCGTAATAAATATTTGAGAATCATCAAATCAAAAAATTTTATCCTTGTTACCTCTGCTAGCTACCACAATCGAGAGTTTCGTACAGGAAATTATTGGGCGTCTCATCAAAATAAAGCTACTCACGGAAAATTAGCTTGATAGTAATCACTTGCAAAAATGGGCGAAGGATCCTGGACTACTAGCCGCGCTAATGGCCCGTTGCTTTCCCCAGTGCCACGCGCGCGCACTCGCCCGTGCATCCGTGCACTGGCCGCACTACTGGCCCACACTCACCGTGACCGCGTTGATGTCGCTCTCGTGGCCCGGGAACGTCTGCTTGCACTGGCAGTCGCGTATGTCCCACAGCTTGGCGGACGCGTCGCACGCGCCCGACACGAACGTGCGCTGGTCCGGCGCGAGCGACAGCGACATCACGTCGCCCGTGTGCCCCGTGAACTGGCCGCACTGCTGGCCCGTCTCGATGTCCCACAGGGCGCTGCGCACACACACAACAATAAATAATTATCCAATAAGAGTTCCCGGTTAAGTGTTGTTATGTTCACGGGTGACATGTAGCCGGTAACATTCCCGGATAAAATGTTACCAGTAATGTTCCCGGATAGAATATATCCAGTAATGTTACCAGATAAAATATAACCAGTAATGTTTCCGGAAATGTAGCCGGTAACATTCCCGAGTAAAATGTAGCCCTACTAGTTAGAGAATAATCTTTATCCGTATCAAATTTAATTCACATCACCGTTCATGCTTGTATCTGTATCTGGTAAGTACTTTGTTCCATACTACAGAAAAATTTATATACATCTTACATATCACGTCACAAGTTTACTAACATAACATTAATCATACAATCTTCAAACTATTTTAATTTCATAGGTATTTAAGCGTCACTAACCAAGTCATATCCCCGGAGCTGGTGAGTATCTGGTTGTCGTCGAGGAACCGGCAGCACGACAGGTAGCCCGAGTGGCCGGGCAGCTCGCGGGACACGCGCACGTTGCCCTCGCGCGTCTTCAGGCTGGATAAATGACGAATTACATTTAAAGAAAAAAAAAAAATTTTTTTTTGTATATTTTGAGACAGATTGTCAAAATATTCAAAAATACAGAGGATTTATGTGGTACTAACATGAAAATGTATGCAATTATATAAAATATAAAATACAAAAAATAAAACTTCGTCTTTAGAGACAGATCGTCAAAATCAATAAAGTTAGAAGGATGAATAAAAGTCTGTAAAAATTAAGATTTAAAACGGCTGTTTTCATTTTCTGACATAAATCTTTTATGCATGTCTTGTGCTACCTATGTATTTATCAGCAAAAAGGTCAAGGATACAATGACATGTTTACATTCTAGAGTGCAAAAATTTCTTCGTCACGTTTTTAACTGAAGTCAAGTATATGAAATGCTACTCAATTTAAGGATAGTATTTCACAATTATAAGCAAAAATAAATAACTCTAAAATTATTGTTGGAAATTACTACTTATTTCACTTTTATCTAGAAAAGGACAGGACTTTTTTTAATATAATTTGGCCGATACACCACAGCACTCACCTGTAGATCGAGCAGATGTTGTCCAGCCCGCCGCACGCCACGTACGAGCCGGACGGCGCGTACGCGCACGTCATCACCCACGACGAGCGCAGCGGTATCGCGTGCACCTTGTTCGTGGTGTGGCTGTCCCACACGATCAGCTTGCCGTCCTGGCTGGCGGACACTAGGTTCCTGTGGGCGAATTTACATTTATGTACTGTGACAATACATCCCATGTCCCCTTGTGGCGTATAGGCCATTATACATCTGTTGCACTGATCGATTTTCCTTGTGGTATACTGTGACAATATCTTGTAACAATTTCACTTTATGGATAACGTGTTTTGTGTAAAATAAAAGCTGAATGCATCATCTCAGTTATTGAAATTATCGTAATAATACATCAAAATTCAAATTCAAATTATATTTATTTGCACAAATTATAGATGTTTTGTCTCTGTCTCATCTTTTAGTTTATAATAGTTTCATGAGATGTATGTTTTTGCTATGTTCGATAAAATTGCATTAAATGTAGTAGATAGTTATTATATTATTTATATTTATATTACCATGAAATCAATTGAAACCAAACCAATGTGCCAAGCAAGCACCGATAATAATGTTTTAACAAGGTAAAGCTATTAATTGAAATACACAACGCGAATTAGTAATGCAAGCAGATAATGTTCCAGCAACAAAAGCAGCTGATACGAGCGTAACATTCGACGAAAACAATAATAATATAATACGCAATCAAATAATACCGCGTCATGTTCACAGAAACTGTGCCGTAAGTCATGAATTATTTTAAGATTTTAGCGAAATAGATTTTATGCCATGCCATAACATAAAACGTGAAACTAGGAAAATGTTCGAATATTTCGTCATTTTGTTTCAACTGAGACTGTATTTAACGTATTTCGAAGTGTAGGTAGATTTGAAAATAAAGAAACCATATACATATTTAACTCTATATTATCTTTCTAGGTAACCTTCGATACCAACAACGAAACTGCTACAATATATTAGCAGTCATAAATTTCACTCTGCCAACAATAAATAAAATATACAAATGCAATGAAAACATGATCTAAGAACTGGGCTACAATTCGATCACATAATTAGATTGGCCCTTGAACCAAAAACAGTACAGTACACTCGGAAGAAATAAACAAACGTTCTTTTTAACAAATTTCACTACGAAAACATATTTCCCAAAGGAACGTGTCCTCGGGCACAAAACGGCTTGATAACATTAACATAATGGATTAGCGTCATTACATCCCTCTTGCAACAAACAGGCTTATTTCAAACCATAGTATTGCTAAAATTGTGACTAATTTCTGTACAAAACAACTCCATCTAGATATTTTGTGATCTTTGTCATCTAGAAAAGTGTTACATCATCCTTGAACTATTTATTGGGGCAAATGGAATTCAAAGTACAATAGGCATGACGAAAGATTTTGAAATCCTCTTCCATAATGTGTGTATACGTTTACTATACAAGAAAAACCCTATATTTCGGTAATATACTTAAATTTAACGAAGATAAAAGCCATTTTCCAAAAAATATTTATTATCTGTGCCAAAACAGCTCGCAGGTGTCATGGCGTAGGCGTGACGTCACACTTTGGTAAATACGTAATTATTTGTACGCATTGCGAAGAAAATTAAAAAAATATTTATTTAATATGTGTTATAGAAACGAATTTCAAAGTTTATAAGTGGTGTGCAGTATTGCAGTGTGAATCCACATAAAAATAATGCTCAAAAATGTGTTAGTAATTATTTTAAGCGAGAAAATAATAAGAAATGATTGTATAAAGTTGGCGCGGAGAACCCCGAACCATGTATTCGTGAATTCGCAATTATATTTCTGTTCTGAGTCGATAAAGCATACGTGAAACAATAGAAAATAAATAAAAATGCGTATTCTCAACATATTCATAACAACAAAAAACATCTGACGTGAGTTGTTTACTTAAGCGTGACGTCACGCGTGTTTTAGTCAAAATGGCCAACTGCAGTATTTCAATGTTTTATTTTATTGATAATCTCATTAATCTTAATGTTTTTAAGATTTCTAAGTCACTATATGTAATTTATCTATTATACATTTTCCCTTAAAAACACTAATACGATCATTTATGGATACTGTCGTCATGCCTATTGAACCGATAGTATGAATCAATATTAGTTTATTTTTTAAAACTATTTGCATGTTTATTGTTTATCTTATATGACCTTACAGTAATTATATGGAATTGGCAAGCTTTGAACGTTCCTATGTCCTGATAGGTCAAACATAGGTCAAAATGAAATTATTAGGACACAAGATTTTAAATAATATTTATTGTCCTTGTAAGCTGCGCCAATGTTGATATTAATTTATGAGTTTATTTTTTATTTTTAAGTATTACCTTACAAATGAAACCAAAAATCGCGAAAATTTGTTCAGCCGTTTTTGTTGTATAACTCATAAGTTGTATAACTAACTCAACTTTCTTCGAATAATTAACCGCACTTTCTTTTACATATATGTATTTATTGTTCATTGTTAAATGTATGACGTGTCGTATGCCCTTTTAAAGCTTTGAACTGCATTTCAGTTTGTAGCAAAGACTCAAATAAAAGTACCATTTATTTGCTTTCTATCCCCCAGTAAACTGAAAAATCTTCTTCGGTCTTTTATACCGACGAATATTTTATAGTAGAATATTTTTTTAATAAGAAGCAGACACTATAAATCAAAAATACCCTGGAAAATGGTTTGCCTGGATATATAATTTTGGAAATATTATAATACGAATTTCCAATCAGCCTACAATTCTCCAAGGTTACAAGGTCTTACAAATCTCTCGCTATATCACAATCGCACCAAAATAAATCACAAAGAAAAATCAATCATTGAAACAGGTGTGCTATTGTGATTATAATTTAAATGCAAAACATCAAAGTGACAATAATTCTGGGAAAATCTATACAAAACTTTTTAAAATTACATTTGCGGATATGAACACTATTATATTCCATGAAACAAAAACTCCATGACCTATAAATAGGTAGTTTAGTGAATTTAGATATTCGCGAGCAATGAATGTTATAAATCCATCGACGACTTCCAATTTCCTCTTGTTATTCAACATAAAAAGCTTGCAGATAATCATACTACCACCTACAAATATTACAAACGTAAGTTTGTAAGAAATAAGAATGCATATTTGTTAATCTTTGATGCTAAAACTACTGACTGTATTTTGATGATAATGGCAGTAATGTAGCTAATATCACCAAAGTGTGTACCAATACCAAAATAAGACATAAGCTCACGAAATATAGCTTTTGCCGGGTTTTTCCACGGGTACCGCGCGACAGAGTTAATATTCTAATAAGGTTCGTTCTAGTGTCGATAGAACGCAACTTACACGGTAACAGTATTGATTTTTATAATTCCGTTATGAGGGGCGCTTATGTTTCATTTTAGTTTGCAATATGTGGAATACTTAAACGACTTGGATAAGTAAGTACAACGAGGTTATGGGAAAAAACTCAGTGATCGATAAATTATGTATTTTTTAGTATCACTTGCATGTGTTTTTCCACACATTATCGATTTACAGTTTTTACGATATTACGCAGCGATTATTTGCTATGATAAAAGTGTAAACTGATGATGTTTACATAGTTATTTCAAAATTTTAGGAATACAATTGTTTATTTACTTATTTTGATTCATATTCATGATTTATATGCGTAGAAAAAATCAATAAGTTTAATCATTTATATGTAGCACTGCAAGTTGCAACCACATTAAAAATTAAGACTAATTACACTGACGAATATTATCTATAGTTTCGTCTGAATCATTATAGGAGCGAACATTTCTAACCACCTTTTCTTTCCTACAAATTTTCCGTAACTTTTTGTTCAAAAAGTTCGCGTACAATAAAAGCTGCTGCTTGGTAGTTAACACGGTAGACATCCTCTTGTAACTACATAGTTACATTGTTTAGTATTTCGAACTTTCAAATGGTGACTAATTAACTACTATTCTGAGAATTTTACGTATCTAGAATCTAGATAGAACCTTCCGGATATTTACTCGTTGCATCAAATACTTAATTTGGTGTCACCAAGTAAATTTCTCTTCTTTCACTATCTTTGTCTTATTCTCCGATAAATTTGAGTAATTACCTACTAATTAATATTACTTGCGATGTAAGCTTGTAGAAATTAATTGCATTCCTATTAATACTATTCTTATTCTGCAAATAAACTGAAGCGTGTAGCGGGAGGTATTTCTTTTTAGAGAGTTAACTAATGCATCATTCTTTAGGTACAGCAAGACTATAAATTGTTTATTTAATAGGTACTTTCAAAAAAACAAAGTACTCATTATTAGACACTTATAACTCACAAGCTCTTCAGCTTTATAATATTAATTAATAAGTTATCTCTTCGCGGCAATCAAGGCAATAGGCAGCTTAATAAAACACAAATGTACTTATAATTATCAACCAAAACCATATAAATCATGTTAGATCTCACCTCGAATCACTGCCCCAGTGCATCGCGTAGATCTTGGCGAGGTGTCCGCGCAGCGTCCTGCGCGTGCGCATCTGGATCCGCCCGATCGGCTCCAGGTTGGCCGTCGCCTGCGCGAGCGACGTGTCACACGCCGCCTTGCGGGCGTCCTGTATTTAAAAACACACGAGTGATTATTTTATTCAATCCTGTTCACCGATGGTCAATGGTGAAACTATGTAAGGACTATTCAAAAGTACTTCTCGGAGAAGCCTAATTGAATAAATAAATATTTGAATTTGAGTTCCTTCAAGGTACGTGCGTGTTTACAGGTAAGTACTTCTGTACTTACCTGTAAACACGCAGTGACTAACTTCTATTAGGAACATTTCATTTTGACATTAGTTTCTTAATATCCTTTATCTCGATTAGTCGGCCTTACTATACACAGATACTAAGATACTTTTGTATACGCGCAATTGTGTGTGTAAATCCTATTCGAGCTAAAGACAAAAGCCATTGTCATCTGCTTGATTTGATAGGGATTTCGCATCCGGGCTGAGGTCGATCGAAAGTACGGAGTGTCGCTTCTATGTAGAATATTATTTTTTACGAATTTAATATTTGCCTATCTAATCTAAGCCATAAACGTGTAGGTTATTTATTAGCCGTGTAACTATCGAGCAATGATGCGGGCTAAAACTAGAGCATAATACAAATTGCCTTTTACAACCACACAAGCTTAAAGGATTAATTTTTATAAAATTGCAATTTTTTTTTTCTTTATTCGCACGGACAATGTAGCTGATTACCTCTTAAAAAGGCTTAAACACAGATAAGCAACCTCATTTATAATTCTTCTCTAAAAGCAGCATTTATAATGTGCTCGGACGTACTGTTACGTTTTGAATGGCTATTTTATACATACAAACATGGAAATATTTAAATCTCTACTCTAACAGATTACTGATAAAATGATTACTGATGCATTTCGCACATAATGCCATAATGGGTTTATACTTTTAACTTTTTGCTCTCAGTAAATCCCTGATAGCTTGAATTAAGCCATAAAGAAAAAGTCAGGATATTTCCAACATTCAGAACTAATTACAACATTTCAATCCTGAGGGATATATTCTTATATTTAATAATTTGATAACCAAAAAAGTTTAGAGACCGGAATTCTACTGAATACATTCTGTCAACAAAATAAACAATCAAATATACAGGGATATTTGTCTAGATGAATGACTTACCCGTATGGCATTTTTAAGGGTTTCCGCCTCTTGGCGCAGACTGTCCAACTCATTCATTGTGCCGCGCAGCTTTGTATCCTCTCTTCACTACCCGGTTACACTTGCGCGCCTCCCGCTACGCACTCTGCACCAGCCTGGTCAATAAAGAAACACTTTTATAGAAGGCTGACATAAAAACAAGATAAGTATTTCTTAATCATTGGAAACTTAACATTAATTTCTATAGGTACCTCTAGAGGGTCTTATTACTAAAATTTCTTATTGACTAAAGTTTCATTAATTCATGTTACATAGTAACTTCGTTAACATTTCTATACCTCCACTTTTTTTTCGATGTGACCTATAAGGCTAAAGCAGATAGCTGAACGTATAATTGGAAAACCCGCTTTTTCCTACATTTATGAATGAATGAATGAATGAATGAATGAATGAATGAATGAATGAATGAATGAATGAATGAATGAGAATGAATGAATGAATGAATGAATGAGAACTTTATTGTACACACCAAATTACAGACATTACATAAAATAGAATACACATAAATTGCACAATGGGCGACCTTATGGCTACAGAGCCATCTCTTCCAGGTAACCCAACCAAGGAAAGCAATGACAAAAACAACGAATACAGGTAGGTGGTGTATACTGAAGCACTGAAGCAATAAAAAGATAAAAAATAAATAAATATGTATAATACGTACTAATAGATAAGAGAAAATACATATTTATATATAAGGTCATCACTTAATTAAAGATATGTAGTAGTTAAAAAGCAAGTTTTTGAAAGCATCGATGGAACTCGCTTTGCGTATAGCTATTGGTAAGTCATTCCATAGTCTAATAGCCTTCACTGTAAATGAGGAATTGAAAAATTTAGTTTTATGTATGGGTACATTAAGGAGATAAGTATCACTGGATCTCAGATTTAATCCGTGATTACTTGCGTACTCAAAGTTGTTTTTTAAGTAGGGTGGGGTTCTGGGATCGAATAATATTCCATACAACAGATGCAGCACATGAGCATCCCGGCGATATCTGATAGGCAGCCATTTCAGCCTGCGACGATAAGCAGAGACATGGTCATACTTACGCAACCCGAAGATAAAACGGATGCACAAGTTCTGAAATCGCTCAAGCTTATCGAGCTGTATCTCAGTAAGGTCACAGAAACTGACATCGGCGTAGTCGAGGATAGGGAGAAGGAGTGATTGTGCTAACAAAATTTTGGTCGGAATCGGAAGAAAGTTTCGTAATCGCTTAAGGGAGTGGTATGCCGCAAATAACTTTTTACTGACATTTTTCATGTGTTCATGCCAGGAAAGTGTAAGGTCTATATGGACACCGAGATTTTTGACAGACGGACTGTAAGGGATCTTAGTGTTGTCAACGTAAATGGAAGGTAAATTATCCCACACGATTTTAGACATGAACTGCGGACTACCGATAATAATGGTTTGCGTTTTGTGGGGATTAATTTTAAGGCCGTACAGCTTGCTCCACCTAACGATAAAATCGAGATCAGTATTAGTTGAGTTTATGGCTGTAGGCAAATCAGACAGAGGAAAATGCGTATAAATCTGAAGATCATCAGCATACATGTGGAACCGGGATGAGATGTTGTTCGTAATGGAGTTAATGAAGAGTGAAAAAAGAAGAGGAGAGAGGACGCCGCCTTGTGGTACACCTGCAGTCAGATAACTCCAGGATGAAATGGATTCATCTAGCTTTATCCTCTGCTCTTATTGTTTTGATATACCTATAAATTCGGATAAAATTGAATAAACAATATATTTGTTGCTATGTCGGTTAAATATTAGACTTTTTGCCTACTTTGGAAATAAAAGCATGCTTAATGTCAGACTTAATAGATAGCTGATAGAAGGTGCTTCGGCACGGATAATCCGCAATCTCGCGCTAATACGAACCACTGTTCAAATAAACAATTACTGTACCAATTCCACTGACCCAGACTACATCGCTTGAAAAGCACACTTCATCGCAACGCAAATAGCGAATAATTTAAGCGTGATATCAACGGATTACTGAACATCCATCCGCCGCTAAATGCCGGTGGTTTTCGCTGCACAATTGTGAATTAAGCATTATAACCACTTCGAAAGTTCTATGGACGCGAAGTAAAACTAGTTATTCATCATTCGTAGCCGATATCGACGCCAAATACGGCACAATGTGGCATTGATGCATAAACCGTCATCACGCTATAAGTATGTACCTCCACCTGCAGAGTACAAGAACCTTTCCTTCCTATGAAGCGCCTTTGAATTATCAAATTAAATATCTGCTAACAAATGTTCCGCACGATTGGAGTTTTTTCTTTCGTTAGTACAAACGTAACACGTGTAAATACTTCGCGTACGTGTGTATCTTTATACTTCCTCTATCGGTGTATCTAAAAATTGTTATACAATTATTTACCAACAATTTTATGCATGTCTATATGCATCGTTATAGGTATAGTATTGACTGGCGGTAACACATAAATTTTTACCAAAACATACACAGAACATTTTTTTATATTGTTATTAAAAAAAATGGTAATAGGTACGTATACATCGACCTCTGCTTATCAATTGGCTATATGTAATTGTTTAAATTTATAATGGTACGGGAGCTATTAACGTTAAAAAAAAAGTCATTTTAGTATAGTTGGTTTTTTGATATACTGTTCCTCTTGCTATTTCGGTTAGAGTCCGGGCTGTCTGGCTGGTCGCAGTGGTTGCGTTCTTTAGTGCGCATCTCATCTGCACAGGATAATTTCCTTAATTTAAAGTCATTTTTTAACGCGTAATTTTTAATATTTTGCTTTTAGATAGATCCATCAGACATATTTTTTTTATTGCAAGACGTTTTTTTCGTTGTTAAATAGGTGCCAGACGCAATTTTTTATTTCGTTTTTATAAAAAATTCAAATTATTTTAGAATGTCTGTAAATTTCATATTATGTTCTTCAAACATAATATAATCTAAAATTAATTAGCCAGACGCTAATTCGATTGTTAAGTATAAAATATGTACAAATAAAAACGTAGTGAAAGTAGGTTAGTATAACAATTTGATGATTGTGTATATGGAGAGATAGTTTAAAGTGCAAGAGAGATAGAAAGGGTCGGCCGCGAAAATTAAATAACAATAAAAAATAACTTTTTTTTTTCGAAAATATAAGATGCATAGAAATTGAATTGTTCCTACTCTAGGATTCCCTGTGTTGTGGGAACAAGTACCTTCCATTGGTACATTTTATTCCTTAGGCTAAAAAATAAACTATTAGGGTACATCAACAATCTTCTATACAAAACAATTTTTTTATTACTTAACTATTAAGTTATGGGTTTAAATGAAAACAGCGATTACATAAACTTATTTATATTGTTTCCAATAGCAAATTGCCTAATACCACACATTACACACCGCGTACAAGAAGAAAAAGAACCACAGACAAAATACAGTGTTGCCAATACAAGTTAAATTTTCTAATATATATTATCTAATATTAACTAGCGACCCGCCCGGCCCTGGCTTCGCACGGGTGCAATGCTGATACTAAATACACTACAGAAAAACTGTGAACGTTGAATATAAAAACATAGCGGCCCGCTCCGGCTTCGCACGGGTATAAAATATATAGCCGGGCGGCCGGCTGGTACCGCCGCAAACGCTACGTCCCGCAATTTTTAAATCTGTAATATCTTCGAAAATATTCACTTAAATCATACGGTGTAAAGGGCCATATAGATCTATATTAAATGAACAATGTATTCAAGGTCTTTAATTGGTTAAGGATTAATGCTGTATTGGTTAAAATCGCTTCGAAAATTAGCCATTATTTGTCGTAAAAAGTAAATGACAAAAAAAGTTATTGTGGGTTATCCATAAGAGATAGACATATACCATCACGGACTTTTCTGTAGACCTTTTCAATGTGTACTATAGTTAGTACATTATTTTGATAAAACTCGTAGGGTGCCTGCGTTTGCACTGTAAGTGGAAAAAATGTAATTATTTACGAAATCACATTAGAAACCTCAAAAATAACAGTACTTCTCCACTATTTAATGGATGTTATTATACATATAAACCTCCCACTTGAATCACTCTATCTATTTAAAAAAACCACATCAAAATCCGTTGCGTAGTTTCAAAGATTTAAAGAGACATAGGGACAGAGAAAGCGACTTTGTTTTATACTATGTAGTGATGATGATAACAATATTAATTCATTAATCTTAATTCTTAATATATATACATAAATCTCGTGTCATAATGTTTGTCCTCAATGGACTCCTAAACCACTTAACCGATTATAATAAAATTCGCACACCATGTGCAGTTCGATCCAACTTGAGAGATAGGATAGTTTATACATGTAGGTACCATACGGGCGAAGCCGGGGCGGACCGCTAGTATACCTATATAAATTCATGCTAACTACTTTAGTTAAATTCAATACAAACTTAAACATGCGAGTGTGTGTGTGTTCACGTGTGTGTGTCGTGTGTGGTGTGGTGTGTGTGTGTGTGTGTTCAATATTGATGTGTGTACATCAATATTGAAACAAACTTTCTAGTTGTTTACAGATGATGGAATATTGGAAAACAATAACAATTCCTTAGACGATAACATAAATAATTCTGACAGTGTGAGGAAAGATGATGATGATGATGATTATGAAGATGGCTTTTTAAATTTAACAATGTAATTGTTTAACCTTCATTGATATAGTTTTTATTCCATTCTTTTCAATGTATGGTAACTTTAATTTATTTTTCACTTTTATGTTTTTTTTTTTTCATTTTAGCTTTTATTTAAATAAGAACAAGTGTAAATAATATTGTATTCTTGCAATTATTTCCTGTCGCATAGTTAAAATACACGAGCTGATGAGCTGCATGCTTCATTACTTTTTTTATTTATATACACATTATTTAATACTTAACAATCGAATTAGCGTCTGGCTAATTAATTTTAGATTATATTATGTTTGAAGAACATAATATGAAATTTACAGACATTCTAAAATAATTTGAATTTTTTATAAAAACGAAATAAAAAATTGCGTCTGGCACCTATTTAACAACGAAAAAAACGTCTTGCAATAAAAAAATTATGTCTGATGGATCTATCTAAAGGTAAAATATTAAAAATTACGCGTTAAAAAATGACTTTAAATTAAGGAAATTATCCTGTGCAGATGAGATGCGCACTAAAAAACGCAACCACTGCGACCAGCCAGACAGCCCGGACTCTAACCGAAATAGCAAGAGGAACAGTATAACAAAGAACCAACTATACTAAAATGCTCTCTTGTCAACGTTGGTAGCTCCTATACGATAAATATGCTATCGCGCGACAATAACATTATGAGACAAAACAAATAACGTCTATCAATAATAAATTCAGTTTAGAGATCAAATTAAGTCAACTACTCTAGTTTTCATTCCTACGTGTGTTCTAATAACAATAATCCAATGGCATTTTATCAGTCTACAAAAGAACTGTACACAAAAATGATATCGTGACGTGAAAATGAAAATGATAATATTAGGCACATATTAAATCTTATAAACAATTCTCGTAAAATTAGGTGATCGGTGAGGAAGGACGAATTAAGAAAAAAATGGGCACAAAACAAGAGCAGTACAATAAGTAGCTAATACATAGTATTATATTATCTGTGGTAATACTAACAGATTACAATTAAATTTTGAGACTCCGAATAAAGGTTGTTTTAAATCCTCTCACTACTTTTAAAACAATATTTTAAAGTAAACCAAGATACACGAATAGGTCCAATTTAAATACATAATACAACAATGTATCATTGAAAGAAAAACATGACATGCACACTTCGCGTGCACGAAAAAGAAAAATACGATGCCCTTTCTACATTATACCTACACTTAATTCACATCGATTCGTTGCAGTTAGCCAATTTTTACATTACAAATTTAAGTCTATGGTCTACTTCTAAGGTTCGTGCTACATTTGCATTGGTATGAAAAACAATAATGTCCATTGTCCTTTACAACGAGGATTTAAATCTTTCCTTGTTTACATTCGCAACGAACATCTTCAATCGTCGTTACGCACATACGTATGACGTTTTATCTCCAACTGTATAATTGTTTACACCTCTTCCTTATAATACAAAATAACAACTCGGTTCACAAACTAATCGACATTTATATTTTTAATAATTACTCCATCATATTTCCTATGAAATCAACGGGTTTATATTGTATCCTGATGAATGATCCAGGCAATGATATTTAACTTGACCTTTTATTGTTATTTCCAGCTAAAGGTATTTAATTCAGTTAAGGCTTTAAAATAAAATATGTATAATCAAATTATGACGTTCATTATTTTACATGAAACTCGAGGAATGAGGATGTAATTAAAAAGCAATGTACGACAGAGCATTCAGGGCGGAAAATGAAGATCCTTTCTGTGAAAAAGTGCATATCCTATGTGATTTACTCCGTCTATGTCTGTATAATTAATGGAAAATATAGTTTAAATAAAATAAGAATATGGACATAATATGAAATGATGTGAGGTCGTTTTACGAAATATTGATAGGTAGTGACAAATATTCGTGTAATTCAGTCCAAATCAAAATTTGCAATTAGAATTAGTGCATCATTAGCAGAAGTTAAATTCAATTAACTATAATCCATTAACACCAAATATTTAATTCGTCGATATTAAATTGCAATGTGCAAAATTGTTCAATCGCTCAACACCGACTCAATTAATTCGACAATCAGTCGCATCAACCAAATAGGGCTCGTAGCACACAATCCATTTAGAGATGAATTATTGCGCGTCTAGACTTTACGTCAATCTGATGTGAAAGAATACGAACACTCGGATTGTAGGTCGTTACGCATGAGCACTCGTAATGCTCCATCTTCGTCTCGTCTTTGAAATGAGATAGACAGAGGGTACGCGTGAACATTGTGCCGACTGCCGACCCGTCCGCGCTAACAAGCAAAGCGAAGCAGCAATGGTATATTATGTATAGGGCTGTCCATTTGTTAGTGCTGTTTAAAGGACATTACTTTAAATGAAAAAAAGTTTTGTTGTTAATCACGGAATACATGGATCCGATTTTTGCAAGTTTCGTCAACTTCTAAAGGTATTCTTTTGAAGTTGACAATATTATGTAGAACTGAAAATGATACTAGTTCCGCTATGAATTCTCTACGATGTTTATTTACAAAAATAGCAATAACAAATATAAGCACATCAATTATGGCAGTTTATTTTTTGAACAACTTCCCTAGGATATTATGGTTGACAGCCCTGGGATGCTGAGCTAACAATCTTTTGATTTTCAACGCATTTCACACCTTGGTTACGTAAACAAGGCCGATGTATGAAATGCTCAGTTTCAGTTACGTCGAACTCTATTGATACCAATACATATTTTGTTGAATGACTTTAGCCAATTTTAGATGTTTTTTTTTTTTTTCAAAGTTTCAAGTCCTACAAGTGTAGTACCAAATATTTCGCTTTGTTGGTAGTGGCTATAGATATTTAGATTAATATGTTAGCCCAGTCACTCACTTGCATGCCAACATTCGTAAAATGTACAAATGTTTGCTTCTGTATGCTTGTTGCTCATTTATGGAAAAAAAGCAAATATCGTCTACACTTGTGGGTTGGGTTATGAATATAAATTATAAAGGTACCTGTGAATGTACTACTAATATTTTACAAGCTTTTTATAACAATATCATTTGAATTCTGTATCATATAATCCACAAATAGTTTCATAACTATCTTCTTAATATATATAAATCTCGTGTCACAATGTTTGTCCTCAATGGACTCCTAAACCACTTAACCGATTATAATAAAATTCGCACACCATGTGCAGTTCGATCCAACTTGAGAGATAGGATAGTTTAAACATGTATGTACCACGGGCGAAGCCGGGGCGGACCGCTAGTATCTTTATATGGAGAGATGCATGGATTGAGATGTTTTGATTACATAAGAATACATTCAAGATAACGACTAATGATCCAAGTTATAATGATGTCAATGACGATAATGATACTTGATTGTATATAAAATAATTCTACTTGTAGCCTAGCAATGCAAAGTAGATGTCAAGATAAAATTGTAGGGTCACAATGTTAATCGCTTGATAATTGCTTAGTTAAAGTGTACAAAAACTAAGGCATATCTAAATAACAAATATAAAGTTAGAATTTTTAATAATTTCCTTAAAATCACAAATAAAATAATCTAACAAAACACAAACAAACAATGGATTTCTAAGAAATCTGATAAATGTGCAACTTAAAATTATTAAAATTTGATATCACGTAACAAAAAGTAATAAGTGATTGGTTTCAATTTTGTTATCTAATTTAGATAACTGATAAATAATAAGAACAACATAATTATTATTAAATAATTAATCATTCAATAATAAAAATAACTATTAATGAATAACTAAACATTTTTAGTTAACAATTACCATCCTTTATATATTACTAGCGACCCGCCCCGGCTTCGCACGGGTGCAATGCTGATACTAAATACACTACAGAAAAAACTGTGAACGTTGTACATATATAAAAAACATAGCGGCCCGCTCCGGCTTCGCACGGGTATAAAATATATAGCCGGGCGGCCGGCCGGTACCGCCGCAAACGCTACGTCCCGCAATTTTTAAATCTGTAATATCTTCGAAAATATTCACTTAAATCATACGGTGTAAAGGGCCATATAGATCTATATTAAATGAACAATGTATTCAAGGTATTTAATTGGTTAAGGATAAATGCTGTATTGGTTAAAATCGCTTCGAAAATTAGCCATTATTTGTCGTAAAAAGTAAATGACAAAAAAAAGTTATTGTGGGTTATCCATAAGAGATAGACATATACCATCGCGGACTTTTCTGTAGACCTTTTCAATGTGTATAATACTTAGTACATTATTTTGATAAAACTCGTAGGGTTCAGCCTGCGTTTGCAATGTAAGCGGAAAAAATGTAATTTTTTACGACATCACATTAGAAACCTCAAAAATAACAGTACTTCTCCACTATTTAATGGATGTTATTATACATATAAACCTTCCTCTTGAATCACTCTATCTTTTAAAAAAAACCGCATCAAAATCCGTTGCGTAGTTTCAAAGATTTAAGCGTACAAAGGGACATAGGGACATAGGGACATAGGGACAGGGAAAGCGACTTTGTTTTATACTATGTAGTGATTTATCAATCAATATTTGTTCAAATGAGATAATTATATAAATAAATAATAAAATTATCTAAAGATTGGAGATACTGTCATGTAATCACAAAGACTGTAATCATATTATTATCCAAAGTGATCATAATCAAGTTTATTATTATTTGTTTGGCTTATAAATATCTAATAAGTTACTGTAGCAAGCTGTTTGACACAAAGTTTTAAGGTCCACCTTATTTTATTTGGGGCAAGAAGGTATTATTATTGTTGCCAGGTACTTTATTGAAATAGTAAATAGGATGTTTCATACATTAGTTGTGGTTGGGATTCCACAATACAAGAAAATTTTAAGTTTGATACAATCTATACTACATAATATAATAAAGCTGAACAGACCATGTCGGGAGCGTTTGCAAGAAGGCAATCGCCCGCTATAAGCTGTTAGCGAGAGCAGCGAGAGTAGGTTGGGGGCTGAACCCCGAAGTAGTTAAAACTATATATATCGCAGTTATAGAACCAACTATATTGTATGCATCAGCAGCGTGGGCACCCACAGCGGAAAGGATGGGGGTACGAAAGAGGCTTAACACCGTTCAACGGGGTTTTGCCCAGAAGATCTGCAGAGCATATCGAACTGTCTCTCTGAACTCTGCGATGCTGTTGGCTGGGATACTCCCACTTGATCTCAGAATACTCGAAGCTTCGAGGCTTTATGAGATCAAGAGGGGTGTGTCGCATCCGGCGGTGTTGAGGGACAGGGAGGTGGAACGAATGGCTCTTGCGATTGAGGACCCACATCCGGCAGAGCAGGTAGAGCTGGGGTTTGGCTTGGTAGATGAGGATACCTATGCCGACGTGGTTGACAGCCACGTCCATAGGATCTATACGGATGGCAGCAAAATTGAGGGTCGAGTCGGAGCCGCCCTTTCCGTTTGGAAAGGTGAGACCGAGACAAAGGCCATCAAGCTTGCGTTGCCACCGTATTGTACCGTCTACCAGGCTGAGCTCCTAGCGCTCAAAAGAGCAGTAGATATAGCCTGCAAGAGCGGAGCGACAAAGGTCGGTGTCCTCAGCGACTCCAGATCGGCGCTCCAGGCGGTCACCCTGAGTTCCCCTCATCCCCTGGCCGTGCAAACACGGGCGGCCCTCCGAAAAGCTGCATTGCAGAGGCGGAAGGTCTGCCTGTTTTGGATTAAGGCGCACGCAGGGCTGAAGGGGAACGACCGGGCAGACGAGTTAGCCAAGGGGGCCGCTCTGGGGTTGAGGAGGAAACCGGATTACGATCTGTGTCCTGTTTCATTCGTCAAGCGTATCTTGAGACAGGATACGATCAGCGAATGGGATAGGAGATACGATGTAGGAGGAACGGCCGGAGTCACGAAGCTCTTTTTCCCAAGCGCTGCTGCTGCATACAAGGTAGTCGGGAAATTAGACATCACACACCACACCACACAAGTACTGACTGGTCATGGCGGATTCGCCTTCTATTTGAACAGATTCAAGCTGAAGGAGAATCCGTCATGTCTATGTCAGCCCGGAGTTGAGGAGACGGTTCCTCACCTGTTACTCGAGTGCCCAATTTTTGCAAGCAATAGATATGCTATTGAGCAAAAATTGGGCATGGCGATGACGGGTGAGAATCTGCCTTCCGCCCTGGGGGATAAGTGTAGGGATGCGTTCTTACAATATTGTAAGCATATTGTAGTCGTAGTTAACCAAAGAAATAGTGTGTGATATTAGTTTAACTGTGATATAGGATTAAGTTGAGTGTTTTTGTGCCGTGTTTTTATTGAATTTTCACTTAATAATTTTGATTCTATTTTATATTGTAATTTAATTTAGGTTCTTATTATTTTAATTGTATATTATTTATATTTATATTATGTACGTACTTAACCAGTATGTTAATATTTCTAAAAATTGAACAAAAAAAAAAAAAAAAAAGCAAAAAAAGTCTCTGGACTATAATCCAGAGGTGGCGCGAACACCCTGTGATGACGGGTGCTAAAAAAAAAAAAAAAAAAAAAAAAAAAAAAAAATAAAGCTGAACAGTTTGTTTGTTTGAACGCGCTAATCTCGGGAACTACAGGTCCGATTTGAAAAATTATTTCGGTGTTAGATAGCCTATTCATCAAGGAAGGTTATTGGCTATATATCATCACGCTACGACCAACAGGGGTGGAGCCACGGGGGTGAAACCGCGCGGAGCAGCTAGTATAATACATATAATATTATAGCTATTTAATAAGGAAACATACTTGGTGACCAGGGATACTACTCATTTTGATTCACAATACACATGACCTATAGAAATACCTTATTCAATATTTAGTATTTTGTAATAATAACAATACATATGTATTTCAAATTAAAGAACAATTTTTTCATTGTGAACAATGAAAAATTGACAGAATCTGTGTTATTCTAGTTTTTCATTATTCAGAGCACAAATAATTCATATAAGTACTGTATGATTCCAAAGTTTTAGTTCTGCATTGTATATGGAAAATATTCAAAATACACATTATTATACCTTATTCATTATTTAGTAACCATTGAAGAATTAAATAATCAATTTATTTTACTCAATTGAATTCATCACTGTTTTGTTGTTAGTATACATTAAAGTAATACATGAAACTTTAAAAATTTACACCTTCCTTCTTCATATTTATTGAATATAATCTTTGGAACATCTAAATAAATTTAATGGAAATTAAGAGTACCATAATATGATGAAAAACATTTATCTTACACAATATACAACTACTTATTATAAGATGATGTATAGATGAACATAATTTACAGAAAAATAAGTTGTACAGTCAGTTACAATTATCATTTTTTTCTAAAAGTTCATGCAAAACTATTCCTATACTACAAACTTTGTTTTATAAGGCAACAGGTATTACAAAGCTTAGACTAATTGGGCTAAGCCACTAGCACTTCATCACTTGTTCAAGTGCCTATTGGTTCTTGAGACCAATTAATTATGGGCAAAGATTTATAACTGATAGGTAAAGTGTGGTCTTTTGAATAATTATTTACTTAATGATTGTTTGCAGTATGGTTTAAAAATGTCTCACCTTCAGAAAAATGTCTAATGCCTAAAATTTTAACTTTTGGAGTAAAATCTGACAAGCCTGAATGAAAATTAAATTAAACCTTATTTTTACCAAGAAATGATATGCTTTTAAAGCAAAATGATTTTATTCTATACTAGCGACCCGCCCCGGCTTCGCACGGGTGCAATGCTGATACTAAAATACACTTCAGAAAAACTGTGAACGTTGTATATAAAAACATAGCGGCCCGCTCCCGGCCGCCGGTACCGCCGCAAACGCTACGTCCCGCAATTTTTAAATCTGTAATATCTTTGAAAATATTCACTTAAATCATACGGTGTAAAGGGCCATATAGATCTATATTAAATGAACAATGTATTCAAGGTATTTAATTGGTTAAGGATTAATGCTGTATTGGTTAAAATCGCTTCGAAAATTAGCCATTATTTGTCGTAAAAAGTAAATGACAAAAAAAAGTTATTGTGGGTTATCCATAAGAGATAGACCATCGCGGACTTTTCTGTAGACCTTTTCAATGTGTACAATACTTAGTACATTATTTTGATAAAACTCGTAGGGTTCAGCCTGCGTTTGCAATGTAAGCGGAGAAAATGTAATTTTTTACGACATCACATTAGAAACCTCAAAAATAACAGTACTTATCCACTATTTAATGGATGTTATTATACATATAAACCTTCCTCTTGAATCACTCTATCTATTAAAAAAAACCGCATCAAAATCCGTTGCGTAGTTTCAAAGATTTAAGCGTACAAAGGGACATAGGGACATAGGGACATAGGGACAGAGAAAGCGACTTTGTTTTATACTATGTAGTGATTTGGAACAAGATATTAACAATTATTTAACATGCCATGTAAAACATACATAATAACATTTGATGCAAATAAAGTTATCATTCAATTTTACAATACAATTTTAAATTTTCTTTTTTGTTCAAATATTCCCCTGAGCACACTTCACAAATCTACTTAGGCTTACATATTCATAATTTTCTATACAAACAAAATTCATACATAGAATTGAAAAACAACTCATTCTTTGTGGTTTAACAACTGCGACAAGGAAGACTGTAGGTGCTTCTCAATTCTCAGTTCTATCAATCAATATATTGTATTGACTCATTTTATTTTTGCATTAACTTCAATATTGTGTTGCTATAAGTATATGTTTATAATATAAACCTTTCAAAACATTCATATACAATAATTTTTCATATAGTTATAACTATTGATACTGAAAATCATGAAATAGTGCATATAAATGTTAAATGTTAATGCAATGGTCATATGTGATGACTATGTTATCCATACTAATATTATAAATTCGAAAGTAACTCTGTCCGTCTGTCTGTTACTCAATCACGCCTAAACTACTGAACCAATTTTCATGAAATTTGGTTTGGAGATATTTTGATACCCGAGAAAGGACATAGGCTACTTTTTATCCCGGGAAAATGACGCAATCCCGGAAATCCCATGGGAACGGGAACTATGCGGGTTTTTCATTGACTGCGCGGGCGAAGCCGCGGGCGGAAACCTAGTACAAAATAATTGATATGGCTACTACATGCAGAAGTAAGAAAATAAGATACGAAGAAATAAAATCTAGATCCATACAATATTCATTATGATAGATAACTATCTGCCAACTGACAATATGACAATGATATTTAAGTATAAATGACGGTTTACATAGTTTTAAATCAATCATATAACATGAATACCCAAAATCAGAATACCAAGAAGCAAAAGTTTTAAATCACACACAGATCTCTAAAATAATCCATAAAACAATGATATTGCAAAAAAAATCAAACATAATGAGTCATATTATAGATACTGTCCCAACATATTTTTAGATAGGTTGTTATTTCAGTTTTATTGTATCACAAATTAACATAGATGAAATGATATTATGGTAGTTGCCAATCTAGATCTGTTAGCATTGTCCTGATAAGTACAAACAACAATTTTATAAGCCAGTTGTTGCATACAATTAACTTGAAATTACAGCTGGTTTAAATGAATATAACAAGACATTTACACAATACATAACAAGACATTATTAACAATTTAATAACTTATATTGAATGAAATAGGTATGTTTGTTTTACGAATTATTCGTTCTCATAGTTACTTATATTCCAAGGCAGAAAGAGATGACCTAGCTGTCCTTGATTTAGTTCAATACACACACTTTGAAACTGAAGATTTTGTATTTTTGAGCATCTAGGATCATTATATCAACACTGGTTTTTGGCAACGAGGGAAAAGAAATTTGAGTAAGTAATCAGTATCTCCTTTAGTGACATATAGTATATTTTATGTATTCCTATGGTCTTCTTAAAAAGATATGCTCAGCAACTTGTGAAACATATCCATTTTGGAATATGTAACAATTAAGATCTATGATAATATAGGTAGTATGTTCACAAATATGTTAAATTTTTTGATGTTAACTTAATTACAAAATCTTTGTATTATATCATAATGCATTAACTTTGGAATATATGGACTTATCTATTGAATTTTAGTGGAAAACAATAATTGATTATGACTCCTATGAATTAAACAAATACTGGTGATTAATATAATCACTAACACTGAACAAATACCGAATCATTATTCAGTATTTGTTCAGTGTTAGTGTGTTAGATTCAAAATCATTATTTTGAATAAGGTAACATTAAGTTATACCTTATTATTTAAATATAATTATGAATTATGTGAATTAATAAAAAGATTCCAACTTATATGTAATGACCAATGTTGCAATTTTTACTGCAGTAGTCCTCACATTAAATATAAAGATAATACAACTAGCAGGAAACAATATAATTAAAAAGGGTGTATGAAATTTCAATACCTGATTAACGATTATTCTGGATTATGCATATAAAATGATAATGAGGGAGCCACTTTCAATCCATAAGCACACACAAGTCAATAATCGTTAGCCCCTTTTTGTGGAAACGAAAAATTGTCGTCTTTTCTTTCTGATAAAACTAACAAATTGTAAGCAATCTACATGTGAAATATAATCGCAGTTATTTACGCCTAGTGCGCGTATAAAAAATACATATTGATAAGGCTAACGTCCGAATCGATGCTGCTTTAGCAACAGGGCCGTGCCTTTGACTGATATATATCTATACCGTGTTATATAGTTCATAGTACGCTAGTTTCCTCACAAACTCGCGACATCCTCCTATAATGCGGGCCCTAAATCTAGCCGAGCTCCCACATGTAGAAATTGATTACTTTACCCTAGATAATATGTTTCAGACATGGGTGTACATACCACGCATACAGCCGGCGACCATTGTCGACATCGCTTATTCACATACGACACACCCTAACATCTTAAGCTAAGCTGTACCTAATATAAGACGATTATAATGAGTAAAGGCGATGTAAAAATTAAAAAACAAGAATTTTACCCCACAGTCAGCAATTCTTTTCTTTAGATCCACCAGTGGTTTTCAGGCGCTTCCTAAAACCACTATTAAGACTGGATTCTATCCTTTTGGCACATTTTGTATTTTTACAACAACACTACACTGAACCAGGAGTTAATCACAAGTTTTTATCACGGACTTTTCCACCATTTAGTGTTTCATACACCCTCGAGCTCAATCCTTTTCACGGCCATTTGCAAATTGCGTCAAAGTTCCTTAAATCCTATTGGTCCGTTCTGCGCTAATGTCGTCGGATTCTATTGCGCCCTCTACAGATGATATAAGAAACTAAACGCAGTTACAAAGTAATTTAACCCTTGTTCAGTTCAAGTAGGGTTTGGAACGAAACATAACTTATGCGTTTATGTCCTTTCTATAGATACAAGGTAGGGTGCGGTAAGGCTTTTTTGAGAACCCCATAGCGTGACGTCAAACTGGGCGTGAATTACAAGACGCGGTCGATTTGAAACCCGTATTGGTGCTTAATTTTAAATTTGTCCGTTTGAATAAAATATAACATAAATAAATTATTTCATATTTAGTGATTCATTTTTTTAAATATAAAATAAAATTAACTTATTTAGTAAATATATTAGAAAGATAAATTATTATAGGTAGGTGCTTAGGGTCTTACTTAGGGTACCTAGGTGATACAATATTATTTAATAACATGGCATAGAGTATAAAATATTAAATTATTTAATATGTATTAAACTAAAGTATAAAATCGTTTCTTTTGTTTATTTTATAGCTTATTGATAGTTTCATTATTTCATACTTAGATTTCATATAATGCATAGCATCAGGAATAAAAAAAAAAATTATAGAGCATTTCGTGCGTTAGCGTTCGTATAAATAAAAAGCTATTTTACAACGATACTTTAGTGGACCCTTGTTCTATATTATAATTAATGCATTTATACTTTTACTTTTACTTAAAATCGATGTGATTCTTATCCGGATATTGGTCTCAACTCTCAGGGATCACAGAAACTTGTTAAATACAAATCTCATTGGAGATGAGAAGTTAATTAATATTCCTGATCATTTTTGCTATTTATTAAGTTCATAATCTTTCATGTCTTTTAGTAATATATTTAATTTCATATCAATTTGTGTGTCCAAAAAATCATATAGGAAAGAATGATGGCGAGAAAAATACTGACAATTAAAAAATAAATATTTAACTTTAAGTTTTAATAAAAATAAGGTTTAGTTGATTATGATCAACTGGTGATTATTGTTTCATTTAAATTATTGTTTCAAGAATATTTTTAATAACATTTTCTTTTTTTCTTAGAGTATATATACTATCTATAGAGTGCGAATAACCAAGTGGGAACAGTAGGCACAGGTGGGAACAACACGACGTTCCCGCCGCGAGCGCTCGTAGTCGTGGTTGAGTGCTGTCGAAGTGCGTTGCTCTGGAATTTTTTTAATATTTACGAATAAACATGGTGAAATGTGCAGTTCTATTTTGCAAAAACGATACTAAAAAATACACAAAATTGAAATCCAGTATCACATTTCATCAGTAAGTCGATTGTTATACTTATTTTTATGAAAATAAATTTAGCATTGCGGGGGTGAAGGGGAGGTGGGAGGCGGACACGCGCAGGCTCGCTCGCGCGCCTCACTGCCGCCACGTGATCGTAGTGATGTGACCTGACCAACGCTGTACTCGATATAAAGTTTACTAGAAGAACTATATTTTAACAAATTATTTATTTAACTTTAAAATTAAAACTCTTTTAAAAATATATTATAAATAAATTTGTGGTGTGTTTTGTATGATACACTTTCTAATATTATGAATGCGAATGTATTACTTATAGTGTAAATGTAAAGTATGTAATGTTACGATATATTTTCTGAACCGCTAAATTGATTTTGAAGATTTTGATAGTAGAATGGATAAAATGAAATAAAAAAATTATTTATTATATTATCATTTTAAATTATTAATTATTTCTTATTTTTATTTAACATTTTAAAAACATTATTATTTTTTTTTATTTATTATTAAAGAAATAGCACTAAACCCGATCTTTTATTTTTATTAACTTTATTATTTAAAAATTACTCACGTTTTTCTGATATTCCAATTAAACATATTTTTTAAAGTACTTATTATTAATACAAGAAATATTAAAATGGAATAAACAAACTTTATTCAGTTGGTAAAAAACTTTAAAATTACATATTTATACTTTATTCATATATTTTTCCTTTAATAACTTATTGAACATAAAATTTACTTATGATACATATTTATTTACATAACTTATCGATAGTTCAACACGCAATTGATACCTACCCATCCCTATTTGTCACACACACATCTATATAGTATCTATAGCTCATCTGCCTACGACACAGATCTAGCACTAGTAGATTTGCAATGCTATGGTGAAACGAGATAGATAGCTACGCTTTCATTATGTGAGTGAAGGGGATGTAGATACGTTTTTTTTGTCCTTATCTGCGTGGCCACTTTTTAGATGGCCTACTGTCAAAACTGGGCCAAACAAACAAAGCAGATCTGATATTTAATTAGTTTTCTTGTGTCTACTGTTCTTTTTGGTGATAAATACATTTGGAAGTTAATTATAAAAGTGTTCTGAATGTCCTACGTGTACTGAGTGTTTATAATTATGGGTGGTTGCAGCGTATTAGGCTATAACAGCCGCACGGAAACAAACGCCGATGGAATTTCGTTTCATTCGTAAGTAAACAATTAAATATAGATACATAATATCAGAATCATTATAATTGACTGTTTCCTATCAACTGATCATTCTTATTGTTAATATTTCGTGGTAGTTTTAGGTTTTAAGTGTAAGATAACCTCAATCACAATGTTGCCTGCAAATGGGAAAAAAAGTCCACAACAGGCGCGGTCCCAGCCTGACATTTTGGGGGGGGTCACCCGGCTGGAAAGGTATGCACTCCCCCCCCACCAATCGTACTCGTTAAAAATCGTATTCAATAGAAGTTGTATGTAAAAACTTGAGAAAATTTCTGTACATTTTTTTACTTTTTTTATATTTTACAAAAAAAACCGGTCAAGTGCGAGTCGGACTCGCGCATCAAGGGCTCCGAAGTGAATCCGACCAAACCTACTTTTTATTATGTTATAACTCTATAAAATGTAAGTTTTAGCATTTTTTTTTTCTTTGTCTGTGCTATAAAACATTGCTTTTAACCAAATTTCAAGTCTCTGTATAAACGGGAAGTACAATGTAGGTTTTGATTCCCATGCGAATGTTGAAATTTGGGATAATTTGCAGCATAAACGGCTGTATCTTTTGATTGCGTTGGCTTATAAGTTTTATTTTTTCACAGCTTAAAGAGACCGTAGATTTAAGTAAATTTAATTATTTTTAATTATTCGATAAAAACTTCAGTTCGATACTTCCACGCGTTCCTGAGAAAAAGGGTCTTGACCATTGAGGTCTTGACAGACAGACAAACTTTAAAATTTGGATTTTTTATATTATGATATTTTTTATATTATGTAATCAAAAATTTTTATTTTCTTGTAATTATTCCTCTATTTGTGCTATAAGAAGTTGCTTCGTACCGAATTTGAAGATTCTGAGTTCACGGGAAGTACCCTGCAGGTTTTGAATTTTGATACCCTTGCGAATGTCGAAATTTGCGTAAATTTTTAGCATTTACGGCTGTATCTCCAGATTGCGTTGACATAGAAGTTTGATTTTATTACAGCTTACAGATATTATTGACCTGAATTTTTGATGTGAATATCAATTTAATACATGTAAGCGTTCATGAGTAAACGGGTTGTAAGTTTAAAATTATTAAAAATATTTTTTTTTATATAATGTAATTTAAAATTCATATTTTTCAAAATGATTTCTATATCTGTGTTATAAGACGTTACTTTGTACCAAATTTCAAGACTCTGTGCTCATGGGAAGCACCCTGTAGGTTTTGATTCCCTTGCGAATGTCGAAATTTGCGAAAATTTTCAGCATGAAATTGATTTTTTCACAGCCCACAGCATCAAGGGTCCGTACACTTGAGTATTTGATATAAATTTCAGCTTGACCCCTCCACGCGTTCCTTCGGAACCCAATATTTTTCTGTCCATGGCTTTCTTTTTATTTGACTGATATGGATATGTTACCTTTTATTAAATAACGCGTGGATTTATCAGACTGTTATTTTTATTGATTACTTAAATCTACCCTTGAAGCTGTGAAAAAATCAAACTTATAAGCCAACGCAATCTAAAGCTTAACAGCCGTTTATGCTGCAAATTTTCGCAAATTTCGATATTCGCAAGGGATTAAAAGCAGGTTTAAATGGAATTTTAGGTGTGCGAGTGACTCCGATTCGCACTTGGTCAGTTTTTTTTATCGACTACGATTTTGGGGGGGGGTCATGTCCCCCGTGACCCCCCCCCTGGGACCGCGCCTGGTCCACAAAATTGCACAAAAAAATGTTTGTCCAATAGTTTTCCAACGTATTCTGGCATTCGTAAAATATGGATTGATGCTAGTCGGTAAAATTGGGTACCATCTAAAAAGCGAGAATATGTTCAAAGAATTTTAACGCAATTTTTTTGTTTGCAAACCTAAATTATCTCTCCTTCAGTCAAATGCCACGCCAACATTAAGCATGAATGTAATTACTTATCTACATTTTAAGAAGTTGACTTTAAATCACAATCAAATTCCATTGTTAGATTTCCCTATAACCCTAAGATAGATTATTTTCATATGCGTTTATTAAACTTTGTTACATATTAAATTGCTTTTTACATTAACTCTCTAGTAAAATAAAAATAAAATATAAATCTAAGAATTTATATTTTTTTAGTTTGAATCTGTGCAGTCAGTATCGGCAACACAAAATGATGATCCAAATTCCAATACCATCAACGAGCTATAGAGGAGTTAAAAGGAATAGACAGAAATCAAATGATTAAAATGTGTCCCCAGGTGCTAAAACTCGAAAACTGGTTTGTACTAAAAAATACATCTTAATTAATAAAAATAACAAGTTATTTGGTAATACATACTTAATAATGGATAAAAAATTATAACCGGAGTAAATTAAGCATTAATTCCATTTTATTGGCCATTAATTGTTAGCATTTCTCCTTAAAAATTGTTTTTATTTCTAAAAGCAGAGTTGTTTTGATGCCATAGTTTCAAATTTAATATATTGAAGTATTTTTATTTCTAATTATTTGCTATATATGTATATTAATGTTATACTTTGATACCAATATATTGGTATTAAAATAATTAATATAATGGCCTTGACACAAAAAATATTTTATATTCTAAAATTTATTTTTTCAGTTGCAGAAGCAAAAACAGATATCAGCTAATCGTCTTAAGAAATTGCTTGTTAAATGCTTATAAATATGGAAGAAACAGAAGTTCTCCGCAGCATCGAAAACGGAAATAAAGATTTTCTAAAACTCAAGGAAACGATATTCAAGCCAATTACGCAACTTTTCCTTATATCTAAATTTCATAAGCCCAAAAGCGTACGTTTACGTACGAAAAACATTCGACATCGGGCTATGTAGATTTTGTACCTACTTGATTTTTATGTTCCAATATTTGTAATCGGCCCTTAGCACAGAAATTTATACATGTGTAAAATAACCTATGATAATAAAACACATTGAAACTGTATCTGAATTTAATATTCCTTTATTTGTGGTCTTCCCTTCTCGAATGTATATTATGTATATAAAAACTACAAAGGTAAATTTTCATTAAAAATACGTCCTCAAATTCACCTAATATTATTTATTTATTACACTGAATTGTAATAAATAATTAATGTTAGAGTGAATTTGAGGACGTATTTTTAATGAAAATTTTCCCTAAAATGTAGGAATGTTTATAAAATGGCAACACTCGAAGATAGAGCGAAATGCACTGAGGTGGCCACGCATGTTCGGAATCTGTGGCCTACGATGTGCAATTAGTGCAATACACGCGCTCTATACTATTGTATTATATACTCTAAGCTTTTTTTCTATAGTCTTTGCTCATTCATAACAAGTCTGTACTCTACTGCGACAGCTGACTTTGACAACTGTGGTTCATTGAAGTACTGACATTTGTGATTTGTCAAAGTTGGGGTCGACCTGCCGTATTATTATAGTACTCTTTGGGTCGACCATGGGTCGACAGACGACAGGTTGAGTCACGAATGTTGTGTTTATTTGTTTGAAAACCAGGCGACTGTGTAGTTAAATAAACAAAATTAAACAAGAATAATACGCAAGTATTCATTAATTGATTCAAGTTAACTTAATTGTGCTAGAAATTTAAAAAAATTGTCGCAGTTTTGTAAATTATTTAAGTTCTCGGCTCTCGCTATCCTAATTTGATTAGGGTAGATATAGAAGAAGTTAAGTGACTAATGGTGTAGAGAAAAACAAAGAAAAGCTTTCAGATTGGTAAGTACATAGTAATTTTATTTAAACAATTTCAACGCATACACAATATGTACAACGAGTACACAATATGCGGTAGTAGAGTAGATGCAAGAAAAACATTCATTTTATTGTTTCTGTAATCACTATAATTACTGTTGTAGGCTGTGACGCTATACTCTTCATTTCATTATTATATCATGTAAATTGTAATGCATTTTATTTTTAATAAAATGTTGTATATGGTGTAATTTTCAGATTTACATATAAAATTAAAATATCAATAAATAAAGGGAACCAAATGAAATGGTGTGGTGCTCATACTGCGTAATTTGATTTAAAAAAAATATAGATATAACGCATTTCATTATAGAAACGAATCTGTAATGGCGGCGCTTATCATTCCCTCTCGCTTACACACGGCCGTACGGTATGCAAAAAAATAGGGAAAAGTAAAATCACTAAAATGTATTTGATTTTCCCTATAATAGTTTTTATCATAAATTTACAATGATAATATGTATTTGCGATAGTAAATAATCTTTATTGTAATTTGACAAAATATGTTCTCTAGGAAAAGTTGTTCAGTTTTATGGGCTCATTACAAGTATTATGGGGATTTTGTTGCATTCTGTATGTACGTATTCTACGTAAATATGCTAATTCATATAAATACACAAATACCATAAAGCCACGGCCTCACATTGGATTCAACTTGGCTATAATTTGAAATGATCAAACTACTGCACTATACATTGGCTTCAATGTCAACTTTGTAACCAATCAATGGAAACAGACTAGCTCATTGGGCCAGTCCCAACTGTGGTAGCAGAGAAGCGAAGACGATGGACGATAATTTATTTGCACTAGTGGCTTACGCGTACGGACTAGGTACATATGCTTATTACTTGCATCAGACAAGTAATCAACGAAAGAAAAGGCGATGGTGGATGATAAAAATGCACACTTCAGGTGACTGACAGAGACGATATGTGTGGCGCGAGCGCGGCGTTGTGTCCAAGATGCCCCCGCGCACTCCCCTTTCATTCCCCTCTCCTTTGAACGTGTATCGAAAACCGACACTGAGCGCGTTAGTATTGGACATTGGACAGTGATTGGACGCAACGTCTACATTGTGTCAAAGTACTGATACATACATTGGTGCATTGGGCGCAAAACGTTACGTTGGTGCAAATATCTCCAATGTGTGGCCGCGGCATAACAAAAAAGTTTGTCAATAAACAATTTGAAATAATTAATAAAATAATTATCCATTTACATTATTTTTATTTTCTTTTTTACTGACAAACTGTTTTGTTATGGTATATGTGTATTTATATGAATTATCATATTTATGTATACAGAATGCAACAAAATCCCTATAATACTCGTAATGAGCCCATAAAACTGAACAACTTTTCCCAAAAAACATAGTATGTCAAATTCCAATAAAATATTGTTTAATATCGCAAATATATAATAATTGTCATTGTAAATTTATGATAAAAACTATTATAGGGAAAATCAAATACATTTTAGTGATTTTACTTTACCCTATTTTTTTTGCATACCATATGGCCGTGTGTAAGCGAGAGGGAATGATGAGCGCCGCCATTTAAGATTTGTTTCTTTAATGAAACACGTTATAATATGAGTAATGAGTAAATTTTACTTCGAAAAAAGATTATTTATTACATATTTTTTAAATATTTATATTAATGTGTACATACCTACATTTATGCAAAGAAAGTAGGTATGAGAGTACAAATACAATAATTTTTTTTGAAGTAATATAAATTGAACTTAAGTTTCAGTTTATTTGAAATAGTAATATTTATAACTCAAAAGAATAATAATTTATACAATAATGAATAGCATGCCACTCAGAAGAACAATGTAGGGTAAAAAAGAGAATAATAGTTAATTTTTTATCTCCATCTGCCAACATATGCATAATTATAATTAATAAAATATTAAATATAGTCTGTTGTAATGATTAACACAGTCAACAAAGAGCTTATCATAACTAAATGACAGTGAAAAAATATCCTCACATTTTAACGGCATTTATCTTTGTGTTTTTAATGGAATTTTTGTGGTAAACAACTATATTTTCCTTTTCTTAGCGAAGGAAACTTCCTTCCGCCAACTTAATTTCTTTACATTATTTGTTTCTGCAAACTTTCTGTCTCTTTAATTATCATTCCAAAAATGTATGGTGGTAACAAAACATATTTAATTTTTTTTATACAATGACAAATATTTAATCAATGAATTTTCATATGAATTTACTTTACATTTACCCATTATTTATTTTATATCTAGTTATTTTAAGTGCATGAAAAAAATATTTATTGATACTTAAAGAATTTGAATTTGTTTCTGCAAAAGGGAAATTTTTTTGCAATACAAAAACATGCTTTTTTATATTTTTTATGTATTGGTATGCCTATTGAGGCTTTGATTTTTAGTAGTATTATTTAAAATATTACCCATAATACACTAATATTATATTCTGTAAAAAATGGTATTTATTTATTTCAGAATATACTATAATGATCATTTTCTGAAAAAATCCCATAACAACATTTTTTAAATTATTTTTTCTTAAGCTCTTATACATATTTACAATATTTAATAGAAAAAAACCATATACATCAAAGGATGAAGAACTAATAGACTTTTTAGGAGACAAAAGTTTTTTGAATATATTTTTTTGCTAGTTTGACATTTAAATAAGTGAAAATAGTTTGCGGAAATTTGCTTAGTTATTGTGTTCATATCATCTATATGGAGCCCCGTTTTTTGAGCTGGCCATGTATTTACTAAATACGAGTAAAGTACATAATATTTTACGCAACAGTTTTTCTGCATGTGATAAACATGTTTCTGCCCTAAACCACACCCCGGACACTCCATACAAAATTATCGTTTTGACAGTCACACTGTAGAGACTGCAAATGTGTGTGTTAACGCTTTATGGTTGGCACATTTGTGACTAGCGTAAAAAAAAATTCGCGTTTTTCTGATGAAATACATCCGTAAACAGCACAATATCTAACCGTTTTCTACGAAAAACGATAATCACAAATCCAAAATAATAAAATTACTTTAAGTCAATTTGATTAATGTTGTCAATCTTCGTTGCGTATCGTCCTTGCAGAAAAATATGGCCCATTTTAATCACGATCGCGCGGGGTGAGGTAAGTTTAATTTTGGCGGGAGGCGGAGGGTATCCGTTCTAAAGCGTTTAGCTACTATTATGTATTCTGTGCCTAAACTAAACCAGTTTAGGTTCTATTACAAAACCTGTGTCCTTAATTCTAGGATTTGATTATTTTGGATATCAAGTGAAGGGAACTGCTGAAGGTCTGCCGTTTGTCGGCGCAAGGCTGGTTTTTATAGCTTACGAAATGTTAGAAAATATTAGCTTAATAATTTTTTCATACTTTACAATTATTTAATCCAGGTATTCATGTGGGTTTAAGAAGATGTTAATAATTATAAGTTTTTTAGAGAAGATTTTAATCCATCACGAATTTTGTTAAGTGTTCCTAATTTTCCTCTGTGCAAATATACAACAAGATCACATTAGCATTGTCAATATGAGGAGACCTTTAGACCTTTATTTACCCTTGACCCTTAGGTTCGTAATACAAATTGTGATCCCGCATTTCGTGTGATGAGTTTCGCTACGGACATCGTTCTGGGACATATTTCCTTTTCGTTATCAAATTTCTATAGATTATCCTGAATCCAATACAAAAACTAACCCAACAAATCCGTATTTACGGATAACATACTATAATTACCACAATGCGTAATATTGAAGATAGCGTTAATTAAAGTCAATAAGATTGCAGAGTATTGTATTTATTTATTCTAGATGAAGTTTTCTTTGTTTTATTCGTATTTGTAATGTGTGTGACGGTTGCAGAAATGTGCGGGTAAAATTCTTTTAAGGGCTCTCGGAAAAGGGTTGGGACTCACACTCGAGTGCGCTTGAAAATGTCGTGCATGCAAAACAAACATAACGTTTCTTTCTCATTAAAATAACAGCTATTTTAAGTGCTTAGTGCCTTAGAGCATTAAACCAACCTTAGTGCATACAGGGACAGCATTAAGACGCAATGTTTTACATTGGTTATTAGAAGAGTAAAGTGAATGCTTATATTTTGCAAGCCATTAGGCATTTGTTTGCGATTTCATAGTTCGAGTGTCGCTTACGTTGTGTTTATTTATTTTAACGCAATAGTGACCAAACTTTCTGCTAAATTTAAAATGTATTAGAGTCGGAGAATAAATCCGGCGCTCTTCTATTAAAAATAGCTTTCCGAAATAGTAGTAGTTAGTACTTAGTACCATGGACGAATAATATAATAGGACTGATGAACGTCATACTAAAGATCGTACCCCGTAATTTCAGCTTATTGCTAGATGGCGCTCTGATTTGAGCTTATTATTTAATTTGCAGTTTTAAAAGCGCCACTAGTGACCAATTTTAGAACTAAGGAAACAGCAAACTATCGATTTTCAATTATTACATCTAGAGGGCGTTGTTTTAAAAACTCCGGTGTTTTTGAATTATTATTTTAGTTTTTAGGGAGCATCTAAGGAAGTGAGTACCTTTAATAAGATTTCGACACCCACTACAAACATTCGACATAGTGATCAGAGTAGTGTATATAATATATATTATATATATTCTTTATTTTCTGTTAAAAAAAATGTCTATATCTTTTTTCTTCTTAATTATTCCCTTGTAAACAGTATTATTTATATGACCATAAAATACGGGAAAAGAAAAAAAAATGTGGTTGTACAGCGATGATTTGAACCAGCATCTATCGGTTTTTAAGTACGAGACTCAGTCAATACAGCTACAGGCACTTATACGTCTTACATTGAAATTTATGCTCTAATTGTTCGAGTATTTCTTTGATAAATACAGTTCATAGCAACGTGGTCCATGGTCTTAGATCATTAAGTAATGGATGGAGTACGCTGGCAAATGTTCTAACTAAACTTTCTGCTGATTTTGGTGCGGGGAAGGTAACTCACGCTATTGAAACACAATCACACATTTACAAAAATAATTTGTATCACGAAAGTCGTAAAAATTTACGACCTTTTAAACGACGAGTTTTTAAATTCAACTCTATCCCGAAGTTCATAAAGATTAAATTTGTATTTCATTCCAAGTTGTCTCGTGGGGAGTGCGGTTCAATATCGCGTTCTAAATTCAACTTTATAACTTAGATGATAAAGATTAAATTTGTATTTCTTTAAAAGATAGTCTCGTAATGAATGCGGTTCATTATCGCGTTTTAAATTCAACTTTATCTCTTAGTTCATAAAGATTAAATTTGTATATTTTCTTTCCATGATAGTCTCGTGGGGCCGCATCAATGATCGAGTAAACATGACTCGATTATTTGTCTTGATCATATCGCTAAACGATACATCGACGATTATTAGAAATTGCATTTAATTAGAAATATACGTTAAAAAAATAAAAAAATATACACAAATGAAAGGTTATTCCATCTTTTTTAATATTCGACATGTTTGAAATAATTGAATTGCTTCTGCAAGACTTGACAGTGCAAAACGGCATTTTTAGCGGAGCACTCGCAGACGTCCTTTCGATGTTTTAGGAAAACGCAGAGTGTTTGTAATCGATTACGCAAGTAGTTTTTATGAAAGCATAAGATTTTTCGATTCGAATAATCTTATACCTCGGCAAAAGGGGAAACGCCTGCGAGTGTTATCGATTACTTAATGATCTAAGTCCATGGTGGTCACGACGCGAAGTCACTCTCGAACAGCGATGAACGAAGTGAAAAAAATAGGCGGTTCATCCTAAGGAGCGCTGGTGCAGTGAACTCCCATAAATAATTATAATAAAGTTGTGCTCATTCATTTAACAATTAATATATCTTTAATTTTAAATAAAATTTATCGTATACCTAAACTCCAATACGAATATCAAATTGTTTAAATTAGGGATGTAACGATACCGATACCGATACCGATATATCGGCCGATATAATCGGCAAGCCGATATATCGGTATCGCCGATTATAAAACAACCGATACCGATATCAAACAATTCAAAAAACCGCGCCCCACGAACGATGCGGGAGGCCGCCCGCGCGTGCGCACTTTGTTTTTTGAAAAAACTCTACCAATAGTAAACTTTTATTAGGAACTGATTGTATGTGTATAACTTAAAGTTTAACTGCCTTTGCAAAATAATAATACTAAAATAAATGGTTTTCTTGTTTTTTGATTTGGCATTGTTATTTAAAAGAATACGATTTACAGCTGAGTCTCTGTTAAATGTTGGTAACTTTTATGCATAATTCTCTATTTATTTTTCTACCAAGCCATCAATATCGGTATCGGTATCGGTATCGCCGATATTTTATTACAAATATCGGTATCGGTATCGTATCGGCAAAATCATGTATCGTTACATCCCTAGTTTAAATCATGTTTAAATAGACATTAATGTGGTGCTCATTTTTTTTTGTAATGAATTTACTACGCTACTGTATTTTCTTTGTTTTGTCACGAGTCGCCTCTGGTCAAACTAACCGTTATTAGTGTTACGTTTACTCAAAATACAAAAATGAAGAAAGTATTATTTTACGCTTATTAAATCTTTAAAACTAAAACAAAATGATGTGGAGGTAGGGAGGTGGATTTCCTCAATCGAAAAAGGGAGAGACTAGTCTACTCGACCGGCCGGCCGTAAAGGCCACGTTAATTGATGGCGGAAAGTTGTATATATGCTCTGTAGCGAAAACATTTCGCTTGCGCGATTCAGAACAAAAAATAACATTTAAATAAAAATATTTTTTTGTATAAATATATACGTATTATATTTTACGTATTATATTTTACGTTATAGTTTACGGTTTTTGCGTATTATATTTTACGTCAAGATACTATTTGGCACATTGATTTTTTTAGTAGCGACATCTAGTTGAGACAAGAACCATTCAATTATAAAAAATGCCAAATGCTACTGCGAGTGACATCTATCGACTAAATTGGGAACTGAGAAACGAGTTACGCTGTTTACTATGGCTATTGTAAGTCTTCTTGGGTATATTTGTCTATGTTAGTACCTACCTTGTTGTTATATAAAATGACGATTCAATCGCGCTCGTCAAGTCTCGTTGAATGATTTAATGTTTGAGATTTCTTTTATGTTGGTTGTCCAACGAATTTCTAGTTAAGTTATAGTCTCCTTCACTTTTAGGTGAATTAGGATTGATCATAGAAATCTAAATAACAAGACACTAGAACTGCTATACTAATGTCATATTAGTATGAAAACCACTGTCGCCAAAACCCACACATTGAAACCGATAGCTAAACAGTACACACAAGTAAACTATGCCTTTTGTTGGAAATCTTCATTTTAGTGAAAACTACTTAAAAAATAAATTCAGCATTTTAATATGACCCTAACGCACGATTTTACGGTTTATTTTAGAATAACATCTGGAATGGGATATGCTGAAACACACCATGTTTACACACGCATGTCTCAAGAGCAACTGAACAGCGACGAAAGCACTGGTGACCCTCAGGTCACCTGAGTGGCGACAAGGTCACGCGCGCTTACGACTTCTAGTGCCTTCTATGGAATTGATTCATTCTAGTAGCATTAAGTTTATTAGTAATTTGGCAAAACTATCGAAATCATTGATGTTCTACACTTCAGTGTTTTTATTTTTTTATTTAACGTTCGTTTTCCATTGAGTACGTGCAAACTGACATAGAACAACAAGATAAACTTCCATATATTTCTGGAATGTTACCATATATTTCTTGAACCTTTATGTACCTAGTTAGTTTCATTATATGAAGTATAAACTATTAAAGGAACTCCTAAAATATAAGTATAAATATATGCATTATTGCTCCTATTATCGTTTTTCTACAAACTTGTAATCAAACAACCGATAAACTTGAAATTATTGATTGATATAAGAAACTTGATAATTGAAGTTTTTGTTACTATGTCGAACTGCAGGCCGAGACTAATGGCAGTGAATAGAATAAACGCTAAGGAATAGAAACTGCTATCGCTAATTATTGACATATTATGCTCATGACATTTTAGTAATGGTTCGGTCACACTACCAACGACGACGACGACAACGACCAAAATTCCCATCCAGACAAAATTCGTTCAAAATAAAATATTAAAATTTCCCGACATACTGGTACTCGAAAAGAAAAAAATTTCGAGGTCAATTAATAAAAAAATCGGTTTTTTGCGATTTTCGCCGAGACGGTAAGTTAATCGTATGACCTGGGACCAAAATTGTAGATCATAAAATTATCTATAAAAAACTTCCAATACATTTTTTTCTAGGAGCCACCGTTTCTACGAAAAATCTATGTTTTCATTCATTATTCTCAAAAAAAAAAAAATCCAATCACCAGAACGACAGGAAATTTTAATATTTTATTTTTAAGTGTGTTTTTCACAATTTTGTTAAATTGCGACTGGATGAAAATTTTGTTTGTGGTCGTCTTCGTCGTTGGTAGGGTGAACAAATCCTTAGCGAAATATGGTACGCTTATGACAATTAGTATCGCTAGCGGATTCTATTCCATTGCGTTTTGACATTTGGCTAAAGGGGCTGGTATACGAGTATTGGCTTCCGGATTTATTATAGATATACATCGTAATCTATTACATAACGTATTGTGTTGTATTTAACATAATTATTATTGTTGTTTATATAAGAACTCGTTAGGCATTTTACTATGTATTTGATTGTGTGCCAGCTATCAAAATTCTCATATATATTTACCTTTAATTACACGAAAATAAAAAAGTCTTATCATAATGTATAATTGTAGTCAATTATTATGATTATTTATTATATCTTCGATATGTAGTTGCGTCGATAAATAAATGTATTAGAATATACTAGAACTTTTTATTTATATATAAATAAATAAGCAGGTTTATTCAATCAAAAACGGTAAAATTCCTCATAAGGCGTGATGAAGGTGCGGACTGCACATTCCTATAGACATTATAATAGTCGTATATAAGAAATAAGTAAATCTTAAAAAAAATATTTATCCATAACTCGACTAGAATACATATAAACTTTTGAGTTCGATGGTACTGAGATGTCGGAAATGAATAGAGCTCAGTTATTCGGGTAGAATCGTCTCTTTCATATACATAATATATATATTTATGTATTAATTTCATATACCTATTTAAGTTCTCTTCATGTCCTATATGGGTAAGGTAAGTATGTTATGTACGTAAGCCATCGTAAAATTTCAACAAGACATTCTTATGTTTATACCTTTTATAGGAAATGTTTATTAAGCTATTGCATAGCTTCTATCGCGGGCCTTGAGCGCGGGGACCGAATCGAGAAATTCCGTAACGAAAAAACCTCACGCTCCCCACTCCGACGGACACGGAGGTGTGGCTTGAAGGCATGCTATGCAATGGCTTTACCGCGGCAGTCCCCGAGTGCCACACGTCTTTTTTGTTTTATGTCGTTGTGAAAGTCAGGTTAATGAAGACATAAAGTTTATAATTATGTAGATAAAATCCATTTAATTACGTGTAATTCTGTTTTACTTAAATACACGAGAAAAGAAATCACGATGAGTTTGTAATTTGTCTTCTTATTGTAACACTAGCTGTGCCCCGCGGTTTTAGCCGCATTTCTCCGCTCCTGTTAGTGTGATGATAATATTATATTATAAGCCTTCCTCGATAAATGGGCTATCTAACACTGAAATAATTTTTAAAATCGGCGCAGTAGTTCCTGCGATTAGCGCGTTCAAACAAACAAACAAACTCTTCAGCTTTATAATATTACTAGTATACTAGAATATATAGATACATTATGTTTTAACATGTAGTATAGATAAGTAAGTGCAAACTTGCTTGTTTTGTTGACTGACTGACTGACTGACAACCAAAAGTTCTTGGAGCAATAAACATAAAAAGGTTGACGTGAGTTTCCTTAAACAAAAAGGTACAAGGTCACACGTGTTTATTTTTTTATTATCATAATTTATATTGTCTAGCCGCTAGCGAGTCATTAGTGTCGTATAGAATTTGATTTTTATGTTTTTTATTCAAGAATGTTAATCGTAAAAATAATACAATAAATATTTTAAAGGAATTTTTCAAACGGATTTCTTTTCGTAACGGATTTCTTAGTAAATAAATCAAAATAGGTAACTAATGACTTAATTTTAATAGGTTCGACTGTAGGTAATGTATGTAGTAACTTCAGTAACTTAACAGTATAAACTTCTTTTTTGTAGAATCGTTTTATTATATCCATGCGTCTAGAGTTATATGTATGTCTATATTTTCTATTAAAAGTTATAGTTCAAGGTGTTATTAAAATTAACTTTTCTATTTTAAAGCCTTGACAAAGACAATAAATAAACAATGGATCTAGGTATGAAGAAACCGTTAAAGGCTTATTACACTACCCGATATGAAGGGCCCTGCATCCAGGGTGGGCGTGTACCCTAGTTAGTGTGGCGCTTATTACACTTCTCTGCGAATTGGGCCCTAACTCAGTTTATACGCGAATGTCTAGAGAGATAAACGTATTGTTGCATTTTACATTATGCCGTCGTCAGTATCGAAACTTAAAAAAGTTGCTGTAGCAGTGGCAACCGTTGTCGCAATAACAAATATTAAAAAAAGAAAGAAGAGAAAGATCTGGGTGAAAGAGTATTTGCGGTTACGTGAAAAGCTTTCAAATATGCAAATACTAAGCGTGCTTGAACCGGGAGTTTTAATGAATTAATTAGAGTAGGTGCCGTGCAGAACCATTTGAACACTTGTTGAGTTTGGTGACACCTTACATACAAAAGCAGCCACTCCACGCACTAGTCGCGCGGCAACTGAGCTCCCTAACCGCCCTAAACGTTATTACATTACCCAATCTGCAGGGCGCTCAGGGAGCTAGGCAGATCGGGCAGACCCGATCGCCCTAAATCGGGACACTAACTCCCTAAGTCTTATTACACCACTCTTAGTTAGGGTTAGGGTCCCTAAAAATTGGGTGGTCTAATAAGCCTTTTACAGTACTCCCAAACTGATAATGCGCATAGAAAAATTCGTTACTGTTCGGCAACTGTCATATTCCCCGAGCCTCCGAAGACGATATGTATATAGAGTGGTTAAATGTATTTTCTTCATGCATAGTTTATTAGAATTATGAGTTTTATTGTGGTTTTATGGTAAAAGAGTTAGTAACGAAATTTGTTTCGATAATTCAATGTAAGTTAATAGTGAGGATAAGCCACACGATTGCGAATATATATTTGTTGTATTGATTTACTTGGAAAATTCTATACTTAGAACTATTAAAGTGTCTTACTGAAGTTTATATTTAAAAAAAATATTTTCAAACACTGGATTGTAGAAATCTAATCATTAAAAAATAAAATCTCAGTCCAAAGGATTTACAGAATAAGAGATTATCTCTATTTCTGATATCGTAGAATGATCAGAACTTTCATTATGCTCTTATTAACTTTCACTTTCCCCACTGCTATCTGCTACCTGTTAGTCCATTGAATAAAAAGTTCTAGAGTGCGTGAGTTAGTAACGTAAGATGTTTCTTCGGAAAAATGTCAAGAGTCCCTAGGTAATAAACATACTAAAACCCCGGGACACTAGGAGGAGCCCCGGAGTGGGGGAGGGGGGGAATGGGTCCATTTTTTTCATTTTTCGCTTAAATCTCAAAAACGGTACATGTTAGAGAAAAACTTTTAAGGAAAAGTTGAAAGGCCATAAAATTATCTATAAGTTGTACCTAAGTCATTTTTTCCTATATCCTACCGTTTCTGAGTTACACGCAGTAAAAAATGATTTTGGCTCAAACAATTTCCCCATACTACATACCCATGTTTATCACACCAATCGATCAAAAAATATTTCTTTCTTCCAAAAAACTCAAATGTGCAACTTGTGACCGGTACTGATAGATTGCTCATAATTAGGTCTATAATTGGTAAAATAAACACATTCCTCCATGGAAGCCTTTAGGAGGAATCGATTGTCAAAATATTATATTAGGGTAGTTTGAGGTACTGAACTTGATCTTTTTATTTTTTTCTTCCAAAAAACTCAAAAGTGCAACTTGTGACCGGTACAGATAGATTGCTCATAATTAGGTCTATCATTGATAAAAATACCAGATTCCACCACGGAGGCGTTTACGGGGAATTGAATTTTATTAGGGTAGTTATGATACTTGAACTTTTTATTTTTTTTCTTCCAAAAAACTCAAAAGTGCAACTTGTGACCGGTACTGATAGATTGCTCTTAATTAGGTCTATAATTGGTAAAATAAACACATTCCTCCATGGAAGCCTTTAGGAAGAATCGATTGTCAAAATATTATATTAGGGTAGTTTGAGTTACTGAACTTGATCTTTTTATTTTTTCCTTCCAATAAACTCAAAAGTGCAACTTGTGACCGGTACAGATAGATTGCTCATAATTAGGTCTATCATTGATAAAAATACCAGATTCCACCACGGAGGCGTTTACGGGGAATTGAATTTTATTAGGGTAGTTACGATACTTGAACTTTTTATTTTTTTTCTTCCAAAAAACTCAAAAGTGCAACTTGTGACCGGTACCGATAGATTGCTCATAATTAGGTCTATCATTGATAAAAATACCAGATTCCACCATGGAGGCGTTTAGGAGGTATTGAATTTTATTAGGGTAGTTACGATACTTGAACTTTTTAACTAACTACCCCAATAAAATTCAATTCCCCGTAAACGCCTCCATGGTGGAATCTGGTATTTTTATCAATGATAGACCTAATTATGAGCAATCTATCGGTACCGGTCACAAGTTGCACTTTTGAGTTTTTTGGAAGAAAAAAATAAAAAGTTCAAGTATCGTAACTACCCTAATAAAATTCAATTCCCCGTAAACGCCTCCGTGGTGGAATCTGGTATTTTTATCAATGATAGACCTAATTATGAGCAATCTATCTGTACCGGTCACAAGTTGCACTTTTGAGTTTTTTGGAAGAAAAAAATAAAAAGATCAAGTTCAGTAACTCAAACTACCCTAATATAATATTTTGACAATCGATTCCTCCTAAAGGCTTCCATGGAGGAATGTGTTTATTTTACCAATTATAGACCTAATTAAGAGCAATCTATCAGTACCAGTCACAAGTTGCACATTTGAGTTTTTTGGAAGAAAGAAATATTTTTTGATCGATTGGTGTGATAAACATGGGTATGTAGTATGGGGAAATTGTTTGAGCCAAAATCATTTTTACTGCGTGTAACTCAGAAACGGTAGGATATAGGAAAAAATGATTTAGGTACAACTTGTAGATAATTTTATGGCCTTTCAACTTTTCCTTGAAAGTTTTTCTCTAACATGTACCGTTTTTGAGATTTAAGCGAAAAATGAAAAAATGGACCCATTCCCCCCCTCCCCCCACTCCGGGGCTCCTCCTAGTGTCCCGGGGTTTTAGTATGTTTATTACCTAGGGACTCTTGACATGTTTCCGAGGAAACATCTTACGTTACTAACTCACGCACTCTAGACCCCCCTTGGAGGGACTCATTCAATGGACTATGTGTAAATAATCATTTTATCGGAAAATTCAACTTTGAAACAAAACTAAGAAGGGTATGTAACAGCAGCTCTATATAATTCCATACAGAGATAAAACGTGCGGTCACCACCAATAAATAAAGACGACTGACGGATTTTTGAATTTTTTGACTGACAGGCTACCGTCACCTATCGCCCGAATTGTTTTCGATTGTGTATGACTCTGAATTGACTCCTATTTCTTTCGAACAAGGTGCAAGATGCAAGTGCATTGTTTAGGGCACTTACGATTCAATGATTCGGGGTGATTCGGGAATTTCTGGAAATACGATAATTGGCGTAGATCTGCATGCGCATTATTAATTTTGGAGTACTGTACAATGGTTAACTTTTTTTGACAGACGCACTCTATAACGTTCGACCTAGTTTTTGGGTACAATACCTATAATTACCTATTTATACATCTATTTCTATATAATTATATAAAAGAAAGTTTGTTACGCCCGCGCCACTTATAACGCACTAGCTTTATGCCCGTGTCTTCGTCCGCATTGTCTGAAACTTTACAAATTACATATGATAATATGGTAAAAACTTTCTCAAGAACGACGCTATCCATCGATGAAAATAGAATAAAAATCGGTGCAGTAGTTTTAGAGTTTATCGCGAAAGACAGACAGACGTGACAGATGACTTTGTAATGTAGCGAAGAACGAATTTTTATGATTTTTGGTTTATTGCCTTTTTTCTCCTCGTAGATTATAATTCACGTTTAAACATTTAAACTGAACAAAAAAATATGCACCCGAGTCGAGCCGGGGCACTCAGCTAGTTATTTACGATTAGAATGATGATGGTTGCGTGGTTCCGTCTTCACGGTCGCGGTCCCGTGACTGCTATCATGAAAGCAACGTTACTTGTCCGGATGTACTCAGCTTATTATACGTAGGTACTTAGATGCATTCGTTTCCAATTTGGTATCATGGGAATGAGACGTTTCTTTTGGTAATTGCAAGTGCACTTTCTGAGGTGAAATATTATAATACGATATGTCAATGGGTCAATGAAAGCTGGATTATCTCTTGATTATCTTGATCTAGAAAAGAAAATATTTGCGGCAGTTTCAGTTTTCTACTAGTGACAAGTAGAAGACTATAGATTGACTCCATGCAAATATAGGTTTTTATTATTTAGTTTTTTCCATTCTTTAAAAAGATCACACAATTATAGGTTTTGTTTATACAAAGAAAGCATGAGGTTTTAGTCAACGTTACAACAAATATGTAATTAAAACATCTATAATTTGTAACTACATTCTTGCAAATAAATATAATTTGAATTTGAACATTTGAGGAAAAAATTATTCATATTTCAATACTTGTTCAGAAAAATATGACACACGTGCTGAGTAGATTAATTTCACCGGCACATAGTGTCGAATGACGCTAAGGGTCGGTTCATACACAGTTGACAGATATATACGTACATACAGTTAGGAAACTAAGCCCCTGCGATGAAATTATGACGTAAGCACTGTTATAGCTATAATAGGGCTGTTACCTTTTTGATATTTAACCGACTTCAAAAATAAAGTAGGTTATCAATTCGGCCTGTATATTTCTGTTTGCTTTTTTTTCACAGTTGATTTTGTGGTAATTTTGAGATTAAAACCCGTTAAAATACAAAAATGGTGTAGCCTAAATATGAATTTACAAGAAGAAACAATCCGAATTAATACACCTTGTAAAAGTAAATACGTTTTTATCAGTGCTATATTTCGAAATCTTGTTTTGTTATGGACGCCGAAGGCTATTTAATGTACCTAAATTATTTATAATGCTTGATATTTGTATCATACATATATTCAATAATTATTTTAAACCAGAATTTACAATACTTGTATGTAGGTAATACCTACTAAATTATTTTTAAAACGATAAATTAAATTAAATTAACAAACACGAAATATGCAAAAATAAATTAAAATTATTATTATACGAGCGTAGAACCTTTTTGTTTTAGGATGAAAAAGAAAATAGTTTGACAGGCTCAGTGCTTGACAAAGTGGTGACGTCACATATCGATAAAAATACAAAAATTATAATATCTATCTTTTTCTTCCCTAATATTTACGTAATTATGCACATAAATTTAAACAAGATTTTTTTTAAGGTTTCCATTTTTTTAGATTTTTGTGCTCTTCTAGATTGCGTAAAAATAGATGCGATCTTTAAACAGACTGGACTCCTAATAGTGACTATTTGTAGCTATCATTTTGGTAGAAAATATGTCAACATATTTAAAACTCATGCTGCCATATCTATAGAAATTAAAAAATAGTCTCTTTTTAACTTGTAGTCAGATACGGTATTTACAAATATATTTATTGAAAGGGCTACAAACTGAAACAATCGATATTTATTTAATGTGAAGTGTATCATTGACATCACTTTTTTTCACACATCGAAAATATTACCAACACATACAAACTTTTTAACGTGATAACGTTTTTAAAATCGTTTTAGTCGGGTGACATGTTCAGAAACTTGTGTCACACCAAAACCTCACGAGCGCGATCGCAGGTATAACGAGAGAGAGACGGACCGATCTCCCGTCTCATCTCGAGCGCTGCCACCAATAAGACGTTATCACGTAAACATCTCGATCGTAAACCTACTTTACAAACAACCAATTTTTTCTATACTATGTATCTTTGTCATTCAAAATCTGTGGATGTGTCACCCGCTACTATTAGTAGGGGAGCCCAGGATGCTAAATGTGGATTTACTCGAGCGTCACGGGAACCTATTAGAATTGGTAGATTAGACCATAGCGAGAAAAAAAGGTCCTATAATGTTTTCACTTTTAGCGGTGGGGAAGGGTTTTTTGATTTTTTTTAATTTAAAAAAGAAAATAATTGGCTTGGAAATACTCAAGCGCGTTAGATATTGATATTTTGCATGCTCCAGGACGTCACTGAAAAAAAGTATACGTTAATCTGACGATTTAAGTGGCGATTTAATCGCTATGAAGAAAGGGTAAAAAATTAAAGTAATATTATTCGAGCGCGTCAGATTAATATATGGGGGGGGTTAATTACAATATTAGAAGTCCCCATTTCGCTAATCTGACGATTCGAGCTCAACCTTAGGGAATTATGGATTATTCAAATTTTCCAGCGGGGCCCCTGAGCGCACCCACCAACCATAACTCCTCATATTGACTAGAGGTACTAATGAATAGCTAAGGTACCGTCCCTTATAGTAATCTGACGCGCTCGAGTAAATCCCAAAATCCCCTCTTGGGCTCCCCTACTATATCGATCCCCCTCAATACCCTACGGATACTCGTAAACACGCTTGCTTGTGTGTGTGAGCCATTTCGGACGTTTTGTATGAAGTTTCCTTACTGTATGTATCTGTATATTGTTGTTCATATCTAACGGAATATGCGTCGCGTATTATCGGTCGCGTAACGCCAGAACTGACAAATGTATAGAAAAACACTCGACCGTTCACACTCAACCGGTGATACGTTAGTGCGTCGAGCGTACAGCGAGCCTAAAACTTCGCTAAAAGGTTTCATACATCCATTAATCAGAGTCCATTATCTTGTTCGAAAACTCACATAATGGTATGGTGGAATTACTCACTGCTTTTTGCATTTTCTTTGTGTCGTCAATGTCATATTAGCTGACTTGTTCGAATATACAAAGAATATACAGGTATTTTTGAGGTTACATATAACAAATCTCTTTGATAATTTTAGTGGCATGACAAACACATGTAAATCCGATAATATTAAATCTTGTAAAATATCATTAATATTAGTTTGGTTGACAATATCATGACAGATTGTATACTTTCGTTGTATAGGTATATAATATATTATTCATATATGAAAATTCATTATTTACTTCAATTAATATCACCATTATCTAGGTACTTATGAGTTAAATGACAGCAGACAGAGGTATGCGTAATAGACCGGACTCTCAGTGGAGTTTCGTTTGCAAAAATAGCGGACCTAAATCTGACTTCTGATATATATTGTATAGATCCCAGACATCCTATAGACAGATGTTGCCAACCAGTTTTGTGGTCCCCCTCTCCCCACCCCGGTAATTAAATATGGCATACAAAGAAAAAAATAAAAATTTCCAAAACATGCCGTGTGGGGTATCAAATGAAAGAGCTTATTGAGTAGATCACGAATATATAGCATACTATAACATTTCTTACACTTTCTCTAAGATTTTTTAGAAAATTTACGAAAATGCTCCATTTTTGAGTTAACTTTAAACCACTATAGATTGAAAACTCATGAATATATTTTTTAAATTATTATTTTAAATAATTAACAATAGTCCATTGTTTACGATTCAATAGTTCGTACAGTGAAATAGTTGCATGGGGGAGTGGGGCTGTGGGGGGAGCATTCAAAGATGGCGAGTATATTTTCAAGTTTATGCCAGAAATAAAGGCCTAATACAAAAATATCGGTGTCAGGGTTTAGAATAATTATCTCTGCAATATGGCAGAACATTCTTGAATCAGCCTCTGTGTGATTAGATTTCAAATCGGTAACTTCAGTGAAAGTTGCGCCTTGCAATTTAAAACATTTAGTGGGGTCATCAAGTCCACCACATACATATAGCTCACTTATATTATATTACGAACTATTGAATCGTAAACAATGGACTATTGTTAATTATTTAAAATAATAATTTAAAAAATATATTCATGGGTTTTCAATCTATAGTGGTTTAAAGTTAACTCAAAAATGGAGCATTTTCGTAAATTTTCTAAAAAATCTTAGAGAAAGTGTAAGAAATGTTATAGTATGCTATATATTCGTGATCTACTCAATAAGCTCTTTCATTTGATACCCCACACGGCATGTTTTGGAAATTTTTATTTTTTTCTTTGTATGCCATATTTAATTATCGGGGTGGGGGGAGGGGGACCACAAAACTGGTTGGCAACATCTGTCTATAGGATGTCTGGTATCTATACAATATATATCAGAAGTCAGATTTAGGTCCGCTTTTTTTGCAAACGAACATCTCCTTGGAGCCTGCTCTATAAAAATTGTACTTAAATAAATTCGAAAGGCAATTTTGTTACTAACCGAAATTGAAAGTACAAACAGTGAGAATAGAAATCGACCAGTAGATCAGAAGGTGCTAAATATTATAACGGCCTACATTTAAACAATAGCTCAATAGTGAATAGTCGACACCAATGAGAAAAAACACGCTTAAAGTTACATTAACCTCGATGCTATTTGTGTTTATTTGGCCATTCACGTGCCTCTTATATAAGGAATTAGAATTTATAATTTAAAACTTTATATCACGGTGCATTTACATTAAACGAGCGAATGCTCATTCTAACCCCACTATGTCAAATTCTTTTAGTGTAAACAGACGTAGAGCATTCTTTCGTTGTTCGTAAAGTAACCGTCATGAGAAGCTATAAATTTTGTAAACAAGTGTTCAGGAGTTCACAACATTTGGACCAACAAAAAAAATGAATTTGTTTAAGATTTAATAAATTATTAAGTAACAAATATTAATTAACATAAATATTATTTAAGAATAATTATTCGTCAGATTCAGATGTTTCAACTTATATACGTTGATCACCATATTTTTCTCATTAACCGTAAAGCTCGTCACCTGTAAAAATCACCGGTAGTCACTTGTCACACGAAGCTCAAGCTATATCTCCAGGTATACCAATTAACCTAACCAATTACTTCACAATTTAAAACCTACTTCTAATATTAACCTTAAGTTTCCAAAGATTAGCGCGTTTGAACAAACAACTCTTTCTTTTTACTTATTATATATTTTAGATAAATTGTATTACGCACCTTTTGACGTTTTTTTCGTGGCGAATTTATTTCCTTAGATGTACTGGCTACTGGCTCCATTATACGTAATAACAAATAAAATTAACGCAACAATTAAAGTAACAACAATAAAAAAGTGATAACGAAACAATAACAAAATTAACAATAACAACCAGATCCGCGATATATGCAAAGCAATGAAACAACTCAAATGATGCGTTTATTTCAAAATGGCGTCCCGATAGTTCACAATCCCTGCGACGGACGCGTTCCGGTACCAAGAAACACAAACGATAGCGCTTTGCGTCGTTAAAATATGATCCGACTAAATTAAATAGGTTGTTACTTTCATATAACCCGTCTATATTTCATGTCGATTGAATATGGTCAATTTATTATTATCTCGCAGTATAAAATGTTTACTTAGTAAAAGATGTTTGTTTACATAATTTATAGCTTCTCGTGACGGGTACTTTAGTGCGTTAGCAAAGATTTTATGCAATGTTCTAATATTGAATTCGAATTTTCGCTAACACTAAAAGATCACGAAATAATGATCTTGCCCTAGCTCTATCTCTCGTTCGTTTGATGTAAATGCACCGTCATACAACTACCTAATTTTATTAACTGTCAATTAAATTTTGTCTTGTCGCAATGAAATATGAGTCTTCTATAAGTTTTGAATGTTAAATTTGACACTGTTTTGTTACGTTTTTTTTTTACCTTTATATAACTACAACTGATTTTCCTCTTAATGTTCTTGTGTTTTAATATGTTTAACATATTCGGTATTATGCGTATAAATTGTGAGTCATACCTACGCGGTTTGTAAAAAACTAAATTTATCATACATATAATCCAACAATTTTAACCGTAAAGATATCGCAACTGTGTCAAATGTAACGCTTTTTTATACGTTTCTAATCTTGCGAATAAAAGTATAAAACACGATGAACGGTTAGTGCAATTACTCAGTAAGGTATTAACGGGATACTGCAACTTTCTATAGAGATGTGTATTTATCACCTTTCTTGATAATCTAGTAACCGCAAAGTGGTTGCGAACTCTTTGTTGTATGTTGAAGTTGTATTATATTTTGAACTAGCTGCGCTCCGCGGTTTTACCCGCGTGGCTCCGCTCCTGTTGGTCTTTGCGTGATGATATATAGCTTATAGCATTCCTCGATGAATTGGCTATCTAACACTGAAAGAATTTCAGAGTCGATATTTAAACCAACTGGAAATAACCAGCATAATAGTAAATGACTTGTAATCGAATAATGTACCTATATCCTAAAATAAAACAAAATTAAATTTTAATTTTAGTTCAATACAATAAAAATATAATATAATATGTTATACCGCTCCATACAATTATAACAGTGCAGTGTGAACTATTTCACTACATAGTATAAAACAAAGTCGCTTTCCCTGTCCCTATGTCCCTATGTCCCTTTGTACGCTTAAATCTTTGAAACTACGCAACGGATTTTGATGCGGTTTTTTTTAATAGATAGAGTGATTCAAGAGGAAGGTTTATATGTATAATAACATCCATTAAATAGTGGAGAAGTACTGTTATTTTTGAGGTTTCTAATATGATGTAGTAAAAAATTACATTTTTTCCGCTTACATTGCAAACGCAGGCTGAACCCTACGAGTTTTATCAAAATAATGTACTAAGTATTATACACATTGAAAAGGTCTACAGAAAAGTCCGCGATGGTATATGTCTATCTCTTATGGATAACCCACAATAACTTTTTTTTGTCATTTACTTTTTACGACAAATAATGGCTAATTTTCGATGCGATTTTAACCAATACAGCATTAATCCTTAACCAATTAAATACCTTGAATACATTGTTCATTTAATATAGGCTTCGCACGGGTATAAAATAGATAGCCGGGCGGCCGGCCGGTACCGCCGCAAACGCTACGTCCCGCAATTTTTAAATCTGTAATATCTTCGAAAATATTCACTTAAATCATACGGTGTAAAGGGCCATATAGATCTATATTAAATGAACAATGTATTCAAGGTATTTAATTGGTTAAGGATTAATGCTGTATTGGTTAAAATCGCATCGAAAATTAGCCATTATTTGTCGTAAAAAGTAAATGACAAAAAAAAGTTATTGTGGGTTATCCATAAGAGATAGACATATACCATCGCGGACTTTTCTGTAGACCTTTTCAATGTGTATAATAGTTAGTACATTATTTTCATAAAACTCGTAGGGTTCAGCCTGCGTTTGCAATGTAAGCGGAAAAAATGTAATTTTTTACGACATCACATTAGAAACCTCAAAAATAACAGTACTTATCCACTATTTAATGGATGTTATTATACATATAAACCTTCCTCTTGAATCACTCCATCTATTAAAAAAAACCGCATCAAAATCCGTTGCGTAGTTTCAAAGATTTAAGCGTACAAAGGGACATAGGGACATAAGGACATAGGGACATAGGGACAGGGAAAGCGACTTTGTTTTATACTATGTAGTGATATTGAATAATAAAGATAAAATCTTTGCGAACATATTTTTTACATAATATACTTTGAATATAATATGTTCCCATATTAATATTTTGCCACATATTATGTCTGTTTTTATGCATTGTTTATGCTCAAAAGTCAAAACTAAAGCTTTTTTAAATAGACTTCTTCCAAAAGCACCTAGATAAATTCGGACTAACCAAACAAAAATATATAACCATCAATTAAGAAGTTAATTTCTTTCAACAATAACCATTATTAACAGACATTAAACATCATGGTTTTTACACGATTGTGTCAGTATTTCCAGAGCATGGCAAATCATGGTGTGTAACAGTGTGTAAATCGTTACCTAATCAGTAATCTGGTTAATTAAAATCTCATCTACCCACAATCTGATACGAAAGTTCTCAACACGAGTTTGACACACTGACATCGTTAACATTATCAAGTAATGGACCATCTTCACAATGGCATGGACATTTAGGCCCTATACTATCGTGATGGCCTCTACCCGCCCAACGCTGCCCATTGTGAAGATGGCCCATCATTTATCAACGCCTTTCTATTTGTTTTTAATACATTCAAGTGCATTTAGCAGGTTATACACGAGAGTAGGTACAGTTATGTGCAGAAGTCGGAAATGTCAAATGACTGTAATTTGTAAGACTTGAGGTCTAACTGTACTTTGTACGATAAGTACTCGCATGATTAAGGTTTTAACTGTACCTTATAATCGCTGAGCACGTTCACTTATAAAATATTAAATAAATTGCAGATCATACATTCCTTTGTATAATAATGCATCATGCTCTTGTACTTATAAAATAAGTAACATTGCTTCTTATTAATCGATATATAATGCCAATAATTATACACACCTAAATCTTTAATTGCTAAATATCTATGCGGCAATTAACACAGTTATAAAGGCCTAAGGCCAATATGTACACTGTGCGCATGCGCCTCTCACTTTTATACTTGTTGGTTTTCTCGTTCATAAATATAGGAATAGGTTTATGTAAAGGCTATAAGAAAATATGAGGAATATTTCTGAATATGATGATTATAATTTCATCCTAATCATCGTTTTTTTGTTGTTTTTTTTTAATAAATAGAGTGGTTCAAGAGGAAGGTTTTAGTACATAATTTATTAGGTTTTAGATAAAGCGGGCAAAGCCGCGAGCGATAAGCTAGTAAACTATAAATCATCGCTATAATAAATAACATGATTCATACAGATCTAGTTTCAAATAATTCAAAGTCTTTAATTTCTGAATGTTTAAATGTTTTCCTAAAACATGCCGAAGAAAATAAGTACATACTTATGTGTATAAACACACATATAATTTATTTAATTGTTTCAGGTTGTGTTTTTCCAATTGTAAGTAATTGAAACCCTATCTTATTCATTATCATTTATTTTTAAATCTTATTTGATATTAATATGCAAAGATTGCTTCTTTTTGTTATCAATGCTGTGATTACGGCAAAATATTATCTATGTATAGTCTTGAATAATTTTATAATTGGTTTCTAGAAACTTTATTATTTTTACATTGTATTTATAATTGAGACGTTTATAATCTTCAAGTAATAATTTTTATTTTTAAGTCATCTTGTGTCTTCATAATTAATGGGTTCCTTTGTAATAGTTTGAGTGAGATTTAAAGTTTGTAGATTAGATTTTCAAATATGAAATAGGACTAGCTAAGAAAGTACTGAAAGTGATCATTATTAATAACAGAGGCCTAAAAATAAAAATCGTCGCCATTTCATCATTGAAACGAATGAAAATTGCATTTTCGCACTGATACTTCCCATATTACTAGCGTTAGCTGCTTTTTAGTATTCGGTTATTAGTAAGGTTCTCAGTATCGATACGCTTTTGTACTTGTAAAAATACCCAAAGTTAAGGTTTTAGTTTGAATATTTACGTTTGCTATCAATTCTAGTAATTTCCACACACAATTGGCCAACTATAGTTCCGTTTACATAGCACGTTTATTATTTGTATAGGATATTGCAAACATCCCTTTAGCGTGGAAAATTGTTACAACTTCATAACCGCTTATGGAATATATGCTTCATTTATTTTTAGTCGTTTTACCTTTGTCCTTTAAAACATGCATTTGTATAAGAAACTAGCAAACCCGGTGAACTCCGTTTCGCCACCAGAGACACCTGTTCTTTGCTATAAGCCTCACGGAGCCCGAGACCTTTCCAACGAATGCAAAACCGTGGCAATCGGTTCGTGCGTTCTGGAGTTATAGCGTCAGGAAGGAAAACCCGACTTATTTTTATATAGTAGATAAATAATTGTTAGCAGTAGTATAATATTGGAAAATCTATACTTACTAATATTATAAAGCTGAAGAGCTTTGTTTGTTTGTTTGCTTGAACGTGCTAATCTAAGTAACCACTCCGATTGAAAATTCGTCCGCTTTGAAAAATTATTTCGCTGTTAGTGTCCATTTATCAAAGAAGGCTTTTAGTCTACTTGATAAGTTGAAAATGGCGTAAAATAGAGATAAGTCTCTTAAAAATACGTGCGATAGCTCATTTGATTCGGAATGACGTCTAGAAAAATGTATCGGAAATGTGTATTAGCACACAAAAAATTGCAAAAGTTATAAACAAATTAAGTTGCAAAAAAAAAGGTATTTCGTTTATTGTTAATAACTCCGAAATTATAAACATTTCAGAAATTTTGAAAAAAGATTCTTAAAGAGGAGGAAATTTCCAACGAAAATCTTTCGACTCCCGGAATTCTATTTCCATTATTTATAATTTTAATTTAACGCTTAAAAATAGCCCTCCGCGCGGCATTTTTAGTTAGCGCGCGCGGCTTCAAAACCGAGCACGTCACACTAATTATTTTTTTTAAGGTATTAAATATTAATTTAAAAATTTAAAAAAATTATTGTGTATTCCGAACACTTCAAAAAATTTGCTCCCGTTGGAAATTTTACTTAAAGTTAATTTTTCAACAAATCCATACTAATATTATAAATGCGAAAGTAACTCTGTCTGTCTGTCTGTTACTCAATCACGCCTTAACTACTGAACCAATTTGCATGAAATTTGGTATAGAGATATTTTGATACCCGAGAAAGGACATAGGCTACTTTTTACCCCGGGAAATAGGATAGGTTTTATCCCGGAAATCCCACGGGAACGGGACCTATGCGGGTTTTTCTTTGACTGCGCGGGCGAAGCTGCGGGTGGAAAGCTAGTTAGACATATGTTAACTAACGAAATTTTTTTGAACTTCCGTCCTTATTGCACATTAAAAAAAATCAATACATATAATAAAATTCTAGAAAAGTGGTGTCTGTACAATGAAAATATGTAAAAAAAAATTAGCAGGGGTTATTACTAAATCGATCCCAAACCCAAAACTGTCGTTAAAATTTTTTTTGTCTGTTTGTCTGTTTGTCTGTATGTTTGAACACGCTAATCTCAGAAACGGCTTATCCGATTTAAATGCGGTTTTCACTAATATATTGTGGTAATCTTCATTTAACATTTAGTGTTTATTTCATGTCAATCGGTTTATAAATAAAAAAGTTATGACCATTTAAGTATTCACGGCGAACATTTGCTAAGACATTCTATGGTACACTATTATATTATAGTGTACGATAAAACGTAAGTTATCTGTTATACGCTACAGTTATTTCTATAAAATGTCCAGGTGATCATATCGAAAGTCCCCAAGGGTGGGGTGGGGGTGGGGGGGTAAGCTGAGGTAGTAGGGGGGAGGGGTCAAATTAAAATTATGCTTATTTTTAGGTAAATTTTATACATAAAATGTCCTTTAAATTATGTCGTAGGTATTATAATATTTTTAACCCCCGACGCAAAAAGATGGGTGATAAGTTGATACATGTCTGTGGTGATAAGTGTTTGACCGCTATGTGGGTCTGTGTGTGTATCTGTTTGTGCCACCGTAGCTCGCTAGCAGGTAATTAGATGCGGTTTTTTTGTTAGGCAGCATATTTTCCGACGCTGGTTCTTAGATAAACTGTATCAAAATAGGTTAATCCATTTATTGTACCTAGGTATACATATAGAGGTAAAAGTAGGAATGAAAATAACTAAAGTTATCGAATATACTTTAGTGATATATTAAATGACAGTGAACGACCTATCAGTAACAATAAGTCAAATTTTATCAAAATCGGTTCATCCATTTATTTGATATACGGTATAAAAGTTGTAGGTAATAAAAAAATGAATTTTGACTCAAATGACGTATGAAATGAAAGGGCATGACGTGTAAAGTATAATTGGACATATTTAATCAAAATCGGTTCATCCATTTACTATACCTATATATGGGTAAAAGTTGGAATGAAAGAAACGATTGTTGTCAAGTATACCTAAGTGACATATCAAATGAAAGTGCATAACGGGTGAAGTACAGTTATAGTTCTATTTTTATCCAAATCGGTTTTTCCATTTATTAGATTACAGCACAGATTACAGCGGTAAAAGTGGGAATGAACAATAATCGAATGTGGTCAAATAATATCTCAAGCGGCATATCAAAATATGAAAGAGCAACGTGTGAATTACAATAATTAGTAATGTTTTATCGAAATCGGTTCATCCGTTTATTACATTTTAGGGGTGACAGTGGTTAGATAAATAAACCAAATGGAGCATCAAACGACAGGATATGTCGTGTACATATAGGTACAATTAGATAATATGGTTTACATCAAAATCGGTTCTGCCCGTAGTAGTAAATACTAGGGATGGAAAGGTTGAAAGTCTGTGAAAGAAGAGGGGGATATGGGAGCGAGAGGATAGCCACACCCTGGAAATTTTGAATTCTACTCAAAGCCACATAGGCCTGGCGCGGCGCTTGGCAATTTTTTTCTTAAATATACTACTTCTTTTGCCACTGTGGTCCATTACAATTTGTGCACGGTTACGGCCCAATTTAAAAGATGTCAAGGAGCAACAAACTTATAGATATCAATATGATGTAGGAATGTATTATGGAGGTAAAGGTAGGTCTCGCTCACTTGAAAATATTACATGAAAATAAGAAACCGAAGTTTAAAAATTAAAAAAAAACCCAACGCAATGAAGGAAAAGGAATAAATAATTTTACAAACTTCCCGACGATCTTTAAAATTATGATAATATGATAATGATGGTATGGCAGCCCCGACGACTTTGTTTTTTTTATTTTTATAAATATTTAAAATGGTATTTATTTTTAAAGATCTTCGGGAAGTTTTTGAAATTATTTATTCCTTTTCTATGCACTTTTCTTCGTTGCGTTGGGTTTTTTTTAATTTAATTTTTATTGCACAGTCTAAACGGTTTAGTTACTACAGGCGCGAGACAGGAAAGATGAGCGCTGAGACAAACGTCAAAACGCAAAGGAATAGAAGGAATCCGCTACGATACTAATTGTCATAAGCGTATGATGTGTTTTGCACAATTTTATTAAATTGCGACTGGATGAAAATTTTGTTCGTGATCGTCGTCGTCGTTGGTAGGGTGAACAAATCTTTAGCAAAACATCATCAGTACGCTTATGTCAATTAGTATCGATAGCGGATTCTATTCCTTTGCGTTTTGACGTTTGTCTCGGCACTCATTTGCTGCACAATATATTGTCAAAAACATCCATACAAGGAAGGAAGGAAAATAAATTTGCTCCTTTCCCTCCTGGTGCCTAAAAAATAATATGACATAATTTAATTTTACGTAGAAAATTAATTAGGCATTTATTTTTTAGCTCAGTTTAGTAATAAATTTTACTAAAAGTTTTTTTAATTATTTATGGTAGTACGTGTTTATTCAATAAAAGTTAAGTAGTAACTACTATGCAGTCACTATTCCACGCGGACGAAGTCGCGGGCACAGCTAGTGTTTAAATAATTGTCGGTAAAATTTTATATGAAGGGCTCCACGAAGTGAAAAATTTTACCGACAATTATTTAAACATTTTTTTTAATGTGCAATAAGGACGGAAGTTCAAAAAAATTTCTTTAGTTAACATTTGTCTAATTTGTTGAAAAATTAACTTTAAGTAAAATTTCCAACGGGAGCAAATTCTTTGAACTGTTCGGAATACACCATAATTTCTTTAAATTTTTAAATTAATATTTAATACCTTAAAAAAAATAATTAGTGTGAAGTGCTCGGTTTTGAAGCCGCGCGCGCTAACTAAAAATGCCGCGCGGAGGGCTATTTTCAGCGTTAAATTAAAATTATTAATTTCGGAGTTATTAACAATAAACGAAATACCTTTTTTTGCAACTTAATTTGTTTATAACTTTTGCAATTTTTTGTGTGCTAATACACATTTCCGATACATTTTTCTAGACGTCATTCCGAATCAAATGAGCTATCGCACGTATTTTTAAGAGACTTATCTCTATTTTACGCCATTTTCAACTTATCACTCAGACTATTTATATCATCACGCTAAAGGTGCGCAGACCAATAGGAGCGGAGCAATGCGGGTAAAATCGGAGAGCACAGCTAGTCCTAAAGATAAATCTATGTAGGTATATGCATTTATACTCTTGTGCAATTTAAGAGACATAATATGGCAATCGTTTAGCAAATGCGTATATATTTACCATGACCTATGTAAATTAAGCTAATCATATCTACGTAGTAGTACTAAGCAAATCATTCTGTAATGCATCGTTATTTAAGAAAAATTAGTTTTTTTTTATTTACGCGTGATTATTTTCTATTGACATTGTTTTCAGGTATCGAATCCAGACACAACAAATCGTAAGTGAAAATCTTTAGTATCTATAACTATAACAGTTTTGCAGCGATATACTTAGACAAGCGTTTTTCATTTCTTTTGCTACCATTTGCCGGTAAACCGTTTATTTGCATAACATTATCTATGATTTAACATTATTTGTTTACAGTGACAATTTCTGTATTACCATAAAAAACTTTAGACAGGGTTTAACTTTAAGCGCGGGTTCTCTTTAATCTGGTTTTGTCGTATTTCACATACACAGACAACTATTAGTGACGGATCCCTGGTTAAAAGTAAGACTGTGTTTAAATTGTATTGTGGTAATACCATTTATGTTTAAAATTAAAAAAATATTACAATCATAACTAAATATGTTAAGTAATATGCGCTTGGTAGCCATTATCGTATTTATAGATACCTACAGGTTAAACTTGTAATATCAATGAAATAATTGCGATTGATACGTAAGTTGATTAGATAATTCGTGCGATCCCTGAAATTGAAATAACAAAGGTCATTTTTTTATACGTAATGAAATATGTATAACGGAACGTCGGAAGGCTCGGCGTTATGATCTCCGTTATCAGACATAGCGCGGTGGTTTAGTAGTGATGGGAACACCGAAATAAACTCACTATTTTCTCAAACGCCAATCAGATAGTTTATTAAAGTTTACAGTACTTCACAATTTTGCGTAACAATCAAGATCTAAACAGACTAAGGGCGGGGGCACACGATGCGTTGCGGCGGCGGTGCGGCGCCGGAGCGGTGTCGCTGCGTCGTCTTACATAGAAATATCTGTGGCATGTCACACGATGCGCTCCGGCGCCGCACCGGACGTCGTCACGTCGACGTCCGTGCGACGTCGGAGCGGCACCGTTCAGTTGTTTTGCATCACAAGGAAGGACACGCTGTGCAACGCTGCTACGACGCCGCTGCGACATAAAAACGTTACGGCGCCGCACCGCTCGTGTGCCCACTGACACGGTGAAATCTTTGCGGTGCGGCGCCGCAACGCATCGTGTGCCCCCGCTCTAAGAGCCAATAGGTTAGTACGCGTGCGCCTCTGTGCACAACTGACAGTAGAATGCCAGCTGTCACCATCGTGCCAACCCACTACCCTATTCGGGACTACCCGCTCTTATTTTTAATGTGTCAACCTTACTACACAATATTTTCATTACTGGCAACACAACATAATACTTTGACATTGACAATCAAAACAAACAATTTAACTATGTACGTGAAATCAACTATGCTAGATAATTATTATTTAGTACAGTAACTATCGGCTCGCCGTCATGTATATATCTATATATATTGTATCATTACACCTAACTTTGATATACACTAAATTTTTCTATGCTTCGAAGGTATGGTATTAAATAATCTTTTGTCTTTTAAGTGTTGACGTGTTTATCGATTTCCCACGTTGTTTTCGTAATGACTGTTTTGATCTTCAATGCACGAGTACTTCCAATAGTTTCCATTAATTACTTCTATAATCTATACATTATAAATTTTAATGATAATATGTAATATAAAGCTGAAGAATATGTTTGTTTGAACACGCTAATCTCCTGATTACTACGGGACCGATATCAAAAGTTATTTCTCTGTTGCAAATGTAAATTGTAAACGTGATCCCTGATTGAAATAGGCTATAGAATATGTACCACGGGCGAAGAAAGGGCGGTCCGCTAGTTGTAAATTAATAATAAACCTTATCAAAAATGAAAAAACCTATTTGGTTATAGTGAGCGGAAGATTGCACATCCGCAGGTTATGCTTGGATTCACGTCATTAGGTTATTTCATATCTATTGCTAAGTTTTAAGAAATCGATCATTGTCTGAAGAAATGTATGGATATGTGAAATGTGATATATGTAATATATTTATTGTGTAACATAATTTGAAATATACATTATTGTTACAATTTTCTTCGTGTCACATTGCTACAAAATACAATTGATAGAGTATCAGCTAACTCCACAATAAAACAGAAATTTAAAGGATGTTTCGAAAAATAATTATCTTACAATATTTTTACTTGATTTCATAATTTTAATTCTAAGTCGCTCCTAAACTTCACATATCACGCCACAATACTTATTTAATCATAAATAAATACATATAAATGAATGTAAGTAGGTACCTACGTCTGTTTCCGGGAGTGCGAAATCATAAATAATACAAATCCAATCTCGTTTCATATTACGTATTTCGTAATACTACATGCTACTGCTTGATATTTGTTTTGCGAAAACCTAGCAATAGTGTGGAAATTTTGATACTTTTAGACATTAACTTTACTAATTTTTTTACTAATTTTCGATCCTGTAAAGTATTTTTTTTATCTTGAGTTGTTGTCCTACAAATTGGGACCGTGGGTATTTTCTCCATTTAAACGCTTTCATTTTTATAGAATTTTAATTAAAGGCAGGCAGAAACTGTCCTTGTCAAAAGTGAGCGCTTGGAGAGTGACAGCTGTGATAGTTTTTTTTAATACTTACCTGTTATTTTCCACCGCATTTCCTCTTAAAGATCTTTTCGTTACCTTGCAGCCTCCTATAGGATCTACTGAAGTTTCTAAAGTGGTAGCTACATCTCTTGCTAAGGTTATGAAAGCCTGTACTTATGAGAAATTTCGTAAACGTCGTGCAGATTATCGCAAGATTAGACGAAACGCGGATTACTGCATATATTCATAATGTACTACGAGGTCAAAGGTAACGCGCTTTTTTATTGCCTTAATAGTTTTGTCCTACGGCTTCCCACGCTTAGAGAAATTAGATTGTCGAAATAGCTTTAACCTTTTCAAAGATTGGGCTGTCAAATTGTAAAAGTAAACATAGTGTTAAATAAGACTAGAGTTCAGCAATTGACCTAAAACCTCTTCAAATTAATATCAAGTTAATTCGTCTTCTGAATTTGTAACTTTCATTTTTTATTTTTGTTGGGTCAAACCATAGAAATCTAAATAACAAGACACTAGAAGTCGTAAGCGCGCGTGACCTTGTCGCCACTCAGGTGACTTTCACATCACCAGCTGTGCCACCAGTGTGTTCGTCACAGTTCAGTTGCTCTGGAGACGTATGTGTGTAAACATGGTGTGTTTCAGCATTTCCCATTGCGGAAATTCTTCCACAAGTTGTAATTATACTAATAAAGGAATAATATTTCATCGGTAAATATTTTTTTTTAGAAATAATGTCGTTTTTCCTTAAAATTATAGAATATTTACAAGTATTACGAGTGTCACCATAGTAATCGAAATAACAATGAATGACACAGTCGAGCATTCTTATTATCACGTTACACAAATTTCAACCTTATTGGAGCAAAAAGAAACAAAACGTCTCATATACTTAGGGATGTTATTCTAAAATAAACCGTAAATTCGTGCGTTAGGATACATATTAAAAAGCTTAATTTAATATTTAAGTTAGTTTTCACTAAAATCAAGCTGTCCAATAAAAGGCATAGTTTACTTGTGTGTACTGTTTAGCTATCGGTTTAAATGTGTTGATTTTGGCGACAGCGGTTTTCATACGAATTATGACATTATAGCACTTCTATGTGTCTTGTTATTTAGATTTCTATGGGTCAAACATTATGACAGCATCAGTTTAAAGAAAGCAGTCAGATCTTCTGAAGCTCGTTCTCGAATCGTATTCTAGTTTTTACGGTTTATCCTGGTGCCACTCAAGTTTTTTCGATAGCTATATCTATTTGTCCAAGTTACAAAGAATCCAAGTGGCGCCTTGCGTAATTCACTAGCAGACACACAAACTTTCACATCAACATAATTAGTAGGAAGTTTTAATAATAAACAAATTGTGTAAATCATGTCATATAACAACGTTTCGGTGGCGCTTCGACGTCTTCAAAGCTAATGTCCATAACAGGTATATTCCGTATATTCAATAAGCACGGCCCAGTTTCGTTGCATAACAGTGACATAGAGGCGTGCGTCATTGGAGACGATCGTTACGAGCAGCCCGCGCACAATGGTGGTCGCTTTCGTTCCGGCTGTAGGGATGTTCTAGGCTAGGCCTAGGTGTGTATCGATGGAAATTTATTTAAATGTTGTTATAATGAATTGATAGAGAGTAAATTAACTTAGAGACAATACCCTATAATTGTATTGTCTTGTATTTTTTTAGGCAAAATAATTTAAACCTAAGCTTTATATGCAGGATGCAGTGGCATTTTTTCATTTAATTTAATTCCGTTATATGCACAATTTTTTATTTAGGTAAGAAACAATTTTTGTTTAGGTTTTTTTTTACAAATTTTTTAACACAAGCCAATGCAATGGCAAATATCTTCCTAATATTTTATGACCATGCGATAACATCCTTATTAATGTACAATGATTGCAGTATGTTTCTGAGTAAAAAATAATACAATGGACTTTATTATCAATAGAAATAATAATGTATGGTAATTTTTTGCGCTGTTATTCTGTTTCCTCTGTACCAGCGAACTATGATAACGATATAAAATACGTACAATGTCATCCAGTTGACGTATAGAACGATGTGATTGGAATTATTTATGACTAGCTGCACGCGATTCTGCTTCAATGAGCATTTATATGTACATCTTATTTGTAGCATTAGTTTGAATATCGTATCACTATTGCAGTGGGTTACTTGGAGTATTTTAAATAGGCAAAAATACTGTTTTTATTAAATTTATAAAGAATAAATTGCACTTGATTTACGGGAAATTAAACCTAAAGATAATTCAGCGTTATTATATACAAAATCTTAAAATTTCTTCTATTAATAATTAATACATTGTTGATAGTGATAAAAGGTCACCTTTAAATTCGAAATAAAAACGTGTTTGTTGTAAGATATTGGGAAATATTAAATAATGGTCAAGTCGGTGTTGGTTTATTCAGTCGCGGTTCCTTAATATTCACTTATAATACCACAAGAGCTTCAAAATTATCGGGTATTTTCCGATAGGTTCGTTGCAAACAAATGAAGGAGTCAAGTTTTTAGTCAAGGTTAAAAAATCACGAGCGCGAAGCGCGAGTGATTTTTCCTGAAAAACTTGACGGCTTTATTTGTTTGCAGGGAACCTTGAGGGAAATGCCAGATAATTTTGAAGCTCGTGTGGTATTCGGGGGATTATTTTTCCGTCCCAAATGTCGGCCAATAATTTCACAATTGAATTCAACCTGTCAGTTTGACGTCAACGACCAGAGAAAATTTTCAAAAAATTATCAGTATAATACCATGTAGGTTGTACCACGTGACGTCGAATGGTGCAATTCTATTGGTCGATATTTGGGTCGGAAAAATAATCACCTTTATTACACCCACTGATATAATATTGAACGTTAAATAACGTATCTACATCTACATACTATTTTTGCTTTAGATTTTTTTTATTTAATGATTCTAGGTATTATAATATGGCTAAGTACACATATTTATACGTGATATTCTATGTTCGATATATTGGGAAAGCTTTAGACATACGTAGGCAACCGCGCTTATCAGTTTCTAAGAAATTATTATTTGGAAATCAATGAAATTTTATTTTATTCGTTTAACGGCAACTTTCAAAACAATTTGAGCAATTATAGTGCAATTTGGTCTCGTTGCGTGAACATAGATACTTAAAATTTTTACGACACACAGATTAGATTAGGTGTAATAATTTAATTGTTACAAGATGTTTTATATTTTAAAAAGCAATATAAATTAACTAGCATTATAAGGTAATTCGTATGTACTATCATTTGTTTACAAAATAAATAGAGTTATAATACCCACGGAACCCTAGATGTTATATTATTGTGATATTTCACGAGATTAAATAACTTGTTAGTTGTTAGCTGTTTTTATATTGATAGTGTTAAATATAAGAAGTTCCTTAGCAACGCCATTTATAATTTAAATATAAATATAGTAATATAAAAGATTAAAATATTTTCCCTTTTTTGTGTCATAAAAAGGTCATAACTCATAAATCATGTTTCCGTCGTCATTGCTTCACGTAAGCATCATATTGACGTATTATATACGTCCTTAATTATTCATTTTCAAAGATTTATTCCCAGTAATTGCAGAGGAATAATTCATATTTAACTTGCTTCTTTTCAAAATGTATGGTGCATTTTACGCCTAAGTGTTTTCCCAGTATATTGCATTTTTCCGTCGAAAAAATGTTATTATATTGGGAAAACACCACCGTATTGCTGTATGGTTTACTATTAGGGACTTCCTTTCTATGCTGTGGCCTAAATGGATACCAAGCGAACCACGGTAGAATTAAAAGTTACTTTAGAAACTAATTAAACTTTTATCCATGGGATCAAAGTATAATTTTAAAGCATTTTCTTCATTCGGGAAATAATGTGAATAACCCAGTTGTGTTAGTGGACTTATAAAAGGGACTGGCATAATATATGAGGGCGAGTGCTCCTTATCTTTATTATAAGGAAGGGTATCAAGTTTTAGAAATAATTAAAGCTAGTTCACATCGGCCGGCGTCGTATTTATTTATTTTTTTATTCTAGATAGGGAAGCGCTTGACCACAATCTTGCCTGATGGAAAGCTAAGATGTGGCCTAAGATGGTACGCGCTTCCCTAGTAGGTACCCGTTCACTCTACGCTTGAAGACCCCCATATTATACTCATCGGGGAACACAGATTCAGGAAGCATATAAGTATTTGTCTTTTGATGCTTCTTCTAGATGTTGGTACGTACCCTAAAATTTCATTTTACGTTGTAAATATATTTTGGATGATTTTTGTTTACGTATGATACTTACCCCTTTGTCTCTAGGCTAGGTGGACTTCATCTCCAAATATAAATCCTATTTCCTTAATTCTTAAATTTAAATGTACAATCCCAACCAATATTTGTTGACAAAATTCTTTTACACCTTCTAAAACTTTTCAAACATTTTTATACTGAAAATGTAAAACGTTTTCTCATAAATAGCCAAGTGGCTTGTTTGTTTGATCTATTCAGCTAAATCGATACTAGAGCGAAGGTGTAGTTGCTTTTTCTATCGAGTGCTTATGAATTGTCTGCTCCAGTTTAAAGTCGGTCAAGCGAATATGATCTTAATGGTTAAGTATTATGAATTAGCTTTTATATTTTCTGCTATAAGGATCAGCCATTGTATTTTACTCTTCCTTGAAATTGTATTGATTGTAAACCTAGTTATTTTCATTATGTATTTATATTTGTTTAGAAATTGTTGATTACAGAAACATCAAACATTGAAAATTATAGGTAACTAATGAAATGAAAATATAATTTTAGAAGAAGTTTGGTTGCAAAAGGTTTAGCACGTTTATCTCGTAAGTACGTACAATTATCCCACCAATTAGCATACAAATATGTATCTCAACTCATAAGTACTATACCCTACTTATGACCTTTTATGCATAAATTAAAATAATTATCATATCATCGTTACTTATCGATAGTTCTTTATCGCCGCAGCACATCACTATGAGTCCCGGCGTTATGAAATGCAATTTGTGAAGCTTTTGCTTTCCTTTATTTGCTATTGCGTGGTGCAACAGGTCAATTTAAAATAAGACGTGGATATATAATATAATTTGTGATTGTTATTTATCTTAAATTTTAAATTAATCTTCAAAATTTCAAAGATTTTACAAGTAATGTTTGTACAAAAATAATATATTCAATTGTGCGTATAAAATGTAATATTTAATTGCATGTAACTTAATTAAAATATTTTGAACGGGTACATGTTTATCTTTGTTAATGAATCAAGTTTTCAAAGAGGAATTCAATGATATAATCAACATAACCGTACCTTAGTCCTTAGACCTATATATATATACATATATATTTTATTATTTTTATGTCTTGTATTTATGCTGCTTATTTTTTTTATTTCTGAGCGGTAAATGTTAAAAATATGTAATGACGTTTCAAAAGTGCTTCTAGAAGAAGTCTAATTGAATAAATAAATGTTTGAGTTTGAAGGGGGAGGTGGGCCACCTGATGTTTAGTGGTCACCACCGCCCATAAACACTAGTAACACTAGTGGTGTTACATGTGCTTTGGCGGCCTTTTAAGGACGAATGAGCTCTTTTATATAATGTGTGTCAAATCTCTATCCACATAGTCCATAGCAACCCACTTCCACACCTACACAATTTACACCAACAAATTACGTCGTACAAGAGATTTATGTGTCCATCTAGTTGATTCGAGATTGAGCTCGTGTATTGCTGGCTCAATGATCAACACTCACAAAGGGATTTCCTGGACTATAGAGGGCTTTGAATCGTTCCTAGACCTTCATATGTTAGAATTAGATTTAAATAGCATTTCATTAGATTGAGACGGGCTTTTAGACTTTTATTCCATTGGGAACTGTAGTACTGTAGTATTTATTAGTTGACTCCATGGATATTTTTTTTCGAAACATAATATGGTTAAAACCTTTCCTAACATGTTCATCAGTTTAAAATGTACAATGTTTATCTTTCTCCCTTATAAAATAGTATTTTTTTGGAAGCAATACAGTTAGAAGACAAAAATATCAACGATGATTAAGTAAAATGTAAATGTCTCAGCCTATCCTATACTCAAATCTTATCCTTACATCGTGATGTCAGTCAAGGCAAGGAAAATATACAAACAGTTTTGAGTCCCATGTTATCATATTTTGTTGTGACACAATTGCACACAATCATACGTCATAGGTCACCACGAGTATACACTTATACAGTATAATATTTACTAGCTATGCCTCGCGGTTGAACCCGCTCCTATATTGGTATTAGCCTCCTATATCTAGCGTTAGCTACTATTAAGTATTCTGTGCTATAGCCTTCCACGGTAAATGGACAGTGTAACAGTGAAATAATTTTTCGTAACCATGGTTTCTGAGATCAGTGCGTTCAAGCAAACAAACAAACACACTCTTCAGCTTTATAATATGAGAATGGATATTTTTATGTACCTAATACGATGCGTATTGCAATTTGCAAGGAATAAGTAACAGAGTACTAAGGTAAAACTTATAATAATTGTTCTCTAATTATTCATTACATTTTTGTCATTTCGTGTTTGTAAAATTATCACGGGTTTATGCGACATCCAACCTTTGAGTTGTGATAACATCGCCCTAATTATTAAAACAATTTTCTCGAACGTTCAACCATGTTTATTATTACAGAGTTTAATAACATCCAGATGGAATGAACAAAACTAATTTTGTATCGACTTTAGGGACTCGTTGTTATTTTGTATTACATTATAGTTTTGTAATAATGCGTGTCATTGGATAGTCGATGATGTGACAAATATCTAGTAAGCCTTTTCATACCCTAATTTGGGTAAAGCTATATTGTAACTAAATTGCTTGTTTAGGTATAATGTAATACCTTTTCAAAGGAGAGGCAACTTTCCAATTCTATGATCAAAATTATTATGTTCGTGCAAATCAGTCGGAAACTACCCCAAATCGACTCCTAAACTTAGCAGAGAAATCAATACCCCGCAATCGTTTTATTTGTATAAAGAACTTGTTTATTCTGAGGATTTCCAGATACTATTAACACTAATAGAACTGTGAAGTTCACAGATATCGATGCGTTCATCCGTAGAATTAATTCTTCGCATATAATCCACATTGTGAGATAAATGTTGTTTATACATGGGATTAAATAAGCACTTTATTGTGTGTAGAATACAATAGTCCTTATAAGCGATTATTTCAATATTCGTATTTCTCAAGTAGATGAGTAGAAATGTATTTTTCTTCATTAGCAATTTCATATAAGGGGTTAAAAACCATTTGGTGAAACAAAGTCACGTTGGGACTTGGGAGGGAAAAACTAAACTTAATATATCAGGTGAAAAGAAGATGGTGTATCAATCCAATGAAAATATGGAGAAATAAATAACGCATGGCATACAAATATAAGAGCAGATGAAAGGAATCTGTTGAAAAAGGACACACGGATAATGAAAGACCGATCAATAACTATATTCAAATGGTGTTGACGTTTTAGGGTCCTCAAACAAATGCTCAAAAAGCTCTCCTTTTAATAGACTTCAAATGTAATGTTTTAAAATATGAGTGATACTTTGATTATATTTTATGAGCACCGTTTTGTTTTATCCGGGTTAAAACTTATGTCAAATAAAGATAAGGCAGCTTTCTTCTGGTGAACTTTCAGTTTCAAAATAGTTTACAAGATCCAAAGATTGCTTCTACAAATATACTCACAAAATAATCCTCTCAATATGTACATGTTTCTTGTAACGTGGTTTGCTAATTAATATAACCTCAAGTTCAACTTAATACTTGGAAAAGTACAGATACCTACATTGAGGTATTACTATAGAGAGGTCACCACGAACAAAATCTGTGTAACAAGCGCGGCGGCGCCGGCCGGCTAGTGAGTAGACACTTTGTAGATATTCTGCCTTTTATTACTTACAAATTAAAACCAATCAATGTAACAAATAAATATTGTTTATCTTATTAAAAAAATATGAATAAAATTATCAATTAAAACCAATCAATGTAACAAAAAAAAAATGGCTTGAGACGATTGACTCTAACTCGTGTTAGAAATAGTTTATTAGAGATGCCCTCTCTAGTACGTAGTACATGGTAACTCAATGGATACCTATAACAAAAACTGAAACGTGCGAGTTTAATGCGCTGCGCCTGATTGCCTTCATCTGCCTATAAAAAGAGACGGATGGCACAGAATAATAACAATACAGGTAAATTAGCTTGGAGAAATTTTTGCATATGTAGTGGTGTGTATATTACTCAGATCTTAGAGCGCGTTTCCACTATATCGTTCTGGCCTATACAAAAATGTTTCGATATCCTAACATTACTATTTAATTTTATACTTATTCCTAGCAACACTTTTGTTTTCAATAAAAACAAGTTTTTATTTGAAAGAATATGGTTTTGACTTTATAAAAAAAAATATATCATTCAATTTCACGTCCTAGAGCAAACGACAAGACGACTACCGTGAAACAATAAAATATCGTGTCCATAATAATTTGTTTCATAATTAATATTTGACCATAATAATTACGAAACAAAACAAATAAATAAATCGTCACTTGATAGTGGAAAGTGGAAACACGCACAAAAACAGAATAAACCAGTTTACGCTGTCCGCAGGTGCCACGTGCAGTCGTTTGGTACCGTTAGAACATAAAGCACACATTTCATTCAAAAATTATAATTATTACGTATAGACCGGGAGATATTGACACAAAATTTCGAGTCATTTGTAACAGGATGGCGGTTCTACAGGGGTCTTAGTACGCAATGACAAAAAGAAAAACGATGGTGTGAACACTGGTACCGGCGGCTTAGTCGCGTGGGCGTTAGTCGAACTCGTCGGAAAAATAGCGAAGTCAAACAATTTGTAACACAAAAATTTTAGAATTTACCGATAGCCCATAAAAAAGAAGTAGGCGGTAGTGTCATGCCATACTTTTCCGGTGTGACTTACAGCCCGCCATACCGACGCGAATGTGTTGATTTAAAAAAAACAATTCAACCATTTGTACCAGGCTAACTTTTGCACAGGTAACCATCGTCGTGCAGCCATTTACGAAAATCGCCATGCCATACTTTTCGGACGATTCCAAATGGTCGCCATACCGCCGAAAAACTGCAAAAATTTTTTTTTTCGCCAAACTTTTTGTACCAGTATTGCATTTGGATTTTTGGAGAGTATTTGATAAAATGTGACCATTATTATATTTACCATACTTCTAGTAGGGGGAAAAAGTGCTGCCATACTTGAAAAATTAATTTAGTATTAATTTATATAAGTGAAGATTTCCACCACCTAGATCTTTGAAATTTTGTATTTATATTCGTTGAACCTCAAACTTACAGGAAAAATTAGTGCCATACTGTTACTAATCGTTCAAAATACGAATAAAATCTTACAATAAAAAAAAATCTTATACACATTCGCCACCTCCCACAGGTATGACATTATCACACTTCTATTAATTATAATCATTCAGGAGTTGTTGAAAAAAAAATTTAGGGTGGTAAATGGTTCGGCGAAAAAAAAAATTTGCAGATTTTCGGCGGTATGGCGACCATTTGGAATCGTCCGAAAAGTATGGCATGGCGATTTTCGTAAATGGCTGCACGACGATGGTTACCTGTGCAAAAGTTAGCCTGGTACAAATGGTTGAATTGTTTTTTTTTAAATCAACACATTCGCGTCGGTATGGCGGGCTGTAAGTCACACCGGAAAAGTATGGCATGACACTACCGCCTACTTCTTTTTTATGGGCTATCGGTAAATTCTAAAATTTTTGTGTTACAAATTGTTTGACTTCGCTATTTTTCCGACGAGTTCGACTAACGCCCACGCGACTAAGCCGCCGGTACCAGCATTCACACCATCGTTTTTCTTTTTGTCATTGCGTACTAAGACCCCTGTAGAACCGCCATCCTGTTACAAATGGCTCGAAATTTTGTGTCAATATCTCCCGGTCTAGTAGTTTAATTGTTAAATTTTGTATTTGTTGATTGTTGTTATTATTTGTATTGTTATAATATTTGTTGAAGTGTTTAATTTGTGTGTAAGTGTTGTAACTTTATATTGTTAATTCAAAATGGCTCCAGTGTTAAAACATGGTCGAGGCAAGCCTTTGACTTCTCAAACTAAAGAATTAAACTTTAAATGTCGTTTCTTTTTCAGGTTAGTAAATTTTTCATTTTAGTAACATTGTTAATGTAAAAGTTATACGTATGTTAAATGTGCAAATATTAAAATAAAGTCTCATCTTTTTCAGAGGAGAAACACATATAGTTTAATTTAAAATCCCTTATATATATAAAATAAAAACTAAAAATAAAATGTTGTTTTATTTTATTTGCTGACCATACACTACTACAAACGCAAAAATTTCTCCAAGCTAATTTACCTGTAATGTGCTATATAATATATTGACGCAGCTCATTGATGGCTATCAGTCATTACACTACGTAACTCGACATATAGGGCGAACAAAAAACAAAAATCATACACAATGCACACACACATATTTACACACAAAGTGAATTTCTTTAAATCGACATACAATTTTCTCTCTTATTCGGTGCGTGGATAAGGCGAAAATTATATAAAACGTTTTTGTTTATATTGAAATGCTAAGTATGTACAGATTATGCCATGATTCAGCTGTAGAGACGAAATCAAAATCAGTCAGTGAAGGAATGCCTTGAGATATAGACGTTTAGCTGGTTGTTTTATTAATCGTAGGTCACTAGATATTTAGACAAAATTAATAGTTTGTGCTTTGAGTGATTGTGCTAATGTTGTGTTTAAATGGATTTTAGTTGGTGAGTAAATTATCCTTCAGATTTCATAATTTAATTAATAATTTATTAATTCTGTTATTATGAGTCAAGGTTAGCGAATCAACTTATCAAATATTTAATATTAATCAAACTGTTCGGTTACATTTATATTGCTATGTTAAAAATGATTATATTTAAGTAATAAATTATAATAAGACTACAATACAGGTTTTAAGGGTTTTCTACATGGTTGATTTTAATAATAAGAGACGGAAAAGTTTTACAATTACGTTATTTGATTACTAAATAGTTTCCAATAAAAAAAGAAGTAAATATAAAAAATGAAATTATTGAATTATCTTACTTGTACGCTCAGCCACTTTCTACATTACGGGTTTTTAAAGAGAGAGTGCTTTGAAAGATGAAGTCGGTGAAAGTTGTTGTTTTCGTATCGTATATTATGTTAAATTATTTTTTATTTCTGCGTAACATTGCAGCGAACATAGATTTGGTGTTTGCAAAATTTCTAGTTATGTAATAATGAAATGTGTTCGTAATAATTTCGTAATTTATCAGACTTTGTAATTAATTAATCTTAATAGTTTTATCTTATTTTCGAAGGACGATTATACTCGCTGAGGTAGATACGTAAGGTATTTAAATAATAGTATCAATCATTCTTTATTAATATAAGATCGTTGGAATGGGTAATTAATAATTATCAATTAGGTATTAAGTCTCCTTTGAGAAAATTATTAGCGTAATAGGCATGTTGAATTTATAATAAGGGTCAATGTAAACTAAGGGTCTTCTAATTAAAACGCTTTCGGAGGTCGGTTATTAAATAAGTGGATCAAGATTACAAAATACTTATCAATTGCCTAGTTATCATAAATTAGTGTTGTTAGCAATCGACCATTTCATAATACAACGTAACATCTCTGTTATGTATGAATGTATGTCATCTTGTGTTAATTATCTTCGTGCAATTCGTTCTCGCTTCGCTTCGCTTTTGTAAAAGGCGAAATAAGTCACAAATAAATATTAAAAAAATAAATTTATTACATATAAATTTGTATATTATATTATATTTCCTGGTATAAAACATGTTATTTTTAATCAAAAAAATAATTGTTTGTTTACAAAAATGTAAATACCGATAATTTTCTTTGTTCCTATTGTTCAAGTAATTATTTATTGAAATAATATAAAGTCGAGAAGAAGACTTTTTATCACTTTTTTTTGATATCTTATACAATTATTAAAGATTATAGAGGTTTTATACCTAGTTTTTGAATAAATAAATGTTTACGTTGTTTATGTTTAAAAATTAACGACATTTTAATATCGCTCCTGGCCTTAAACCAATGTCAATGAATCTCTTTGAGGTAACGAAAGTGTTGTTACACAATACTTCACTTAACTTGAATAATGAATACTTAATGTGTGGAGTTGTCGTGGCCATATCGTAGATTTGCTCATTTCATGAAATGGCCAACATAGTTTGATCAGATCGTTAAATCGTCAACGTTTCACGATTTGGTCATCGACATTTGGCCAGATCGTATAAAATATCTTAGAGTCCATAAAACATTAAAAAATTCAGAATATTTTAAGAACTTGTTTATTGTCATTTAAGTTAGTGCCGCGGTAGCGCCGGCAAGTACCAGAAGCGAATGTTTTTTCAATAGAAAACAGTTAGGTTAGGTTAGGTTAGACTTTAATAAACAACGCACGAGCCGAGCGAGCAAAGCGAGCGTGTCGCGGCAGCGGGCGGCGAGTGCCAGAAGCGAATCGCTTTTTAAAAAATGTTGTGTGGTTTTATGAAACCACGGTAAAAGTGAAACTGTTCGAACGGTTCCGAACACTGCTTTGTGTAGCGCATGTCGCGTGTCGGTCGGCTGCCGAGTAGGTATACCTACTCGGCAGCCGCGATACACGCGACATGCGCTACACAGACCAAAAAGTTTGAGACGATGTAATAAAAGTTTCACTTTAAAAAGAAACAAAAATGGTCGCATTTCGTGAAATGAATCCACGTTTGTTTGTTTTATACGATCTGGCCAAATGTGGATGACCAAATCGTGAAACGTTGACGATTTAACGATCTGGCCAAACTAAATTGGCCATTTCATGAAATGAGCAAATCTACGATATGGCCACGACAGAGTTTTAACTTTAACCGAAGCTGAAGCGATCAAAGTATGAACAATTTATGCAAATGATTATGATATTTGATATGCTTTGCAAGGCTAGTTACGGTTATTTTTCATTGATTAATTTTTATTTTGTACAAAATTTTATCATGATGATTTCTTGGAATGTTTATAACTATAGTCTGTTTCTGTGATATAAAGAAAAACTGAATGAATGAAAACCAGTATTATAAGCTTTATTAGTATAATTTTGTTAATCATTCTGAATATAATTAAATAAACTTTTTTTTTGTACACTCAACGAACGAAACTTGAAAATAATGACGTCTTGTCTCCTGACATAGAAGTTATTGTTTAAACTTTAAAATAATTAGACAATGTGTGAGCATTCAGATTTATATGTACTTATTTAAATGCCTTGTTTTTGGAAACTCGAAAAGTATGTTGTGGTGTTAATTTTTTAAAACGAACTTAACTTTATTCGTCATACGTGACATTTTCAGATAAATAACGTGTTTTTAATGAAAGGCAAAAATTTACGTATATGATTAAATGCGACATCCTCAATGTAATACATCGTTATCGTGAAGGTCGTAATTAAAGAAATTATTGAGATAATGCGTTTAATCCGCGTTTATTGTTTTCTTTTGTTGTCAACAATGTGGAATGAGGATTTGGTTTCGCTTTGTTGAGGTTGAGTAACCAATTGTATGATTACTGTGGTTGTTTATTTTTAGTCTTTGTCTCACTAATAAAATATGAAGGAGGGTTGGTGAATAAAAGAACTTTGAATAAGGCATGAATAAGGTCGATTAGTGGTTGAAAAATAAAAGGAACCTTTGTAGCAAGATCGATTAACTAATTGATCTTATTAACTAATACGGTGATATTCTTTTCTTATATAGGTACATATAATACAAGTTTTTGCGAAAATTCTTCTCATATACATTATACATAATTATTATGTTCGTGTGTGGTAGTAACAACAGGTGAGAGAGAGGTGATGCTTATTTGACGCCTTTTTTCCGGCAAAAAAAAGGAACAGAAAAAACATCTGCACTGACATACGGTAGACGGGACTTCTAAAACAAAAGTCACGCATTGAGTTTCCAAAAATCCTTTATCGTACATATTATAGCTGTGCCCCGTGGTTTTACCCCCGTTGCTCCGTTCCTATTGTTATATGTTGATCATATAATATAGCCCAAACCTTTCTCGATAAATAGTTTTGCAAATCGTACCCGTGTCTCCTGAAATTAGCACATTCAAGCGTACAAATAAACTCTTCAGGTTTATATTATGTATTAGTATAGATAAGAGACATTGCATTGTTTTTCTGCCGGCCTTTTTTCTAATTCAACTTGAGCTGTTTGCGGATGACCATACTTTCAGGAAAGATATAAGAGGGATTTGGCTTGACTCTTATTTACTAAAAGCTTATTCGGTAATGTAATATGTAGGTACTTTATATTTATTTTTTGCAAATATATCGACTGTATGCAAGGTTAACTAATAAATCATATTTTGAACGACCTTCATTATACATTAATATTTAATATTAATTTTCTTTGTCCTGATTTTTTGTATCGTTATGTATGTGTGTTATTAAATACCCAGTAATTTTAAACTGCTCCTTGTGCAAAATGAAGTTGGTGGTTGGTAATGGTTTTTAATAAAAAGTTATTATGCTAGGAACATATTAATAAATTCAATTCATAGATTATAATAATAATTAGTCATTAGGACGCTTGAAGATGTTTTTGAAAAATTATAAAAACAGTTGAAAATCCTATTATACCTACTGAATATTAATTTTGACGGAAAAAAGCAATCAAATGCCGTTATGTATGTATGTAGTCCACCTACCTACCAGGTTTTTTTAATTTTCAATGCATTGTATTTTTATGTTTAAAGGTGTAGTTATAGTAAGTAGCAACATTTAGATAATTATGTTTATTTATTCTTTGACAATTATTTTGCTGAGAAAATGCAGTCTGTATGAAAATATTCCACCCCAAAGTAAAGCGAAGTTCATTGAACTTGGCTATTTATTAAACGATCCTGATATTTATTATTCACTAGCTTTGCGCCCGCTGTGTCTAAAACCTAATAAATTATATACCTACTAAAACCTTCCTCTTGAATCACTCGTTCGATTAAAAAAAACCGCATCAAAATCCGTTGCGTAGTTTTAAAGATTTAAGCATACATAGGGACATAGGGACAGAGAAAGCGACTTTGTTTTATACTATGTAGTGATAAAGCTTGTACAAGTAAATTTTAATGTTATTTTCCATTGCCTTTCAATAAATATATAACCTTACAAAATGTAAAAAAAAAACCTTCAAATTTTTTTGTATGAAACTGTTACGAAATATTACTTATGATTTAAGTACCTATTTAGCATTTAATTTTTTCCCAATTTGAATACTTAAATATTTACCGTAAGTTTTTCTTAAAATATTATTAATTTAAATAATGTTTCAGTGAAAGGTCACGTCGCAGTAAATAAGTTTTAATTTTAAAATGTAGTGACACTCCTATTAATATTTGTAATTTACTTTAAAATGTAGTGACACTCATAATAATATTTGTAATTTATTTTGTCATTTAAATGTCCAATAGAACTTTGAAATAGATTATTTTTGGAGATATGTATTTTGAAAGGAGGACGCGTCAAATTGGGCCTGAAACTTGGGTTAAGACCAATACACACGAAATATTGTTTTTGTGATAGATCATTACACATACCTAACGAATAAAATAAAATAAAAAAATAAATCAACCGGGTTCTTGTACAGTCAAGGCAAAAAGTTTTATTTATTTGGCTATTTTTTTGCGCACAATAACTCTGTTTTTAATTCGAGTGAAGTAAATATAAACCTAAATGACACTGGAGTGACTGAGTTTAACCACAAAGAGCGTTTATAACTAAGTTGAATTATAATAAACACGGTATAGGTACCTGTTACAAAACATAATATTAGCTGTGATATTAGTGTATTTCGGTAATTAGAAGGCTAAGATTAGTACGTCTTTGTAAGTGAAAGTGAATTGGAGTAACATAAAGATATTGAAATTGTCTTATAACAGTTATTAATTGCAAAAAATATTATACACAAAGAAATAAAACTTGATGTGACTGTAAAAAAACCCGGTTGATTATTTTTTTATATATATTTTTCCCGTTATGTATGTGTTATGATCTATTATAAAAACAATATCTCATGTGTATTGGTCCAACTCAAGTGTTCAGGCCCAACTTCCATAGTAAAATGCCCATTCTCCTTTCGTTTTATAAGGAACTCCCCTAGGCCACGGATTAGTACTGTATAGTTAATAGGCCAAGCATTATTAAATAGTTACATATTGGGACCTAGTCTAAAAATTTAAAACTTATCACTCTATGAACACATGTCTAGAATATAAAGACAAGCGTCTTTATAAGATTTTAAGATATATTTCAGACGCATATATTTAACGTTACATTTGCACATCATGTTCACATCATTATCATAGTTATTAGAGAGGTCAAAACGATCAAGTTTCTTAGTAATAACAATAATAAACACCAGTCCTTTGTTTTGATGATGAGTTGAAGTTGCCGCTTACATAATATATAATGCTTCCTATGTACAAAATAAATTATCATATTCTAAGGTTCATATCTATAATATAAAAATGAATCGCAAAATGTGTTGGTAAGCGCATAACTCGAGAACGGCTGAACCGATTTCGATAATTCTTTTTTTATTATATTCCTTGAAGTACGATGATGGTTCTTAATTCTTATGGAGGGAAAACGTAAACATGTACCACGGGCGAAGCCGGGGCGGACCGCTAGTATACTTATATTTTAATGCTGAAGTGTTTGTTTGTATGCTTGAACGCGCTAATCTCAGAACCACAGGTCCGAATGTAAAAATTATTGCACTATTAGAGAGACCATTTATCGAGGAAGGCTTTATGCTATATTATTATATCACGCTAAGACCAAAGAGCAGAGCAATGCGGGTAAAACCGCGTGGCACAGCTAGTACATAATATTTCCTATGTACAATAGAAATTATGGTATTCTGAGGTTCTTTGTGAATAAATTGCGAAATAGTTTCTGTTTACCAATTGTTTTGTTCTTCACCTGCGTTGATGTTAATAATGAGGAAGTTATATTTTTTTACATACCTAGTAAGAGATGTAATTGGATTACGTTACAATATACAATAAAAATGATCCATCATTTATTTCTCCACTATTAACCTTAAAGAAGATGTGACAAAGGCGTCGTTAGTACATAATTACGGCTTCCACACTTGTATGTTTGTTCGTGGATATCCATAAGACTGATGAATAGGTACGTATTACATTAGAGTACCTACTTTCCACGTGCTTTTGAAATATGATACTTAAAAAATATAATATGGCCAACAAAGAACAACAGGATTTTGTTGGTGAGACTAATGAGTGTTCATTGCACGCTATAATAAAACGAATACAATGACCTAAGAGTTGAATAATGGATAATTACAACTTATAAGTTGTCTCTTATCCTCGTTGTAAGTATATGTATACTACTATGTACTAAGTATGTAGTTTATCTGGGTATTATAATTTGTTTGCTAGGAAAACGTGCGAGCAATTGAAATATAAATATACCCACTCTATACTGAATACTGATACCTATTACCTATAAAGAGGAAAGTTTTTTATTTTTTGTAACGATTCATATTTAATACCTACTATTTGATCGATATTAAAAATTATTTTACCATTAGAAAACAACATCTTTATTGACACAGCAATATTTTTATCCCGTTTCAGCCTGGACGAAGCCGGGGCAACCGGCTAGGCTACAATATTACACCTGCTGCCACGTTTTGTCTATGGCACAAATATTGTATGGATGTGAAATGAGGAAAAATTTACAAAAATATGGTGTCAAAATATGAGTTCAATCTATCGATATAGAATTTTTGAAGCTTGATACTGTTGTTGTTTAAACCTATAGGTACCTATTATAAACAAACTCTCGGAAAAAAAAGAAGGGCAAGGCTAACTCCAAATTACATTTAGTACATAATATTATGTAGATGTATAAGGTATGTGTACTAGCTAGTACCTATCTAATCTGTGACCGTACAAGTTTATTCCCCGTAGTTTCAACCACTATTTAAATAACTAAAACGCAAATCACCTAAGCCCTTTGAATGTTCTTTGAATTATTAATTTATTTTTATTACGCACAAGAACATAGATTTCTAGAGTACATTTACCTGTTTTGGTCAATGTCTTAGATTTAGGTCGAAACAACGTCTACAAGAGATTAGTAAAAATTTACATCAGATGCTAGCAAAGGAATAATAATAATTAGAAGTGATAAAATATTGAATAGATTCTTAATTATGTAAAGTTATGCACTAAACAATTATAAAAACGTTGTAAATAATAATTATCTATACATATTGAACTAGTAGCTGCACCGTTAGAATGTTCCAGAACAATTTATCAAAATATCAAGGTCAAATAGTTACATATGTTATTTTTTAATTTCATCAACTTGTAACTTTATGTAAATTCTTATAGTCCATTGAAAAGTTACATTTGGGGTTGCATTTTTTAGAGGACGCAATTTTATTTTTTTGATGTATAGGGGGGGTCAGTGTGAAGCTATCACCAAGTTTGTGGGGTCGCCACCCTTGTCCCACGGCCGCCATCTTGAAAATAGCGGTTGATATGGTTTTTACGATATATCTCTTAAACTATTTATTTGATAAAAAAAATTGTTAGCATTATTTGTTGCAAATTAAATTCTCTACAACTTTGGTCCAGTAACTTTTTGTCGTAGAACTATAAATAAAAAAGTTATAAGCGAAAATGTTCAGAAATTAGAGATATTTATGTTTCAATAAAACTTTTTTTTATAATTTTACGAAGAAATGATATCAGACCATTTTTGTAGATTGTTTTTCGAGGAACAACTTTTAAATACAACATTTTTTCATTAAGTAAATAGCTAAGGTTTTACAGCGCTCCGAAGTGAGTACTAATTTTCAGTACTCTGAACTATACAGTATACTTATATTATGTGTGTAGATACTAAGAATAATTTGTCATCAGTAATTGTTTTTTTTTTGTTATTATAATATTGTTAATAATTAATTTTGCAATATTATCAATAATTAATTATTGAAGCTTTTCCCCATCACCCAGGAGGTACTGAGTCTGGAAGCGCGTTTTTTTTTACGTCGAAAAGCAGGGCTGAAATGTTCTGCAGTGTGCTTCTATTGTTCTGGAGTATGGGAAAAGAGCCAATAGCCAATATATGTATAGTTAAGAGTACTGAAAAATAGTACTCACTTCAGAGCGCTGTAAAACCTAAGTTATTGACGTAATGAAAAAATGTTGTACATAAAAGTTGTTCCTCAAAAAACAATCTACAAAAATGGTCTGATATCATTTCTTCGTAAAATGATAAAAAAAAGTTTTATTGAAAAATATAAATAGCTCTAATTTCTGAACATTTTTGCTTATAACTTTTTTATTTATAGTTCTACGACGAAAAGTTACTGAATCAAAGTTGTAGAGAATTTAATTTGCAACAAATAATGTTAACGAAATTTTTTTATCAGATAAATAGTTTAAGAGATATATCGTAAAAACCATTTCAACCGCTATTTTCAAGATGGCGGCAGTGGGACAAGGGTGGCGACCCCACAAACTTGGTTTTAGCTTCACACTGACCCCCCCTACATATCAAAAAAAAACAAAATTGCGTCCTCTAAAAAACGCAAGGGTAGGCTTAAAAAATGTAACATTTCAATGGACTATTATTGACGTGACAACGTCTTTTAATTCGATAGAGCCGGTTGCACGCATGAAAAAACATGACTCATGCTGCGTTACCTCGCTCTGAGGCGTTCCATGTAAGGCTTGAAGTGCAAGCGAGAGCGCGGAACGAGCGACAAAGAAGCACAATCGGACGTTGTCACGTTCAACTATCGTCAGTAAACCGACTTTACAGACAACCAATTTTTTTATTAGTTTAATATCATTGCTCTTTATCGATTTCGCATTGAAGAAGTATTAATAATTTCAGAATTTGGCCTTCATTTCGACCGTGAACGTACTCATTCTTAATTTTGAGATTAGCTTTTAGTTTGTTTTATTGTTTGTTCATTTAATTGATACATGAAATATTAATGATTTTAAATGCTAAAAGTAAAGATGGTTAAGTTTACTTTCGTACTAGCTCTCCGCCCGCGACTTCGCCCGTGTGGTAAAGGAAAATTCCCGTGGAATGAATTAGCTGCTCCCTGCGGTTATTTCCGCTCCTATTGGCCTTGATTGGTCGTGGACCGTGGTGATATAATATAGCCTATAGCCTTTCTTGATAAATGGACTATCTAACTGCCATATAATTTTTCAAATCAGACCCGTGGTTCCAACGTCTTCAAGCAATATTTTCTAGTATTCTGTATTCGGTATTGTATAGAATACCTAGGCAAAGTATAAAACGAATAATATAATATACATTACCGTATATTGTTTTAGATATTCTATTCATTGCCTAGGCAATGTATAGAATACCTGAATATGTAAATTGCCCGAAACATATACATACACCAAAATATCATACCATAAAAACTCGTCGTGTTCGTCGTGTTTAAACTTCGATATTTTGATTTGTGTTAAAGGTTAACCTGCTTAAAAAATATACAATACAATAAAATTTAAACAGGTATTTAAAAATAATATGTTATGTATTTAGACTTTGCTAATATGCAATGTGCGTACCATTTTTATCAGTACCACACGTATATACAGTGTGTCCCTGGATAAAGTGCAATCCCGAAAAGGGATGAAACTAGACCATGAATCATTGACTAGAAAAATATAAAAAAAAAATTATAAAAAAATATTGTAGGATTTATTGGTATTTTAAGATTTTCATGTTTCATTAAGGACTCTATGTACAAAAGTATTGATTTCTTCCAAAATAATGGGTCTATTTCTTTGAAATAAAAAAAACAGTATGCCTAATACCTGGCGATGACCATGAAATAATAAATAGTCCGCAAAAAAGTAACTATCTTGGGTAAAAAAATGTATTTTTATGAAAAAAATGATTTTTTTAGACGTTTATTTTAAAAAACTTCAAATTACTAAAAAAATGTGCCCTATAACTATGTAATTTTATAGCTTACTTTTATTCTTTACCATTTTAGCTTCCAAATTAAAAAAAAAAACAATGTTCTAACTAAAAAAACTCGCTATCTACGAACTTTTAAAGTGGAGCCTAATCGTGTTACCGTGCAGGTAGAGACCGTTTTTTCCATTGTTTCTGTCCTACTCTGTGCCCGAACCGGTGGATTGGCCGAGGAGGGCCAGTAGGCTGGCCAGCGCGTTCACCTGATCTGACACCCCTAGATTATTTTTTTATGGGGTGTCATGAAGCAAAGAGTATACAGCACGCCAATAAATACCGAGGCACAGTTGCACGACCGAATAAATCAATGTGCAAATGACATTAAAAATGATCCAGGAATGATTCGCAGAGCCACTAACCAAATTAATATTCGTGCAGTAATGTGCTTGCATCGAGGAGGCCATTTTGAACATTTAATGCATTAAATAAAAACGCAAAATTGTAAATTACGGATAATTTTATTAATAAAGTTATTGTGATTAAAGTCTGACTTTTATTACCTACTAAAATGTAAATACTTTAAACCTAGCCAATTTTTGAGTTAGAACATTGTTTTTTTTTTATTTGGAAGCTAAAATGGTAAAGAATAAAAGTAAGCTATAAAATTACATAGTTATAGGGCACACTTTTTTAGTAATTTGAAGTTTTTTAAAATAAACGTCTAAAAAAATCATTTTTTTCATAAAAATACATTTTTTTACCCAAGATAGTTACTTTTTTGCGGACTATTTATTATTTCATGGTCATCGCCAGGTATTAGGCATACTGTTTTTTTTATTTCAAAGAAATAGACCCATTATTTTGGATGAAATCAATACTGAAAAACATAGAGTCCTTAATGAAGCATGAAAATCTTAAAATACCAATAAATCCTACAATATTTTTTTATAATTTTTTTTTATATTTTTCTAGTCAATGATTCATGGTCTAGTTTCATCCCCTTTCGGGATTGCACTTTATCCAGGGACACACTGTATAATACGTGTAAATACTAAACAATTATCATGTCATTAACACAAATCGATTCTTTCAAATAAAAATAAGTTTGCAAAATAGAAACTAACACCCAAACAAGAATGTCAGAGTTATTATCTCCTTAGCAGATATGCAATATTTTCCTCCTAACATTTAAGCCTCAAGTTAGGTCTTTCCTGTACTGTTTATCTGAATTTCCTCTAAATAACCTCGGTGACATATACTTGACACTTGATTTAGTGATATACAGGGTGTAAACGTTAAGTATGCACAGGCGATTATTCCGGAACTATAACAGATATCAAAAACTTTAAACTGATATTGAAAGTACTATATACCGTGAAATTTGTATTTGTTTTGTATGCAATAAAGATTATAAATAAATAAATAAATAAATAAATATATACCTAATGAGTAAAATGACAATAATAACTTTTTAAAAATAAAACGAGAAATATCCAAAAATATTACATGAAACTCTCCCATACATTTTATTTCCTATACATTTTGTATTCAAAGAAAATGTTCGAAATGACATCCTTGATTTGGAGTACCATTGTATTCCACATCGAGCTCTATTTACAGTCTCTAAAAGAACTTTCATTAAAATTTGCGAAGTAATTAAAGCATAAAATCAAATAAAAAAGCAAAACCTTTTAATATTAAATGTTTGGAATAGTCATATTTCATACAAAATGAATGGGAGCGTTTCATGTAACATTTTTCGATATTTCTCGTTTTATTTTTAAAAAGTTATTATTGTCATTTTACTCATTAGGTAGTACTTTCAATATCAGTTTAAAGTTTTTTGATATCTGTAATAGCTACGGAATAATCGCCTGTGCACACTTAACGATTACACCCTGTATATCTTATGATTTTTAAATACCTTCCGCGTCACCTATTTTAAATTCACACCACTTTGGCAGGCTGTAAAAATGTTAGATTAATTACAATGTAGGTACGTGAGTAATATTATTTGATTTGGCGACGTGTTTGAGAATGAAGACGGTTTTTACGATTGAATATATTAATACGTTTTTTGAATTCGCTTTGCTAGTCACTGAAATTTGTGGTTTTGATAAATTATAGAGAGTGGTTTTATTTTAATGTTAACGACATGTCATTTGCGTAAATTGTTACTAAATTATAAGATCATGGAACATTAGTAAAGATTTGTAAAGATTATTTGAACAAACGCAAAAATATTTAAAACATACGTTTAGGTAATATTTATTTATTATACAAATGCCAATTATTAAAATGATAAATTTTTTAAATAACCGGTTTATTCAAATTTAAGGGAAGGGTGACATTTTAACCTGTCGTTTGTAAATCCTCGTTTAATTTGACATTTGCAATTTGAAAATGTTTTTGTATAGATAATGCAATAATAACACAATAATAGGTAATGATTAATTAGGGACATTACATATTATTTAATCAGTAATTAATAGTGTTGTAACTCGATATTAGGTAATTTTATTCATCGGTCTGTATTTTTATACAAAGTTAAAAATTTTAATATGACATAAAGTTTTGAAAACATTTTTCCTCGTTTATTATTCGAATGAAAAAACCTTTACAATAAAATAGTATAAAACAAGTTATATCTGCATTTTGTCAAGCGTAAATCACAAAGCAATTATTGCGATAATAGGTTTGAATAAATATAATAACCGAGGCATTGGCTGGGTCATTGATGTAAGTGCTCTTACAAACTCAAAAATATTACACGTATATACGTGTAATATTTCATTATATTGTGTATTTTTAAACACGCTGCTGTGCCGTTTTCATGGACGAATCCGCGGGCAAAATCAAGTATTTCTGTAGCTAATATGTTCTGAACCTATATTACCGAAAAGTTTCATACAAATCCGCTTAGTAGTTTTTTCGTGACAAACATACATACATATATCCTAAAAAACTTTCGTATTTATATATTATGTAGTAGGACTAGCTTTTCGCCTATATAAGAACCTTTCTCTAGAATCGAACATTGGAGAAAACAGAATGAAAATCGGTGCAGAGGACTTTTTATTTGTGTAGTGATTTTATTAATATTTTCAAATACGAGTTTCTTTCGGTGTTTATGAACAGTTAATGCTCCGAACTGGTTCAAAGGCCTTGAAGGTGGGTCAAGGTGACAATGCTATCATGATTTCCTGCGATATGCTTCACTGTTAAGCTGATATGCTTATGTAGTTTAGGGGATTTGTAAATAGTTGGATGGATTATGATGTGTTCTTGCTAATGGTTAATGGTATGAATTGGTGAAATTTGTTACAGTTATGTGTGCACGTGGTTTTATTGAAGAGTGTAGACTGTAGGGGAAACGGTCGGGTTTTTTTGGTCCGTCTTTTGAAATAAAGCATATAGGGATATTTGCAAGAGATCACATGACCACTAAAAATAATATTTATGTGTCAGGGGACTTTGTGATTTTTCTGTATTTTTAAAGACATCAATAATAATTAATAACTACCTTCACATGAGACCTGTTATTATTTACATTTTTTAAAACAATTCACGGAAGGAAGACGAAAACTTGGCAAATTACATACTTAAGACAACATTTACAGTGATTTCTATCCGCCAACCATAACCTTGCTTTGAAACAGAAGGACAAATCAATAATCTTTATGCTTTATTTTGGTAGGTATACATTAAATGTACCGGTTATACATTCTATAAATCTAACAATATTTTTTCTATATTGGAATAGGTCAGGACTCAGGAGGTAATTTTGATTTATATATAATATAAACTACTAGGTAGCTGTCCCGGCAAACGCTGTGCTGCCGTACTCTTACCACTTTGGGGTATGAAAAATACATGTTGAACAATTCTCAGATCTACCCAATAGGCGCGAAATTTCTTCACAATCGGTTCAGCCGTTTCGGAGGAGTATGGTAACTAACATTGTGACAGGAGAATTTTATATATAGGAATAGAGATTTCGATTTCGAAGTAAAATACTCGACTCCATTAGCAGTAAAATGTAATGCTCTATCGTAGATTGTTATTCATTTCCTTGTGTTAGTTTTCACTACTTTTTAGTCAAAAAAATTTTTTTTTGTTAAAATTTTTTGGATTTTTTATTTTATTTATATCGTAGTAAGATAAGTCAAGGGAAACTAGGATACGTTTTGGTTTTCACCGTGTTCATATTTTTTTTTCGTAAAAAATGATCTTTTGTAGATTTTTTATTTTATTTGTATCGTATCAAGATTTAATCAAGGGGAAGCATACATTTCAAGATGTAACTTGCGATGTTATCAACGTTATATATTTGACTCGTATGTATAAAACGTATTGAAGGAATAACTCTGGTTAACATAAGCATTATTATACGATAAGGAAACTGGATTTCTCGAAATGAACAGAACCACGTTGTACACAGTTTATTTACGAACAATTTACATGGATTTATGACTTCTTGTAATGTTGCGAATGATGTCGTGACAGAGACTTATTAAGATTCAGACTATTTTGAGGAAAAATATTTTATTAATTGACTAATATGATAAAAATTAAAATCGAATCTAAAATAAGCATCTGAAACAAGTTGTGAATAGTCTAACATTTGCAAATAGGGAAATAACATTTATTCATATTTATTTATTTTATAAATAGACGAATAAAATTATTATAAATCTGTCGTTGAAATTAAATGTTGATTCTAAAATAAGCATTTGCAACCTGTTGTGCAAAATCTAAAATTAGCAAATGTTAACATTGTTATTTGTTTCAATATGTGAATAATTTTACACCAAACTTTATCCTTAAAAGATCGATCAATAATAAGAAATAAATTCGTATTGTCCTGTTTAAACTTGAGATGCTCCATACATTTTAATTGATATTGTAATATCCAACACTGTAGGTAAATTAGGCAAGGTGTTGATAGAATTTTAATGTGTAAAAGAAGATGCAAAATCTAATTTTTAATTTTTAATATTGTACATTGATTATGGAGTCTTAATTTAATCCTGCGGGAACAATTTCCATTAAGCATTTTATAGTGTCGTTCATAACATACCTACCTTAACATACATACCTTTTTATAAAAGTTGTAACATTGATTATTGCATACATAATAATAGATAATTAGCATTATGTGGGTGAAGTGCAGGGTCAACAAAATGACGTTATTTGCATTAACGTCATGGAGTTCCTCAAGGCACAACTCTAGGACCTATACATTTTTTAATAGATGACATTGTGAGTTGTAAACTATTTTTACCACAAGCTTATTTTGTATAAAGTCAAGACTATTTCCATGATCTCCATTATTCATGCTGTTATTGTTCTCATCATTAAAATTCTATTAACAATGATGACTATAATTTAAAAATCATTATAAACTCTGTTTTCGAATATCCTTGGTCACGGTATTTTTAAATTCAATTTTTACTTTTTGTTTACCTACATGTATGCAATGTCGTTGTTTTGCAATAATACTTCTCAATTATAATATTAAATTTCTGTAGAGGTTTTCATGAAAAATAAGTGTGTTCATAATATGTTGAAAATTTACCTTAATCTTAAGATTTTGATTGTTTTACTTTAAACTATGAGCAAACTACTAATCTGATAAAATATTGAGACGGATGTAATAACAAAGATAATGATTAATGATGATATCTGAGGTACATATTTATTACATAATAAAAATCTGAAAATGCTTTGATTTCGCAGCGATACCATTAATGGAATTTGATAGAAATAACACTTTGATGTTTGTTTTTAGGATAATAATTAGGTATAGGTACTTAGCTATGCATTAGGAATAGAATTATGAAAATATTTGATTGATTGTCTGTTTATCGTTTTATATAAAGAGATCTAGTAAGTGAAGAGAAAATAAATTAGGATGACCGATATGCTTCGATTGCAAATGTATAAGTGGGACAACATGCGAACGGCACCTACCCATTTGAGATTGTATTTATTAGCGCCGATCCTGCGCAGGTACAGCAGCTAAGAAATTTTCTATCAATTTGACCTTCAAGTCACGTTCGATAATAAAAACTTTATTTGAATGTATAATAATTGTAGATACTATGTGAATGCAAAGAGCTGCTGCGACCGGTTGTCACTTAAGATTTTATTACATCTAAATTATGTATTCATGCGTCAGTAAAATCTTTTGTATTCGCCACTGTTGGTGCTAATTATTTTTTTATCGCAAATTCAAATTCACAATAACAATTGTACCTTGTTGTTGGAATAGCAAAAACTTATTGCCACCAAGAAGGCAGATTTGTACTCGTCGAGTTGTATGAAGCTGATGTTTTACGTAAATCATGGGGCTTAAAGGTTACTTCGATGTTGTTATTTATTACTAAGTACATTTAGGTATATCCGTTCGAGAATCATGTAGGTTAACATTTAAGGCAAGTGCAAACAGCGTTGTTTGACACTTTGAATGTGCCTTTTGTAATGCGTTGTTTTTATAACAAAACTTGTTTATTTTTAAACAGAATAATTGCAGCTTGCAAATTTTATAAGCTTTGGAAGTTTCATATTTTAGTATTATTTTTTGTAGATGTTATATTTAAAAATAAACTGTTAAAATTATTAAACCATCTCGAAAAACCTTGTCGCATTAACATCTAGTGAGTTAAAACACGGTGACTAATGACCATGAGGAAGTTGCCTTCACAATATAATTATTGTTCTGACTATGCGATGTGTGTAAATATAAATTAGTGTTTTGAAAAGAATTTATAAGTACTAATTATGAATATGTTTCCTAGTTATTATCTGATTGATTAATATTAATTATTGAAAGGAATATTCTTAAATATTTTTAAATATGATAAAATGAGTGATGAATACTTTTTTCTACTTAAAAGATTAAACAATTTAATAGGCGATTTTTTATAAACCTTTAATGCAATCAGAATTTTGTTAAACAAATCTGTCGTCTTATAATTTAATTTCGTTTGTTCCAGAAACATGGACGAGATGAAAACGCCACTACCAGAGAACACAACGTGAAATTACGTACAAAATACGTAAACTTGAATTCGAAACTACAAATTCCAGGAAATATAACACATAAGTCAAGGGAATAAGTTTCAAAATGCCAGCGATATTGACGAAGATACGCGAGCAAGCGTTCAGAGTGAAGCCGACGATCGCTGTGGGAGTTGGGATCGGGGTGGCGCTCGCCGCGTGCGCAGTGTACGGCACAAGGGAGAAGAAACAGCCGCCGTGTCATAATAATAATAATTATAAAGTGAGAGTTTTTAAGTTATAACATGAGGCCAGATATGGCTTTGTTAGGGTGCTTTTCCACCAAGGATGCGAGGAATGTGTTTGTAAAGAACCAATCATATTACTTATTTTATTTGCAGTTTGAAGCGTATTGGTTATTTACAAACACATTCCTCGCTACTCATCCTTGCACATTATTTGTGGAAAAGCACCCTATAGGCTGTCAATTAATAAGGTTTTTGAAGTGAAACTTCTTTAGGCGCGTTGAGAGTAAAATTTGAAAGTCGCGACATGGCAATACCGTCACGTTATGGAATAAGGTGACGATTTTGGTATCTTTGAATCTTGCCAAAGAATTTTCACTTCGGACACGTGTGCTCGGCACACACGCTCTTTTTTTATAAGATCGATTGAACAATGAAGAATTAATAAATTAAGAAATATAGTTGTTAATACAGTTGTCGTACAGTATTTAGCTGAGTTGGTCACCCTTTTTCGAGGACATCCTACCGTGCAAATTTCGTTTTATTTTTCATTTTTTTCTCTTTATTATTTTACTTTTTTAGTGTTTTGTTTATCATGTTTTTAAGACTTTGTTTGATTATGTCCTTGAAATAAATGTTTTTTCTTTCTTTCTTTTCTTTCAAATAACTATGGCAGAGTTGATTACATAGTTGTATTTTATTTCGAGTAGGCATTTTGTAAGCAATGATAAACGTACATCATACAGGCATTATTATAAATCTCATTAAAATAAATAAGAATTGATTAGATAATGTTAATCAGTTCGAATTAGTTTTTTGATAATCTTATTATACCTTATGTTATATCTTAATCTGCTTAATAAATCAAATGATTTAAAATTTTATTAAGATTCACTGGTTTAATTGAATTTTACTCCTACATATAACTGTATAGAATTTAAAACTATAATTTTGATAAATGTTAATAACAGGATATACAAAAATGTATTTGTTTCTATTTCCATATTCCAACTATATTTATAGAAGCATGAGTAACGTAATTAATTTTGCTGTATGAAATTCTTATACATTATATTTATTCAACTAACTGCAGTTTACAATGACCTAAATTTTATTGAAATCTAAATTGCCTAACATCCGAAGTGCATGTTAAATGCATAACGGTATACTGCGTAAAGAAAAAATAAATAAAACAAAAAATGGTTGCCATTCGGATGTTTGCATATAAATCATTATGATGACGCAACGATAGTTACTTGCAAGGCTAATGTAAGTCTGCGGCTTCACTCGGCTGAGCAGGAATGTAAACTGATCACGTTTGTTTTATTTTTAGTCTTACATCACAGTGTTTATAGACTATATAGTTTATGTTTATAGATATAGTCTTTGATATAGGCTGTATTATGCTGTTAAGGATTTTGATTTGAAGATATTAGTTGTTTGTCCCTGATATTTAAGCTTATCAGCAGTTCAAAAGTATAGGTTGTGGTATAGGACCTTGATAGAATCATAGTTGATGGTGTCAAAAGATAAACAAACATTTTTGTGTAAGCATAACACTTTTGTTGATATAGTTTTTAAATAACTTCCACAGTGCTCCCCAAAAGTGAAAAAAAAAAGAATTCTTATTTAAAACTTTCCTTTTCTTTCATACATGTTTGAAAACTTTTAATAACTTTATGAACAAAGCAGTTTTTCCATAACATACACAACAATGTGCTGTTGGATAGGATACTGAAGAAGGTACCCTTGCCAGTAATGAAACTCAAATTAGAATAAGATTAAAGAACTTATTAAAACCAGTCATTCATTAATATTTTTCTCACCCTCAAATGGTTAAAATAATACAAATTAAAGAGTAATTTAATTACCATTCCAGGTAGCCAAAAATGGCACACTGCAAAATGTGGATAGCGGCAGTGCAGAAACCCAAACTTGCGGGGGGAGCTGCGGGGCGGAGCAGTGCGCGCTGTGTCGAGGGGAGGTGGATACGGATAATAAACAGAATATTGTAAGTACTTGCTGGTAGTTGAATGGTTAGAAGAGATCCATGGTTTTACCAAATAGAATAATATGAAGTAGAGATAGATTTGAGGTGTCCTTTAAGTAACCACGCTACTATCTTACATGCCATTTTTGGTATTATTTACATTAAATTAAAAATTATGTTCAAAATGTTGTAGATTACTCATGTGCACGACTGACTTATAGGTTGGTATATCCAATTTGACTAAAAAAGAGTGCATATTTCTTCATAAAACTTTACTACGCAATTGGAGAGTACTCGCGAAATCTCCAGATTTCTTTTATGCTACCTTTGAACTTAAAAATATAAATAGCTATTTAAAAATTCCACAAAATTTCCAGGAGGACGCCGACGACACGCAATCCATAGAAGAACACGTACCAGGTCTAAACCTGGAGTTCCTCCGGCAGCTGATATCGCTTGCCAAGATTATGGTGCCCGGCTTCCGCAGCCATGAAGTAGCGTTGCTCACGGTGCACACACTCTGCCTCTTCTCGAGGACCTTCCTGTCTATATATGTTGCGTCGCTGGAAGGTTCTATAGGTAAGATTTATTGAGGGAAATGTTCATATTTTTTTGGTCAGAAGTCATGTTGTTGATTAAGTAGTTAGTTTTTTAGGGCATTATAGTTTGAACATGTTTTTTTCTTTATTCAATCAATACTGTTATTGTTTACATCTTTTGTATTAATTTAAATATGATTAAATGTTTTATGGTCAAACGTTGAGTCTAAATTAATAGGAATGTTAAGTTATGGGAAATAATTTGAACTGTTTTTCTTTATTTCACTGTAAATGTTTGAATCTATTAAATTATCTTATAATCTTCCTTTGTTATTATTATTTTCCAGACAATGAAATAACAATTTTTAGGTTTATTTCTTACACTATATACATAGTTGTGTTAGTTATGTTTTGATTTTATTTTTGAGAGTGACATGATCAAGTATGATCAAACTCTCGTATTAAATAAAGATATAAAAAAAAACCCCTGTGCAAACAATAACGACGATTAGTCATGGTTTTTTATCCATAACTGAAATAAATAATGACTCATTTGTTAAGGAAATAATAAATACAACGTACTGAGATAATAACTCTTTCTAGAAATATAATTAAGATAACGTAATATATACCTATACTATATTCTAATGTTATTTGTTGGTATACAATCACTGTATTGGACGTTGTCTGACCTTTTAGTTGTCTCTGTCACTTTAAATACATTTTTTGTACCTACTTGAAAAATGTAATTGAAAGAAAACATAAATAAACGCTATACCCAACAACACAAGCTAAAATGAACTCTATATCCTTCCAGTAAAGCACATTGTCCAAAAGGACATGCGGGCGTTCGCCGCACTGCTCCTACAATGGTTCGGAATAGCTGTACCGGCCACTTTCATCAACTCAATGATAAGATATCTCGAAGGAAGATTGGCTCTAGCCTTCAGGACTAGACTCGTGAACCATGCGTACGAATTGTACTTCAAGAACCAGACTTACTATAGAGTGGCTAATTTGGATGCTAGGATTGAGAATGCTGATCATAGGTGAGATATTTTTTCGTTATTTACTAGTGTAAGTTTAATTTGTTTCTAAATATTCACAATACGATCTATTTTCATATAGAAAAGGCATTTAAAAGCAGCATATGTGTCTGCCCAGGTTACTGATAAGCCTTCATTCGATATTTGTCATTCTTTTGTTACTCTTATTACAGTCTAAATTCAATATATTCACCCTATAGTATGTTTTACACCAAACAGGATATAATTCCCTACTTTGCCAATCATAAGTCACTAATTTATATAGTTTTTAAACTTATTCCTAACCATTATGCATTATGGGTATAATGCATTTCTGCTACTCTTTACACCTAATCTATTTATATAGCCATAAATCGTTACTTAACAATAAAATTTTACTTCTAGGTTAACAGAAGACGTATCAGTGTTCGCACAATCCGTTGCACATCTCTACAGTTCGTTGACGAAGCCGTGCTTCGACCTGCTGCTCATTGTGCTCACTCTAGCCAGTTATTCGAACAAGATGAAGGGCAATATATTCCTTGGTGAGTACCAAAAAGTATTAAACGCTTTTTCTACTTTCCTTTTCTCAGGGTTATGTTTTGGGACTTATAGGGCTGCTTTAGGGTTGGTTTATAAACAAAACTATAATGTTCCTGGTGAGTAGGAAAAAGTCTTATAGCTTATAGGGTTAAGTTATCCTACTCTTTATATATATATATAGGGAAATTTGATAGTGCTCTGTTTTATAAGTCGATTTATCTATCTATATATATAAAACTCAAAGGTGACTGATATAGTGATCTATCAAAGCACAGCCCAAACCGCTGGACGTATCGGGCTGAAATTTGGCATGCAGGTAGATGTTAGGACGTAGGCATCCGCTAAAAAGGAATTTCCCGAAATTCTTGCGGGAACGGGAAAAAACGGGGATGCACGTACAAAGTCGTGGGCGGAAGCTAGTAACTTATAAACTTCGATATAAGCTGTAATTTGGTCTGATATGAAGTAAAAGTAGGGAAAATAATAATCAATTTATAATTCAAAATTCTTTATTTACAAATTCATGATAAGATACAATATGATATAATACAATTAATAAATTTATTATAATATGTATGCCAGTGATTTTGACAAAACAAGTTACACAAATGTGTTTAACCATTGGTTATTTCATTTGCCCAACATAAATACTAGTTTATAACTAATTTGAAATATAAATTTGATCTATATAAAATTGTTTTAATTTTCGTCTTCAGGTCCCGGTATAGCCACAGTAGTGATATGTCTAACTGGTCAGCTACTCCGACTACTGAGTCCAAGGTTCGGTGCCCTGGCTGGTGAAGAGGCAAGAATGAAGGCAAACTTGCGTCACGTACATTCTAGACTGATTGCACACGCGGAGGAGGTCGCTTTCTATGGAGGACATAATGCAAGTTTTTTTTTTTTTAAAATAGGGTAGAAGTAAAGTTCCTTACAGAAATTATTATTAGTAACAAATTAAAGATCAACAATTTAGTACTTCAGTAATAATTCTTATAAAATTTCAGTCAGGCTTCGTTTTTGCTCGATTTTCACAGAAATGATGCTGTTATTTTGCCATGGTCTCGGTAAATAGAAAACTAATAAACATGTAGCGTTTCCAAATCTTATTATTAAAAAACAAAAAAAAAATGAAAAAAAAAAAAAATAGTAAAAATAAGTTCTAATTACATTCTTGAAATATTTTAATAATTATCATTTTTAAACTGTAATTCCAGGTGGAACTCGGCCAATTGCAATCCGCGTACAAACAGTTAGTCGCCCAAATGACGTCAGTGTTCAACAAGAAGCTGTGGTACGTGATGCTGGAGCAGTTCTGCATGAAGTACGTGTGGTCCGGCACCGGGATGGTGATGCTGGCGCTGCCCATACTCACCGGCAAGCGGCTGGACGGTGAGACACCTGCATTTGGTTAGGTTTCTTTTGGCAGGACCTGGCCAATGACGTCACAGCTCAACAAGAAGCTGTGGTACGTGATGCTGGAGCAGTTCTGCATGAAGTACGTGTGGTCCGGCACCGGGATGGTGATGCTGGCGCTGCCCATACTCACCGGCAAGCGGCTGGACGGTGAGACACCTGCATTTGGTTAGGTTTCTTTTGGCAGGACCTGGCCAATGACGTCACAGCTCAACAAGAAGCTGTGGTACGTGATGCTGGAGCAGTTCTGCATGAAGTACGTGTGGTCCGGCACCGGGATGGTGATGCTGGCGCTGCCCATACTCACCGGCAAGCGGCTGGACGGTGAGACACCTGCATTTGGTTAGGTTTCTTTTGGCAGGACCTGGCCAATGACGTCACAGCTCAACAAGAAGCTGTGGTACGTGATGCTGGAGCAGTTCTGCATGAAGTACGTGTGGTCCGGCACCGGGATGGTGATGCTGGCGCTGCCCATACTCACCGGCAAGCGGCTGGACGGTGAGACACCTGCATTTGGTTAGGTTTCTTTTGGCAGGACCTGGCCAATGACGTCACAGCTCAACAAGAAGCTGTGGTACGTGATGCTGGAGCAGTTCTGCATGAAGTACGTGTGGTCCGGCACCGGGATGGTGATGCTGGCGCTGCCCATACTCACCGGCAAGCGGCTGGACGGTGAGACACCTGCATTTGGTTAGGTTTCTTTTGGCAGGACCTGGCCAATGACGTCACAGCTCAACAAGAAGCTGTGGTACGTGATGCTGGAGCAGTTCTGCATGAAGTACGTGTGGTCCGGCACCGGGATGGTGATGCTGGCGCTGCCCATACTCACCGGCAAGCGGCTGGACGGTGAGACACCTGCATTTGGTTAGGTTTCTTTTGGCAGGACCTGGCCAATGACGTCACAGCTCAACAAGAAGCTGTGGTACGTGATGCTGGAGCAGTTCTGCATGAAGTACGTGTGGTCCGGCACCGGGATGGTGATGCTGGCGCTGCCCATACTCACCGGCAAGCGGCTGGACGGTGAGACACCTGCATTTGGTTAGGTTTCTTTTGGCAGGACCTGGCCAATGACGTCACAGCTCAACAAGAAGCTGTGGTACGTGATGCTGGAGCAGTTCTGCATGAAGTACGTGTGGTCCGGCACCGGGATGGTGATGCTGGCGCTGCCCATACTCACCGGCAAGCGGCTGGACGGTGAGACACCTGCATTTGGTTAGGTTTCTTTTGGCAGGACCTGGCCAATGACGTCACAGCTCAACAAGAAGCTGTGGTACGTGATGCTGGAGCAGTTCTGCATGAAGTACGTGTGGTCCGGCACCGGGATGGTGATGCTGGCGCTGCCCATACTCACCGGCAAGCGGCTGGACGGTGAGACACCTGCATTTGGTTAGGTTTCTTTTGGCAGGACCTGGCCAATGACGTCACAGCTCAACAAGAAGCTGTGGTACGTGATGCTGGAGCAGTTCTGCATGAAGTACGTGTGGTCCGGCACCGGGATGGTGATGCTGGCGCTGCCCATACTCACCGGCAAGCGGCTGGACGGTGAGACACCTGCATTTGGTTAGGTTTCTTTTGGCAGGACCTGGCCAATGACGTCACAGCTCAACAAGAAGCTGTGGTACGTGATGCTGGAGCAGTTCTGCATGAAGTACGTGTGGTCCGGCACCGGGATGGTGATGCTGGCGCTGCCCATACTCACCGGCAAGCGGCTGGACGGTGAGACACCTGCATTTGGTTAGGTTTCTTTTGGCAGGACCTGGCCAATGACGTCACAGCTCAACAAGAAGCTGTGGTACGTGATGCTGGAGCAGTTCTGCATGAAGTACGTGTGGTCCGGCACCGGGATGGTGATGCTGGCGCTGCCCATACTCACCGGCAAGCGGCTGGACGGTGAGACACCTGCATTTGGTTAGGTTTCTTTTGGCAGGACCTGGCCAATGACGTCACAGCTCAACAAGAAGCTGTGGTACGTGATGCTGGAGCAGTTCTGCATGAAGTACGTGTGGTCCGGCACCGGGATGGTGATGCTGGCGCTGCCCATACTCACCGGCAAGCGGCTGGACGGTGAGACACCTGCATTTGGTTAGGTTTCTTTTGGCAGGACCTGGCCAATGACGTCACAGCTCAACAAGAAGCTGTGGTACGTGATGCTGGAGCAGTTCTGCATGAAGTACGTGTGGTCCGGCACCGGGATGGTGATGCTGGCGCTGCCCATACTCACCGGCAAGCGGCTGGACGGTGAGACACCTGCATTTGGTTAGGTTTCTTTTGGCAGGACCTGGCCAATGACGTCACAGCTCAACAAGAAGCTGTGGTACGTGATGCTGGAGCAGTTCTGCATGAAGTACGTGTGGTCCGGCACCGGGATGGTGATGCTGGCGCTGCCCATACTCACCGGCAAGCGGCTGGACGGTGAGACACCTGCATTTGGTTAGGTTTCTTTTGGCAGGACCTGGCCAATGACGTCACAGCTCAACAAGAAGCTGTGGTACGTGATGCTGGAGCAGTTCTGCATGAAGTACGTGTGGTCCGGCACCGGGATGGTGATGCTGGCGCTGCCCATACTCACCGGCAAGCGGCTGGACGGTGAGACACCTGCATTTGGTTAGGTTTCTTTTGGCAGGACCTGGCCAATGACGTCACAGCTCAACAAGAAGCTGTGGTACGTGATGCTGGAGCAGTTCTGCATGAAGTACGTGTGGTCCGGCACCGGGATGGTGATGCTGGCGCTGCCCATACTCACCGGCAAGCGGCTGGACGGTGAGACACCTGCATTTGGTTAGGTTTCTTTTGGCAGGACCTGGCCAATGACGTCACAGCTCAACAAGAAGCTGTGGTACGTGATGCTGGAGCAGTTCTGCATGAAGTACGTGTGGTCCGGCACCGGGATGGTGATGCTGGCGCTGCCCATACTCACCGGCAAGCGGCTGGACGGTGAGACACCTGCATTTGGTTAGGTTTCTTTTGGCAGGACCTGGCCAATGACGTCACAGCTCAACAAGAAGCTGTGGTACGTGATGCTGGAGCAGTTCTGCATGAAGTACGTGTGGTCCGGCACCGGGATGGTGATGCTGGCGCTGCCCATACTCACCGGCAAGCGGCTGGACGGTGAGACACCTGCATTTGGTTAGGTTTCTTTTGGCAGGACCTGGCCAATGACGTCACAGCTCAACAAGAAGCTGTGGTACGTGATGCTGGAGCAGTTCTGCATGAAGTACGTGTGGTCCGGCACCGGGATGGTGATGCTGGCGCTGCCCATACTCACCGGCAAGCGGCTGGACGGTGAGACACCTGCATTTGGTTAGGTTTCTTTTGGCAGGACCTGGCCAATGACGTCACAGCTCAACAAGAAGCTGTGGTACGTGATGCTGGAGCAGTTCTGCATGAAGTACGTGTGGTCCGGCACCGGGATGGTGATGCTGGCGCTGCCCATACTCACCGGCAAGCGGCTGGACGGTGAGACACCTGCATTTGGTTAGGTTTCTTTTGGCAGGACCTGGCCAATGACGTCACAGCTCAACAAGAAGCTGTGGTACGTGATGCTGGAGCAGTTCTGCATGAAGTACGTGTGGTCCGGCACCGGGATGGTGATGCTGGCGCTGCCCATACTCACCGGCAAGCGGCTGGACGGTGAGACACCTGCATTTGGTTAGGTTTCTTTTGGCAGGACCTGGCCAATGACGTCACAGCTCAACAAGAAGCTGTGGTACGTGATGCTGGAGCAGTTCTGCATGAAGTACGTGTGGTCCGGCACCGGGATGGTGATGCTGGCGCTGCCCATACTCACCGGCAAGCGGCTGGACGGTGAGACACCTGCATTTGGTTAGGTTTCTTTTGGCAGGACCTGGCCAATGACGTCACAGCTCAACAAGAAGCTGTGGTACGTGATGCTGGAGCAGTTCTGCATGAAGTACGTGTGGTCCGGCACCGGGATGGTGATGCTGGCGCTGCCCATACTCACCGGCAAGCGGCTGGACGGTGAGACACCTGCATTTGGTTAGGTTTCTTTTGGCAGGACCTGGCCAATGACGTCACAGCTCAACAAGAAGCTGTGGTACGTGATGCTGGAGCAGTTCTGCATGAAGTACGTGTGGTCCGGCACCGGGATGGTGATGCTGGCGCTGCCCATACTCACCGGCAAGCGGCTGGACGGTGAGACACCTGCATTTGGTTAGGTTTCTTTTGGCAGGACCTGGCCAATGACGTCACAGCTCAACAAGAAGCTGTGGTACGTGATGCTGGAGCAGTTCTGCATGAAGTACGTGTGGTCCGGCACCGGGATGGTGATGCTGGCGCTGCCCATACTCACCGGCAAGCGGCTGGACGGTGAGACACCTGCATTTGGTTAGGTTTCTTTTGGCAGGACCTGGCCAATGACGTCACAGCTCAACAAGAAGCTGTGGTACGTGATGCTGGAGCAGTTCTGCATGAAGTACGTGTGGTCCGGCACCGGGATGGTGATGCTGGCGCTGCCCATACTCACCGGCAAGCGGCTGGACGGTGAGACACCTGCATTTGGTTAGGTTTCTTTTGGCAGGACCTGGCCAATGACGTCACAGCTCAACAAGAAGCTGTGGTACGTGATGCTGGAGCAGTTCTGCATGAAGTACGTGTGGTCCGGCACCGGGATGGTGATGCTGGCGCTGCCCATACTCACCGGCAAGCGGCTGGACGGTGAGACACCTGCATTTGGTTAGGTTTCTTTTGGCAGGACCTGGCCAATGACGTCACAGCTCAACAAGAAGCTGTGGTACGTGATGCTGGAGCAGTTCTGCATGAAGTACGTGTGGTCCGGCACCGGGATGGTGATGCTGGCGCTGCCCATACTCACCGGCAAGCGGCTGGACGGTGAGACACCTGCATTTGGTTAGGTTTCTTTTGGCAGGACCTGGCCAATGACGTCACAGCTCAACAAGAAGCTGTGGTACGTGATGCTGGAGCAGTTCTGCATGAAGTACGTGTGGTCCGGCACCGGGATGGTGATGCTGGCGCTGCCCATACTCACCGGCAAGCGGCTGGACGGTGAGACACCTGCATTTGGTTAGGTTTCTTTTGGCAGGACCTGGCCAATGACGTCACAGCTCAACAAGAAGCTGTGGTACGTGATGCTGGAGCAGTTCTGCATGAAGTACGTGTGGTCCGGCACCGGGATGGTGATGCTGGCGCTGCCCATACTCACCGGCAAGCGGCTGGACGGTGAGACACCTGCATTTGGTTAGGTTTCTTTTGGCAGGACCTGGCCAATGACGTCACAGCTCAACAAGAAGCTGTGGTACGTGATGCTGGAGCAGTTCTGCATGAAGTACGTGTGGTCCGGCACCGGGATGGTGATGCTGGCGCTGCCCATACTCACCGGCAAGCGGCTGGACGGTGAGACACCTGCATTTGGTTAGGTTTCTTTTGGCAGGACCTGGCCAATGACGTCACAGCTCAACAAGAAGCTGTGGTACGTGATGCTGGAGCAGTTCTGCATGAAGTACGTGTGGTCCGGCACCGGGATGGTGATGCTGGCGCTGCCCATACTCACCGGCAAGCGGCTGGACGGTGAGACACCTGCATTTGGTTAGGTTTCTTTTGGCAGGACCTGGCCAATGACGTCACAGCTCAACAAGAAGCTGTGGTACGTGATGCTGGAGCAGTTCTGCATGAAGTACGTGTGGTCCGGCACCGGGATGGTGATGCTGGCGCTGCCCATACTCACCGGCAAGCGGCTGGACGGTGAGACACCTGCATTTGGTTAGGTTTCTTTTGGCAGGACCTGGCCAATGACGTCACAGCTCAACAAGAAGCTGTGGTACGTGATGCTGGAGCAGTTCTGCATGAAGTACGTGTGGTCCGGCACCGGGATGGTGATGCTGGCGCTGCCCATACTCACCGGCAAGCGGCTGGACGGTGAGACACCTGCATTTGGTTAGGTTTCTTTTGGCAGGACCTGGCCAATGACGTCACAGCTCAACAAGAAGCTGTGGTACGTGATGCTGGAGCAGTTCTGCATGAAGTACGTGTGGTCCGGCACCGGGATGGTGATGCTGGCGCTGCCCATACTCACCGGCAAGCGGCTGGACGGTGAGACACCTGCATTTGGTTAGGTTTCTTTTGGCAGGACCTGGCCAATGACGTCACAGCTCAACAAGAAGCTGTGGTACGTGATGCTGGAGCAGTTCTGCATGAAGTACGTGTGGTCCGGCACCGGGATGGTGATGCTGGCGCTGCCCATACTCACCGGCAAGCGGCTGGACGGTGAGACACCTGCATTTGGTTAGGTTTCTTTTGGCAGGACCTGGCCAATGACGTCACAGCTCAACAAGAAGCTGTGGTACGTGATGCTGGAGCAGTTCTGCATGAAGTACGTGTGGTCCGGCACCGGGATGGTGATGCTGGCGCTGCCCATACTCACCGGCAAGCGGCTGGACGGTGAGACACCTGCATTTGGTTAGGTTTCTTTTGGCAGGACCTGGCCAATGACGTCACAGCTCAACAAGAAGCTGTGGTACGTGATGCTGGAGCAGTTCTGCATGAAGTTTATATCTAGATTAGAAATCTGCATCTAGTTATTATAATTTCACAAAGTAGGAACTTGGTATCTTTCTGTATACCTGTAGACTATTTTTTTATTTTTCTGCACATTTGGAAATATCAAAGTAAATAAATATACTGTACTCTCTTTATAATTTCCAATTTAAGCTCAATAAAAATAGTGATTTTTGATCTTTTAAATCACCATATAAATATACTACTCATATTCTTTCAGGTACAACCGGTGAAGGCATAAGTGCAAGAACGGAGTACATGACGACGTCACGTAACCTATTGAATTCTGCAGCTGATGCCATCGAGAGGCTCATGTCTAGTTATAAGGTTTGTAACAAAATTAAAATTACAATTACATTAAATTTCAAAGAAGGTAAAATGACTCATTAAACATAAAATTTTATTACAGAAGCTATTAAGTGTCATATTTATGTCACGGGAAATAGTGAAACTATCTGTTACATTAACATTTACCGGAGTTACATTTTTTACCACTAAGCCTGGAATTGGATTTGTTCATTTATATCATGGGAAATAGTGAAACTACCTGTTACATTAACATTTACCGGAGTTACATTCTTACCACTAAGCCTGGAGTTTGATTTGTTCATTTATATCGCGGGAAATAGTGAAACTATCTGTTACATTAACATTTACCGGAGTTACATTCTTACCACTAAGCCTGGAGTTTGATTTGTTCATTTATATCGCGGGAAATAGTGAAACTATCTGTTACATTAACATTTACCGTAGTTACATTCTTACCACTAAGCCTGGAGTTTGATTTTTCATTTATATCGCGAGAAATAGTGAAACTATCTGTTACATTAATATTTACCGGAGTTACATTCTTACCACTAAGCCTGGAGTTTGATTTTTCATTTATATCGCGGGAAATAATGAAACTATCTGTTACATTAACATTTACCGGAGTTACATTCTTACCACTAAGCCTGGAGTTTGATTTTTCATTTATATCGCGAGAAATAGTGAAACTATCTCTTACATTAACATTTACCGGAGTTACATTTTTACCACTAAGCCTGGAGTTTGATTTGTTCATTTATATTACGGGAATTACTGAAACTAGTTGTTACGTTTACGTTAAATGTAGTTGCATTCTTACCACATTACCTAGATTTCTATTTGTTGATTTATATTGTTGTAAATAGTTAAATTAACTGTTACATTAACATTTACCGGAGTTACATTCTAACCACTAAGCCTGAAGTTGGATTTGTTTACGGGAACTATTGAAACTAGCGTAGCTGGTGGTAATAGGAAGTCATTTAAGGTGAATGCTACGGTCTGTTCCCAGCCAATGTCCCGCTAGATGGCGCTGAATTCTACATTTCTAGTTTATTTGAGTTTTTGCGTAATTGGAAAACCTAGGAATAGTCATGGCGGTTACTGAATATTATATTTAATTGAAATATGTCATATCATTGCCTTTAAATCCACCCAATTCGGTAAAATACCGCTTTTTAACATCTGTCATTGCATACAGGGTCGTTTACACACACAGACGTATACAAAAATGATAAAGATTTAACTCTAGATGGCGTGAATGTAAAACAAGTTTTTCATTTTTCTGTATAGGTAGACAAAACTTCAAAACGCCACCTGCTACGGTTTATAATTATTATGAACGATTAGCTTTCCGCCCGCATTTTCAAAAAAAAACCCGCATAGTTCCCGTTCCCGTGGGATTTCCGGGATAAAACCTATTCAATGTGTCCAAGTTACGTTCTATATGTGTGCTAAATTTCATTGTAATCGGTTCAGTAGTATTTGCGTGAAACACACACATACACATCCTCACAAACTTTCGCATTAGTAGGAAGTAGGATTGTTATAAAAATAAAAGTTAATTGTTGGCGTAAACTATTTTATTGTAATTTTGGGAAATAAATAATGTCAAAATTGATTACCTACAATAAAACGCAGTTTTATTTTATTACATTACACTATTGTTTTTTTTATCAAAACATGTATTTGAAGTAGCATATATGATATAATATTATGCTGATCCAAGCATTTTCACTCAAAACTAATATCACTAATGATTTGTAAAATTAAATTATTTCAATATACATTTCATAACCAACAAGTAAGAATAATTATTCATACAACAACAAATCTAAAACACTATTTACTAAGGAAAAAAACCAGGAAGGTGAAAAACATATTTACGATTTCGATGCACTCGACTTTTAGTAAAATATAGTAGGTAAAAATATTATTATGGTTTTGATCACAGACATGTCTATGGTTTTGATTTTAGCTACTAGTATCAGAAAGCTGCGTGTTCAATGCACGTCGGGGTCACACAACTGTGGAGGAAGGAAGGTAGAATACCTCCATCGAATAAGTGAAGTTTCTCGACATACCTACTCGATTGGCCGGCCGGTCTCAATGAAAATTGTCGGAAAGTTGTATATGTGCTCTGTAGCGAAAAAATTTCGCTTGCGCGATTCAGAGCGAGGTGTCGTACAGTATACCTAATGAAGTTTTTCACCTTTTTATTTTACTGCAAATACAAAATAAAAATTAAACAATGGTAATGTAAATTCTAAACAAACTACTACCAAAATACAATTAGAACAAAAATCATTTAACTGGTTGATTTCACCCAGAGGCCAGAGGCGGCTCGTGACAAAATTGTATGGGTGTTCACTTGAAATAAAACAACGAAAATACAATAGCGTTAGCGGGATAATTTATTACAAAAAAAAAAAAAATGAGCACTAAAAATTACAAAGTACAGGCTATTTCAAAACGAATTCAATGATTATCAATAATTAGTAAATCACCGAATTTGCATTCGCGAGCGTAGGTAGGTATCCATAGTGTTTGTTTATAATATAGGAGTGGCAACGTCGCGCGCAATTGCTGCTGTCATGCGATGCGACAACGTTGCGTGAGACTCAAAACGCTACCTGCTACGGTTTATTATGAACGATTGTTATAAAAATAAAAGTTATACATATTTGTTGGCGTAAACTATTTTATTCATCATTCATTTTGGAAAATAAATAATGTCAAAATTGATTACAATAAAACGCAGTTTTATTTTATTACATTACACTATTGTTTTTTTTTTTTATCAAAACATATTGTATGTATTTGAGTAGTTAGTAGCATATAATATTCTGAATTTCTGATCCATGCCTATTCACTCAAAACTAATAACACTAATGATTTGTAACAGTAAATTATTTCAATAGGTATTTGAACATTTCATAACCAACAAGTAAGAATAATTCGTATACAAGATACAATAACAAATCTAATACACTATTTATTATTTTATTATTTATTATGTGAAAATAACCAGGAAGGTGAAAAACATATTTACGAAAACAAAGTAACATATGGTTTTGCTATTAGCTATCAGGAGAAATTGATTGTTCAAATAACGTCGGAGTCACAACTGTGGAAGAAGGAAGGTGGAATTCCTCCATCGATAAACAAGTCTACTCGAGTGGCCGGTCGTTGAAGCCCTAATGAAAGATATCGAAAAGTTGTATATGTGTTTTGTAGCAAAAAAATTTCGCTTGCGCGATTCAGAGCGAGCTGTCGCTACAGTAATTATATTTCAATTTTATCTTTTTATAGCTGGTAGAACTGGCCGACGAATAAAAAAAATCGTATTAGAATAAATTACAATAAATTACGGAACAAAAGAAGGATTGTAACTGAATTAGGTAATTAGGTATGTTTGTTTCTGGGTGCACCGTTTTCGACGACGCGACGCGCGACGTAAACAGAGTAGGTACCTACTTTGCTAAAACAAACTAGGTAAGTAATAAAATTGTGTGTCTGTCTGAAAATTCGCTAAAGCATATTTTACCAATGTTTGCAAGTTTGTGATTACTTTGATAGTTTACCGATTTATAATAATTGTATACTTATATCATTGTTTAAAAATATTCAAACACAATATGATATAGGTACTGATTTATCACTGGTTTCAGTGATGAACTGATGAGTCAATGTTAACCACAATACTAATCACTTTCGTCATACATGTGTATGATTGATGTGATTTGCTATGTGGTGAAATTTCATAAAAATCACGGGCCAATTTTTTGTTTTGAATCCCACCGATAATACATATATTACTAATTGCGTTATTAGAATAATTAATTACTATACCCACGATCAATTATTACAATTTACAATATAGTCTCAAATGCATACTAGAGAAATATTGCAATTTGAATCAATTAAAATGCATAGCATACAAAAATAAATTCACAACATAAGAAATTCCGCGCGCAAATCATAGCGCGTGTCAATGAAATCAAGAATGTAATTTTATATCAAGCCGACGCGGACGACGACGCCGAACTAAAGTACCTACAGTACCATTGATCTTCAGTGTACAATACAGTCTACAGACCTACGACGGACGACCAAACAACAATAATGAGTAATAAATTGTTTACAAAAAAAAAACATAGTTTCTAAGGTCATTAGTTTTATTTTATTTTATTGTTATTTTTTTTGAACGATTGGAAATGAAATTACTCAATTATTACACATAGAACTTTGATTTATTAGAATTATAAGATAACGAACGCGAATGCACGACATCTAGCGCGTCAATGTTTAAACATCGCCTTTCGTTTGCTTGGCAAAAGTCACGCACACTACTGTAGAAGTGTCAAATTTTGCTGATATTTCACTGTTGTTTTTCTAAGTAAATAATGTAAGTTATTGATTAAAAAGGTCGAACGCGGACACATTTCATTGTAGAGAAGTGATAAAATGATTTGTTTTAAAGAAATAGTGTCTGTGTTAAGTGTTTAGACGTCATCAAAAATGTATGGAGGGACGGGCGGAACATTCACCTTAAACATTTATATGCAGGAAATAGTAACGCTAGCGGGCTACGCGACCCGCGTGTCGGACATGCTGGTGGTGTTCGGCGAGGTGGCGCGCGGCAAGTGCGTGCGCGCCGTGCACGTGGCCGCGCCCAGCGCGCACGGCTTCCAGGTCACCTTCCGGGACAAGCAGCCGGTGCCGATGGGTAAGGGTTCCTTTTGTTGTATTTTACAATTTTTTTATTTTTAGTTATTTTTATTCTTTATAAAAAAAATGTCCGAAGATAAACACTGCCTACGTATCTATTAGGCAGAGTTTTATAATGAGCGTATACTATTAACTTTGAACGTTTATTGCTATGAAATAAAGTGTAAATTTGAATGTAAAGTTAATGTATAGGTACACGTATATACAATGTCGCTCGAGTATTTTGGACAATTTTTTTATTCGGCGATTCTAAATCTAGTTGTTTATACATATATTGTTTATATTAAAAAGTTTACCCGCTTTATTGAAGTACTTCAATCTTAAATAAAGCGGGTAAACTTTTTTATTTATAACTTTTAAACTATAATTGTTTAACCCAAATTTATATTTCCAGGCAAAGTCACCTACACGAGTGACCTATCAATTCATCTTCGCAACGTGCCCATAGTGACGCCGACGTGTGACGTAGTGGCTAGCGGGGTGACGCTCGACCTGAACCCGGGAACGCATCTGCTTATAGTGGGTCCTAATGGATGCGGCAAATCGAGGTAGGTTTTTGTTTATAAGTGATGATTGAAATTTTTTATTTGGCTGCATATTCAGTGGAACACAAAATTTTGTGATAGGTGTTGGAATTTGAGTTAGATCGGATGTTCGAAATAACGAAAAAGAATTTTTAGAATGTTTGAAATTTAGTTTAATAGCATTGAAATGCTTGATAAATGAGAAATTTTTAAAGAAATAAGTTTCGTTCCGGCAAGGCGAAAGACGCAGTTTGAATCACGCATCCTGAACGATTTTTTTTTTCTATTCTTTAAAATTTTCTAATTTATGGAATGGTTAGACTGCTTCGTAGGATGACAATGTTTCATTTAAAAATTCTTTATTTTTATTCAAATAGATATATCTTAGATCTTTTTGTTCAAATTAAATTTGGTTATGATATTTGATGACTTAAACCTGTATTTTAAGTGTCTATAGTAATTTTTTTGTTCAAAATCATGTATAATTAATCTCGATCTTATTGCAGTTTGTTCCGCATAATCTCCGGTCTGTGGCCGGTGTTCGGCGGCGAGCTGAGCGTGCCGCGGCCGTGCGCGTGCGCGCACTGCGCCGGCGAGCCCAACGCGCCGCCGCACTGCAGCGCCAGGCCTGTCATGTTCTATATACCGCAGAGGTACGGAATGTAGATGTGCTTGTTTGTGTTGTATGTTGTAGGTGTTACGCAGTTTAATAAGTTTTTTTCTTGTCTTTTTAAATCACCAATAATTATTGTTATATTATTTTAATATTTGTTTTTTTTTTTTATTACATGTTATTATTTGTATCACTATTTTTTTGTAATTCTCTATTTAGCGTGTGTTGAAAAAATGTCATTCATTCGTTCATTATGTCTTATTTCTTGAGTTTAGTTTATTTTATATGTATAAGGGTGTATGTCACATAGGATTATATTGCAGGCCGTACATGTCGATGGGCTCGCTGATCGACCAGATCACGTACCCGTCGCGCGCGGGCGAGCACGACGCGGCGGCGGAGGCGCGCGCGGCGCACATCCTGCGCGTCGTGCGGCTCGACGCGTGCGCCGCGCGCCACGGCGGCCTGCGCGCCGTGCGCGACTGGCGCGCCACGCTCTCCGGCGGCGAGAAGCAGCGCGTCGCCTGCGCGCGCATGTTCTACCACAGGTGAGCGTGACGTCACACGGGTCACGTGTGAAGGAGGAGTGTGACGTCACAGGTAATAGTGACATGTGAACGACGATCTGCATAAGTTGTACGAACGGAGTGAGTAAATGTAACGTCTATAAAGGACGTCGAAATTTATGTGCGGCTTTATGTTTTACGACTGGTAAAGTATGCATCACAATTAACATCACTCAAAGAATACATACAAAATAAAAAAATTAGTAGGTTTAACCTACTTTACAAACAACCAATTTTTCAAATATGAGAAAGCGTGCCACAGGAGACAGTTCACGAACGACTACGTGGCGACGTATATTTAAATATTGCAAACTCGTGTATTCTAAAACTAAATTGTCACTTTCAGACCGGTGTACGCGCTACTGGACGAGTGCACGAGCGCGGTTTCCATGGAAACGGAGGTGGTTATGTACGAGGAGGCCATCAAGGAGGGCATCACGTTACTTTCCATCACGCATAGACCCAGTGTATGGTGAGTATCAACTTGATTTCTAGATTTTTTAATAATATAGTTAAGTTTTTTTTTTTTTAATGATAACAAAGTTTTCTATGAATTGTTTGTACAGTATTTTAACATTTTAGACATTCCACAGAAAAGACATTAAATATGTAATTATAACTCTTTTTAAATATGCAAATACTCGTTGAATGATTTTATATGTATCTATAAAATTTACTCAACGCAGCGTTGGTAATTTTAAATATTATTTACAGGAAATACCACACACACGTTTTAGAATTCGACGGCGCGGGAAGCTGGTCTTTCCGGCCGTTGGAAAAGGACGCGCCCGCCATTACACCCTTAGCGCCGGCGGCGATCGAAAACACCAAAACTAATACAATTACTGAAGTTACTGAGAAACCAAGCGAGTGAACATACTTTACATCATACGGCAGAAACAACGCCATCTATTTTCAATAATGGGAACTTGAAACAGTTATTTGTAATAGCGCCATCTATTGTAGAAAAGTTAAAACTGTATAAAATTTTAAAACAGCGCCATCTATGGACGGCAGGATGGTACTCTCAACTTTTTTATTTGGCGCCATCTGTTATAGTTGTGGAAAAATGTATTATAGTGAATTATAGTGAATTTATAATATTATTATATCCTAATTATAATAGTGGTGGACTGGTGGTGTAAATTTTAATGTGAGATTGTGCGACGAGATTATGTACTGTGTGAAAAATCATATTGTACAGCTTTATAAATGTATAAACTTGAACTAGACAATATGCGCATGAATGGCTAAAAGCTGTATTATGAAATAATAAGCATGTTATGTTTATTACACGTTATTGAGCGTAAGAAAAACTAACTGTTACCTGACACTGAGGTTTGAAGAAATGTGATAGTGATTTTGTGATTTAGGATAATTTTAAGTACTGATAATAAATATGTCCGATACTTGTGGAATATTATTTGATTAATGATTTGTATGGAATAGATTTTATCATTGCACGGAGAATAATTTTTGGGTTTTGTTCATTGTTGAAACTTTTCAACTTGTAAAATATACAGTATAAAATTTTCTTAACTAAAATTGTCTTTTAAATTTTGCAAAGGTTTTCAAAAAATACCAGTGCGGTGATTTTGAATGAATCATTATAATCAGCAATCCAAATAATGTTATTGTTAATATTAATTTCTATATTTTCTTTATTATCATAAAGTAAGGAATGAAAAATTTAATGAGAATTAATGAATGTGGCTGTTTATCTTTTTTTATTGATTTATTTTAGAGATTTTTATACAATATTGTCAAAACTGTGACATTTTTATTTATTACACCAGCATACGTATAGTAAATGTGAATATTTTTGTAAAATAGATAAAAATATTTTGTATGGTAGTGTGCAGTGATATCGCGGAGAGATAAAATAAATGGGGTTTTATATGAATGAATTGAATTTTTATTTACATCCTTAAAATTCTTACCCAATATGCACAGATTTGAACAAGTGGCAATGATCTAGCTCATGTACCGTGCGAACTGCGGTACAACTAGTAAAATAACATTGGAACATGGATAGTGTAAACTCTAATGGTTTAAACTCTTAGTAAAGCGTAAGGCACGGGTTCAAATCCCGTATCCCGATTGCGTATTTTATGCTCTTAAAAATTAAAAGAATTAGTAAAAATAAATTAAATTAATTTATTAATCAATTTAGTGGCTTTTGTTACTATCATAATGATTATGAGTTTTTCTTTAGAGAAGTTACAGTTTTTATATTTATTCTAGACAAACAACAGTTTAAAGATTTTATTTTAAACTGACTAATCTAAAATTATTTCGGTAAAACTATTATGAAAAATCCGATTTTGACCGTAACTGTAGTTATAAAATTCTGTCAGAACAAAATTGTACGTCATAAAATCATCAATAGGTACTTATTTTCCTAAAAACCACTCATGCATGGATATGATGAAGATTTCTGAAATTCGTCATCATAATATCCACATAAAGTCCACAGCCCTATAATTATACATTATACTCTTTGGTCCACACACACAGCTCCCAATCTGAGGTCTATCATTTTCTGTTTCATGTGTATTATGAATAATGTTAATCGATTAAAACGAAAATTTTATCATAAATCACCCAAAATAAACCTCATGGAAATCAATGAATTATATTTTGCGATTAGGTACCGCGAATTATGATGTCTTTACTATCGACTTCAAACCTATTTAGTAAATAGCACATCTCAGTAATATGTATTTAATAATATCAAATCTTTTTTATTTTTCCGTTTTTGAAGGCGGTTTTTTTTAACGTGGTTATTTTTATTTAATACTTTTTAGTGTATTTTAATATTGTAAAATAGTTTCTATGGCCACTTTCTGCTCCTTGATCTAGATGATAGTTACCACTTACCACTCGCACTAAAGTTCGTTAACACGAATCAAACGAGCCCAAACTCGATAAAGTTGAGTCAATTAATTACTGAGTTCATATGGCCACCTTCCGATTCCATCATCAAATCAGCTCAATGTCATGATCATTTTTCATCGCTATCCAATTTACATACGTATACAATATTTCAGCAGGCGCGGTCCCAGGGGGGGGGGGTCACGGGGGACATGACCCCCCCCAAAATCGTACAAGATAAAATAGAAAATAATTCTTATACAGTACAAAATGTGAAAAAAACTGGCCAAGTGCGAATCGGAGTCACTCGCACACTTAAAGTTCCGTTTAAACCTATTCTTAATCCCTTGCGAATGTCGAAATTTTCGAAAATTTGCAGCATAAACGGCTGTAAAAATTTAGATTGCGCTAACCTATAAGTTTGATTTTTTCACAGCTTCAAGGGTAGATTTAAGTAATAAATAAAAATAACAGTCTGATAAATCCACGCGTTCTTTAAAATAAAAACCATTAGTTAGACATAAAAGAAAATATATATTATTATAATAATATATATTTTCTTTTATGTCACATAAAAGAAAATATATATTATTATAATAATATATATTTTCTTTTATGTCTAACAGCAGTGCAAATAGTGACGTTTTTTTTTCGGCATCCTCAGATAGTGGTAGCAATGACAACAGTTTTAGTAGCACTTCCTTTCCCTCCCTTGATAAAACCCTTCTTTCTCATTTTTCGAACTGTGTTAAAAATTTTAATGTTGTGCATATAAATGCGCAAAGTGTCCCAGCACATTTTCCCGACTTACTTACATCCTTTGACCCAAAAGTTATTAGTGCAATCCTGATATCGGAATCATGGCTTAAACCTTGCCTCTCCTCATCCTCATACTCCCTACCTGGGTATAATTTAATCCGCAACGATCGGGTAGGCCGTGGCGGGGGAGGTGTCGCGATATATCTATCAAATTGCATTCCTTTCTCTATAGTTAGCGTTTCGGCTCAACCCCCGCCTGCAGATGCTGCTGAGCACCTCATTGTAGAAATTACCATCAATTCGACTAAATTATTACTCGGAGTTTTTTATAGTCCCTCACTTAATGTTAATTACTTCTCGTCATTGGAAACTTTACTTGAAAATTTATCTTCCATCTACGACCACATAATTTGTATGGGCGATTTAAACACTTGTATGCTTAAAAACGATTCTCGGTCCAAAAAACTACAAAATTTGGTAGATGCTTGCAATCTCAACCTACTGCCTCTCAATGCTACACATACCGTACCAAATTGCAGACCTTCCCTACTCGACCTTATCCTTATTTCCTCCCCGACTTATGTTTTTAAGCATGGTCAGTGTGCTGCGGATGCCTTCTCTAATCACGATCTCCTTTACTTATCATATCGGCTGCGCCTTCCTAAATTAAAGCATAGGATTCTGATGCAGCGTAGTTTTGGTGGAATGGATCTTGATCGTCTCCGCAACGATGCTGCAAATATTGACTGGAATGCTATATTGAAAGCTCATACGGTTGAGGAAAAAGTGTCAGTATTTAGTAATTTTATAATAAATCTATATGATGTACATGCACCCATAAAGCCTGTCAAAATCAAACACCTTCCTGCTCCATGGCTTACGGACGAATTAAGAGTCCTTTTACATAAAAAGAATAAGTCTAAAACGCAATATAAGATGAAGCCGTCAGATATCAACCGAGAGAAATATAAAATCATCCGGAATAAATGCAACACAGCTTGCAGAGATGCACAGAGGCGTCATATACATACTTCTATTGAAAACGGCGATCCAGCCAAGGTATGGAAGTTTCTGAAAACATTGGGAGTTGGGAGTAAGGATAGTAGCTGTCTCTCAAAGGACATAAACCTCGAATCATTAAATCAGCACTTTACCTCAGCCTCTTTTTCCCTTAATAATAACATCAAAACTAAAACTTTAAGCTACTTATCTTCTTTGCCCCCTTCTAACTTTCCATCATTTCATTTTAAATCCTTCTCTGTTAGTGAAGTTGAGAAAATCATCTTGTCTATTACCTCAAATTCTGTTGGTGTGGATGGCATTAGTCGTAATATGATCGTTCCAATCCTTGACATTGTCACTCCTATCATAACCCACATCCTGAATGCCTCTATCACATCCAGTGTTTTTCCTAAAATGTGGAAGAAGGCTAATATTATTCCGATCCCTAAAACTAATTCTCCTAAATCATCATCTGACTATAGGCCTATTTCCATCTTACCCTTCCTGTCCAAAATCCTAGAGCGTCTTATACAACAACAACTCAGTTCCTTCCTTAATAAAAATTCCCTTCTTAATCCTTTCCAATCTGGTTTCCGCCCCGGTCATAGTACGACTACTGCCCTCCTTAAAATCACGGATGACATACGTTGGGGTATGGACAATAAGATGCTCACAGTTCTTGTACTCTTAGACTTTAGCAACGCTTTTAATACCGTGGACTTTGATTTATTATTGGCCATGCTTCAAACAATCAACTTATCTCCCAATGTCCTAGAATGGTTCCAGAGCTACTTGGCTGATCGTCAGCAACGCGTTCTTGTTGACAATTCCTTCTCAACGTGGCGCAATGTGACTGCTGGCGTGCCGCAGGGAGGTGTGCTTTCTCCTTTACTGTTCGCTATGTTTATCAACTTTTTAACTCCCCATCTGACTTCCTTATATCATCTTTATGCAGATGACCTCCAAATATACGCACAGTCGTCTTTAGATGAACTTAATTCTGCAATTAATAGCATTAACGATAACCTAAACAAGGTGTTCGACTGGACTGTGTGCTATGGCCTCAAGCTTAACCCTCTAAAATCACAAGCTATTATCATTGGAAGCCAGAGTCTTGTGGCTAGAATAAACTGGACTACTTTACCACCTATAATTATTAATAACGTAATCGTGCCTTATAGTAGATCTGTTAAGAACTTGGGTTTATATATGGATGAAACACTGTCTTGGTCTGTACACCTTAAAAATATCAGCAGAAAAATATTTTATACAGCGTCTAGTTTAAGAAGGTTGCGCAATTTCTTACCTATTCCCACCAAAATTATGCTTGCTCAGACCCTGATGCTACCAACACTAGATTATGCCGACGTTTGCTTCTCAAACCTTACTCAGGAGCAACTTAATAAACTCGAACGCTTACAGAACCTTGCGGTGCGCTTCGTTTTTGGGTTAAGGAAATTTGATCATGTCACAGCCTTCCGGAAGCAGCTTCAGTGGTTACCCATACGACTTCGTCGTAACGCTCATGTCCTCTGTCTCCTTTACTCCATCCTATTTGATCCCCGTATCCCGTGCTACTTAAAAGATAATTTTGAATTTTTATCTGCCAGGAGTTTGAACCTACGATCTAATGATAACCTAATGCTACGTATTCCAGTGCACCATACTAATTTCTACAACGCCTCTTTCACCGTAAAAGCCGTTCAACTCTGGAATGACCTACCTACTAGCATTAGGAAAGCACAAACGCTTCACTCTTTTAAAAATATGGTTAAGTGTCACTATTTGCAAACCTGTTAATTATTTTTATTATCAATTATTGTCATTTTTTTTTTTTTTTTTCTTGCTTGTTTTTTTTTACTGTTTATTTTCATGTGTTTTTATTTGTCATAATTTTGTTGTTTTTTATTTTATTATGTGATATCCTTTTTTTATTTCTATTGTGTACATAATCTACCTTAATTTTCTTTTTTTTTCCAATACATTGGCTGCTCGGGTTGCTTGGAAGAAATTGCTTGAAGCAATAAAGCCGCCCTTTGCATCAAATGTCCTGTCTGTGTGTGTGAAATTTGTATTTGTTTTGTATGCAATAAAGATTATAAATAAATAAATAAATAAATAAAACCAGCCAAGTGCGAATCGGACTCGCGCACCGAGGGCTCCGATCAAACCTACTTTTTATTATATTGTTGTAAGTCTTAAATGTATGTTTTAGCAATCTTTCTTTTAATTGTGCTGTAAGACATTGCTTTTAACTCGGTGTTTACGGGAAGTACAATGTAGGTTTTGATTCCCTTGCGAATGTCGAAATATGGGATAATTTGCAGCATAAACGGCTGTATCTTTTGATTGCGTTGGCTTATAAGTTTCATTTTTCACAGCTTCGAGAAACCGTAGACTTAAGTATTCGATATTAATTTCAGCTCAATACCTCCACGCTTTTCAGAAAACTTTAAAATTATTAAAAAAAATTTTTTTTACGATGTAATATAAAATTTCATTTTTTGCAATTATTCCTCTATCTGTGCTATAAAATATTGCTTCGTACCGAATTTCAAGATTCTGAGTTCACGGGGAGTACACTGTAGGTTTTGATTTTTGATTCCCTAGCAAATGTCGAAATTTGCGAATATATCAAGCTGAAATTTATACCGAATACTTAAATCTACGGTCTCTTCAAGCTGTAAAAAATCAAACTTATATGCCAACGCAATCAAAAGATACAGCCGTTCATGCCGCAAATTATCGCAAATTTCGACATTCGCATTTGAATCAAAACCTACAGGGTGCTTCCCATGAACACAGAGTCTTGAAATTTGGTACAAAGTAACGTTTTATAACACAGATATAGGAATAATTACGAAAAATATTAATTTTTTTATAGTTTTAAACTTACAATCCCTTTACTCATGAACGCTTGTACATTAAATTAAAATTAATTGATATTCACATCAAAAACTCAGGTCTATAATATAGTCTTTAAGCTGTAATAAAATCAAATTACTATGTCAACGCAATCAGGAGATACAGCCGTAAATGCTGAAAATTTTCGCAAATTTCGACATTCGCAAGGCTATCAAAATTCAAAACCTGCAGGGTACTTCCCGTGAACTCAGACTCTGAAATTCGCTACGAAGCAACAGCACAACAAGCACAGATAGAGGAATAATTACAAAAAATAAACATTTTTAATTACTATAAAAAAATATCCTTTATAATTTTAAAGTTCTGTCGAGACCCTTTTTCTCAGGAACGCGTCGAGGTATCAAGCTGAAATTTATATCGAATACTCAAGTCTACGGTCTTTTGAAGCTGTGAAAAAATTAAACTTATAAACCAACGCAATCAAAAGATACAGCCGTTTTATGTTGCAAATTGTCGCAAATTTCGACATTTGGTTAAGTCTTGAAATTTGGTTAAAAGCAATGTCTTATAGCACAAATAAAGGAAAAATTTCTAAAAAATACATTTTAGACAGCGCGAGTCGGACTCGCACTTGGCCAGTTTTTTTTTGTAAATATAAAAAGTAAAAAAATGTATAAAAATTTTCCCAAGTTTTTGCTTATAACTTCTATTGAATACGATTTTTAACGAGTACGATTGCCCCCCCCCCCCAATCGTACTCGATCTATCTTTCCAGCCGCGTGACCCCCCCCAAAATGTCAGGCTGGGACCGCGCCTGTTTCAGCAATCGGCAACTGAGAAGTGAATCAAAGTTACTTGCTAGATTTCAATTATCATCGAGAACAGACAAATTTTGGTCTTATAAAGTAAAAACTACTGGGCCTACCCGAAATAAATTAAATACATAAAAAAATATACCGACCGAATTGAGAACCTCCCTCTTTTTTTTTTATTTCCACCCCGTGTGATGTTTGATCTAACTTGAAAGATAGGATAGGTTACATCTTTATGAATTAAATGTCAAGAAATATAAAATTACCCAGTAGGTTCACAACTTCAAGAGCACGTAAAAAATTAAAAATCACATTTATAAAAAAATTACCGTTTGGCTTTTTAAAACTTGCTCTATCAGGTAGCTACCCCAAAATTTTTATTTTATTATTCATAAGGCTTCAATCGAAAAATTGATATCTAAATGTGGTAAGTGCATTTTAATTTACATGGTGATTAATAAAAAACAAAGTAAAAACAAGGTGTCTAGACAGTTATTTGTAAAAGCGCCATCTATTGTCGAGAAGTTAAAACTATTTCAAATCTATAACAGCGCCATCTATTGACAATAATGGGAACTTGACACATGGCGATATTACAAATAACTGTTTCAAGTTCCCATTATTGTAAATAGATGGCGCTGTTATAAATTTTATTTAGTTTTAACTTTTCGACTATAGATGGCGCTATTACTCTGGCTCGTCCTCAGGAGCGCTGGTGCAGTGAACTCCTATAAATAATTTTATTATACCTGCTCATTATTTAAAATCTATCGTAAAAAACTCCAATACTAATATCAATAAAATAAGTACCTTTATACATTACAAATAAAATACATTACATACACTCTTGTTCATTTAATAAGTAACACGCGAAAAGAGCTTACGGAGCGCTCTCGATTGCGCTCCTATGAAACAACATTCAGTACATTGCCTACATACGAAATCCAATAAGAGTGAAAGAGAAATTTCGCCACAGTCCTGCGCGTGAAACAAAAGATTTACTATGGAAAAATAGCCATTTTCGGCTCTCAAGCGACGTTGCGCATCGCATGACAGCAGCAATTGCGCGCGACGTTGCCACTCCTATATTATAAACAAACACTATGAATACGCTCGCGAATGCAAATTCGGGGATTTTCTAATTTTGCTAAATAATAATTGAATTCGTTTTGAAATACTTTATAATTTTTAGTGTTTATATAGACACTAGATTTCCGCCCGCGGCTTCGCCCGCGTTTTCAAAGGAAAACCCGCATAGTTCCCGTTCCCGTGGGATTTCCGGGATAAAACCTACCCTACGTGTTAATCCAAGTTACTTTCTATATGTGTGATAAATTTCATTGTAATCGGTTCAGTAGTATTTGCGTGAAAGAGTAACAAACACACACACACACACACACACACATCCTCACAAACTTTCGCATTGATAATATTAGTAGGATTAAAACTGCTTTTTACATTATCTCTCTGATTAAATTTTTTAATTTATCTATCAAATTAAATACTTAATTAAATCACTACATAGTATAAAACAAAGTCGCTTTCTCTGTCCCTATGTCCCTTTGTACGCTTAAATCTTTGAAACTACGCAACGGATTTTGATGCGGTTTTTTTTAATAGATAGAGTGATTCAAGAGGAAGGTTTATATGTATAATAACATCCATTAAATAGTGGAGAAGTACTGTTATTTTTGAGGTTTCTAATGTGATGTCATAAAAAATTACATTTTTTCCGCTTACATTGCATACGCAGGCTGAACCCTACGAGTTTTATCAAAATAATGTATTATAATATGTATTATACACATTGAAAATGTCTACAGAAAAGTCCGCGATGGTATATGTCTATCTCTTATGGATAACTTTTTTTTGTCATTTACTTTTTACGACAAATAATGGCTAATTTTCGAAGCGATTTTCACCAATACAGCATTAATCCTTAACCAATTAAATACCTTGAATACATTGTTCATTTAATATAGATCTATATGGCCCTTTACACCGTATGATTTAAGTGAATATTTTCGAAGATATTACAGATTTAAAAATTGCGGGACGTAGCGTTTGCGGCGGTCCGGTGCGGGTCGCTATGTTTTTATATACAACGTTCACAGTTTTTCTGTAGTGTATTTAGTATCAGCGTTGCACCCGTGCGAAGCCGGGGCGGGTCGCTAGTAAATAATAATATTACCTTCACTATCGCCTAAAAACGGCTTAGAGCAATCTTCCGTATCCTCTCCCATCTCACGAGTCACGGAACCGTTGTATTAAGTTCTCTTCTGAATTATTTCTGAGAAACACGAAATATAAGGTTATTTATTATGCATACCATGTTTAAATATAAATTTATAGTTGAATCGTTTCTATCGCCTGAAATACGTATTTTATCATAATTTATCTATAATATTATTTTTTATTGACTTATCGAAATTTTCCTGACTTATAGAAATTTTCCCCACAAAGAGAAATTTTCCTGACGTATAGAAATTCTCCTGTCTTATCGAAATTTTCCCGACTTATGGATTTTTCCTGACTTATAGAAATTTTTGCGGCAAAGAGAAATTTCCCTGACGTATAGAAATTTTCCTGACGTGTAGAAATTTTCCTTTCTTATGGAAATTTTCCAGCCTATAGAAATTTTCCTGGAGTATATAATTTTTCCTGACTTATACAAATTTTCCTGGCGTATAGAAATTTTCCTGGCTTATAGAAATTCTCCCGACGCATAGAAATTTTCCTGACGTATTAAAATTTTCCTGGCTTATAGAATTTTTCCTGACGTATAGAAATTTTCCCGACTCATGAATTTTTCCTGACGTATAGAAATTTTCCGGACTTATGGATTTTTCCTGGCGTATAGAAATTTTCCCGACTTATGGAATTTTTCCTGACGTATAGAAATTTTCCCGACTTATGGAAATTTTCCTTTCTTATAGAAATTTTCCCGACTTATCGTAATTTTCCCGACGTATGGATTTTTCCTGGCGTATAGAAATTTTCCTCACGTATAGAAATTTTCCTCACGTGTAGAAATTTTCCTGGCGTATAGAATTTTCCTGACGGATAGAAATTTTCCTGGCGTATAGAAATTTTCCTTGTTTATAGAAATTTTCCTGGCGTATAGAAATTTTCCTTTCTTATGGAAATTTTCCTTTTTTATGGAAATTTTCCTGCTTATAGAAATTTTCCCGACTTATAGAAATTTTTCCTGACTTATCGTAATTTTTCTGTCAATCGAAATTTCCCTAACTATTGTTTTTTAACAATGATTTTTCATTTTTCTAATGTTCCTAAAATTTGAAATTTTTACGACTGATTAAAGTACTACCAACCACCCACCTATTCCCACCCACATCCCGTACGCAATGCTCTCTATCCACAGGCCGCACGTGCGCAGAATGGCTCAGTATCTGCATAGCTAGCGAACGTATAAACTCGCCCGGTCGTTGGGCGCTTTCACCAGGGCCCTGGAATTATGGAATTATTATTAATTTCATGAACAATATCATCATCATCATTTTTATTGAAAACAATATTCATATATTTTTCTTTGCCCGCGGATTCCCCTGATGTTAAATTCGCATTAGTATGAGTCGTTTCACCGCTGTCAAAAGTTACCCATGGCCATGTCACATTAAAACGAATAAACACACTTTCGCATTTATAATATTACTAGAGGTCCGCCCCGGCTTCGCCCGTGGTACATATTTCGCAATAAAAGGTAGCCTATGTCCTTTCTCGGGTATCAAAACATCGCCATACCAAATTTCATGCAAATTGGTTCAGTAGTTTAGGCGTGATTGAGTAACAGACAGACAGACAGAGTTACTTTCGCATTTATAATATTAGTATGGATTTATAATGTGGTGCTCATTTTTTTTGTAATAAATTATCCTGCTAACGCTGTGCTATTGTATTTTCGTTGTTTTATTTCAAGTGAACACCCAATACCCATACAATTTTGTCACGAGCCGCCTCTGACTGTTACCTGACACTGAGGTTGAAGAAATGTGATAGTGATTTTGTGATTTAGGAAAATTTAAACTGATAAACTATATTTTGTATGTAATAGATTTATCTTTGCACGGAGAAAATTTGGTTTTGTTTATTGTTGAAACTTTTCAATTTGTTGACCGATGCCATTCGTATCGATATGTACAGCTACCCAGTGTGAACCTGGTTTATCATCCGCATCCAAAAATATCGAAGCAGTATATAATAAGAATGAACAATCATTTATTTTTAATATCACAAAATATTCGAGAGCTATAAATTTACGACAAACAATAGGAGCTTTATGAAAAAAGAAAAAAGAGATTCTCTTTTTTTTTTAACTTTTTGACTTGATTGGACTAATATTTTATATAACTGCCATCTATGATCGAATAGCCTGTACCATCTGACAAGCTAGCAACTTTTAATATCATTGACTTTTTACAGATGGCGCTAAAATGAAATTTTTATTTTCTTCTTCTGTTCCATTATTTACTTTATATGTTGATTTCATTATTTATATTTACATGGTTATTACATTAAATTAACAAAAATATGGATTTCATATTAATATTTTTTCACAAACTTTTAATTCAATGTTGTGCGCACACTTATTTTGTCTATGAAAAAAGAAAAGAAACGTCTAGTCCATGGATTCATTTGACAGTTTGCTCTGGGGCTTCTGTCGCGTTCAGTGGTTCAATTGGTGTTACGGTATATGAATGGATTTATTTCGCTTTATGAAGTGTTTTTATGAAGTTGTGAATGATAATTGTCGAAATTATCGCCTTTCCACTATCTAAAATTAGTGGTGTGATTATTAGTGAATAAAAAGGTTGAGTTGATTAGAAATAACGTGCGTAAGTGGACAAAATTGTGTTATATTATTTCAAATTCGCCGGCTTGTTGTGGTGAGTACAATCGATATTTACCCCCCTTTTTTGTTGATTGTCGAGATAATTTCTTATTTAATATGCAGATAAATGTACGTTAATTCATTTATAAACTCGTCTGTAGTTACGGGTCAAACGTAAACACAAGGAAAATCAAAATGTATATTGTTTATTGCACGGTTAGTATCCTTCATTTCTACTTAAGTACTTACCGTGTTCTTATTGCATTGTTATTATTACTACAAACGTGATTGATGCTCAATAATAATAAATTTTATCGTGGTTTTTGCATGTGATTATGTTGTATTTCATTCAAATGTTGATAATAAACGGCCGTTTTTGTACGTAATGTTGATATCATCGACTGCGTGTTCCCTTTTCAAATATAACTAGGTTTAACAGCAAAGTGGATTTAAATTTGTTCTAATTTCAAATTTCGTTATCTAAATTTAAATTTACCTCGTAGCTATATTAATTGATTGATTAATTATGAATATTTGTATTGTTTAAAAATTTAATTAATTAAGTAGTAAAAATTTCTATATTTAAAACAAACTAATACAATAAGTCATATTGTAAAATTATTAACTCCATACTATAATAATTAATAATATACCTGATTATTTTGATTACAAAAATTAATCAAGTTATAAATTGTGTCTTGTCCTTTTAAAAAATATCTAAAACTGCATAGAACTTTTTTCACAAACATATAAATTATAATTAAACAGTTAAAAAGAGGACTCCTAGTTCCTACTTATTATATTTAGTAGAACAAACTAATACATAATTCAATTACAGTACTAAGAGAGTATAAAACTATAAATTTATAAAGAATAGAAAAAATTCGATCACGAGGCGGGACTCGAACCCGCATCCTTTCGCGCCATTCCGGGGCGGATGCCTGACCAATTCAGCCACTCGTGACCCGCCAGAGCAATCGAATTTATTCTATTCTTTCAGTATTATGTGTCTAAGGGACACACCACGCGCCATCTATTGAAATGATTAACAACCATCTCAACCAATATGAAACACTTTTTCTATTCTTTATAAATTTATATTTATAAAGCATTTTAATGCCATAAAACCAAAATATCAATTTCAACAAAAAAGGTCGTGTTCCATCGTCACAATATTGTATTCACTGAAAAGTGTTTCATATTGGTTGAGATGGTTGTTAATCATTTCAATAGATGGCGCGCGGTGTGTCCCTTAGACACATAATACTGAAAGAATAGAATAAATTCGATTGCTCTGGCGGGTCACGAGTGGCTGAATTGGTCAGGCATCCGCCCCGGAATGGCGCGAAAGGATGCGGGTTCGAGTCCCGCCTCGTGATCGAATTTTTTCTATTCTTTATAAATTTATATTTATAAAGCATTTTAAGAGCGCTTATTCAATTTAACGCAAGTCAAAATCTCCGCGATCTATTACGATAGATCGCGGCTTGCGATATCCTTTTACTATGAACAGCATAGGTCCACAGGAGAGCGCCCAGCAACATGTCCTCTCTCTGGAAAGGCTCGCTGCCGACTGATTTGAATCGGTTCGCGCGCAGTGTTTTATGGTACTTTTAAAAAAATTGTAGAAAAATAATATAGGTACCTTAGTTGATTTTTTAAATTTTATCTTATAAGTAAGACATTCTTTTACTGTAATATGTATAAATTATATTCAATTAAGTCAAATATCTTGGTGAAAATAATCATTTTGTCGACTATAATTTCTAAAAAAATTCACATTGTTCGGATTTTAATTTCGTAAGTTAGGAGTCCAAAATAAAAAAATCTTTTAACTAACTATTTTAATAAGGATTTTTGCAGTTAGTTAAAAAAAATTGTTTGTTAGATCTGTCGGCAATTTCAGATATTTTTAGCTTCGAAATTGACACTAAAAGTGAAATCAAGTAATCATCGGCTTAGTTATCTTGATGGTATTCACAAATACCGTATTAATTGAAAAAAACTCTTAACTAACAACATAGACACTAAAATTTCCTAAAATTATTAGTAATTCATATGTTTGTAAGATAAGTGGTTGATGGACAATGTGGTTTGAAAAATCACATATTTGAGCCAAACAGCGCACGGACCGCGTGCACGGCCTTAATGCCATAAAACCAAAATATCAATTTCAACAGGTATAGTTATATTTATTTTTTCTGTTTTTAAAGAGCTCCTATATAAAACATTTACAGATCTGTACTGTACAATATACTTGAAAGTAACATAAAATATTATAAACATAGTAAAATTTTTATTATTTTTCATAGAATTTTAACAAAATATAAGTTATACTTTGAAATATTGTTTCATGATGGAAGCACTATTACAATATTATTTCCTAAATATTGTAATACTGTGATGGAACTGCTTAATATGTGTCTTATACTTATTTATAATCATCTAGTTGTACACTTATTACTTTTAGTACCAAAATACCTAAATTCTTACATACAATTTTCCACAAACAAATGGAAAGTCACACATAAACTTAATATGAAACGCACACAAACAGTAAAATAAAGTATGAGATCATAGTTGACCTTTTAAATTTGCATGATTACGCCGCAGTCAATTTTGTTGTAGCTTTTTATTAATTAACTGCAAGAGCCAAGAGTAAATTAAAACATAAATGGTTGTTAAAAATGAAAACAAATTTTATTCCGTTTTACGTTTTAGATTCAAAATTTGAGAGTTGCTTCAGAAACTATGAAATTGTGCAAAGTGATTCCTGAAGTGATTTAATTTAAGTCTACCTATTTGTATTAAATATTTATATAATGAAAATATAATTTCATGTAAGAGGTAATATTATGTACTCTTTGCATTCTTCCGAGTGCATATGCACTGAAGTTGTGTTTGTGGTTTTCCAATTGGTGTTTTAAAATAACCATTGTGTATATTTTCTTATTATTGTAGCGCTAAAATCATAGTAAAAGTTAGAATGTGTGAAAATTACTCATATATGAACTTAAAAAAATAATACCTATCAAGCAAAAAATCGTTAATCCTTTCTACTTTTACTTTTATAACAGACTAAGAAAATGCGTCAGCACCAAACTCCAAATTATTCAGGTACTAGTCAGTATCTAGTAAGTTTAGTAACTATCTAAATCTAAAACACGGTACCTGTGTACGTTTCGTAATAGTTACGAATACCCGCAAACAAATGTACCAACATCCATTACAATTGTGAACAATTACGATACCTGCATTGCAGCTAACCAGATGCATTATGACAAAAATGTAGATAAATTGAAGCTAAGAATAACGTCGTACCGCATTCCTCTCTGTTTTGGCGATAAAATGTGGTATTTACGCCCACAGCTTGCTACATCACTTCTTATGTGTATAATTTATTAAAATTTTAACTCCATATTCAGTTTTATTTGATAGTTTTCCATTTCGTTTGCAAAGTTTTAGGTAACGCGCTGTGTGTAAAGTTATAATTATGTTAGAGCTTTCCGCCATTGCTATAGAAAAACATAATTTAAATAACTTCCAGTTATGAGTCCCTTTCAAGGATTAAAACCACAGAAAGTTTCGGTTCTCGATCGAGGATCTTCCTTTTGTAATATAACTTTTCCATTTTCCTCTTACTATTAGAAAAATCCATCAAAGAGCATAAATTGTCGTATACCTACATTATTATCTAAAATAGGACTACCGTTTTGTTTTATTTATAACGTTCTTACTAATTCGAGAAAAATAACATTATTATTCCATGATATTACAGAAAGTTATTAGTAAATTTCTAAAATACAATCTAATAGTGAAATATGAATAAGTAATATTTAATAGAAAGCAGGATTCAGCATATTATCATACAGTTACAAACATGTACACATATTCAATACAAAAACCTTCGCCGGAACACCATGTAGGTACGACGTATCTCTTCACACGATTATTGAATCATTTCTACACCTTATCGAAAACGATTTTCACCTAATTATGACATTTATAGTGTAGAAAACTGCTCTCTAAAGCAAGCCTTGTACGAGCACTGACCGGTGCAATGCCCTAGCGAGGTTTGAGGCGCGCTCCACATGCGAACCGTGGAGAAACAATGATTCTCCCATCTGGAATTAAATCTGTGACGTCATCGGTTTATAGTTTCATATAGGGTGTTCTCCATGGGAAGGCTAGCACGGCCGCTTTGTGTTTACAGATAATATGTTATTATATTTAATTGATAATGAATGCAGTGGGAACGTAAGTTGCAGCAACTTGCAGCATATGCATGTCATTTTCTGTGTCTTTTTATTAGGTAAGATTGGTTTTCAAAAATATTGAATAGAATACAGATTTTAATCGTAGATCATAGTAGCAGTAGTGCATGTTTCGTCTTCAAAACCTATTTATTGCGGTGTGTGGTAAACTTGTTAAGTGATGCCAGTGAATTTCCTCTAATGGAATTGAAAATACCTCGCTTACTTGTTTTCGGTTATAGTTTAGGAACAATTCAATCAGTGGTGATTGTAATATCACTGGGATAATGTGTGAGAACAATAGGCATAATAATCGCTAGAACATCGGCGCTTTATTGAACTTGTGATAATTTACTCGAATCGAAACTTATATATTCATATTATTAGGAGGAAAGTATTTTGTGTTGATAATCTTAATACTATCTCGCCGGCTCCTTCCCCAGGAGCCGTGGGTATCTATGCAAGATTTCCCCACTTAAAAAAACGGTGGGTAGTGGAATAATTGAATATTGGAAGCCGTTTTATTTTCATTTGTTTAGTTTATTGGGGAATGTAGATTATACTGAAATGCTGTCAATCTTTATCTCAATTTTTTTATTGATAAGATAATATACCGTAGGTATATCAGCGGTTAAAATGGTAAAGCCTCTGACTTCAATAAAAAAACCCTCATAGACTATAATAAAGATATTACGGATTATGTTTTGTTCTAGGATTACCTACTTTTATTAACTATTATTTATTGTTTTATGAATAGCTAAAAAACAATATAAGTGTATTATAATTTATAATGGACAATAGATTACAATATAATGATGTTACGTTAATAATGAATATTGAATGAATTATCACGCGTGTAATCTTATCATAATAAAAAGTTACTTTTTATGTATTTTTGTACGCTTTCTATAATATGTTATCTATGATAACACGATTTTATATGTAATCCGATAATATATTATAAGAGGCATTTCACAATTCTGTTGTATTAAATCATTTTTTTACCAGCAATATAATTGAACGTGATATAACTATGTTGTTGTATTGTATAATATGACGTTATTAGTGTAGGTAATCACTACGTAGTATAAAACAAAGTCGCTTTCTCTGTCCCTATGTCCCTTAAATCTTTAAAACTACGCAACCGATTTTGATGCGGTTTTAATAGATAGAGTGATTCAAGGAGACGGTTTTAGTATATAATTTATCAGGTTTTAGACAAAGCGGGCGAAGCCGCGGGCGAAGCCGCGGGCGGAAAGCTAGTTAATAAATAACATGCAATTAACGAAAGTCTTCTAGGAGAGTCTTCAACAGCTTTTAGTGATGTGATTTCATCTTATATTCTAGCAAAGAATTTCAAATTTTGAATTTATATGCATGTGGGTATTTAAGTATATAATTTGTAGATAGGTATCTACTTATTCCAATAGGTCTTACTTATACAATTCACTTGTTCGGTTTCTTTTAAATGCATGCCGGTATTTATAGGAAAATGAAATGATAGTGCGTGATGAACTAAGCCTTGAAAGATTTCAAAGCTTTGTAAAACAAAGTAGGCATATATAATAGATATATTATGTACTAGCTGTGCCCGCGACTTCGTCCGCGTGGAATAGTGACTGCATAGTAGTTACTACTTAAGGTGATTGCTACGATCTGTTCCCAGCCAATGTCCCGCTAGATGGCGCTGAATACTACATTTCTAGTTTATTTGAGTTTTTGCGTAATTGGAAAAGATTAAGGTCGTAGGAATAGTCATGGCGATTACTGAATATTATATTTTATTTAAATATGTCATATCATTGCCTTAAAATCCACCCAATTCGGTAAAACCATGCGTTTTAACATCTGTCATTGCATACAGGGTCGTTTACACACACAGACGTATACAAAAATGATAAAGATTGAACTCTAGATGGCGTGAATGTAAAACAAGTTTTCCATTTTTCTGTATGGGTAGACAAAACTTCAAAACGCCACCTGCTACGGTTTATATTATGAACGATTAGCTTTCCGCCCGCATTTAAAAAAAAAACCCGCATAGTTCCCGTTCCCGTGGGATTTCCGGGATAAAACCTATTCTATGTGTCCAAGTTACGTTCTATATGTGTGCTAAATTTCATTGTAATCGGTTCAGTAGTATTTGCGTGAAACACACACATACACATCCTCAAAAACTTTCGCATTAGTAGGAAGTAGGATTGTTATAAAAATAAAAGTTATATTTGTTGGCGTAAACTATTTTATTGTTAATTTTGGGAAATAAAAAATGTCAAAATTGATTACAATAAAACGCAGTTTTATTTTATTACATTATAATTTTGTTTTTTTTATCAAAACATGTATTTGAAGAAGCATATAATATACCGATCTATGCCTATTCACTCAAAACTAATAACACTAATGATAAGTAAATTATTTCAGTAACATTTCATAACCAACACTCATAAACAAGATACAACAACAAATCTAAAACACTATTTATTATGTGATAATAAACAGGAAGGTGAAAACATATTTCCGATTTCGACGCACTCTAAAGCTTTGTAAAACATAGTAACATAATGATGTAAGCATGTATGCCTAATGAAATATTTTTCACCTTTTGGTTTTACAGTAAATACAAAATAAAAAGAAATATACAGTGGTTATGTAGATTCTAAACAAACTACAACCAAAATACAATTAGAACAAAAATCATTTGACTTGTTGATTTCACTCTCTGCCTTGAAACTTCCTGTCTTGAAACCACTGCTGCACTGGTGCTGCAAAGAAAACATACTAAATATATTTGTTACTTTGTGACAAATACTGTTTGGCATTCACTTCAAAATGGTAGTACCATCAATCTCCAAAACTTGACGGTACCTCCACTGCACTCTCTTGAAACTTCCTGTCTTGAAACCACTGCTACACTGGTGCTGCAAAGAAAACATACTAAATATATTTGTTACTTTGTGACAAATACTGTTTGGCATTCACTTCAAAATGGTAGTACCATCAATCTCCAAAACTTGACGGTACCTCCACTGCACTCTCTTGAAACTTCCTGTCTTGAAACCACTGCTACACTGGTGCTGCAAAGAAAACATACTAAATATATTTGTTACTTTTTGACAAATACTGTTTGGCATTCACTTCAAAATGGTAGTACCATCAATCTCCAAATTTGCTCTAAAATAAAAATCGCCTTCTATTCTTTGCTTGAATTTTCAATTGATGTTGCAGGAGCATTTTTCACTGGAATAATAATATAATTTATTATATCTAAATATAATATTTTTTATTCAGATCTTTTCACGTAAAGGAGGCCTGTGTCCCACCAGTTGGAACATATTGATGGGCTTTATGAAGTAAATAAAACTGTGAGTGTACATACCATTCAAATCTATACATTTCGCATTTTTTTGAACACGTCTCAATATTATTTCAGGCAGAATACAGTTTTTAAAAAATTCAGATAATTTGGGCATCATATTACTGATAAATTCATTATCTCGACAAACTTCTATTACAGTCAAAGGTTTAGTGACTGAAATAAAACATATGAAGTAGCACTTATTCATTTTGCTGACACGCATTTGTCCTTGGATCTGAAATAAAATTTGAATATAGTAAGAAATTTCACATTATACCTATTAGTGTCTTGTTTAGAATTTTAATGTGTCGAAAACTATCAACCTTAGAGAAAAAATACAAAGAATAAAAAGGGTTTATTTTAGGCTATTCTTGCCGATAAAACCATAAAAAATAGGTATTATATAGACTAAAAAAAATTTCAAAATTTCGTCTAAGTCCAGATCCCATTGTAAATGAGTATATTATAACTCGATTATCTCGAAAACTATCAACCTTAGAGAAAAAATACAAAGAATAAAAAGGGTTTATTTTAGGCTATTCTTGCCGATAAAACCATAAAAAATAGATGTTATACTGACTAAAAAAAAAAATTTCAAAATTTCGTCTAAGTCTTTTTTCCATAGCGCCCCCAAGGAGCTACACTCCAACCGATATACCTCGTGTCATCGTGAAATAGCGCGAAATCCCTACATCCAAACTTGGCCGTGTTTACGTCTTCGTAACTAATTCTGTTTCTGGCTTCTTAGCCAGAAACAGAATTAGTTGTATTATGCAGGTTCACTTACCTCCCTTCACCATAATATCTCTTCATTGAACTTCGAACTCGTTTCAAAGATTTGCGCGCCCCCGAATATCCGTGTTGCCTGTACGACGCCTTGCTTGTTCGAACAGACATTTTAGGCGTAATCTAAATCTGAAAACAAATGAAAAACAAATGAAAAACGAAAGAATGCTTACTTTTAGACACTCAGTATTTGAATAAAATATAATAATATCGTAAGTCACAACCATATGTATTGAAAGATCGCAATTCGCAAGTGAATTGAAGAAAGATACCTAGGGTACTTACCTAGTCAGAATCCTTTATGATTGAGTTGCGTTCTGAAATAAGATCTAGAAAAATAAAATATTACAGTAAAATTTACTTATCTTTATATTTCAATGTTATCTTTATATACCTGGTATAAATGGCCGACGAATAAAAAAAAATCTGATTAGATTAGCGATTTATTTTAATTACGGAACAAAAAAAAAGGATTGTAAGTAACTGAATTATGTTTGTTTCTGAACGCACCATAAGTTTTCGACGACGCGCGACGTGAACGGAGTACGAGTAGAGTTATAGGTATACCACTGAGCAAGTAAGGTATACCTACCTACTTTGATAAAACAATCTAATAATATTGTGTGTCTGTCTGAAAATTCGGAAAAGCATATTTTGCCAATATTTGCAAGTTTGTGACTACTTTCGTAGTTTAAATATAGTAGGTAAAAAACAATGGTAATGTAAATTCTAAACAAACTACTACCAAAATACAATTAGAACAAAAATCATTTGACTTGTTTATTTCACCCAGAGGCCAGAGGTGGCTCGTGACAAAATTGTATAGGTGTTCACTTGAAATAAAACAACGAAAATACAATAGCGTTAGCGGGATGATTTATTACAAAAAAATGAGCACCACATTTTATAAATGTCTATAACACTAAAAATTACAAAGTACAGGCTATTTCAAAACGAATTCAATGATTATCAATAATTAGTAAATCACCGAATTTGCATTCGCGAGCGTAGGTATCCATAGTGTTTGTCACTGACGGTCACTGACCTCTATAACTCAGTGGTGTTTGTGTGGCAACGTCGCGCGCGCAATTGCTACTGTCATGCGATGCGGCAACGTTGCGTGAGAATCAAAACGCTACTTGAGTACGGTTTATTATGAACGATTGTTATAAAAATAAAAGTTATACAATATACATATTTGTTGGCGTAAACTATTTTATTCATCATTAATTTTGGAAAATAAATAATGTCTAAATTGATTACAATAAAACGCAGTTTTATTTTATTACATTACACTATTGTTTTTTTTTTATCAAAACATGTATGTATTTGAGTAGTTAGTAGCATATTATATTCTGAATTTCTGATCCATGCCTATTCACTCAAAACTACCTAATAACACTAATGATTTGTAACAGTAAATTATTTCAATAGGTAGGTATTTGAACATTTCCCAACAAGACGTAAGAATAATTATTCGTAGGTATACAAGATACAATAACAAATCTAATACACTATTTATTATTTTATTATTTACTAGCGGTCCGCCCCGGCTTCGCCCGTGGTACATGTTTACGTTTTCTCTCCATAAGAAGTAAGAACCATCCTCGTACTTCAAGGAATATAATAAAAAAAGAATTATCGAAATCGGTTCAGCCGTTCTCGAGTTATGCGCTTACCAACACATTTTGCGATTCATTTTTATATTAGACTAGCGGTCCGCCCCGGCTTCGCCCGTGGTACATGTTTACGTTTTCTCTACATAAGAACCATCCTCGTACTTCAAGGAATATAATAAAAAAAGAATTATCGAAATCGGTTCAGCCGTTCTCGAGTTATGCGCTTACCAACACATTTTGCGATTCATTTATATATATATATAAGATTATGTGAAAATAACCAGGAAGGTGAAAAACATATTTACGAAAACATAGTAACATATGGCTGTCGCTACAATAATTATATTTCAATTTTATCTTTTTATACCTAGTAGAACTGGCCGACGAATAAAAAAAATCGTATTAGAATACAATATATTACGGAACAAAAAAAGGATTGTAACTGAATTAGGTATGTTTGTTTCTGGGCGCACCGTTTTCGACGACGCGACGCGCGACGTAAGCGTATAGGTATAGGTACCTACTTTGCTAAAACAAACTAATAAAATTGTGTGTCTGTCTGAAAATTCGGAAAAGCATATTTTGCAAGTTTGTGATTACTTTGATAGTTTACCGATTTATAATAATTGTAATTGTAATTGTATAATATATAATTTGCAATGTGGTGAAATTTCATAAAAATCACGGGCCAATTTTTTGTTTTGAATCCCACCGAAAATATAATTGCGTTATTAGAATAATTAATTACTATACCTACCCACGATCAATTATTACAATATAGTCTCAAATGCATACTAGAGAAATATTGCAATTTGATTCAATTAAAATGCATAGCATACAAAAATAAATTCACAACACAAGAAATTCCGCGCGCAAATCATAGCGCGTGTCAATGAAATCAAGAATGTTTTATATCAAGCCGACGCGGACGAGCGACGACGCGACGCCGAACAAAAGTACCTACGACGGACGACCACGCTTCGAGTTGCCAAACACACAGCCAAACAACAATAATGAGTAATAAATTGTTTACAAAAAAAACAAGTTTTCCATTTTTCTGTATGAGTAGACAGAACTTCAAAACGCCACCTGCTACGGTTTATATTATGAACGATGGTTATAAAAATAAAAGTTATATTTGTTGGTGTAAACTATTTTATTGATCAATAATTTTGGAATTTAAAACTGTCAACATTGATTACAATAAAACGCAGTTTTATTTTATTACACTATTGTTTTTTTATCAAAACATGTATTTGAAGTACCATATAATATTATGCTGATCCAAGCATTTTCACTCAAAACTAATATCACTAATGATTTGTAAAAGTAAATTATTTCAATATACATTTCATAACCAACAAGTAAGAATAATTATTATTATTCCTACCTACAACAACAAACCTAAAACACTATTTACTATGGGAAAATAACCAGGAAGGTGAAAAACATTATATTATTATTTACGATTTCGACGCACTCGACTTTTAGTAAAATATAGAAGGTAAACATAATATTATGGTTTTGATTTTTGCTACTAGTATAAGAAAACTGCGTGTTCAAACTACTTGTTTGTCTGTCTGAAAATTCGGAAGTACTTTGGTAGTTTACCGATTTATAATAATATTGTATATATCGTTGTTTAAAAAATATTCAAACACAATAAAATATGATATACTGATTTATCACTGGTTTCAGTGATGAACTGATGAGTCAATGTTAGCCACTATACTTTCGTCATACGTGTGTATGATTGATGTGATTTGCAACGTGGTGATATTTCAGAAAAATCACGGGTCAAATTGTCCCACCGAAAATATAACTGCGTTATAAGAATAACTATACCTACGATAAATTATACATAATACAATATAGTCTCAAATGCATACTAGTGAAATATTTTATTTGAATCAATAAAATAAAAAAAAAATAAAAAATAATAATAATACAAAAATAAATTCACAACACAAGAAAATCCGCGCGCAAATCATAGCGCGTGACAATGAAATCAAGAACTTTCGAGCCGACGCGACGCGGACGACGAAGGAGCCTAACAAAAGTACCTACAATCATTTAGGCGGCTCGTGACAAAATTGTATGGCCGTGTTCACTTGAAATAAAACAACGAAAATAGGTACCTACAATAGCGTTAGCAGTACAAAAAAAATGAGCACCACATTATAAATGTCTATTTATACACTAAAAATTATAGAGTATTTCAAAACGAATTCAATTATTATTTAGCAATAATTAGAAAATCCCCGAATTTGCATTCGTGATCGTATTCATAGTGTTTGTCTACACTAATATTATAAAGAGGAAAACTTTGTTTGTTTGTTTGATTGTAATGAATAGGCTCATAAACTACTGGACATTTTACCAATGTTTGCAAGTTTGTGATTACTTTGATAGTTTACCGATTTATAATAATTGTATACTTATATCATTGTTTAAAAATATTCAAACACAATATGATATAGGTACTGATTTATCACTGGTTTCAGTGATGAACTGATGAGTCAATGTTAGCCACAATACTAATCACTTTCGTCATACATGTGTATGAACTATGATTGATGTGATTTGCAATGTGGTGAAATTTCATAAAAATCACGGGCCAATTTTTTGTTTTGAATCCCACCGAAAATACATATATTACTAATTGCGTTATTAGAATAATTAATTACTATACCCACGATCAATTATTACAATTTACAATATAGTCTCAAATGCATACTAGAGAAACATTGCAATTTGAATCAATTAAAATGCATAGCATACAAAAATAAATTCACAACACAAGAAATTCCGCGCGCAAATCATAGCGCGTGTCAATGAAATCAAGAATGTAATTTTATATCAAGCCGACGACGACGCCGAACTAAAGTACCTACAGTACCATTTACCTTCAGTGTACAATACAGTTTACAGACCTACGACGGACGAACAATAATGAGTAATAAATTGTTTACAAAAAAAAACATAGTTTCTAAGGTCATTAGTTTTATTTTATTTTATTGTTATTTTCTTTGAACGATTGGAAATGAAATTACTCAATTTTTACACAGAACTTTGATTTATTAGAATTATGCTCATTATGCATAAGATAACGAACGCGAATGCACGACATCTAGCGCGTCAATGTCTAAACATCGCCTTTCGTTTAGACATTGACGCGCTAGATCTGTAATAAGTATATAGTCTATGCGCTAGATGTCGTGCTTTATGTCGTGTTTCGCTTGGCAAAAGTCACGCACACTACTGTAGAAGTGTCAAATTTTTCCGGTATTTTACTGTTGTTTTTCTAAGTAAATATTGTAAATTATTGATTAAAAAGGTCGAACGCGCACACATTTCATTATAGAGAAGTGATAAAATGATTAGTTTTAAAGAAATAGTGTCTGTGTTAAGTGTTTAGAGGTAATCAAAAATGTATGGAGGGACGGTCGGAACATCCACCTTAACTTTTATTGAATAAACACGTACTACCATAAATAATTAAAAGAACAGTTAGTAAAATTTATTACTAAACTGAGCTAAAAAATAAAAAAATAAGTGCCTAATTAATTTTCTACGTAAAATTTATTTTAAATTATGGCATATTATTTTTTAGGCACCAGGAGGGAGAGGAGCAAATTTATTTACCTTCCTTCCTTGTATGGATGTTTTTGACAATATATTGTGCAGCAACTGAGTGCCGAGGCAAACGTCAAAACGTAAAGGAATAGAATCCGCTATCGATACTAATTGACATAAGCGTATGATGTTTTGCTAAGGATTTGTTCACCCTACCAACGACGACGACGACCACGAACAAAATTTTCATCCAGTCGCAATTTAATAAAATTGTGCAAAACACAATTAAAAATCAATTATTAAAATTTCCTGTCGTTCTGGTGATTGGAATTTTTATTTTTGAGATCAACGATGAATGAAAAAATAGATTTTTCGTAGAAACAGTGGCTCCTAGAAAAAAATGTATATGAAGTTTTTTAAAGATAATTTTATAATCTACAATTTTGGTAAAAGTTAAGGATACCATACCATACCATCATTATCATAATAATATATCTTATATATATATATTTTTTTATAATGGTACTTAATTTTAAAGATCGTCGGGAAGTTTGTAAAATTATATATATTCCTTTTCCTTCGTTGCGTTGGGTTTTTTTTTTAATTTTTAAACTTCGGTTTCTTATTTTCATTTAATATTTTCAAGTGAGCGAGACCTACCTCTACCTCCATAATACATTCCTACATCTGACATCTTTTAAGTTGGGCCGTAACCGTGCATAAATTGTAATGGACCACAGTGGCAAAAGAAGTGGTATATTTAAGAAAAAAAATTGCCAAGGGCCAGGCCTATGTGGCTTTGAGAAGAGTTCAAAATTTCCAGGGTGTGGCTATCCTCTCGCTCCCATGTCCCCCTCTTCTTTCACAGACTTTCAACCCTTCCCTTTCCATCCCTAGTAAATGGCAGAACCGATTTTGATGTAAATAATATTATCTAATTGTACCTATATGTACACGTCATATCCTATCGTTTGATGCTCCATTTGGTTTATTTATCTAACCACTGTCACCCCTAAAGTGCCCTATATGTAAAAAACGGATGAACCGATTTCGATAAAACATTACTAATTGTAATTCACCCGTTATGCACATTCATTTGATATATCACTTAGGTAGGTACTATCACAATATTTGACAACATTAGTTTCTTTCATTCCCACTTATACCTATATATAGGGTGTAATCGTTAAGTGTGCACAGGCGATTTTTCCGTAAGTATTACAGATAACAAAAAACTTTAAACTGATAACGAAAGTACTTAACCTAATGAGTAAAATGGCGGTAATAAATTTTTAAAAATAAATCGAGAAATATCAAAAAAATTATCTTTAAACCCTCCCATTCATTAAGTATGAAATATGAATATCCCATATACCTACATTTAATATGAAAGATTTTAGCTTTTTTTTTCTTTTTTTCGTTTTCTGCTTTAATTACTTCGCAAATTTGAAGTGACATTTTCCACATTTTTCCGGACATTTTCACGCATTTTCCGGATATTTTCCGGGAATTTTCCGGGAATTTTCCAGGCATTTTCCGGACATTTCCCTGACATAGCCTGTAAATGTCTGGAAAATCCCCGGGAAATGCTCGGAAAATCCCCGGAAAATGTCTGGAAAATCCCCGGAAAATGCCAGGGAAATGTCCAGAAAATGTCTGGAAAACATCGGGAAAATCCCCGGGATATGCTCGGAAAATCCCCGGAAAAAGCCTGGGAAATTCCCGGAAAATAACCGGAAAATGCCTGGGAAATGCTCGGAAAATGCGTGGAAATTACCGGAAAAATCGTGGAAAATCCCTGGAAAATGCCTGGAAGATATCCGGAAAATGCGTGAAAATGTCCGGAAAATATCCGGTAAATGCGTGGAAAATCCCCGGAAAATGCCAGGGAAATGTCCGGAAAATGTCTGGGAAACATCCGGAAAATCCCCGGGAAATGCTCGGAAAATGCCTGGGAAATTCCCGGAAAATGTCTGGAAAATCCCGGAAAATAACCGGAAAATGCCAGGGAAATGTCTGGAAAATATCCGGAAATTGCGTAGAAATTTCCGGAAAAAGCGTGGAAAATGCCTGAAAATGCCCGGGAAATGTCTGGAAAATATCCGGAAAATGCGTGGAAATTTCCGGAGAAAGCGTGGAAAATGTCTGAAAATGCCCGGAAAATGCTCGAAAAATGCGTGGAAATTTCCGGAAAAACCGTGGAAAATCCCTGGAAAATGCCTGGAAAATATCCGGAAAATGCCAGGGAAATGTCCGGAAAATGTCTGGAAAACATCCGGAAAATCCCCGGGAAATGCTCGGAAAATCCCCGGAAAAAGCCTGGGAAATTCCCGGAAAATAACCGGAAAATGCCTGGGAAATGCTCGGAAAATGCGTGGAAATTTCCGGAAAAACCGTGGAAAATCCCTGGAAAATGCCTGGAAAATATCCGGAAAATGCGTGAAAATGTCCGGAAAATATCCGGTAAATGCGTGAAAATGTCCGGAAAATATCCGGAAAATGCCTGGAAAATCCCCAGAAAATGCCTGAAAAATGTCCGGAAAATGTCTGGGAAATGCGTGGAAAATCCCCGGAAAATGCCAGGGAAATGTCCGGAAAATGTCTGGGAAACATCCGGAAAATCCCCGGGAAATGCTCGGAAAATGCCTGGGAAATTCCCGGAAAATGTCTGGAATATCCCGGAAAATAACCGGAAAATTCCAGGGAAATGTCTGGAAAATATCCGGAAAATGCGTGGATATGTCCGGAAAAAGCGTGGAAAATGCCTGGAAAATGCCCGGAAAATGCTCGGAAAATCCCCGGAAAATATCCGGAAAATGCGTGAAAATGTCCGGAAAAAGCGTGGAAAATGCCACTTCAAATTTGCGAAGTAATTAAAGCAGAAAACCAAAAAAGAAAAAGAAAGCTAAAATCTTTCATATTAAATGTATATGGGATATTCATATTTCATACTTAATGTATAGGGTTATTATCTTAGGGTTTAAAGATAATTTTTTTGATATTTCTCGATTTATTTTTAAAAATTTATTACCGCCATTTTACTCATTAGGTTAAGTACTTTCGATATCAGTTTAAAGTTTTTTGTTATCTGTAATACTTACGGAAAAATCGCCTGTGCACACTTAACGATTACACCCTGTATATAGGTATAGTAAATGGATGAACCGATTTTGATTAAATATGTCTAATTATACTTTACACGTCATGCCCTTTCATTTTATATGTCACTTGAGTCAAAATTCACTTTTTTTATTATCTACCACTTTTATACCTATATCAAATAAATGGATGAACCGATTTTGATAAAATTTGACTTATTTCTACTGATAGGTCGTTCACTTTCATTTAATATATCACTAAAGTATATTCGACAACTTTAGTTATTTTCATTCCCACTTTTACACAATAAATGGATGAACCGATTTTGATACAGTTTATTTAAGAACCAGCGTCGGAAAATATGCTGCCTAACAAAAAAACATCATCTAATTCGGATTACCTGCTAGCGAGCTACGGTGGCACAAACACACACACACACAGCGGTCAAACACTTATCACCCATATTTTTGCATCGGGGGTTAAAAATATAATATTATAAATACGACATAATTTAAAGGACATTTTATGTATAAAATTTACCTAGAAATAAGTATAATTTTAATTTGACCCCTCCCCCCTACTACCTCAGCTTACCCCCCCACCCTTGGGGACTTTCGATGATCACTTGGACATAACTGTAGCGTATAACAGATAACTTACGTTTTATCGTACACTGTATGTGTACCATAGAATGCCTTAGCAAATGTTCGCCGTGAGTACTTAAATGGTCATAACTTTTTTATTTATGAACCGATTGACATGAAATAAACACTAAATGTTAAATGAAGATTACCACAATATATTAGTGAAAACCGCATCGAAATCGGATAAGCCGTTTCTGAGATTAGCGTGTTCAAGCATACAGACAAACAGACAAACAGACAAAAAATTTTTTAACTACAGTTTTGGGTTTGGGATCGATTTAATAATAACCCCTGCTAATTTTTTTTACATATTTTCATTGTACAGACACCACTTTTCTAGAATTTTATTATATGTATTGATGATGCGTGATATTAAATAGTTCCATTTACTATCTACGTTGCGTGACAATTTAAATCACAAAATTTTCGTAGGTAGATATTGTTATTAGAACAAATTATTCTAAATACTATGTAGTGAAGATTCTGTTTTATTTGTATCTTTATGTGTGTAGTTAACAAACATTAACTAAACAAAAAAAAAAAAAAAAACATACTGCACCAATTAACGCGTCATTTAAATCATACAATAACATGAAGTTATTAAGGATATTCTGTAACATGTTCTAACAGACATGTTAAATAACAACCAACGTATACATTGCGTTTTACATTCGCTGTGAAGCATTTACTTATATCGCCTTGAATAAAACAAAAGATAATAGGATGCTTTATGATATTAATTAATATGGCCGAATTATTCGCTTAAACAAGGTGTCGCGTTCAGACTCATTTTTGTTAAGGTGCATTTACATCAAACGAACATAGAGCTAGAACAAGAGCATACTTTCGTGATCTTTTAGTAAACGTAAACTCGTATTCATTGTTGTTCAGTATTAGAACATTGCATTGAATCTTTCCGAACGCACTAAGAATTCGTTGTTCTTGATTGAGATGCTCTACGCCTGTTTACACTAAAATAATTTGACATAGACATAGACATTTTTTCATTTTTTTTTCATTTTTCATAGGGGGGTTAGAATGAAGATTCGCTCGTTTGATGTAAATGCACCGTTCTGTAAAGAAAGTGTAGGTGTGTTCGTGGTTGCGGAGTTATTAAAATATTAACACATATTAATGTATGTTTTGATATTATGCCCAAAACATGAGCATGGAAGGTCATCTTCTCTACAGCTCTAATGGATATATAATTAGCAGATTATAGCGTAGGTAGAAAACTTATGTAAATTACTTAAAGGTTTACAGAAGTGTACCTTTTTGATAGTTTTGATATGTTAACCTAAGTTACTTGTAAGCATTACAATTATTTTCATCAACTAGCGTTTAGTTTTACCTGATGTTATAAAAATTACCTTACAATTTACTGCGAATATTAAAAAATCATCAACATTTTTTATGTTTGAAATCGGATTGCTAAGACATAATAGACCGGACTCTCAGTGGAGTTTCGTTTGCAAAAATAGCGGACCTAAATCTGACTTCTGATATATATTGTATAGATCCCAGACATCCTATAGACAGATGTTGCCAACCAGTTTTGTGGTCCCCCTCTCCCCACCCCGGTAATTAAATATGGCATACAAAGAAAAAAATAAAAATTTCCAAAACATGCCGTGTAGGGTATCAAATGAAAGAGCTTATTGAGTAGATCACGAATATATAGCATACTATAACATTTCTTACACTTTCTCTAAGATTTTTTAGAAAATTTACGAAAATGCTCCATTTTTGAGTTAACTTTAAACCACTATAGATTGAAAACTCATGAATATATTTTTTAAATTATTATTTTAAATAATTAACAATAGTCCATTGTTTACGATTCAATAGTTCGTACAGTGAAATAGTTGCATGGGGGAGTGGGGGGAGCATTCAAAGATGGCGAGTATATTTTCAAGTTTATGCCAGAAATAAAGGCCTAATACAAAAATATCGGTGTCAGGGCTTAGAATAATTATCTCTGCACTGTCGTTGTGTTTGACAGAATGAAAAATATGGCAGAACATTCTTGAATCAGCCTCTGTGTGATTAGATTTCAAATCGGTAACTTCAGTGAAAGTTGCGCCTTGCAATTTAAAACATTTTGTGGGGTCATCAAATCCACCACATACATATAGCTCACTTATTACGAACTATTGAATCGTAAACAATGGACTATTGTTAATTATTTAAAATAATAATTTAAAAAATATATTCATGAGTTTTCAATCTATAGTGGTTTAAAGTTAACTCAAAAATGGAGCATTTTCGTAAATTTTCTAAAAAATCTTAGAGAAAGTGTAAGAAATGTTATAGTATGCTATATATTCGTGATCTACTCAATAAGCTCTTTCATTTGATACCCCACACGGCATGTTTTGGAAATTTTTATTTTTTTCTTTGTATGCCATATTTAATTACCGGGGTGGGGGGAGGGGGACCACAAAACTGGTTGGCAACATCTGTCTATAGGATGTCTGGGATCTATACAATATATATCAGAAGTCAGATTTAGGTCCGCTATTTTTGCAAACGAACATCTCCTCGGAGCCTGCTCTATAATGTTCTCGTGTATAAACTATACCTACAGCATGTGATGAAATAATATGAACAAATCCTAAATGCAGTAACATGTAATCACTCAGATGATAGAAATTCAATATAGCTTACTTGCTACTGCGCAATAGAATTTATTTCATAGTTTATTACATACATTCTACGGAATTTTAACGTCTTTTTACTAACCTCACCATATTTATTGTGTCTAGACATATCTGGTTATTTATTATCTATAGGAATTTAATAAATATTAAATTGGTTTCAGGCGTAGAGCCAAGTTATATTTTGTAAAAGGGTGGCTAAAGGAAATATTGTGTAAAATAATTTTCAGATTTTGTAAGTTTTCTATGAAATACAAACTTTATAGAATGGAGGCATTTGTCGTTGTTCCCTTGTAGTTCGAGAGGTTAATGACCTGTATATTTTCATAGATAAAGTAATTTTCACCAAAGTCCATGTATGTTTTGTTATTATCTAATTTGATCTATAATAATAATTGAATTATTACACTTTAAAGTTTAAACCTTACACATTACCTACCAACTGAGTCTACTAGTACATAGTTCATTAAATCATTCCTACGTAAATGCAACGAATCGAAATTAACTTAATTACACGTATCAATAGTATTTAATAACACGTATATTTCGAACGTTACTTTGTGCATTGCTAAATGTAAAATGAAATATGTACACATACAAGTAGATACAATATATTAAGTGAAACATCGCACGCATGTCATGCAAAAACGAAGCCAGCACGAGCGTTTAATAAAAGTTATAATATTGCGCACACGTGCTGTTCACTCCGCATAATTCTCATATATTATACACTTCATAATATATTAGAATACTACATTATATATCTATCTTTTATACACGTCTTTCACCAGAAGTCGAGTTCATACACAAACTATTCAACGTAGTATCTCCATGTTACATAACGGTATTTATTTGTGAAAACAGAACATGAATGAAATATAAATGAACGTTAGAATATTTAAGTGGTTAATTCATACAATTAAAATGGAAGAAAGTAAAGCGCGAAAGAATTTCTCGTTCTCGTTGCGCTCTTCGAAGAAATCTCATTTATATTTAGGCTCTTGTTGCCGTAAATAAATTATTTAAATTGGTCTTATCTACAGTTCTCTTGAGGGGGGAAAGTATTGTAAGAGATATGGTTCTTTATTTATGCACTGGATTGGCTTAAAATGGCAAAATTGGGGCCTTCAAGAAGGGTAATATTAAAAGACAAGAAATGAATAAAATTATGTATATTTTTATGCATCGTTTATCATCGAGATGAGTATTCTTACCCCTTTTCTTCATGGTTCAATACTTGATCTTGACACGCGTGGCATTGAGCAAATTGCATCTACTATTGACCGTGACCTGGCTGAACAAATTTAGATTCAGGTAAGTAATAGTTCTATAGGTATATAAGAAATATAATGTCTATTCATTTCTACAAGTAGGTAAACTCTCGACCACAGATTACTAAATAAGTAAATAGTTATGCCACGGCTTCCACCTAGTTAGGGAAATTAATGTCTTCTGTTCATAAAATTATACAAATTATGCGCCTAATTAAGGTAATGTCTTTATGACCTCAAGTTAAACAGTGGTCGTAAAGAAAGTACGTATAAGTAGTCGAATCAAAACAATACAAATGTGGCCTGAGAGAAATGGCCACATTATAACTGTCCCGCCACGCTTCGCCTGCCTCGCGAAGAAGCGTGTAATTAAATATGGTAATATAGTTTATGAACCTCTTTAATCGATGATAAGCTTAAGTAAAAAATTAAACAGCTTTTAACGCGATTGTTGATTATAAACAGAGTTAATTTGAGTTATTGCGTTGGAATAAGACTCTTTGTTCTGATCATTAAAGTAAGAAAATATTAAATAGATATTTACTTCGTAGACTTCTTGTTGATAGAAAATAAGATTTTGATATCAATTTACATTCGACATAGATACTGAGTACTTTTAACCCATTGAGCCCCGAACGGCCAGATCCGACCCCGACACAATAGATTTTCTATTGTGTCTGTGATTCCGGGGCCTGATGGATTAATAGCTTTACAATAATAAAAACGCTCACGAATTTGAAATGTAATTTTATAAGAAAGAAAAAAGAAAATAAGTCTCAGTGAGATCTCTGTACAAACAGTGAGTTGTAATATTTTAAGAAATAAGTAAATTAAATTCGCTCGTTTTACGTGCCGTTGTCACGGGAAGGTGGTATCACAATATGAAATTTGATTATTATTGGACTTTTATTCATCATTTTAACCGGTGTTTCGAAAAATTCTCGAGTTTCTTTCCTCTTTCATATAAGGCATGTAACTATAGATATGACTATCTGAGTTTACACATACTAGAGCTACACATAATTCGAAACAGCGGTTTTCCCAAAATATCGAGTTTTTGTATACATTACCATACACAATAGGTGGTCTCTAATGTTTACCTATACGGGTATAACAGCTATCTAAAGCGGGTGATCCACTGGCGAGCAAAACTGCTGGTACGCTAACGAACTCGCGAGCCAAAGGTCTAAACCGCCAATGGAGCACTTAAAAGTCTGCGGACTTAAAGAACGGCGAATTTGCTCGCTGGCTCGTTGTGCATGCTTGAAATTCTAAGTCCGCGGTCCAGAAAACCGCCAGTGGATCAGGCGAGCCGGCGAGCCTACAGTCTTTTTGCGACTTTCGTGTAGACCGCACGCGCTGCGTCTAGCTACAAAAATGGATTTACGCTCGTTTCGTCGCGAGTTTGTGTCGGAATTTATAAAATGTTTTTAGGAACATGATTGTCTATGGAAGTACATCAGCAGAGACTATAAAAATAAATTGCTAAAACCTTCCGCGTACAATAAACTTTTAGAGATCTACCTAAAACATGATCCCAACGGTACAATATCTGATATTAAAAACACCATTCAATATCTGCGTCTTTTCTTCTTTTTTTGTTCTTTCTCCTGATTTAAAAGTACCCCCAAGTAACACGCCATGACTTCGCCAACGATGAGAGTAAACTGTTTGGTACGCTAATGGATCACCAACGCGAGTCGACGAGCCAACGAGTCAACGATCTAAACCGTCGGCTCGTCGGCTCGCCAGTGGATCACCCGCATAACAGCGCTAATGGTTACCTTGTATAAACAGATTTTACTACATTTTGTTTATAATGGCCACGTTTTAATTAAAACTATCTTTATCTTAATGAACACGGGAACTGACAGTGGCAAGGATATTGTAATTTTTATTTTTATTAATACCTGCATTTATGGTAAGGAAATTGCAGTTAAACTAAGTTTTTATTTTTAATAACTGATGGTATCTTATGAGAGGTGAGGAAGTTCAAGTTATTGAGATTTATTGAAAATTACCTATACATATTTAATATTTATATTATAAATATTTGTATTATTTGGTATAGGCAATAAGAATATACACACGTATGACCAATAATATCTACGTGCCAAAAATAGATAGGGAATAAAACGAGATATTTCATAAACATAATTTTATTAAGTATCTATAAAAAAGAAAAAGCAGTTGTTGGTACACACTAAATTATTAAACGTTTGTTTGCTTAAAACAAAATTAAATAAACACGATAATTAACCTCATACACAAGTTCAATATGACAATAGAATCGGCACAATCAAGATAACATAACCCCTTGTAATATTCACATCTGCAAACGTGGTCGAACGGTGAAACAATAACCATCCGCACATGATCCCTGACAAACGCTTACCTACATACACCATCTTTGAGAACGTGTGGGGTTAGAGGGATCAAGTTAAAATGGTTCAGGTGCAACGCATGACCAATTGAATTAGAGCCGCACGTAGCGTAGCCACTCTTCGGCTTCTGAGTCAGAGCAGGGGTCAAGCTAACTGGTCGGTAATGTCATACAAACAGTACAGGTAAATTAGCTTGGAGAAATTTTTGCGTTTGTAGTAGTGTATGGTCAGCAAATAAAATAAAACAACATTTTATTTTTAGTTTTTATTTTATACAGGGTTACTTGTAAAACACCAGCAACCTCGCAGGACAAGATAGCTAACATCATAAGTAACAACATTTGTTCTACGACTTTTGGCATAACGCAATAAATTATTTTTAAATGATTTTTTAAACTTTTATTGTACTCTCCTTACATTTGTAAGTCTATGTTCTATTAATTATCGGATGGACGACGCGACGCCCCCTTCCCCCTCTCGTTCGCTTTTTGTTTACGTAATTTTTGGGAGGCGTAGAGTTTATAATATTCAGACGGAAAATTAAATGAATATTTATTTTTGTATGAAAATAAAATCTAACAAATTATCAAAAGTCGTAGAACAAATGTTGTTACTTATGATGTTAGCTATCTTGTCCTGCGAGGTTGCCGGTGTTTTACAAGTAACCCTGTATATATAAGGGATTTTAAATTAAACTATATGTGTTTCTCCTCTGAAAAAGATGAGACTTTATTTTAATATTTGCACATTTAACATACATATAACTTTTACATTAACAATGTTACTAAAATGAAAAATTTACTAACCTGAAAAAGAAACGACATTTAAAGTTTAATTCTTTAGTTTGAGAAGTCAAAGGCTTGCCTCGACCATGTTTTAACACTGGAGCCATATTGAATTAACAATATAAAGTTACAACACTTACACACAAATTAAACACTAGTTATGGCCCTGCCTTCATACAAAACTGCTGAATACGCCGTTCGCACGGGAATAGAATGTGGATGCGATTTCCCTTAGTTAGCATCCAAGCTTACGTCTTTATAATTATTAAACTGTATAAATTCATTCTTTAACTCCGGTCTGCATCGTGCAGACATGGGTGTAAAAGTCTCATTTTAGCTATTAAATGTAGTTTTTAAGTACATCTGAGTTTTCATTTGGGGCCTCCGGCTGCGGGACATGTAATTCACTTCAACAAATATTATAACAATAATAACAAATAATAACAACAATCAACAAATACAAAATTTATCAATTAAACTACGTACATAATAATTATAATTTTTGAATGAAATGTGCTTTATGTTCTAGCGGTACCAAACGACTGCACGTGGCACCTGCGGACAGCGTAAACTGGTTTATTCTGGTTTTGTGCGTGTTTCCACTTTCCACTATCAAGTGACGATTTATTTATTTGTTTTGTTTCGTAATTATTATGGTCAAATATTAATTATGAAACAAATTATTATGGACACGATATTTTATTGTTTCACGGTAGTCGCCTTGTCGTTTGCTCAAGGACGTAAAATTGAATGATATATTTTTTTTTATAAAGTCAAAACCATTTTCTTTCAAATAAAAACTTGTTTTTATTGAAAACAAAAGTGTTGCTAGGAATAAGTATAAAATTAAATAGTAATGTTAGGATATCGAAACATTTTTGTATAGGCCAGAACGATATAGTGGAAACGCGCTCTAAGATCTGAGTAATATACACACCACTACATATGCAAAAATTTCTCCAAGCTAATTTACCTGTAAATGCGGTAATGATTGTTGCGTCATCGTTTATTCAATTGTTCGATGGTTGCATGTTGTTGATGTTTGAGACGCAGGTCAATACTTTGCTTGTAAACATGCATGACAAGAAAAACACTTTTATTTAAAGCTTCTATATGATTTGGACGATAAACACTGAAATGTTCTATTGGTAAGTGATAGACGGTCATTGAAAACTGCAAAAGAATAATTACGTATGTTTCAATGTCTTTAAAGTAAATACAGTTCCCGCGATGGATAAGATAATATAATTGCCTTGGTATATGTTTTAAGAACTTCTAACCGATGTCAATACAAAAAAGACGACGAATATTCTAGCGAAACAAACAATGAAAATGATTTTAACCCAGTACAAAGCCTGTTACGTAATGAAAATCAATCTCTAGAAGAAAATTGATAACTCCATTGAAAGTAACAGTAGTTTATAACTCAGGATAATCATATAAGGTAATAAAAGTATATCCATGAGCCAAGAAGTCCGTCAGAGGACAGACGTAAGTAATTGGAAAACTTTCAGGCCATGGAGCCGTGCACTAAAAGTTTGTAAAACTTTAAAGTAAATTACGAATAAGTTACTTAATAAGTATAGCATATCTTGCAGCTAAGGGCAAATGAAGTTTTTTTTTTAATCTGAGGTAGATATTGATGTGTAATGTTTCAGAGACAAAATTTAGTTTTAGTAATTGGGTTTTCTAATCTTGATAAATTTTTACATAATATCGCGCTTGCTGATCGCGTCAAATATCGATAAAAATTTAAGTGAAAACTTTTAACGACATTTTATGATCGTCTTAATCTAATTTTAGCTGCTTTGTTTGTAAATGATTATTTAGCATCTATTATATGTTAGCAACGTAGCTTTCGTTGTATAAAGTCTGAACACAGAGGAACTAGAAATAAACATAGTTTGCAAAACAAGTTATGTCATACGCAATAAGCGAGACCGAAATTCATCGTTATATTTTGGGTCGTCAGCTTTTATACCCGGAGAAGTTTGACGAATGCTCTACATGTACCTACTGTGTTTCAATTTCATTTGAGTATATTCGAGTTTGGTACAGATGCAAACTACAGTTTTATTTATTGATTTTCAGATAGATAGGTGTCCAGTCTGATGCATCTTCTCTAGCGAAATGTTTTACTTCCACTAACGAGTGTATGTGAATTTTCTCTGGCGAGTTCTGTCCTCTCGGGGATACTTGGCAATGTTTTAAATAGTTCCCGAGTTTTACTATGTACTGTAATAAAGTCCCCCACGGATGCCTAAAACGAAATTGTTAACATCTCATAAAGTACTTCGTTTCAGAGCAGCTGCTCATTATTATTTCTAAAAGAAAACATTAGAAGATCAAGTTGGAGTACCTTCACCGCGAAGTCTTAAATTCTTAATGGACGGAGTGTTTACATTAATTTTGCAGCGTCGCAAAAAGTCATTTCGCCAATTTCACAAGTCGGTAATTGTTGACGTAGCGACGCGTTAAATTGGAGCTGGGAAGTTATCAGAAAGTGTACAAGTTTGAGATGGTCTGACGGGTAGATACATAAGGAAAACTGCGAATTGCTATAGTATTCTTGGACTGGGTTGACTTTTTCTTTCTTTTTCTCTGATGAGTTTTTTTGGGATGGTTTGTTTGTTGTTTTGCTTCATGGGATATTTGAAATGTCCAATTAATATATTGAAAGTAGATAATTCTAATTAAGATAAGAGGAATGTATGCAGAGTTTGTTGAGTAAGAGAAATAGCAGCGGAACTTCGTAACGAAATATCAATGTAGACTAATAAAAAGTTCCTATACTGTATAGCTGAAACATTACTAATTGAAAATTGTCAAAAAGATAAAATGCGAATAAAACAAGTAGGATACCATTAAATTAGTAGAATTCAAATGACTATAGCGCTTATTAGTTCGTGTAGATTTGAAAGTGGTGTTATTTTGAAAATGAAGCAGTATTCACATTATAGAACTAAAAGCATGGCACATACAATTTCGCGGAACGAGCACTAAAACGGGCCCATTACGCGGCGTGACCACAAACTTAACTCGTTTTATACTCTGTTTAACAATTATTACTCATTTTGTGAACGACAATTTCTCTCTGTAGATGTTTTTGCGAAAATTTTGTTGTATTGTGATCAGTTTGGTTCGTTCAATCATTGTTTTGTGAATAAGATTTTCATTTTCTTTTGGGAGTTTACTTGTACTTTTGTAACTTACAACTTGTAAGGTATTGGTGGTAATTTATGTCAACGTTCTTAAACAGTACAACGTAGTATGTAAACAATCTAATAACAAATTAACAAAATTTAAGTAGTGGTATATTACACAGTGTCAATATAAATATTCTTTATCGTATGAAATTTTTACGGTCTACTCAAATTGTAATAATCGTATTGAATAATTTTGTTTTTAAAGCAATACTGTCTGATTTGATTACTTGTCAATTTACACGTGGGCGAGAGTAAATAATATAGACATGATGAAAATTCATCGTTACTTATGCCAGATTATGCTTACAATTTGAGTAGACCGTAAAAATTTCATACGAATTCACCTGATGAATTCGAGCAATGCAAAGAAAGTCGGTTCGCAGCTAATCAACGTCAATCTACGGCATTTTAATTTTTAATGAAATCTCTGAATTCCTCAGCATCGGGAGCGCTATTAACATTGTAATGTTGTCGCTTGATTGCACACAAGTCTCGTGTGTGTGTTCATGGAAATACGTAATTGGTTTATCCCTACTAATGTTACAGAAAGAAAGAAGGAAGAAAGAAGAAAGAAAGAAAATACATTTACAAATGCGAAGTTTTCGGGAGATATTATCGTATACCGATGAAGCCTTCAATAGTCTGTCTGTCTATATATATCAATCTATCTCTTTCTGTCTCTTTCTAGTGCTAAAACTACTCAACCGATTAGGATGAAATTGTGTACAAAGTTAGTTTGAACCCTAAGAAAGGACATATGATAGGTATTATTTTATCTCGGAAATCCCAGGAGAACGGTAAATATGACGGTTTTATTTGCCTGCGACTTAAAGTAATTGAATCATTGAATCACCATATAAAGTCTCGTTAATTATCGGTTGAATATCGACTGTGAAGTGTATAATTAGAATAGGTATTCATTTGAATACATTTAGTGATGTGCGACTTTTCTCTTTAGCAAAAAAAAAAAAAAATTTCAAATTTTTTTTTTCTCTTTAGCTATCGATAGCAATTCATGTTCTACTCGTGAAAGGATTGGTTAATTTGGCAAATCTAGTTTATATTCTTTTGATGTTTATAAATAGGTGCATATCGCACGCTGAAATCGAAAGTGTGACTAAACGAAAAAACCAAATTTTACAGGAGAGCCAATTCAAAAAAAAAAAAATATTGCAAAATCATCTATAACTTAAAGTTCTTTAGGTATAGTTAAGATTATTTTTTTTTGGTTTTTTTTTAAAGTTGTTATATGCCTCTTTTAAGTATAGTTTACAAAGTTATGTATTTAGTAATATTTTGGTTTTTACGAGAATTTAAATTTTTATAGTAACACTTTCGCACTAATTATTTGCTCAATTATGATTGAATTAATTAAAGTTTGTATGAAATTTATGTTACTAAAATAAGATTTAATTATAATTTTGCTGAGAATACTTAAATGTAAGTTATTTCAGTATATTGTGCAGGGCGTAAATAAAACAAAATGATTCCATATAATTTTTAATATGAACAACTATTGTTTAAGAAATTAAAGCCTCATATTGTTAATACAATAAAAATCACAATCAGTCTTATTTTTCTACAATAAAGTCCTTTAAAGTCACTATTAGGAACTCTTGAATTACTTAATCACATATTTTACTTATAATAGAAGTATATTTGACGAAAAAAAACACTTAAATCAATAAATGCAAGATTAGAACTAATTAAAAAACATAAGCCATATTTTTTCCTTAAATAAAAAATCACGCTATAGTATTTAGTCTTTAAATAAAACGGAATATTTCTGTGGTAAAAAATGTTACTAAGCGAATGGTCACTATTTTAAACTAAAACTAAGTCAAAAAGAACAGATTTTTTTTAAATAAATTAAGTCAAAAAGTGTGACTAAACAAAAAATCGCACTATTTCAATTAAAATCTAATACAAAACTTACCTTGCATAAAGACGCCGCCGAAACTAAACAAATAATTACACTTTTTCACAAATTTATGACGTTCACTTCTTGAGCACTGGGTGACAACTTGTTTAATAACGGTTTTTTTTGTAAAATTTGAATGAATATTTAGTATAGTAACGTTGTTAAAACGTGCCATCGAGCGAATTATTTGAATATTAGAACAGCTGTCAAATTCATTAGGTAGTTTTCGATTAAATAAACAAGATGGCGTAATTAACTCAATTTGGTAAAAATTTCATATAATCACGGTTTCGATTTCAACGTGCGATAATAATAATAATAATAAGGGCGTAGGGATGTGACGACCCCATCGCCCACGGTTGGAATGTCTATTGTCTACGTGACAACAGATATTCCACCCGTGCAATCAGTCAACCCGCAGGACACCTTGTGGCGGGGTGTCGGGGAGTAGCGACCCCGCGGGAACCGAGTGCTCCCGGGGGAGGCCCCTGTCTTCATCTCCGGCTTGCCTTCACCGGCCGGTCGGAGTGAAGCCTGACGAGGACAGGACCCCCACCTCTGGCTTGCCTTAACCGGCCGGCCAGAGTGGAGTCGCGAGAGCTTTTAGCTCGAAGGGTGGATGCGAATCGTAAGTGGCGAGTGGGCACGTGATGCTGGACCCTCAGGGAGCGCGTGATCGTAGTTTAAAGTCCAGGGACGCCTCTCCACCCTTAGCTGCTCACAATATGTTGCCCCCTTGTCGCACTATTGCAGCGACTTATTTCGGGGACCCATACAGTGAGAGGGCGAGTCACCACCTGCCAACATATTTTTACTTTCTTTTAGTAGAAAGGCAGGTGCCATAGTTTCCCATAGTCCCCAATACCAGTCCATTTAGCATCCCAATCCATAGCCCAATTATTAAATTTCCATACCCTGCAATAGTCCTACATCGGCCGCGGACTGCCTAGGGCTGTATCTCTATAGTGCAGTCATGGGCAGGCTGCGGCTGGTGTCCCATAACACATTAAAATTCTCGAAAGGGCCTCTGCGTGTTGGATCCGTGTCCCCACGTAAGCCTTCCAAAGATCCGGGTACCGTCCTTCTGGTGGTACCCGAGTATTATGGAGAAGAGAAACATAATAATCATAATAATTAACTCTTTATTGTACACCAAATAAAACAATACAAAAAGAATAACAGCAAATAGGATTATCGTACAATAGGCGGTCTTATCACTAACAAGTGATTTCTACCAGACAACCTGTGATCAAGGAAATGCTGGAAGATTATAATTTTGGAGGTGTACAACAAAGCAAGAACGAAGAAGAAGATGATAAAATAATAAATAATATAAAATATATAACATATCAATAATATTTCATAAACATACATACATATCATAAACATACATACATATTTAATAAACATACATATATATCATAAACATACATACATATATAATAAACATACATACATAAAAATATATTAAGTATGTGCATAAGCGTTAAAATATAAATACAAATGACTTTACAGCGAAAGATAATAATTTTTAACCAGTCTATCAAAGGAAGATATTGTTTGGGCGTGTTTTATTGGATTAGGTAAAGCATTCCAAAGATTTATAGCACGTACTGTGAAAGAAGAATGATAGAAATCTGAATGATGAGATGGAATCAAAAGAGAGAGATTATATGTAGATCTCAACACAAGGCTATTGGAACAAAGAAATTTAAATCTCTCCTTTAGATAGATTGGTGTTCTAACATCAAATAGAATGCAATAAAGAAGATGAAGAATGCGCGCATTCCGACGAAGGCGTATAGGTAACCATTTCAGTTTGGTACGGAAGGAGGATACATGATCATATTTACGCAAACCGAATATGAACCTTATGCAGAGGTTTTGAACACGTTCAAGAGCATCTAGTTGCTTTTCATTAAGGTCGGGATAGGCGCAGTCACAATAATCAAGGATAGGGTGAAGCAATGATTGTACTAGCTCAACTTTAGTGGGAATTGGTAGGACATTACGTAAACGTCGATATGTAGTTCATGGATTTCTATCTTGTATAAATGCTTAAGATACCATGTATTTATTATTTAATTTATGACATTGTAGGAAAAATTTTCTTTCCAGTCCCCGATGATCAATTTTTCACATGATTTAATAATGAATAGGTATGTCTTGTCTTTAAAATACCAAAAGTAAATGAAATTCTCACATATTTCAGTGTAAAATGTCTATAAAATACCGTTAAGGTACGGTAGTGCTGGACAGAGCTTATAGTTTCAGGCTGGAGCTAAAAGCATGTCTGTTCAGACTTTTATTTTGTCCTTTTACTCCTACTGAAACTCACGACTTGATTAAGTGAATGGAAATCGTGTTAATTGAATTGTAAAATGTAAGGTTTTTACATGTATATTTTATTATGAATGAAATTCGTAAATGTGCATCGTGATATGGAGTGTCGTAAATACATGTTTTGCTCATGTGATGATGGGCTGCAGGTGTGACATTTTGAC